>CM065327.1:7226471-8426471 GCA_033032175.1 Saturnia japonica
ATCTGCAATTCCTGAAAGTACTTTAAGGTTTTGGCAACGTACACCTCAAAAACCTGATACAAATCAATTGCAACAGTTGCTAGAATTTTTAAAACTGAAAGTGGACTGTGAAGAAAGAGTACAGATAGCAAAGAATTCTTTCATTCAAACTAAGAGAGAAAAACTGCCTACAGCTTCTTGTATCGTGGCTTTTGACAATAAAAAGAAATCGGATTTTAGTGAAAAAAATGAAAAGTTATGTGTATGGTGCGACAAAACTTCTCATTTTAGCTCAGAGTGCATCACTAGCAAAGACATGTCACTAGAGGAGAGAAAAAATTATTTAAACTCTAAAAAAGCTTGTCTCATTTGTTTGAAGATTGGACATTTCGCAAACAATTGTAGCAGATATCCGAAATGCTTATATTGCACTAAAAGGCATTATTTCATAATGTGTCCTGAGTTTAAGTTTTTCTTCACCGACAACCAACCATCGACGTCAAATACGGCTAATATCAAAAAGAAAAAAATGTCAAATATTAATACAGCAAATATGGTAGATGACGATACTTCCGATGCATCCAAAAAGTCCAATGTCAATATGTCGAAAGGAGATTATGAAAAAGAAAACAATGATTTAGTCAAGGACGATGGAATTTATTTATGCCACAAAAATTCAACTACTTTGTTACAGACAATTTTAGTAAACTTAGTTTATAATGGTAAGGTAGTTAAAGTACGAGCATTTTTCGATAGTGGGGCTCAGCGGTCTTACGTTTCTAAGCGAACCATAAAAGAGTTAGGTTTAAACGCTATTAGGCGTGAGTATATGACACACTGTCTTTTTGGTGGGGTCAATACCAGTATTCAAAACTATAATGTATATAATTTAAATATTCAGAATATTGAAGGCAGTTTTGAATTAATTTTATCTGCTCTAGATAAAGATAGATTATGTGGTTATTTACCACGACTTAATAATCCCGAGATTTCCCGACGCTTAATCAGACAAAAAATATTTTTAAATGACAATGACTCTGACTGTACAGAAGTAGGTCTTTTAATAGGAGCAGATTACTCAGATTTACTTTTTACAGGTGAAGTGATTCAAGTAACAGATACATTAACGGCTATAAGAACAAAGCTAGGTTGGGTTATCCAAGGTGTTACCACTGCTGCTAATTCTTCGAACCAAATATCTCAGCTCAGCTGTGGGAGCTTGAAGCAATTGGTATCAAGGACCCGGCTCAAAAGAAGCAAACAGAGGTTATGGAAAGGGAAATATTGAAATTTTTTAAAAGCACAGTGATAATTAATGAAGAAGGTCGCTATGAAGTTAATTTACCTTGGCGAGAAGACGTTAACATATTAAATAATAGAACATTAGCTTTGAAACGTCTTCACTCAACAACTAAACGTTTAGTTTCTATTGGGAATTATAAGGAATATGAGAAGTCCTTACAGGAATGGTAATGACCGTAATAAAAGGTGATGAGGTTGGTCATTTCTTAGCTCATCATCCCATTATTAAAGAATCGAGCCTAACAACAAGAGTGAGACCAGTTTTTGATGCTTCGGCGAAAGATGAAAATGGCAGATCTCTGAATTCTTGTTTGGAATCTGGCATCAATTTATTAGAAATGATACCCAAACATTTATTCGATTTTCGTATGCGTGAATTTGGTGTTACAGCCGATATTAAAAAGGCATTTTTGCAGATAAGCTTGGCGGAGGAAGATCGTAAATATCTTCAATTTCTATGGTGGGCGGATGAAGATCGACGTGAGATAATTACTTATCGTCACTGCAGAGTCGTGTTTGGAGTAACTTGCAGCCCATTTCTACTAAATGCAACCATAAGACATCATCTCGAAAGTGAGTACATTTCTTTACGTTTAAAAGCTACCGCACAGAAATTAAAACAGTCATTCTATGTTGATAATTGCCTTACTAGTTGTTCTTCAATAGAAAGTTTACAAGAATTTATAAATAATTCGAAAGAGCTTATGCTTTTATCTAAGATGGATTTAAGAGGCTGGGTCTCAGGGCCATCCGATGAAGAAACCATTCTTTCGACTTTAGGGTTGTTGTGGAATACAAAACAGACAATTTAAAGATAAACACAAAACTTTTGAAATACAATGGAGAGCGTATAAATACACGTCTAATGTTATCTTTAGCTCACAAAGTATTTGATCCAATAGGTTTTACGTCTCCTGTTTCACTTAAGGTCAAATTATTATTGAAACAAGTTCACCAGAGAAAAGTTGGATGGGATGAAGAGGTACCAACGGATATAGCCAAAGCTTTTCTGAAATGGGTATTAAAACTAGATTCGTTGGAAGATGTTGCTATTCCACGACGAATAACACTAAATAATATAGATGATTCCAAATTATCAATTCATATATTTTGCGACGCTAGTAAAGATGCATATGCCGCTGCCGTGTTTATTCGCAGTGAGAGTGAAGGCATAGTATCAGTACAATTGATAGCCGCAAAGTCACGAGTATCACCTTCCAAAGATAATAAAGTCATTTCAATACCACGATTGGAATTATTAGCAGCAGTTATAGGGGTACGTTTATATGTTCAATTTAAAAACGTGTTTTTTTTTATACATGATTGCTGGTTTTGGACTGATTCAAATGTTGTCTTAACATGGATACAGAATACTGGAAGTTTGGACGTTTTTATAAGAAATCGGGTAAAAGAGATTCACAGTTCCACCAATATAAAGGATTGGAATCATTTACCAGGGAATCTGAACCCCGCCGATTTACCTTCAAGAGGCTGTGAAGCAGATGTTCTAAAAGAGTGGTTGTGGTGGAATGGACCGGAATGGTTAAAGTTAGACCCCAAAGAGTGGCCTATTTCAAAAATGAACATGCATTTGAATAAAGAATCTACTGAAGCGAATCAGCAAAATATGGTTTATAGCGCTATTTCAGATAATTTTTCGGATCGACTTTTATATTTTTCTAAATATACGTTAATTATTAGAATGATTGCATGGATATATCGTTTTTATTCAAACTGCAAGATTAAGAAACCAGGACATTTACAAGGAGTTCTTAGTTCAGAAGAAATTACAAATGCTGAAAATAAGATTTTTAAACTTATCCAAATGGAAACTTATGGAAAATTGAAAGTTTATAAAGATTTATGTACTTTTGTGGATACTGATGGTCTGATTTGTAGCAGATTATGAGCCGGTAGTGCAGTGGAAGTTATTTGTAGTAATAAATAAAACCAGCATATAAAAGTAAAGAACAGGAAAAAACATATATATATATAGTAGCAAAGATCTTTACACAACAAAAGACAACTGTATGACACATACCAAATTTAAAATATGGAAGATACAAATTTATTATAAAAGAGTATCTACTCAACACGCTCCCTTAAATTGTACCTTCCAAAACATAGTATAACTATCTACTATATACTTAGAGAAACAAACAAGGTATATAAACATAATAGCACATTAAAAATTTAAGAAACTAAGTAACGCCTAAACCTTCCATACAAAAATAATGTTTCTGCTTAGGCAGTGGTTTCGTTAATATATCACCAAGCATCAGTTCTGTTGGAATATATTTCACCACAATATCTTTGTTAGTTTTTAACGTATCTCTCAAGAAATGATACTTGATACTAATGTGCTTACTGCGGGAATGGAATACGGGATCTTTCGATAACGCTATTGCTCCCTGATTGTCCGCATGTAATTGTACCCTGCTCACAGTCGCTAACCCGATTTCAGTCAACAAACTATTTAAGTAGATAGCCTCTTTCATAGCTACCGATAAACTTACATATTCTGCCTCAAAAGTAGAAGTCGCGACAGACCTCTGTTTTTGTGACTTCCAAGATATTCCTGCACCAGCTAAGGTAAAAACATAACCTGAATAACTACGTCTATCTATAATACAATTGCCCCAATCACTATCAGAATATCCCTTAATAGACTTACCAGTTTTCTTATAAACAAGACCATAATCACGCGTCCTTTTTAAGTAACGCAGGATCCTCATTGCCGCTTTCCAACATTTTTTATCTGCTTTATCGACAAACTGACCCATTTTTGCTACTGCATTTGCAATATCTGGTCTGGTACCTACGGATAAATATATCAAACATCCTATTAACTCCCTATACGGAAAAATAGAACCACTATCAGTATCAATATTCTGTAGTTTTAAATTAACCTCCATTGGTGTGGCATTTGTATCCTTACAATCTTGGAGTCCAAAACGTTGTACTATTTTATTTATGTATTGAGATTGTGTCAACTTTATGACGTTGTCACTTCTATCAATATCTATTCCCAATATAAACTTTGCAATTCCATAGTCTTGCAATTCGAACTCTTTTCCTAATTCCTTTTTAAAATCCAGAATACAATCTTTTTTCTGACTTGCAATCAAAATATCGTCCGTATATACACAGACAAAGAGTTTTGATCCGCAGTCGTCAACCTCTTTAAAATACAAACACGGCTCATTTAATGACTGCTTAAAGTTCATATTCTTCAATTTTTCGTCAAGTCTTATGTTCCACTGGCGTCCAGATTGCTTTAATTTCGCGGCTGAGTGCCCTCTGCGCTCGCCCCCAAGTCCGGTGAAGCTGTAAAAGACATTGCCATCCGCTCGTATGTCCGCTAACATTTGTTGCGCCTGTTTCTTGACTAAAAAAAATCTTCCGTTTGTAACAATTTAACGAGACTTTCTTTTAAAAACTCCGGTATTTTCATGTATACCTCTTCGTCTAGATATCCATTCAGATAGGCTGTGTTGATATCTATCTGATGTATTTCCATATCTAACTAAACAGCTAAAGCGGATAACAATCTGACAGTATCAAGCCTCATCACTGGCGCAAAAGTATCACGATAATCAATACCGTATCGCTGACTGTAACCTTTGGCAACCAATCTGGCTTTTTTCTTTCAGATTTGTCCACATTTATCTTTGTAGTTAGAACGAATCGACATCCTACTACATCACGATTTGAGGGCTTCTTGACAATTTCCCACGTCCGGTTTTTAACGAGACTTCTTATCTCTGAAGTAATCGCTTCTTTCCAAAGCTTTTCTTAACTACTCGATAACGCCTCTTTTAACGAAATTTCCATTGCATTGCCCACGAAATCTTCACAATCAGTAAATTCATCTAAACTTACAGCTGTTTCTTCATTGCTGGCATTATTTCCACCTACTTCACTCCACTCATCTTCGTCTTGCTCTCGTTCGCGTCTCGGTGCACTGACAGTTCGGTACACCTTCTTCGGCCTACCTACTTGGCCTCTTTGAATTCTAGGTCTACCTGGGCCTTTTCGAACTTCTTCTTCTCGTACTTCTTCTAGGACAGTACTATCACTCAAAGTAGGCTCATGTTGAGCTGACTCTTCAATATGAGTCTTTGAAGTCGATGGTTTAATTTCTAAGTCCACATACTTGACTGGCCTCCCTTCTTGTGATTCAGTCACAACCTGTAGTGGGTCTATGTTGTTCTCGTTTTCAGATGTGTTTACGTCTAAAAAACTTACATCTCTTGCAACAATCAGTTTACGATCATTCGGCAACCATACTCTATATCCTTTTTGGTCTCTAGGATATCCGACAAAAATTCCTTCTACACTACGAGCTGTAAATTTATCCTTATTTATATCCTTATCTAAAATAAAAAATTTATTTCCAAAAGGTCTTAAATAATTTATATTTACACATCTATCAAAGAATTTCTCATATGGTATTTCGCCATTAATCGCGGTAGATGGGCACCTATTTCTAACATGACATGCCGTCATTACAGCATCCGCCCAAAATCCGCCTCAAAGTTTAGATGATAACAACATGCATCTTGCCATCTCAACCAGTGTTCTATTCATCCTCTCAGCTACACCGTTTTGCTGTGGAGTATGAGGAATCGTTTTTCTTCTAGAAATTCCTTCTTTACTCAAGAAGTCATCAAACTCTTTATTACAATACTCACCGCCATTATCAGTTTGTAAGTATTTTATTTTCTTGCCAGTCATATTTTCTACATATTGCTTGTATATTTTAAACACAGTAAAATCCGAACTCTTCTTACTTAATAAATATACCTCGCACCATCTCGTAGAATCGTCGATAAACGTCACAAAATATTTCGCGCCTCCTAAGGCTGCATTTTTCATAGGACCACATACATCGGAATAAACTATTTTTAGTTTTTCATTACACGGTCCGCTCGAGTAAGAAAAAGGAAGAGAACTCATTTTACCACGTATGCATATTTCGCAATTACGCAACCTATTGACGGTACTCGTATTAGTTCCGACACGTAAATTGCAATGGTCTAAGAGTTTTGTTAGATCGTTTGCATTTAAGTGACCCAAACGCTCATGCCATTTTAAAATATCGCTTTCATTAGAAACCGATGAAGCTTGAGCACACTGTTCCTTTACATAATAAAGATTATCTTTTCGAAATGCGATTAACTTCACATTACCATCAGTATCAGTCACTAGAGCCCTATCATCCCTAAACGTAACATGAAACCCCTTATCGGTAATTTTTGCAACTGAAATCAAGTTAGTTCGCAAATCAGGAACATATAACGTGTTAGGTAGTTCAACTACACTTTTGAAGTTAGTATTATATGCAGACAATCTTACTGTACCTTTACCTTGTACTAGAGCACTCTGATTAGTAGCCAGAGTCACTTTACCGTCAGAAGGCTGTAAAGTTTTTCCAAAATAGGTTTTATCGTTACATAAATGACTCGTACAACCGCTATCGATAATCCAGTTTCCATTCTCGCCGTTTCCAAAGTGATAATCACCTGAAATACAATTAAATGTTACAAAACTAGTATCGACCTTTTCTGTTGTTAATTTATTTTCTGATACATATTTTACCAAATCCTTCTGTTTTAATATATTACATTCCGAAGCTTTGTGTCCTTTTTTATGACATTTAAAACATTTGTAAACAAACTTAGACATTTTATCGACAGACTGTACAGAGTTTGATCCAAATTTCTTCTTATTTCTCTTCAAAACATTGAAAGTATTATCGCTACTCGATCTCCTAGCATTGCTTTCTTCAAGAATTTTAATTTTTAATATCTCCGGGTCCGGAAATGAATCTCTAGACTCTATTGCACACCTGAAATTCTCGAAACTTGATGGCAAGCTAAACAATAGCATTATCGATGCTAAATCATTGTGAATTTCTACGTCCATCTCGTGTAACTTGCATTTAGCGTCAAAGAACTTGGCCAAGTGTTCGTGAATATCATCACCTTCGCTCATTTTACATAATATGAGCTGCTTCAGTAAGCTAGCCTTCCTAGCTGGTCCTTTCGAAGCATATACCGACTCAAGTTTCAACCAAACATCGTTTGATGTCTTACACTCTCTTATATGACATAACTCGCTCGGGCCCATCGCTAAAATTAGCTCTGCCTTCGCTTTTGAGTCTTGTGACTCCCATAAAGCCACCTCTGGTAATTCGACTGGCTTTGGTTTACTACCATCTACGTATTCCCATAAATCGTTCTTTATTAAAATCGCCTGTGCGTGTACCTTCCAGGAATCATAGTTATTCCTACCAAGAACCTCGATCCTCACTGTAGTCATGATGCCGCCCTTTTCGCTGCTCCACTTACAATTGATCTCTTTGCACTTTTATTCGACGATCACATATGATAACTCTTCTTTCGTTATCCACCGATTTTATTTATATACTATTATCGGCAACTGGGCCCATAACCATTGTAGCAGATTATGAGCCGGTAGCGCAGTGGAAGTTATTTGTAGTAATAAATAAAACCAGCATATAAAAGTAAAGAACAGGAAAAAGCATATATATATATAGTAGCAAAGATCTTTACACAACAAAAGACAACTGTATGACACATACCAAATTTGAAATATGGAAGATACAAATTTATTATAAAAGAGTATCTACTCAACATGATTAAGGTTAAGACGAAGTTGTTTTCCGAAAATATACCATTTTGTTACAGATATCCAATACTATTGCCAAGTAAACATGTCATTGTAGAGAGGTTAGTTGTACACATGCACAAAGAATTAATGCATGCTGGTACTTTAACTGTCATAGCAAGTTTGCGGCAAACTATGTGGATAACGGGTATACGTCTCCTAATAAAGAAGATTTCTAGAAGATGTGTTATATGTAGAAAACAAAAGGGAGAGCCATTTTCTACGCCTTTGGTTGCGTTGCCAGAAGACAGAACACAGGCGGGTAAGCCATTCCAGGTCATTGGCATAGACCTAGCCGGACCATTTTTTTTACGAAGTGGAGAGAAATTATGGTTAGTTTTATATACTTGCGCTGTATATAGAGCAATTCATCTTGAAGTAGTAGCTTCGCTATCTACAGACGAATTTTTACTATCTTTTAGGCGTTTCGTAGCTAGAAGAGGTAGACCTAAAACAGTGTTCTCGGATAATGGCACTAATTTTGTCGGAGCTATAAATTTATTTAAAAAGATTAATTGGAAGGAAGTCGTTTCTCAATCAGCCATACAGAAAATTGATTGGATCCTAATTCCCCTGGTTCACCGTGGTGGGGAGGATGGTGGGAACGGTTGATTCGCATGGTAAAAGAAATTTTGCGGAGAGTGCTTGGAAAAGCGGCATTGAATTTGTTAGAATTGCAAACATGCATCACAGAGAGCGAAGCGGTAGTCAATTCTCGACCGTTATCATATATTACTGATGAGATAGATGTTTTGTCTCAACCCTTGACTCCTGCAATATTCTTGCAGCCGTTGCCATGTACCGATGTGTCCGATTTAGATAATTTAGACGGAAAGAGTTTAAATGTGCGAGTCAGGTATCTTAATAAACTGAGAAGTGACCTCAAGACGCGGTTTTGTAACGAATATCTTTCGTTACTTGTTTTGAAAGGTAAGGATAAGTTACACATCCCGAGAATCGGAGAAGTTGTGTTAATTATGACAGCGGAGAAACGTTCATTTTGGCCACTAGGAGTAGTCCAGGAACTTTATGAAGGCAAAGACGGTGTGTGTAGGGTTGCTAAAGTGAAGACGCAACACGGAGAGTACACACGGTCAGTTAGATGTTTGTATCCGCTAGAAGGTATCTAATGTAGTATTAAGTTGGTTTTATTTTTTTTGCTCATTTTTTACGAAATTTTATTATTCTTTCATGTTTTATGACCGCTATCGAAACCTGCCCGTATTATTATTTATTTTTTGAACAAATATTATGTTGTTATTTATAATTCTTGTTTTCTTGCCGTGTAGAGGATGTTGCGGTCTCGTTAGTAGAAACCTATTTTTCATATAGAATTTGCATTTTGAATTGTTATTTTTTCTTGTCAAAACTGTGATTGGTCTGTCGAATAAAAATTATTGAAAGGAAATACACGTTATAAATATTCATTGTTGTGTTATTAAGTAAATACCAATAAAAAACACAAAAAATCAGGATATTTTTAATAAGAAACAATATATTTCTTTACCGACCACAACAATAACCTACTTCTAATCGAAGCATTAATTTCAAATGCTCAAAAATATTAAATACTGTTACAATTATTATAATAATGAAATCCTAGATTTTTTTAATTACTTTATTTAGATAGCTGGTACCCGCGACTTTGTCTGCGTGGAACATACACTTTTACGGCATATTTTATGATATCCCTTTTCTCGACATGTCTCGGCTAGTTAAATGATGCAAGCTGTCTCTCCGACAAATATCGAAAATCAGCCAACGGTTTACTATATCCTATGGATACAAAGATTAATTAATAATTGAAATCATCCACTGTTGTACCGTTTTGAGGGATGTTTTTTCAAAAACTCGGAATACTCTTATTTCCAAAGAAAAGCAAATATATGAAGTTTCATATCTCTAATTTAAGAAATGACGGGTTCTCCATACAAATTTTCATCCCCTATTTTACCCCTTCAATTTTTAATTTTGCTACAATATTTAGCCCATGTCCTTCTCCAAGATCCACTCTATCTCTATACCAAATTCATCGAAATTGCTTCAGCGATTTATGCATAATAACGTAACAGACAGAGTTTCTTTCACATTTATAATATTAAAGTGGATATATTTGGTGGATGGTAACTTGTAAGAGACACTAAAATTATGTCCAATGGGATCACGATCACCATACAGCAGGTTTTTTTTAGACTTGACTATAATGATAGCCGTAAGGGCCCTGAAGCCTCAGAAGGCTTTTAAAGCTTCACCTGGACTTTGGGGGCGAGGGCTTAAGGCACTCAGTCACGAAATCGTGGCAACATGCTCAAGGGTGCCAAAGTGGCCGGACCTCGGCTTGGGCTGTTGCCGTAGTTGAAATTAAGTCGCGAACTGGTGGACTGGTGGTGGTGGATAGCCCTATCCGTAGAAATTCGATCGAAACTAACATATACATATGTACATGTTCATGCCTCCTGGGAGGAAGGAAGGAGCGTGTGTATAAGTATTTATTTAGTGATCTATCAATTATTGTCTAAATTAACTAGTACAAAAAAGTCTCTTGCGGAACGTAATATATATGTGTGGTGTGCACGAGTGTGGGGTGTAGTGTAATGGTGTCTATTGGTTGCTAGTGAATGCAACTGCAGTGTCACATGTATCGCGCGAACGGCTGCTACACTCAAGGGCTCCACACCGAGGGAACGGACCTAAAGCTTGAGTTGTCGCAGGAGAGGGTTGACGTGGCGAGTACACTAGGTATAACCCGCTGGTGGGTAAAACACCACTTGTCGTTTAAAATATGTGAAAAAGGTAGGACAAGTACCTTGTTGAGCCAAACGTTGCTTTATTGAGATGATGTATGATAAGCTGATTGGTTTTACAATACACTTCACTGCACTGAGCCGGTGCTGGGTGTGCTTAATCTTGTTAATTCCGTAAAACCTTTTTACTGTTCTTACAAGTTACGGGTACGGTACGTTGTCGAAGAGCGGAAGAAGTAACCACAGACAATCGCGGTGATAGTGTTGCCGTTTTTCACGTCGAGCTGACTAATGTCACGGTATTCTGGCGTGATCACCCGCTATAATGGCACGCTTAGGCATGTCACGTTTCGGGATCAGCCAACGTATATCCAGTGGTCAAGTGGGATGATAGTGATCTGTACCTGACTGGACTGCAACCACAATGCACGGGAAGATAAACTCGTCATAGTGTCTGTCTTTTGCCATGTCGCGTTTCAGGTTCAGCCAGTGTATATCGTTTTTGTTGTTTTTAGATTTAACTTACTTACCATCAGGTACATTGTCGTAAATTTGCCGTGGTACTATAAAGCAAAATGCCCGTCTCTAGGGTAAACTTGCTCGGATTTGTCCTAGTTTGAAAAGTGTCCGGGGAGCGTCCGGAGGGGTTTTTTCAAAAATATCCTGACCCGTCAAAATTTGAAAAATAATCCCAAAAACTAATTGTTTCCGCACTTTTTCCTTCACAGGGGGATTACCTCTAACCCTCTCCCACACATTTACAGCATCAAATTCAGCGGTATATAAATTTTTATTAATATGAGTAAAAATTAAATTACGGGGTTTAATTAACTACTAGATAAATAACTACTAAAATTTATTTCGTGATTATGCCACTAACGAAGATATCCATCGTGAGAAACAACGGACACAATAAGTAATAATTAAACTGTCTTATAAAATTAAATAGTTGATAATTTACTAGCTCTTTTATTTCCATTGTCTTTAAAATGAAAACTCACGCGCCACCATTGCAAACTGGTTGTTCTAATATAAAACCTTCGGGGGTGTGCGCATAACAACATGACAAAGTTTCATCGCATTCTGATGAATAGGTTTTCCAAAGTGGTAAGGCGTTTTCTAATACTCGTCTGGCTAGTTACCACCTTATGTACCAAGTTGAAAATCTGTAGCCAAGCATTTATAGGCATGTTCCGGCAACTATACTTGATAGGCAGTTCCCCTACTATGCTTTAGTGTCATCGTATTATGCCACATTGTTACTTATCATCAGGTGAGATTGTAACCATAACACTAAGCTAAGTATTTTAAATCCAAAGAAGTTTTACCAAAGAAAATGTTTACTGCTGCTCTGTGAATCCCATAATAGGGCCCGTCACCTATTTTACCCGCCCTTTGCTGTCGCTGACATATTTATATTATTAATATATTAATACCCGAGGAGAAAACTTCGGCTTCCTTTTTAAGCATATTGCGCACTCCGGGAACTGGTATTTGGTATAGTTAAAGTATATATAGAGAAGAAGTGGAGAAAGCTTAAAATTTATATATTAAATTTATTACAAATACAATAAATTAAATAATACAGCGAATACTATTACGACAACACTATCATTGAACTTGGACCCAGCATAACGATGATATTGTCACTCAGTGAAAAGTGACAGCGAGTGATATAATAGGACGGGGAAAAGTTTCTTCGCATTTTTATATGAAAACTCAAGACATTTTTTTCTAAGTATATTTACATTTATTTACAGTATATATGTACCGTTTTGTTCGATGATATTCTGCCATTTTTTAGGTAGAGACATGATCTCGTTGTTGTAGAAACTTTGGGACTTCTGATCAAAAAAACGCGACAAATAGTTTTGGCAGTCCTCTCTTGATGTTAACCTTACAGAACCTAAAGAATTCTGAAGAGACCAAAACAGGTGAAATTCTGAAGGTGCAAGGTCAGGGCTATATGGTGGATGCACTAACACTTCCTAAATTGTGAGTGGCTAAATTGTGTATGGTCTAGTGTTATCATAATGAAAGACCACACCCTTCTTGTTGATCAATTCCGGCCGCTTTCTTTCAACTGCTTCCTTTAATCTCATCAGTTGTTGGCAGTAGAGATCCGAATCGATGGTTTTGCCGGGCGGTAAAACTCATAATGAACAATGCCCTTCCAGTATCACCATAAACACAGCATCACCTTATTTCTAGTTAGCCCAGGTTTAGCTACAGTCTGTCAAGCCTGGCCGACCTTAGACCACGACCTTTTTCGCACGTTCTTGTCGTACGTGATCTACTTTTCATCGCCAGTTATCAATCTCTTTAAAAACGGCTCGGTTTCATTACGTCTCAATAATTAATCGCAAATGAGTATACAGTTCATTAGGTTTCTTTCAGTGAGCTCGTGTGGCACCCAAATATCGAGCTTTTTGGTATAGCGATCTTTCTTCAAATGGGTTAAAACTGTTTTGTGGTCTATTTCCAGTTCTTCAGCTACATCGTAACTACTAATACGCCGATCTCGGTCAAGTTTTTCAAAAATGGCGTCCATTTTATACGTAATAAGGCAACCAAAGCGAGATGCATCTTTAACATCAAAAATTTCGGACTGAAAACGTTTGAACCAACTTTGTGCTACTCTTACTGACACTGCATGAGATCCATAAACATCATAAATTTTTTTCGCTGCTTGAGTTGCATTTTTGCCTTTTTTGTAATAATATTTTAAAATGTATCGAATTTCTTCATTAGATTCACAAAAAATCATCTCATACTAATACTCATAATAATATCATCTAATCTTAGATTTTCATTTTTACAGAAAGAAAAACAAATGAAAAATAGCGGGAAACAACTTTTTTTATTTATTATTTTAAATGTAACCTTTTTAATTTTACCAAAACCAGCCAAATACAAATTTTATAACAATTTTATACCTACGTTATGCGAAAACACTTTTTCCTTGATATTGCGAGTGCGAGTCAGTGAATATTCATTGATTATGTTCACACTGCAAATGTAAAATAATATCCATGTCTATATAGAGTAAAACATGAAGTCGCTTGCCACTGTCTGTACCATAGTGTAGGTACGCTTAGATCTTTTAAACTACAAAACAATTTTAATTTGGTTTTCACTAACATTTAGAGATTTTATATATACAATACATTCCAATTAAGTTTTTTTTATAGTAGAGAAGAAATCAATTATTTGTAATCAAGTCGTTGAAAAATGATTTTCGGGAGCTTACATAGCTTACGCTGGCTAACCCTTATGAGATACATCAAAATAATGTTTTAAAGAATTGCAGTTCTTCAAAAAGTCTACATAAGAGTCCGCGACAGTATATATTTATTTCCTAAAGTTGACTTACAAAAACCATTTTTATCTTCAACATAATAATTAAAAATAGTATTAATCTTTGTCCAGATAAGTTCATTAGTTAACTTGGGCATTTAATGTAGATAAAAATTGTCCTTTACAGTTTTCTATTTAAATTAATACCGTAGAAGATATCATGAATTCAAAATTACTCACGACTAAAGATATCCTACCTAAAAAATCTATGATAAATTACGCGACGCGAGCTAAGCGCACTATGCGTGATTAAGAAGTTGCATAACATACATACCCCGAAGTGTTAGGCGTGTTAGGCAGAGGTGTACACCCACAGTTCGCCGAGTATGTTCTAGGTCCCATGTAATAGGGGGCGAGCCTATTGACATTAATCGGGCACAAAGTCAAACGCCGAGCTGCTATTGAGGAAAAGCACTTTGCTCAACTTGAAAATCAAACCTAGGACCTCGAGCATAGCAGTCGCGTTTAGCGCTAATGTTATGAAGTTATGAACTGTTAATATTAAAGAGATAAACTCTAAACCAGGCTTTTTAAACATAAAATACACCACTGTAAATTGTATTCGTGCGAAGCTGGGGCGGGTCGCTGGTAGTCTATAATCAAATAATCGCTGGTTGATTTTAGACCATTGGACGACCGCCAGTTATAAATATATACTAATTGATAATATTCATACACTTAAGTAATATCAAAATTGTATCTAAGATTATTAGTAAAATTGGCTTAGGTTCTCAAAAATCTTTTTTGTGTCTTTAGCATAATTCCTTTAATGAGTTTACATTCATGAATTTTGACAGAAAACACGTAATTGGGTTTTTCCGCCGTTATTACTTTCTATTCTGTTTGCCTTTACTGGCACGGGCATGAAGTGGCGACGATGTCCTTTTATAAAGCCATAAAAAAGAATAAAGGAAAAAAAAGAAAAAATTTTTTTTTATCTAACCTCTACAAAGTTTGAATATTTGGATATATTAGTTGATTAACCCAATAACGTCGAATGATAAAACCAAACGCTATTTATTTAAGGTTGGAAGTCCTTATAAAAAGACTATCCAGTTTTGTATCAAATGGTTGTAAACATGCAATATCGATGTTAACTCGTGATTTTGTTGTGTTATCGCTGATACATGGATGTTAGGAAATTGTAGATTAATAAAAGTTGGAAGAAATGTCTTGTATATTGTGTTTTGAGAAGAAAAATGATTTAAAATATATATTTATTAACATATTACATAGACGAAGACGTGCATTTTTTATAATATTTTATGACGTAAGAATTTTTTTAAAAATTTAAAAGAACTTCTTTGTTTAGAAGCGGCCTGCCATACGGCCAATTACGATTATTAACAACAAAATGTAAATGTATGAAAAAACCATATTAAGTGTCTGTTTGTAATGTTAAAATAACAGCTTTTTACTTAATGCATATCAACGTATAAATAGTACTTCTTATAACTAAATAGCAATTTTTATAATTTTTGTCTGTCTGTTTATTCCGGCTAATCTCGGAAACGGTTGGACCGATTTTCACGGGACTTTCACTGGCATATAGCTTATTTTATAGGGAGTAACTTACGTACTTATTAAAACGATTTAGATTTCTGGAAAAATAAAATAATAAGCATGTTTATATTTAAAATAACCGATCGCCGTGGGTGGAAGCGGGGTCACCTAATTATTACCTTTAGTACTTTACGTATTTACTGTTGCTTTATTTCAAAATTGTTCACTTTATGAAGCAATTTTTATTAACATACTTATTAAATTAAATTAAATTAACAGCTCGTAAATCAAGTTAATATACATACATGTAAACATATTATTTTTTTAGCCGAGTTCAGTACCTATTATTTCAAAACAAATGTCTGTAACCCGAAACAAAAATTATTTAATTTGATAATAATAAAAAGTAACAACAATAATTAAGTAAACTCCCGACTTTACTTGAAGCCGGTTAAAAATAATATATTATGAAATAATTTTAGAATTTCCATGAAAAATATTTAAAAAAATGGTGTTTGTGAGTGTATTAATTGCGGTGTGCCTAGGCCCCGCACGCTTTTGTTACTACGCATGTAGTTAGTTAAATCACGTAATTTTATTTTTACTCATATTGTTGACAATTCATATGTCGTATCAATTGAGGAGTGGCATGTATATCCAATATAAAATTATCATCAAAATCGGCTGAACATTATTATTCTATTCCACGATTTCTAATGTATTATTAACGATTCTTTATAGTCTCTCAATTATGGTATGATGTATGTTTCACGTCTACAAAATTCGATCAGAATTTATTGAGAATTGCTTATTAGCGCATTTTAGACTTCCCGTGTATCAAATTTCATCAAAATCGGTTAAGAATGAATGAAAATAGATTTTTTGTAAAAAAAAAACAATGTTTCCGATTTCTAAAAGTAATACATATTGAAGTTTCACAGATTACTGATGCTTATCACTTCGCTTGATTACTGGAGATACACCGGTTGATCCTGAAATACAACATGACTTAACGGCCGTTTTTAATAACCTATCTATCTGTTGTTTCATTTAATAAACATAGACAAATATAACCTTTTGTCATAACTTTTTTTCAATAACCTATCAATGGATAGTTTTTCTTATCTACATATTATAATATATCCAAATCCTATAGCTTGAATAGATAAGAGAGAAGCCGATATGTGTCTTAAGTTAAAGATAGTACTTATTACAAATATGTACTAATCGAGGATAGTAAATTCAGATATGTTATTGAAAACGGCCGTTAGCGGACCACTTATGGCGGCGTATATTAGACGCGATCCATTCGGACTCAGTTGTCGTGTCACAGACTAAATATGAGTTTTCATTGCTTAATACATAAAAAATATGACTTTCGTACGTATCTGAATAATATATTAAAGTACATAACTGTCTATATACGTAAAACTGACGCAGCACATTAAAATGGATCCTTGCTTTAGACGAGTGACACGTTTCACTGAATTATATATTAACTTTTGAGGAGGTAACTCTAATGCGTTCTATAATGGTATCATCATTACCGTTACTTCTCGTATCATTATATCATTGGATAGACAGGAAGGAACATTAGGATATTAATATTTGAATTTTGTTTCTTTACTTTACAGCACTGAAGCAATGATGGTTCACTTGGTAGCGTGTACGTACTCCGCATCGATTGACGTGAGTTCGAATCCCTGAGCTTAAGCTTTCGGTGAAGGAAAACATCGTGATGAAACCATAACAAGGTGGTAGGGCTTTTTATAATGCCCGTATGGCTAGCTAACATCCTCAAGTTGAAAATCTGGCGCCAAACACCAACCAATAGGTATGTTCTGGCAGCTGCACTTGAGAGCCAGTCTTCCACTAGGCTTAGCGTGCTACTACCTTGGGCCACATCGTCACTTAAATCTATAACGATAAAAAAGTCAACTTATATTAATGGGCGTTTTTCTGTGCATTGAATTGTTCAATGGATGGCCGATGGGACCAAAGAGTTCTCGAGTGGTGATGCAGCGTGTGCAGACCCGCCACAAGGTGGGTCGACAAATCTTTGATTTACGGGAGGCCTATATGTCCCAGTAGTGAACGTTTTTCAGTTGAAATAATGATGGTGAGTAATTACTGTCCATGCTATCATAGCATAATATTTTATAGTGGTCGTTGGCTAGAAATGGTCACCTTCAAGTTGAAGGTATCCAACAGCTACAGTTGGTAGTAATTAAAATAATTTGCTACGTGGTAGGGTACGACATTTGTGTCCGACTAAACTGTGACCATCATACACTAGGTGAACAATCCTTCATAGCAGCATGCTTAGACTTGTCGCGTTCCAGAATCAGCCGGCATATATCCTTAAAGCGATGTTATAGGCTGTATTCGAATGGGTCGCGAACACTATATACATGATGATTTTGATTGAACATGATGACCTGTCCTAGTGATTCAGTTTGTCGCGTTTCGGGATCAATAATAATTACATGCAGTGTACTCGATAATTAAATAATTATCTACTTACTATTTTATTATGTTATTTATGTTATTATTATCTACACTGATTATTAATGAAAAATAATATCATGAACATAAATTGCAATACTAACATATTTTTTAACTATTTGACATTGACTTTTCTTTTAAATTAATTGCAATATCATGTGACGAGTCGAGTAGCTGATTGCGCGTAATATTGACTATTTATGAAAGTGGGGCAGACTGAAAAACAGCGCTGTGTTGTGGGATGACACCACGCCAAAATATTGCATCAGCTGAGTCTGTCCTATTACCAAATTGTTTATGTAGGCTTAATCTTTTTAATTTGTAAACTTTTGCGGCAATAAAAATTATTATTATTATATTGTTTTGGATTTTAATGTGCTTACCATCAGGAACAGTCCAGTCGCTTTGTCGCGCTACTAGAAAAAAAAATTAGGATTATTGTAATATCATTATCGGTCACTCAGCGTTAGGTGATCCGAATTTTAACCTATATCATACCAGGTCAAACTAGACCAAATATAAATAAAGTTGGTCTTAATTATTTATTCACTAAATTGTGTAACATTTTCAATTTGCAAAAGAAACGCACGACAGCAACGCAATTATTTACGCTTGTTCTTAGTTCTGTTTGCAGTTTTCTCTATTTGCAGTTAGCTTCCGTGATCGAATTCACTTGATAAAGTGTTATTGCCAACGACGTAGCCCACTCACTCGCTTAACTCCGTTCGTAAGAATTTATGACCGACCGTAAGGAATAGATAGTGCTCTGTACTACCATAGTAACTACACTCATGAAATAACTACTTACATTTTTTAGGACACTGCAATTGCGATTATTCAGTTTTTTTTTTAAAAATCAAATGTAAATCAAAAACCATTTCGAGGAATTGCATTCTAAGTTAATTTTATAATATAATAGGATAAAACTATTGAATGATTAAAAATATTTTTAAAGAAGATCATATGCCCTTTTCTTGACCTTCATGACGTCGTCACTTTGGCTGATTACTCAAACATTATTAAACGCTGTAGTATTATAGATTATCAGTGTCAACCGTCAGTTGTCAAATGTCAAACAATGTTGAATTTGTCAAAAGATCCATTACCATAGACCAAATGCATAAGACGTGAATACGTCAGTATTACCAGGGTACTTTAATCAAAAGTTACATTTCATTTCCTGAGAAGTTACATTTTTCCTAGCAAAGTTATTTATGGGTTGCTGTTTAACGGTAGGAACACATGTTAGTACTGAGAGATATTCGCCACTATTAACTGCTTTTAAATTTCAAGAAGATTTTGTAATAACTTCGTCGTTCGTGAGCCGATTTTTGGTAAAATATCAAATTTAGTTTATTAACGATAACATAATATCCTCAGAAGTTATGAAAATCTCGTTAACTACAAAAATGGTTACCTCTCTTGTAACAACGCGAGAGCTAAAAGTTACGAAAAATGTAACTATTTGCTAACGTTGGTGCGGTATGATCACAAGCATAGAGTATGGCAATCAACAGATAATATTAACAGTGATATTTTTTTAATAGAAAAAAATCAAGTCATTAAATATTATGACTTTATGACTGTTGTAACGTCATCATAGAAATAATGTCTGCTGTTTTTTTTTTTAAAAGCATGAAATAAGTCCTAAAATACTAAAATATTCAAATAAGTGTCTCAAAATTCTTCATAGTATCCAAAAAAAAAGAAAACCAAAAAAGTGAAAAAAAAATTGAACAATTCCCATTTGTTAGCGCTTTACCTGAAGCCAAGTAAATTTCAGTACAAACAGTATTTCCGGTGTTCAACAATAACCGTCATTTGATAAGGATCCAACGACTGTTGTTGTCGTTAGGACTAGTAGTACCAAGTTAAAGCTTCCGGATAGCTTTGTAGGTGGTAGGGTTTACCATAGACGCAGTTCACTAAAACCACACTTTGGGATTTTATATGTATTGTTTGATGGATGGTGGATTTTTAATGGATGATTGTTTGATGGAGTTAACTAAATGTTTGATAGGTCGCCTCAGTTTTAAGTTTTGAATATTAATCTCAAACAAAAATGTATGAATATACGATACGAGAAATAAACATTATAAATATTCACATAGCGGTGTACAAATGACTATTTTTATAGAAAATCTATGAATCTACATATTTCTATATAATTATGTGTATATCAAAGGCTCTTAAGTGCGAAAGTAACTCTGTCTGTCTCTTTGTTTGTTTTATTATAACGTCTAAACCAGAGGTGCAATGAAACGATTGCAATAAAATTTGGCATAGAGGTAGCGTGGGAAAAGAGCACAACGCGAAATGAGATAAACAAAGTCAAGACAAAAGAACACGACAACACAAAAACCATAATATATGTAAAATATGCTAATTATAGCTTAACATTGTTTTAAATTTTTAGACACATATGAACTGTAAATATTATAAGCATAGATTAATTATGATTAGTTGAAGCTGTGAAGCGACGCGGAAACCAATAATTAATCTTTGATTATAAGCACATTTTCCAGTTATAGAATTAAAAAAAAATTATTCCTACTTCAAATCACCTTATTTTAGTATTTACACGTTGATCAGTTTTATTAATACTAAGAAGAGATGCCTTTACAACAAAAAAAAAACGTATTAATATTTTTGCTTTCAGTTAATTATGTGAAATAGTATCGAGTACAAAAGCATGGTACTTAAAATCTGGAATCTGTCCAAACTAGATTTATGAGACATCTGCACATTTAAACATGTATCTACATAGACTGATACAATAATAACTCAACGAAAGTGTGACTCGCGACTAGTCAAGACAATTTTTAACAAAAAAGAAAACCAGCTTCAATTGTTTTGAAGAGTTCCCTGGTGTATCTTCGAAGTTGATGATCCAATTGCAATGGAATTAAAATTAAACCACACTTGCGGTATCCTATTTCCAACAAAAAAAATCCAAATCGGTATATAAACAAAGAAGTTATATAGCTGAACAAGCATTAAAAATATACATATTTTACATTTGAATTAGTCGGTTATAAAATGACATTCTTTCACTAAAATGTATTTTTCGTAGTTTCGGTCATAAAGACGTGAAATTTCAATACTCTATGAAGACTTCCCTGTATAAAAAGTTTGGGCAAGAAAATTATTTTATACAAATAAGTTTTCACCTGACTTCGAAAAAGGAGGGTTATGTTTTTCGAACGTACTTATGTATGTATGTCTATTTATTTAGCACGCTCTATAGCCTAAACGGCTTGATGGATTTTAGCATACGAGGTTACGTTATATTCATCTGAATTGTGAGAGTGACATAGGCTAGTTATATAGTATTTAAATATGACCTCTGGGATTCAAATAAAAAGGAAAAATAGAAAAATAAAATTTTCTAGTCAAGTGTTTTTGTTGCTGTCGGGTTTTTGTATCCTTTTTAATTAATAATTTAGTTTGCTATTACTGTGATAACCTTTAATTTACGAATAGCTGTGCTCCGCGGTTTCACCCTTGTTAAATCTATTTGACCAATTATCCTCCGCGCCGCCACCAACACGCCCGCCCGTACAGCGTTCACTTCACGTACATACCTACATATAGATTGTTTAACTTTCATCATTACTTGTCCACTCCTTAGGGTCACAGCATGAAGCTATATATCCTATAACCTTCCTCAATAAATAGCCCATTAGACACAAAACAATTTTATCAAATCTGATTTGTAGTTCTAGAGTTTACCGTATTCAAATAAACAAACTCTTGAACTTTACTTAAGTATAGTAATAGATTTGGCTGAAGTGTAGCTGTCGGAACTCATCTATGGGTGCTTAGTGTCAGCTTTTCAGCTTGAGAGTGGAAGTCAGGTGGGCTGCCCAAATGGGCTAGCCTTTGCCTTTAATCTGCATTAAAACCGTCTACTTTTAACACAGTTTATAGTTTCCCTGGAACATCATATTAACATGAACGTACTATTTAGTTGTAAAATCACAGATTTGAGAAAGGCCAAATCTGTGTATAAAATAAGTTAATTTCCAATAAGCAATAACACTGAAATAGTTCAAATGACACAAAAGCCTGGTTTATTTTACACTAAATATAGACTATATTATTATCTTTAGCAAACAAGTTTAAAATGCTTCATTTATTCGTAACTAGAAACGATGATTCTCAAAATTGTATTATCATTTACTTTCATTTGCTGATTTTAATGTTGCACAGAATAAAGCAATTCACTCCTGCTTTGCACGGGTAGCAGAGTAATACATATAACTCTGTTGGTTTACGTGGCGCAAGCTGGTAAAGCTCCCAGTCGGCATGATTTTTTCCGACATCTTCAGCCAATTTAGACAAAACCTTAATGAATTATATATCTGAATCTTCCTCGTGAATCATTCTATCCATTGATGAAAACCTTATGAAAATCCGTTGGGTAGTTTTTGAGTTAATCCTGTTTAGACAGACGCGGCGAAGGACTTTGTTTTATAATATAGTATATGATACACTCCATTAGTCCTGGGGACCAGTTCCACGCAGTTGATCTAAATTTCTTTATTGACTGCTTTTATTTAATAATGATAAATATAATATTTTGAGAGCCGATGGTTTGTCCCATTCGGTAATTCTCGTTTGTCATCGGCTCGTTCAATCTCGTTCACTAGATCTTTTGTTTCGTGTTCCAAAACCAACAAATAGCTTTTGTAAGTATAAATGTATAAATTTAATTAGTAATATTTTACTGTAATCTCTTCTTCAATGTGTGTTGTGTTAATTATGTCCGTATTTTCATTGTCAAATAAATGTTCTTTCTAAAATATTACATAATAATAAAAATCAATCGCTGTGCATTGTATCTGAATCATTGCATTCCAATATAGTGTGAGATTCTTCATCGAGTATTTGTTTTATTAAAGTTTACGGTTATTGATAGATTCTAGAGATTTTGTCTCATTACGAAACAAAGAGAAGGTTGTTTAATATCTATATTAATAAATCTGTATTAGTTCGGTTTGTACATGTATTTTTTCAACATTTTGTGACATTCAACATTAAGATTTTCAATAACGTTTTAGAAATCATAAAAAATGAGTAAAAAAATACGACGAGAAGAAATTAATGCACAGTAAACCAATATAGAGCTGCAAGCACGATTAGTACAAAATAATTTTGTTGGCTAATTGTTTATGTATTAATATTGTAATAAATAATTGTTCGTCCCTTATATACGTTCGCTGAAGTTATACTGATTTGGCGTTAAAAAAAAATTCTCAAATTTTTGTTTCTAATTAAATAGATGTTTAAACATGGTAAAAATTTAAACAATGGAAAAAAGACACTTAAAACAATTACACATAATTCTCATTGATAGCTTAACTTCATTTCGCACTTCCGTCTCAACTTTACTCTCTACTAAGAGCTCCAGAAGAAATAAACTTTAAAAATAGTAAGATATTATTAACTTAAAGATTTAATTTTTATATGTAGGTATAATAAAAAATTGGTGTGATTTTTAAAAACTAAAAGGTTAAAAATATTTTGAAACTCAAAAGGCATTAATTAGCTCTTTAAAATACAGATGACAAATTGGTTAAAGAATATGTCATTTTAAAGCAAAATAGAACGTGATATTTTTTTAAAGCATGAAGGATTAAATCATTTTTAAATTCAAAGCAATAAATATTTCTTTAAAATACAGATGAGAGATTGTTTAAAGAATGTGAAATAAAATTTAAGTGTATGTTTGTTTGTAATGTGAAAATAATAGCATTTTGCAAAACGTATATGAAAGTATATACGATATTTAAAAAAACAATTTTTAAAATTTTTTGTGTGTCTGTTTGTTGTGGGTAATCTCAGAAACGAGTGGACCGATTTTGAGAGGACTTTCACTAGCAGATGTTTTAAGGAGTAACTTAGGCTAATTTTATTTTAGAAAATGAAAAAAGAATTAGAGTTCTGTATAAATACAAATCAAACGATTTTGGGGCGCCTTACTCGTGTGAGTTTAAAACTTAAAGGTTATTACGAAAACCATGTTAAAATTCAAAGCAATAGTCTTTTAAAATGCAGTTCAGATTGAGTAAGGCGTTAAACTTCAGGAATCTCTGAGGAAATGAAATCAGCTCTTGATCAAATGGGAACCGAACTTCGGGACGCTGCCCCTATAAGGGCTGTGCATATGTGTTTAAGTGAATACAATATTTACTTTTTATTTTACCAACATCTTTGTTATCAACTATATATTGTTATTCTATGAGTGTGAATTGTCCGTATTCACACTTCCAAGCAAAAAACTTGATGATCTCAGCAACACGGCACGAGATTATAGAAGGCCAAATAAATTTAAGGACCACCCATGGACGTATAAAAAATGCGGATGGAGTTCCGCTAAGACAAAAGTGAAGCACAGCAATGGCGGATAAGTAAGTGTTTGAGTGTTTTTAGAGTATTGCCATGAGAAAAAAATAAAATTACACAAAAGTTTTTGAACTCTGGAAGGCCTAGAGAAAGAGAACATTACTTCGCTGTCGATAAACTCTCGCATATCAAAGGATTTTATCATAATAAACTTCCCCGGCGCAGCCATATTTCAGTCGGCGCACAGAGGGATGTATTAAAAAAGATCTCTTTGTCCATAGGTAAAAAATTACAATAAAAAGTCAATTTAATTATTATTTTATTTGTCTACTTGCGGTGCCCGTGGCTCCGCTCGTATGGACTACAGAATTATTGTTTATGAAGATATCGTGATACTTTGTTTTTTAGATAAGGACCAAATATCTAAGAAGAATTTTTTTATCATTATCTATGTACTAGTTTTTGCGTGATGCACTCATAAGGGCAAACCTCTATCATTATATAATATATTATCTAACTTTTTATATAATTGTCTTTTACTTTTTAAGGATTATTCCCTTCAATTTTATGTGGTGAAAACGAATACGTAGGGTATTTAAATATTTTTTAGCAATAAGTATATATGTATTTACTAAAGACTAAATTTGTGTTCTTTTCTAGTAAATGCTCGGTACTGCTCAAATAATATATTTAAAAAAAAAAATCATCATTTCGGTTATTTTTTGTAGAATTTTGTTTAACATTATAATAATTGTGTTATCTTTTTACTAATTATATTGTTATATTATCTTGTAAAAGCTTTCTTAATATTATCTAGCAAATACCACATAATATTATTATTATAAGTAACATAAAAAATATATTTTGATGGATAATGTAATGAATAAACTGTGAATTTATAAAGACTTTAGTAATAATTTATTTATTTCATAAATTATTTTAATTTAATTATTAACACTTAATAATATTATAATTAATAAGGAAAATAAATTGTGTTCGAACAAATATCTATCAATCTACCACAGTTCCGAGGTAATTTGTATGTTTCATTATTGGCAACAGTGACCGATATTGTCATAATTAAACCGCAATAATTTTATGAAATCAATTGAATATATTACAAGTTTACTTGTGAAATGTGATCACCTGATTTTTTAAAATGAAACTACTACGGTTCCGACACCTCGTTACTACACATGACAGCATTTTAAAATATTTTACTAAACACGTCGAAACCGTCACTCTAACGAGGTCTGGGACGATAATGGCGGGCGACTGGACTGACTTATGGTGTAAATTTGTGTGTGCATGCTCGTACGTATAAGCGAACTGACTTACTATGAGTGATTCACCGCTATCTTAGTGAACATTACGTCCGCCTTTTTTACGGCCGTTTTCAATAACATGTCTGAGTTTACTATCGCCGATTATTAGATATTTGTAATAAGTACTATCTTTAACATAAGACAGATATCACCTTCTCTCTTATCTATTCAAGCTATAGGATATTGATATAATATATTATGTACTATACGAAAAACTATGCAATGATAGGTTATTGAAAAAAAGTAAGGACAAAAGTTTATATCTGTCTATCTTTAGTAACCTGAAACAGCGGATAGATAGGTTATCAAAAACGGCCGTTATACCTCCATGGTACCACCAAGTTGAAGTTGCTATTAAGTACTGTATTTTCCTTGAGAGGATGGAACTACTAGGCTTTACTTTACTAACTAAGCTTCATTCAAATCTGAGCCTGGGATATTATAGACAAAAGCCAATCAGAATTGGCTAATGCAGTCATGGAAAAAAAAACATGACGCTATTTAAACTGTCTTTTGAGATTGTAAAGGGCCAAACTCTATATAGATTAAAACGGATAAGTATTGTTTAGTTGAATACCAAAATATAATAGCTGAATAAATAATAATAATAGATAATAAATATCAGTCCGGGTACAAATCGAATATGGCACCGCTAGTCAAGGTCGTGGGCAGTTGAATGTGCGTAGGTGTTGTTCAACGCGAACGCCTAAAGCCAACAACAATTATTATTCAAAATTATATTTATATAAATAAGATAGACACAACATAGGATCGCTAAAAATATTTTAAATTGTTTTTATTTTTCTCTTATTTCTATAAAATTAGTTGTCGCTGTAATATCTATAAATTTAAATTGTGTTCACTTAAGTAAAATGAATAGTAATTTAGGGCTACCCAATAGTTACTAGAAATATTATTCTTATGAAAAGGAATGTAATCTCTTTTCTACATTTATAAAACTTTTGTCTTCAGGAAAAATGTGAGTTGAAATTTATTGACCAAACTTGCTCCATCAATAATCTAATCTTCATTTGCCATCGGGTATGGATGTCCTCAGTCAAGCGTAAGTGGTTTCGTGTGAGTGGCGTCATATAGCATATGCATCGTTCAGGTTCCCACCAGGATAGCTTGTATTTAAAAAAAATTAAAACTATATTATATAGTCGCAGACAGTTGACCGACTTAGTTTTTTTGTATAAAATCTATTGTGGTATAATTGAGTGTCCACAAGTTTTACAAAAAATTTCATGTAACATACCGCGTAGATATCTTAGTTATCCTATAAACTTACTCAAAACGCCAGCAATAAGAACTAATTCACCAGTTTGTAGGATTTTCAGATTACACAACAATTTAGTATTTGTCGTGAACATTTTCGAGGTGTCTCTGCACAAATTCAGGGTTCAGAAGGCTTTTGTGTTGTTGAGGGGCATGTAGACCATCTCCTAATTTTTGATAATTTTCTATTTCATTTAACCTAATTGTTTAATTGTCTATTTTTTATAAATTATTATTCTTCTTTTTCTCTCTTTTTTTTGTTTTTAATTCTATTTTCGTGTATTAAAAAGTAGTGCATGCTATGGCGGCCTTAAAACTTCAATGCACTTGGAACTGTATATTTATTTTTTATTGTTTATAAATTGATGTATTGGTCATTGACAGTCTTTAATAAATAAATTGATGTATCGCGTGTAATTTGATAGAAGTAAATACTTGATTTTACTATTGATAAGCGGTTGATTTATTTGATACGCAACTGCGTGTAGTATCTCTCTTAGATACTCGAGCGAATGACGCATTTACAATCAGTTTAAAATTAGCAATTTTTCTGGCTTTGCCAACCATATCTTGATGTTTATTACTGTCCTAAGCTGCACTAATACTAAATACCTACTCACATACCTACTGCTATTATTGTGAATAAAAAGACGTTCACAATATTTAATGTGTGCTAAATTAATAGCGCTTGTTTTATTCTTGTTTCGTTTTACAAAGTTACATTAGTGCGTGGTAACAATGTTGATTCGTAATATCGTTCTTGACTGTAGTTTGCTTGGTGATTCGCTGCTTGCTGTTGTTGCCTTCCTCCTGGGAGGAAGAAAGGAACATGTGTACGTGTATTTAGTGATCTGAAATATGTTCTACACTAACTAGTGCAAAAAAGAAAAAAAAAGGTTCCTTACAGAACCTATGTACCTGTTAGGTGTGCACGTATGTACATATGTGTGTACGTGATGCTTGTATGTGGGTAGCTAAGTGTTGCACGTAAAGTGTCACTTGTATCGCGCGGGCGGCTGCCAGACTCAACGGTTTCACCCCGAGGAACGGACCTAGGCTTGAGTTGCCGCGGGAGAGGGAGGTCGCGGCGGTGGGTGTGCGGGAGCGAAATTAGCCGCCCGTCCCCTGCGGAGGGAACGGTGGTTACGCGGGCGTGGGCGATAACACGCTCTGTTTAGAGAGACGGTTGAGTAATATGCGATTTGTTTCTCGATTTCGTCATCGGGATCGATAAAGATGATACGCGGTTGGCGCTGTAAGCGGGTGGCGTTTGGGACTGGAACGTAATTCGCGGCGGCTTTGATCAAAGGATTCGCGTGATTTGACGTGGTGTCAAAGTAAGATCGTGAGAGGTATTTGATGTAAGACTCGATCGAGGGGAGTTTCATATCTCTATGAAGGTCTACCTGTCGAACGAACCAGGGGGCGTTATTGATTTTACGCAGTACTCGAGTTTGAAGGACTTGGAATTTGTGTATGTTCAATTTTGACATATGTGCGAATGCGGCGCAGCTATATGTCATAATCGGACGTATGCACATTTTGTAGAGAGTAAGCTTATGTCTCAGGGACATTTTGCTTATGATCAGGGGCTGTAATCGACTTATGGCCATTGCGGCTGTTTTACAGACGGCACGCACGGACATGAGAATCAAAGGTAAGTTTTCTATCGAAGGTCACACCGAGATATTTAGTCTTGGTGGCCCAGGGGATATTGTCTTTGAAGAGTTTGAGAGTTTTGACACTCTCAGGGTGCACTTTTTCCTTTAGGACACTTTAGGATCAAAGATAATCTCGGCGCTCTTCGAGGGGTTGACGGCTATGCGCCATTTGGTGTACCATTCACCGAGAGTGGTGACTGCGCGTTGGACTCTGTGTCTGAGCCTAAGTCTGTTCCTATTCGACGCGTAGATGACTGTGTCGTCAGCGTATAGACCTACCTGGACCCTAGGAGGACGAGGTAGGTCACTGACATACAGATTGAAGAGACGAGGCGCCAGAATGGAGCCTTGCGGGACGCCCGAGCGTATGGGGTGGGCTGTGGAGAGTACACTTTCCGCTCGGTAGCGGAAGGTGCGGTCGGTGAGGTAGTCGCGGATAATGTGAACTAACCTATCTGGGACTTGTAACTGGTGTAGCTTGTGGACTAGTCCGGCGTGCCAGACCTTGTCGAAGGCCTTGGCGACGTCGAAGAAGACCGCAAGCGTACGGTATGGAGGATCTTTCGCGAAGTTAGTCGCTATGTGCTCCGTGAGGCGTTGCACCTGGTGCGTACACGAGTGTCGAGCGCGGAACCCGAACTGTTCCGGTGGATATAGATTTTTCTCGTCTATCATGGTTTTGAGACGGTTCAGAAGGAGCCGCTCGTAGATTTTATCTAAGGTATTCAAGAGACTGATCGGGCGATAGCTATCGGGAAGCGATGCTTTTTTGCCAGGTTTATGTATCCCTATGACTATGGCCGTTTTCCAGGCGGCTGGGAAATGGCAGTGGGCGATGTATACATTGAATATGCAAACCAAGAGTGCTATGAGGTGATCAGGAAGAAGTTTGAGTACTTCGTTCCGGATCCCGTCAGGACCGGGAGATTTTTTGAGCTTAAGGCCCTTAATGACGGAACAGACTTCGTCAGATGTGACCATAGTTAGGGTATCCGCGGGTGGGACCGAACTGAGTTCCTGTACCGAGGATTCGATTGTGTTGACATGTACGGCGTCTATGTTGTCGCAGTTTGGAGAGCATTGGCTCTCCAAGCTTACGGCAAGACACTCCGCTTTGTCTTCGCTATCGAACGCGAGTGGGAGGCCCGGGCCTCTTTCGAGGGGTGGTAGTTGGGAGGAGTGTTCTATTTTTAAAGATCTGGCTAACTTCCAGTATGTGAGATGGGACGGCCTGAGACCCTCTACGAGGTTGTCCCAGCTGTGACCTTTGTATTCAGTGATTTGAGCTTTGAACTCTCTTTGTAATGTGCGTAACCGTGCGCAGTTTTCCCTGGACGGGAATGAGTCGTGAGCGCGTGTCGCGGCGTTCTTTTCCGTCTTTAACGCTCGCAGGTTGGCAGGGAGTATAAAGCGGCGATCCCTCACCGTTTTGACCTCTCTCGAGGCCTCTCTGATGCTGACCTGCAGGTGGTCAACGAGGGAATCGATCGTTAAGTCGGCGTCTGCGGCCGACTGCAGTACGTCAGGGACCCTATCTAGACTGTCCGAGGACGGCCTGTCCGTGATTAAATGTTTGAGTTTCGCGTAGTCAACCACCTGGACGGACGGAGGACTATGGTCGGAGGGATGTCCTAGTCGGAGGATGACCGGGCGGTGATCGGAGTCGAGTTCGTGTACGACTTCTAAAAGTTAACCGAAAAAGTTAAAACCGAAGCTCGATACCTTTCAAAAGAGCCACATCAAGGACTGTCGGACGACAGTGATCTTGAAAGTGGGTGGGTTCGGAGGGAGCTAACACGTCATAGTTCATGTCATTGCATAGCTGATCGAGTATACTCCCGTTACGGGAGTCTCTCGAACTGTTAAAGCAAGTGTGACCGCTGTTGAGGTCGCCTGCTATGATTACAGAGGGACCGAGTGAAAAGAGTGCCTCCAGATCGGACCGGAGGAGTCTTTTCGATGGTGATAGATATGCGGATACGATTATGATTGACGGGTGGTCAGTTATACCTAGTCTACATATAGAAACTTCCAAATTGGTAAGTTCGGGAGGGTCAATTCGCATACAGTATAGTGAACGTTTGTAGTAAATGAGAGTGCCGCCTCCTTGGGTAACACAGTCATTTCTAATAATGTTATAGTTAGCGACCTTAGGGTTGCGCCTACTAGGTTTTAGAAGGGTTTCTTGTACGAGAAACACATCTAACTGACGCTCAACTAAGAAGTTAGCCACGAGATCACGCTGAGAAGCAAGGTTCCTAGTGTTAAAGAAGGAAATGTTAATTCCTTTCGGTTTTAACTTATCCATTGGAAGGCTTTCGGTTTGCGGTATCGAGGTCTAGACGGTGTATCGTCTCCGATAGCCGGGGGAATTTCCACACGGTCATTATGCAACCATGTTCGTTGAGATAGTCGACGTATGCGCCGACTTTCGTGACGCTGTGCCCTCGGAGCAACAGGGCAATAAGGATACCGTCCGATGGAGGAGGAGAACCGCGTGAAGCGGAGGTTTGAGCAGCCATAAGAGGCTGTGGTTTAGGGGCCAATTCCAAGTCCATAAGGGGCTGGGGATTGTGGCGAGCGGGGGCCCACGGGGCCCTAGGGCCCAGTATGGGCTGCGGGGGCACACTAGGTGCGGGGACAACGGCCGCAGGAGCGCTGGCGGCATTCGGGAGGTTAGGAAAAGCCTCCATTGACAGCAGGGGCTGTGGTTGGGGGCGAGGGGCATGGTCGACGGGGGCGTGAGGTGCCCTCTGATGGGCGGGTGGCCTCATCCGTCGGGGGCGCGTTGCGCGCGGGGCTTTTGGGCACCCGCGATAGTTCGCGGGGTGCCCTGCTTGACCGCAAAGTACACAGCTCGGCTCACCGGGTGAGTCGCGCGTGCGGGGACACTCCCTAGTGGAGTGCGTAGTACTACAATTTTTTTTTTTTTTTTTTTTTTTTGAACTGACTACACTGTTAGCCTTAGGGGCCCTATCGTTAAACAGAGCCGCTGCGGCTTTTACAGCTTCACCGGACATGGGGGCGAGCGCTTAGGGCACTCAGCCGCGAAAGTTTGTGACGACCCGCACGAGGGTGCCAGAGTGGCCGAACCTCGGCTCGGGCGGTCGTCGCGAATGCGAAAAAGTCGCGATCTAGCTAATTCCCTAATCTTATGAGAATTCGAGCTAACTAATATATACTCATATGCACGTTCCCCTCCTCCTGGGAGGAAGGAGTGGACCATGCGTATGTGTATTTATTAATCGGAATGGTTTTTCTACACTAACTAGCGCATTAGACAAACTAGCGCAAAAAAAGAAAAAAAAGGTCCCTTACAGAACCTATGTACCTGTGTGGTGTGCACGTGTGTGTGTTCATACGTGTGTAATGTTGTGTGTGGGTAACTAAGTGTTGCACGTATAGTGTCACTTTGTATCGCGCGGGCGGCTGCCTGACCCAAGGGCTTCACACCGAGGAACGGACCTAGGCTTGGGTTGCCGCTAGAGAGGGTGGACGTGACGGGTGTGCGGGAGCGAAGTTGACCGCCCGTCCTCTGCGGAGAGAACGGTGGTTACGCGGGCGTGGGCGGTGGCACGCTCTGTTTGGAGAGACAGTGTCGGCGTAGAACGCGTTAGCTTTTTCGGTTTGGTCGGGCGGGTCAGTGAATATATTACGCGGCCGGCGTTTTCTCCGGCAGGCGTTGGGGTCGGGAACATAAGAAGCTGCCGCTTTTACTAAGGGATTCGCGTGGTTCGACGCGGTGTCGAAATACGAGCGAGAAAGGTGTTTGGCATATGCATGTATCGAGGGAAGGTCCATATCTCTATGGAGATCCTCCATACGAACAAACCAGGGGGCACCGGTAAGGCGGTGAAGAAACTTGTTCTGGATGGCTTGTAAGCGTTCCCAGTTATAACTTGACATATGTGCGAACGCAACGCAGCTATATGTCATGATCGGACGGATACACATCTTGTAGAGCGTAAGCTTGTGTCTCGTGGACATTTTGCTTGCAGCACATAACAGGGGATGCAATCGGGCGAGGGTCCAGGAGGCCCTTTTCCTACCTAGATTGATGTGACGTATAAAGGAGAGTCTGCTATCTAGGGTTACACCTAGATATTTGGTCGCCTTTTCCCAGGGGATCGGATTACCGAAGAGTTCAAGGGGATTGTCCTTGAGTTTTTGCGGTATCTGTGTGGCGGTTTGGTCGAAGAGCACCGCTGCGCTCTTCGTGGGGTTTATGGCTATTCGCCAGTCGTTAAACCACTTCCCGAGAGTGGTCACGGCTCTTTGGATCCTACATTTGAGGTTTCTCGTTTGCCTTTGAGAGGAGTATATGACTGTATCGTCAGCGTATAGACCTACTTCAACTTTCTCTTGAAGTTTTGGTAGGTCACTGACGTACAGATTGAAGAGGCTAGGTGCCAGGATGGAACCTTGGGGGACGCCTGAGCGTATGGGATGGGGTGTGGATAGTTCACCTTCCACTCTGTAGCGAAAGGTGCGGTCTTTGAGGTAATCGCGGATGATTTTAACTAATCTATCGGGGACTTCGCGGGAGTACAGCTTATAGACTAATCCTTCGTGTCAGACCTTATCAAAGGCCTTGGCTACGTCGAAAAAGACTGCCAGCGTGCGACGGGGTTTGGATAACTCGGAAAAGTTAAACAGAATGTGCTCCGTGAGGCGGTGCACTTGATGAGTGCAAGAATGTCTAGCACGAAAACCGAATTGCTCAGGCGGGTAGAGGTTTTTCTCCTCTATTACGGATTTGAGACGGTTCAGGAGGATCCGCTCATAGATTTTACCAAGGGTATTTAGAAGACTGATAGGGCGGTAGCTGTCGGGAAGCGACGTGCTCTTACCGGGTTTGTGAATACCTATGACAATGGCCGTTTTCCAGACGGCTGGAAAATAGCAGTTGGCTATGGCTACATTGAATATGCAGACCAATAGAGCTATGAGATGATCGGGAAGAAGTTTGAGTACTTCGTTCCTGATACCGTCGGGACCTGGTGACTTTCTAAGCTTAAGGCTTTTGAGAATGGCAGAGATCTCCTCAGAAGTGACTGGGGACAGGGATTCTGATACCGGGAGCTTATTCAGCTCCTCCACGCGGGCTTCGATGTCTCTGACTCGGTCGGTGTTCTTGACGCTGTTCGGGGAGCACTGGCTCTCCAGACAAGCGGCAAGGCACTCCGCCTTGTCGATGGTATCGAAAGCGGGTGTAGTGCCGGGACCCCTTTCGAGGGGGGGCATGCGAGGTTGGTCGTCTATTTTAAGGGCGTGGGCTACTTTCCAATAAGTCAGATGTGGCGGCCTTAGCCCTTCGACTAGGGTGTCCCATCTGTGACTTTTGAGCTCGGTTATACGGGCTTTAAGCGCTCTCTGAAGTGCGCGTAATCGTGCGCGGTTTGCATCGGTCGGATAAGAGTCATGCGCACGAGTCGCAGCGTTCTTCTCCGTCATCAACGCTCGCACGTCGGCAGGGAGTACAAAGCGGCGATCGTTCGCCGCTTCGACCTCTCTCGAGGCCTCTCCGATGCCGACTTGTAGGTGGTCAACTAGGGAGTCGATTGCGAGATCTACGTGCGCAACTGACTCTAACACGTCCGGGACCCTAACGAGACTGGGCGAGGACTGCCTATCCGCGAGGTAGTGTTTTAATTTTGCATAGTCAACCGTTGTGACTGTAGGAAGGCTGGAGTCATCTAGTTGTCCTAGCTGTAGGATGACCGGGCGATGGTCGGAGTCGAGTTCGTGTACGACCCGAATGAGTCGTACCTGAAGCGCGATATTTTTCAGGAGGGCTATGTCAAGCACTGTCGGTGTACAGTGATCTTGAAAGTGGGTGGGAGTGGGAGGCGCTATGACGTCAAAGTTTAACTCGTCCGACAACCCTTCGAGAATAACCCCATTGCTGGTGTCTCTCCAATTGTTGAAGGACGTGTGTCCACTGTTGAGGTCACCTGCGATAATGACCGATGTGCCGAGCGAGAGTAGCTTCTCTAGGTCAGACCTGAGAGGTACTTTCGTCGGTGAGAGGTACGCGGATACGATCGTTATGGACGGATGATCGGTCATTCCTAGTCTACACACGGATACTTCCATATTGGTAAGTATCGGAGAATCTATCGGCATGCAATACAACGAGCGCTTGTAGTAAATGAGAGTGCCGCCCCCTCGGCCGTCGCGGTCATTTCTAACGATGTTATAGTTTGCGATACTCGGATTGCGTTTAGCACGCTTTAAGAGCGTTTCGTGTACTAAGAGAACGTCTATTTGGTGATCTTTAAGATAAGTCGCGACGAGATCACGCTGCGGATATAGGTTCCGCGCATTAAAAAAGGAGATGTTTAAACCTCTCGGCTTGAGTTTAGCCATTGAGAGGCCTGAGGTTGGCGGCTTCACGATCGAGACGCTGTAACGTCTCTACGAGCCGGGGAAAGGCAGCTATGGTTTCGACGAAACCGTACTGCTCCATATGGGCCTTGTATGCGAGGATTTCGCGTATCTCATGCTCACGAGTGAGCGATAACATAAGGTCATCCATTGTGGTGGCGCGGGACGCTGGAGCGCGTGGTGCTGGGGCGCGGGGCGCTGGAGCGCGGGGCGCAGGGATGTCCATAGCCATAAGGGGCTGCGGTTTGGGGGCCCATGCGTTCTGAGTCGAACGCACGGGTTTGGGCTGCACCTGGGGTGCGGGGAGGCCTACGGTCGCCTGAGTGCGGCGGGGGGCAGGGAGGGACGGAAAGACCTCTGGATTGAGCAGAGATTGCTGCGCCCGGGACCCTGAGGCGGGGGGTGCCCGCTGAGGGGCAGCCTGCCCAGGGCGGCGGGGGTGCGTGGTGTGCGGGGCCTTGGGGCATCCGCGATAGTTGGCAGGATGTCCCTCCTCCCTGCATAGTACGCAGCTCGGGGGGGTGTTAGAGTCACGCTGACGCGTGCACTCCCTGGTTGGGTGGTCTTCGAGGCACTTAACGCACCTCGGACGAAGGAAGCAGTTGCGGGCAGAGTGTCCGTACAACTGGCAGTTGTGGCATTGGGAGGGCTTCGAATTTTTGTATGGAGTCTCTACGGTTATTCCGGAGAGCTCGCATACAATTTCTAGGTTAAATATTTTTTTGCCCTCAGGCGTTTTATCTAAGATTAACACGAGCATTGGAAGGGCTCGTTTCTCTTTATTATACATCCGATGGACCTCTCGGATGGGGAATTTTTGTGCTTCTATGGAGGCAAAGACTTCCTCTGGTGAGATTTCGACTGGGATGCGCCGAAGCACAACCCGTAGGACACGCTCCTCTTCGAGGGCGTAAGTGTAGTAGGGAATGTTCCTACGGAGGAGGAGGGTGGTCAATCTGCGATGGCAGTTTGACGTGCTCATTGTCAGGGAGATACCTGTCGCGGTATTACGCGCTTTGGTGTATCCTATTTTAGTGTTTTAAGCTCATTGGTGAGCTTTGTCAAGACAGTTTTGTCGTGGATAATTATCGGAGGGGGTTTTTGCTTTTTACCGACGACCGGTTCGTCGGTATTCGAGGAGGGTGCAGGGGCGGCAGAGCCGTTAGCGGTTTTTGTTGTTTTAGCCGCGTTTTCCTCAACGGGGCTATCACGGGGCGCGCGTTTGCGGGATTTGACGACCGTGAATTCGTCATTTTCCTCGGTAGGTTCGGTCGGGATTATGATTGGTTCCTGGAAGTGGAGCGAGAGTTCCATTTCCGAGGAAGGGGTTGGACTTACTGGTGCGTCCATCTCTGTTTCGACTGGAAGGGCCGAAAAAGAGTTGGACACCGATGTTGAATTTGATATGGTTGCCGCGGGGGCAACGGGTTTAGCGGGGCGGCCATAGGGACCGGGGCTAAAAGATCGCTGTTGCGATTTTGGTCGGGACTTGCTAGGGGCGTGGCTCACGCTTGCGAGGTTAGTGGGGTGGGGGTGCTCGGTCGCAGGGACCGAGGCGGGTCGCGTGAAACCGGGTGGCGCGGCGGCGGGTGAGATCGCGGTGGAGGTGGAGGGGATGGCCTGCGCGGTAACGGCGCTCTGATTGGCTGACGGCGGACGTAGCGAGTCCGCCATCTGTGACCTACTTATATACTCATCGTTGAGCGCGGGCATATGTAGGGCTACAAAGTTCATTAATCGCTGGTGTTCGGCTTCCAGCTGTTTGAATCTGGCTTCTAAGTCTGCGTATTTTAATTCGGCCATCGCGGTGGCGGTTTGGAGGTCGGGGGAGTGAATTTTATTCACCTCCCTGCTTGGAGGGCAGGGGGGTACGCCGAATGAACTTAACGGGCTATCCGAGCCCGGAGCAATGAGACCTGTGTGTCACGGTGTAATGAAACACAGGAAAAGGACCTATCGTTTCCCTAGGGGAGTCCCTAGCAGTCTTGTGGCAGAGGACGCAGGCCGGTATATACCGTGGCTCCGCCCAAACAACCACAAGGATGGATGGTAAGCTTAGGAAAGGGTTGGGTAGGAGACACCTGGGGCTTAACTATGCAAAAAGGCAAAGGCTAAGATTCCCAGGCCCGTCCGAGTTATCGTTTACCTCAGAAGGAAGTAACCGGAGAGCGCTCGGGTCACACCCCGTTCGTCTTCGTTAGCACCGTTAGGTATCCGACGAACGACCACTAAACCGTGGATTTGCGTGTCTTTAGAAACAGGATTTCGCGCTGAAAAGCGCGTTTATTGTCGTACTGAAAAGTACGGTTTTTTCGTGTGCACAGAAGTGCTACACGAAATGTGCGAGCGAGACGGCGCTATGCGCGCAACGAGTACCTAGATACTCGCTACACAACAATAACACCGACCTCGCTATAACACGCGGTATGAATAGCTAAAGAACTAGCTTAAAACTGTGTGCTTTGAACCGGCAGGCCTAGGACCGGGTCCGTTGATCAAAACAAACAAGTCGTACACTAGTACAAGCAGAGCGCGAATGAGATAGCTTAAAAAACTAGCTTACACTGTGTACTCTGAACCGGCAGGCCTAGGACCGGGTCCGTGGATCAGAGTTAACAAGTTGTACACTAATTTAAGCAGAATGCGATAATTCGGAAAGCGATCGAGAGCGCGAGCGGACACGTCCGTTCACGTCAGCGGTCGAAATCGGAATCGTCGTAGTACTGCAACCCTCTCCGCAATATTTAACCTCGCCTTTTGCCTCGCAACCGGTCGTGCGATGGATCCCGTGCGGGGCGTCGCTCAGCCAATGAGCGCGCACGCCCTGTGTGCGGCAGTATCATGAGTCACCATGCCAGATGTTCCGAGTCTGGCATGGTTCATCCTTACAACTAGTGAAATTTATACATTTAAACTTACAACTAGCTATATTCTTATTCTAATCGTTTTAAAATACACATATTCACACATATTCACTTCATATTATTTTATCTATTCCTAACACGTATTTATAAACCTTATTCCTAACACGTATTATTTCATTTAATTGTTCATTCTATACTATTAGACTATCGTTATTCGCTCGCCCCGCTCGCTGTCCGCAACAGCTATATTTGCTGGTAATAATAAATTACAGTTATCTCTGGTCCCGACTGTGGCTCGCTTATATATAACGATGGTTGGAAATTTGGAAAATCATAGTATTTAATCACAATCACATATAATTTTAGAAGACGCCATTAAACCCATAGGTAGTAGGGAATACACTGACAGGATTCGAGATAGATTTCCAACTTAAGTGTTGTAGTTATTGCGGTGATCAAAACTTTTAAGTATAAACAAGTTACAGCATCTAACTTAATACTTGCGTAATTAAAGTTGTAATTTACATGAACCCAAGACGAGTTCATTTCACGTGGAGTAAAGTTGGTTGCTAAAGTTTATATTATGCAGAAACTTTTCCTGGATCTAATGTCCAGAACTAAAGGCAACGTAGAAAATGAGGGAACTTGCGAAATACTGATGTGCAGCGGCATAACTAAAGTCTTTAGAGGTACGATTTTTTTTTTGTTTTGTATTGTATTTGAAACTAGCAAAGCTGGCCACTTATTTCTGTGCTGTTTTGGGGTCATAGCGAACTACCAAACTTTACAGGATCACCCGCTAGGATAATATGAAGATTTTTCTGAAAATTTCATCAAAATCGCTCCAGCCGTTTTGGATTCCATAGGGAATATACGTACAAACATCGAGTTTTATATATAAGAAGAAAAAAAGATTTTTTATGTTCATGCTTTGAAATATTTAAGTTTCGCTTCGAAGCGATAACATTTTAGTGGGACCATGCCTAGATACCAATCTAAAATCCTATAATATTCCTGAGTTTTCGGCGGAGGAAAATATTGTGATATAATCGCGACCGACTGTTAACCCTTTAAATGCGAAATAAACACCTTGAAAAAATACCGTCACGCCTGTATACCCCGAAGGGTTAGGCAGAGGTGTATTCACAAATTATTCGCGACCAAAGATATTATACCTAAAAAAACCTATGATAAATGACGTGACGCGAGTTAAGCGCACTATGTGTAATTAAGAAGTTACATAACATACATACCCCGAAGTGTTAGGCGAGTTAGGCAGATGTGTACACCCACAGTTCGCCGAGTATGTTTTAGGTCCCATGTAATAGGGGGCAAGCCTATTGCTATTAATCGGGCACGAAGCCAAACTCCGAGCTGCTACTTAGAATTTCATAGGAAACCCCCAATAACACCTTGCTCGACCTGGGAATCAAACCCAGGACCTCGATCATAGCAGTCGCGCTTACGACCACTAGGCTAACGGGGCAGTACACCTTGTAAACAAGTGGTACAAAATAATATACAGAAGAATAGCAATATAGATTAATAATAAATATTATTAAATACCAGTAAAGTAAAATTGTAAAGGCCTAATGCAGTAATGCGTGGGTGAATACGGCCTTATTTGCCTATTTCCGATCGCGAGAGGTACTTTTATCAGACGATGCATTGAAGGAACACATTCGAGGAAATAAGCATGCAACCTAAATTTAAAGGACCTAACACATTTTTATGAGTATTCATATAAACGTTACGATTGGTTGAACTTATGATGTTAAAACATCATTATAACTTTGACTGACTCATTTTTCTTGTTTCTCAAACATATTCAATCCTTTCATACATTTTTTTGGGTTTCTATTTCATATGTAGCAAACTGCAACGTTAAGAGGCAAATTTATCAAAGCTTGATTTTGTCGATCATAAGATAAATCGTATCTATAGGGTATAAAATACTTATAAGATCCTGAGGACAATGTACTTTTTTGTACTTAATAATAAAAATAGTATAATTAACAAAAGTAGTAAATAACATGAAACTAGTCGAATAACTATAGAATGAGATTATAATTTTAAAACGGTAAGTGAAATTATTTGCCTTTCCTTATAATCGATAATTTGTAAGCCTTATCATTCTACATAATCGTATAATTTACTTTGATTATAAACAATACGCCTTTGGTGTAGGTAACTATAACCAATTTAAAATGGTCGTTGGACAATATTTATGCATAATATATCAATTATTTCTTCTAAAAAAACCTGGAGTCCAGTGGAAGATATTTTAGAGACACGTGTTTAAGCATAATTTACTTTCTTTGAACATTCCTCAAGAAGTTATTTAAATATGTTTTAAAAATGCATGTACCAACAATCGCTTATCTTTGAGCTCATTTTGTAAATTTTAATGAAAGTGCATCTTTATATACACTTGACATTAATAAAAAATCTCTTAAAATAGATTTATTATCAACTATTATATAGACTATAATCACTCACCAGTTTTGATGAGTTCAAGGTCAGGACTCTTGGAAACTAACCGATTCTCAGTTTTTTGGATTTTTTCTATCAATTTATTTCGGCGGCAGTGTTCGTGCGAGCGTGCGAGAGAAAAGGCAGTAGGAATAGTTAGGGTATGGGGCACCCAAATGGTTTGAAATTGCAATTCTTCAATCAAATCGGCCCATTTTTAAACGTACATAAGTTCGTTCCGGATTATACAAACTTTAATTGTACAGTTAACAATACCTTTTACAGTAATAATTAAAATTAAATTTATTAAGATCATCTGCATAAAGTTATAAACATAAAGTTGTTACAACTACAATTGTACAATTTTTTGTATAATAATTTTCTAACTAAATTGTTGATGATTAATATATTTCTCGAGGTTTTCAATCAGGGTCATGTGTACGAAAAATTTAAGTTTCATTGAGATGTACAAAGTAGGCCCAAACGTAAAACCCTAAAACAGACGAGCTATTGCACCAAATTTTGTATAGTAACACACGTATTTAAATCGGATCGTCTCAATGCTCTCTAACAAGGCTTTAGATTTCCCGCGAGCTCATTTTGATTCCTTCGGGGAATTGGAAGCGATTTCACACTCTATTCACATGGACATGTGCAAAATATTCAGAGCATAAAGATGCACCTGAAAAGAATCTTTTGTTATATAATTTATAATATAACAAAATATGAATTATGTACCGTAAAACGAGCCTATTTAAGAAACGAAGGGATTTTTGAGAAATAATAAAAATAGTGTTGAATCCTTATTTTTTTCCAAATCTGAATGTAACTATAGCAAGCTTACGAGATTTTTGTTAAATAATCATTTAATGAATTCCCATAATAGTCCATACTTACAAAAGGATTAATAGAGGTATCCGACATAGAAAATATCATAAATCATACGGATCGTACAGTGATGAAGCCCTCCAAAAAATAAAATTTTCTGTGCAAAAAAAACTAACACTAAATGCAGCTTCTGAACGGCACTGTGGTTCTATTACCACAATATCTCGAAAATCGAGAGGTCAAAATTGTTCTCAGCAAAAATCTAGTAATCCTACCGTGTTCTCAAATATTGAGGAAGAAATGTTAGTAAAATATGCCTAAATAAATTCTTAATGGGGATTTCTAATAGATAAACTTGACTTAAGAGTAATTGTGTCTTATAGACATTTGTTTAAAATTGGGTGGATTATTCCCTCATCAAAAGATAAATACTACTCCAAAGTCGAGATTGGGCTCTAAATTTTATGAATCGACACAAAAGTCAACTATTATTTCACCTTGCAAATAAAATTTCTTCAGCAAGAGCTGAAATTAATCACGGCACATTAGAATGGGTTTTAAATAATTTTGAGGTTATTTGTTCAATGGAATATACCAGACAGAATAATAAATTATGACGAAAGAAACCATACCGATGATCCATATGTATATGCAGGATATGCAAGCGAGGGTAAAGGTATCCTGAAAGAATAATGGATTCCACGAAAACTGACGTCTGATTAAATAATAAGTTTGTATTGTTAATATTTAGAAGATTTAAAAGTTTTTATTTATTTTAACTTTTATTTTACAAATTATAATTTGTTTTCTACCATAAGTATTTTTATATTTCGATTCTAACCTTGTTCACACTTATACTGAACTTCCCAATTATCCCCATTTTACCGTAATTATACGTCATTTTGGTAGAGTGATTTATATCAGCGGCATATCGATTCGACGTCCATAAGTAAAAATCCCGGCACGTACTAACGAATTTTGTAGAATTCGCATAAATTTACTAATTTAAAATGGTAACACTATTGGCTGACGAAGTAAAATATCCAGATGAAACTTAAATGCTATTGAAATGAATATTCATATAGTATCACAGTTTGTGGGTAAAACATAGAACTGTGGATTTCCCCTTTTGAAATCATCAATAATACGTCGTGGGCTGAGGTGATTGTTATCACCCGTACCTTTCTTTTGGTTGCCATTGCCAAGCAGTTGGACATTTACAGACCGGTATTATAATATATAATGAAATATAGAAACGTGGTGCTTGATAATAACTAATTATCTAACCGGTTATACGTAAAACAGAGTACTAAAATGTGAAAATTGACGGCAAAACTTGTCAAAAATGTAGTTACTAATTAGCAAGCTATATAAAGTTTAATTTAATTCGGGGAAGGATGTTAAAATTTTAGAGAAAAAATGTGTACAGTACAAGTGGTCAATAGTCTTAGTATCGCTGATTTTTGGATTAAAAAGTATATTTTAAAGGTTTTTAAGTAACATGGAGGGAGCATAACGCTTTTTCCTTTTGTGACGAAATTTACAAATCATCTACAGTTAAACGTGTTACAAAACTTCATTTCAAAATATAACAAGTTAGTTAATAGTCACATAGTACATGTAGTGTAGTACCTACATAGTAGTTATAGTTACATGTAATCTGTAAGAAAAAATCATTTAATGATAAATCTAGGGAGCTTTGTGATGCTTTTCATGTAATCGGCCAGACCAAAACATTTATCGAGGAGATTTCAATTATGCATAATCTTTGCTCCTGAAAAAAGTATTGTAGTGTAGCTGGTAGTATTTACATTACAATTGAAGAATAATGGTGGATGATATATAACGAATATTATATATCAGACGCTATCATGTGGATCTGCAATGATCACTGTAAAACATCTACTAAACTGATATTCCACTGGCCGATTTCGAATGAAACAAATCATTACGATGGTTAACACGATGTACAAGGTCGAGATCTAGTCGGATAAATCTCGACTGTCATCCCACTATTGTCGCATTCATTGGTCCAGCAGGTGTTCTGTGTCCTAGTGAGACTTAACTATTCAGTCTCTGAGATTTTGTTCGCCATAATTTACATCAACTTCTCTTTCGAAATGACGCTTCAAGGGAATGTATTACTGTATTCATAATTCTCCTATTGTATTGTATGTATGTACCTGTTTATATAATTTCCAATTCAATTAACTACCAGTAATCAGAAGTGCAACTGAATTGGTAATAGAATTAGTAATGATGTGATTAATAATTAATTCACGCCTTAATTAAAGTGCGGTAGTGTTAACTGATGCATATTGTTTCATTTGAGGTGTGTCGGTTCGATTTAAGATGTCCGCTGTGGTTTAGCGCATTCTAATATTCATGTATCAACTGTAATTACCTAATTGATTTCGATCTGTATTGAACGGTGTTGTATCTTTTTTATATCTTTGTGTTGGAATTTAATTTAAAAACGAGTACACGGAAGAAAACTTTTATTTTGTCGTACTATAAGGCCATTTTTTTACAGTTTAAATTAGTCAAACTTTGGATTGAAATCAAATCGCTGCAACAACTGGAATAGAATCACGGAAGATTTCACTCTTGATATGTTGCTATCAGCAATTAGAGTATTTAATTATATTATTAAAGTTTGGGGTATTTGAAATACGATAATGATATGTTTAGATACAGGTGCGAATGTGGCACAGTTGAATATCATGATCGGACGGACACATGTTTTGTATAGGGTCAGCTTATGTCTCAGGGACATTTTGCTTGCCGGACATCTCAATGGCTGTAGGCGACCCTGTTCCAAAACATACGGGCATGTGAGTCAAAAGTGAGTTTACTATCGAGCGTGATACCGAGATATTTAGCCTCGGTGGTCAAGGGGATTTTACTATCAAAGAGTTACATTGGTTTAACACTTTCGAAGAGCTCTTCTTTGCCCGTATCAAAGAAGTTCGCAGCGTTCTTTAAGGGGTTGATGACGATTCGTCATTTACGGTACCATTCACCGAGAATGGTAATGGCATGTCTGAGTTGAAGTATGTTCCTAAGTGAGGCGTAGATGACTGTATCATCAGCGTAAAGACCTACTTAACCCTTGGGAGAACGAAGTAGGTCACTGACATAAAGATTTTGAAAAGACACCTTGAGGGACACCTGATCGTACAGGGTGGGGTGTGGAGAGTACACCTTTCACTCGGCAGAGGAAAGTGCGGTTGTTGAGATACTCACGGATGATGTGTACTAGAGTAACTAACTACAAGTAAATATTATCAATGCAGAAGACAACGAGAGCGGCCTAGAGCGGTAATTGACACGTCCGTCCCCGCCGACGGTTGAAATCGTAATCCTTTTTTCTTAAGTCTTCAAGCCGGTCGTTGCTTGCTGACAAGATGCATGCGATCACAGAGTACACCTGTTGCTATCGCGTCTAATCAAATAGTGCGAGTTAATAGTAAAATCAATAGTTCAAATATGTACTAAGTCATTATTATATTAAATAGTAAAAGGTCGGGGAAAAAGTTTCTTCACATTTTTATATGAAAAGTCAAGACATTTTTTACAAAGTTTATTTACATTTATTTACAGTATATATGTGCCATTTTATTCGATGACTTTCTGCCATTTTGTAGGTAGAGACATGATCCCGTTGCTGTAGAAACTTTGGGACTTCTGATCAAAAAAACGCGACAAATAGTTTTGGCAGTCCTCTCTTGATGTTAACTTTACAGAACTTAAGAAATTCTAAAGAGACCGAAACAGGTGAAAATCTGAAGGTGCACGGTCAGGGCTATATGGTGGATGAACTAACACCTCCCAGCCAAACTCTTTTAATTTTTGCTGAGTGGCTAAAGATGTGTGTGGTCTATCGTTATCGTGATGAAAGACCACACCATTCCTGTTGATAAATTCATTCGCTTTATCTCAACTGCTTCATTTAATCTCATTAGTTGCTGGCAGTAGAGATCCGAATGGATGGTTTTGCCGGGCGGAAAAAGCTCACAATGAACAATGTCTTTCCAATCCCACCATACACACAGCATCACTTTATTTCGAGTTAGTCCAGGTTTAGCCATAGTCTGTGAAGCCTGGCTGACCTTAAATAATTACCTTTTTCGCAAGTGCTTGTCGTACGTGATCAATTTTTGATCGCCAGTTATCAATCTCTTCAAAAACGGCTCGGTTTCATTACGTTTCAATAATGAATGAGTACACGGTTCATTAGGTATATTACAGTGAGCTCGTGTGGCACCCAAATATCAAGATTTTTGATATAGCGAGCTTTGTTCAAATGGGTTAAAACTATTTTCTGGTCAATTTTCGGTTTTTCGTCTACACCTTAACTACTGAAATGCCGATTTTGCTCCACTTTTTTAAAAATGGCATCCATTTTATTCGTAACAGGGCGACCAGAGCGAGGTGCATCTTTAACATCAAAATTTCCTGACTGAAAACGTTTAAACCAACTTTATGCTACTCTTACTGAATGCATTAGGTCTATATATATCACAAATTTTTTTCGCTGCTTGAGTTGCATTTTTGACTTTTTTGTAATAATACTTTAAAATGTATCGAATTTCTTCATTAGATTCACTCATTTTTATAGAAATAAAAACAAATGAAAAATAGCGGCGAACAACTTTTTTATATTTTTTAATTATTTTTAATGTAACCTTTTTAATGTTACCAAAACCAGCCAGATACAAATAATACAGCCAATGAAATTTTATAACAAGTTTATACCTACGTTATGCGAAGAAACTTTTTCCCCGACCTATTATAATATTATTTAATATCACGTGTTGGTACAGGAAGCCGGTATATATATATATATATATATATATATGTATATAGTATATAGAAGTAGATATAATATTAGTTTGATTTATTATAACTGCTAATTTTGTCCCAATCTGTGCGAGAACACACGGACATTACGCACTTTGACCGTGTTCCGTTGGTAGAGAGAAATCCCTCAAAAATGCGTATTTAGTAGTATATAATATTATTCGGAAATCGCCAAATAAAATAAATAGGTGAATACTTAATATACCAAAATATTATGACGCAGCTTTCTACTACTATTTTAAACATTATAATTTTTAGAAACGTTTCCATTTATTGTTCAATGTCACACCTAACTTCTGCTATTAATCTTTTCAATATTATATCATACATTTGGCGGACAGCTACATTTTCCCTGGATCAATCCATCGCTGAATCTATTTAATCTAATAAATTCATAAAATTGGTTATCAAATAGACACGAAGCGTTAAGATTCACCAGTGTCTGTATCATGATAAGTTCTCTTGCCGGTAAGATATTTAGCTATATAGTCAACTCCGGGTCATTGAGCATAAATGTAGGAAGTGATAGTGCCAAGAAATGAGAACAAATTAATTTATCATAGTCGTTTGTATGACAACATCATTTATATCCCTTAATTCTAAATCCAAATTAATGATTCAAATATCATTTTAAATGTATTTAGCTACCCCGCTATGAATGATAAATAAGTAGATTAAAATAAATGTTTAGGTTAAAAATGTCTTTTAAAACTTGTATTTTAAGAATGTCATAATTAATGGCTGTTCACATGTAGAAGGCGCCATCTAATAACAGTCTATATATTTAAGCAGTTAGATTATTCATGTGCCGATGAAATATTTGCACGGGTCAGCTGGTACTTTACAAAGTCTGCAGAGTTTTAAAGTCATCTTTCTTTCATAAACCGACTTCAATTAAAGAACGAGGTTATCTATTCGAATGTATTTTTTTATTGATGTTCAGCCATAAATTCATTGTTTATTAACCGATTTGGATGATTCTTTTCTTGTTAGAAAAGGAATACCTCAAGGTTGGCCCCTTATTTTTATTGGAAGGTCCAACCTTCAACTTCGAAGATACATCAGGGAACTTCTCAAAACCATTGAAGTTAGTTTTGTTTTTTGTTAAAAATTGTCTTGTATTAAAATTTTATTTTTTTGTAAGTATCACTATTTCCACATACATGTAATACCATACACACAGAAAGTACCACACAAGTAGAGAAAACCCCCAAGTAAAGTCTTCCCTTGGCCTTTTGTGTTTCGGGGCAGCCAGTATATATTTACTAGAAATCTATGCTATAGTATTTACAGGCAAGCATGCGGATTTTAGGACTATGGTCGGTCATTAACTTTTTAGTGGTTGTCATTATTTTTGGTTTCTTATGAATGATAATTTGCCGACATTATTAAAATAGAAAAGAAAACTTGTATCATTCTCATATTTCCTCCGCTGTCACACCCGAATAGATTATTTATTCAAGATGGGCGAAGAACCTTGATCCCACTTCGCTTTTATTAATAATATTTGACGATCAATCATGAAAGTGGAAGCTTTGCTTACATGTTACTTTATAAGTAGGTATCAAAATAAGTGCTGCTTATGCTGTGTTAAGTGTACTTAGGATATCGTTAAAATATAAGGATATTAAAATTAATTAATTAATTAATTAATATTAAATAATTATATTCGATTTTGGAAAGGATACAATGAAAAACAATGGAAGACTACTAATCTTATCGTATTTTTCCGGTTATTAAGTTCAAGAATCATGTGAAGCAAGTTTTATTGTTTCAAATGGATTTTTATGCCAAAGGGTGTAAACATGCAGTCGGCCCACTCAATGGTAAATGGTTACCATCGCCCATGGACAGCTTCAATACCAGAGGTATTACAACCAGTTGCCGATCTTGGAGACCGTATTTCAATCCCTTTTTGAAGAGCCGCATGTCATAAACCTGCGGGAATACCATGCTGGCCCACCCCACAACGCAATCGTACGTGACAGGAAGGTTCCAGAGACCTTACTGTTGTAGCGTTTCGTTTAGGTTTTGAAGTGTGAGGAGGGGCAGCCAGCCAACGGCGAAAGGTGCGAGTTTGGAACGATGATTGAGGCACCTTATTATTACATGGTGAATCATTACGTGAATAACAGTTTTGTATGGAAGTGATTTTCTCTCTGTTCATCCACTGAAATTAATAATAACTGTACATAATATAGGTACATATAAAAAAAAAAAAAACAATATAAAAAATTTTGATAAACTACTGGGATACTTTTCAAACCGGTGATAGTGTATTGAAATGAGCAGAGCCATGCTTGTTAAAGGTAGAAAAATCATGGACTTTTTACAATAACACTTTAGTTTTTAACCGATTCCAAAAAAGGAGGAGGATCACAATTTGATTGTTGTTTTTTTTTTAAATGAATTTACTTACAGCCATAACTTATTTGTTTATGAACCGATTTAGATGATTTTTTCTTAAAAAGGGGATAGCTTAAGGGTGGTCCCATTTTAATTTCATTGGCATTGGATCTTGAGCTTCGAAGATATACTAGAAAACTGCTAAAAATCATTGAAGTTGGTATTCTTTTTTGCTAAAAATTGTCTTGTTATAAGGTATAATAAATACAATATACAAATTTTTTTTAAGTCCCTTAGGTATGCTTGTTTAAAAGAGTAATTATAACATCTCTCATAACCGCAATAAAGCAAGCAACATATAGAATTACTATTAACCAGTTTCATATAAATTACTTATATTTATGCTTATGCACGTTGTTAATGAATTATAATGGTACTTCCGATGCGATTTGATTATTTTATGCTTCTGAACACTATGACTGAATTATATAGAAGACTTGGTTGAATATGTGTGGTTTAATTGTGAGATATTAAACAAAAATATAAATTTAAAAATGCATGTAATAGCTTGCATATATAATCGAAGGACCTGAATAATTTAAAACAAAATATTCGATATTTTTTAAATAAAAAATACCTATTTCTTTTTCAACAACGGCAAGCACTTGTGCTGACCACCGCGCGTTATCACGCGTCTTTTGCCGTACCTACCAAAGTGTACGATATCAACGATACATCGCTAAATAGCACTATCATTCTGACCTACTAATAAAAACTGGATATCCATCGAGTGATCGCGAAACGCTACGCGCATAAGCGAATCCCGTCGGGCTGTAGAGCCTTACCACCGCACTATATCCATTTCCTCTTTCGTTACTCTGCAAGGTGCACCACTTGCAGGTGAAATTAGCTCGGGTGTCTCAAGTCTTTACATTAAATTCCCTTACACCCCTGAGGCACCACATTCACGAGCGAGTTTGGCGCATATCTAAAACACTTAATGAAATTTACGATCAAAGTCTTGACATATTCTTCAGTTCCTTGACCTCTCTTATACCTTATATCTTTAAAATTACCAACTATGACATGATTCAATATTTATATTATTATCGTTATTTTGTTTTTGTTAATTAATATTATTATTTTAATCAACTTTGTTAACATAGTCTACATAATAATAAAATAAAAGAAATTATTATTTTATTTTTTTTTAAATATGAAATTCGTGTGCGTTCTATATTTATTAATTCTATTAAGGGACGATTTTTCAAGGTTATCCATACATTATCTATCAAAATTATTCCTCAAATAAAACTACCTGACCACGCGATTGAAACATCGGTCCTATATCTGGTTATTTAGGTGGAAGTTTGAAAATGAAATTCCTAAACACAGAAAAAGACATTGAAAGATAACGCAATCAAAATCATAAATGTTTAATTTAAATAACATGTTAACAAATAAAGCTAAAAAATAAGTAGTAGGTACATCGTTATCTACGAATGTCAATATTAGATACAAAAAAGATAACAATTGCGTCTACGATTTAAAAATGATAAATGTATGAAACAACTGAGTACGTTGTCGAAATATAATGATTATTTTCTAATCTAATCATTGACATCGAGAAACTAAAGGACAATTAAAGTAGTTTTCCCATAAATTATACTAAACTGAATATATGAATGCGTTCCCATTGGACGATCACAGTATGTTTTCACTATATTTATTTTTTCTTTCAAATGCAACATATTAGGAGATTTGGAATAAATATTACATGTAAAGACGGACATATAGACTTATTAATCTATAAGTACTTATAATAAAAGAGTGAAGAGTCGACATCTGTACATTGAAAATACATGAGAAAATACAACGGAGGGAGTTAGAATAATGAACAGAATACATTTCGATAGTTTTTGAAATTTTTGTCTATCTGTCGGTATGTATGTTTGAACACCAATAAGGTAAAAACTACTGGTCCGAATTTAATGAAATTTGGTCTTATTTTGGTTTATAGTCTGAAGGCTAAATTTAGGATTTATTTTTAGACGTATAGACATTTTTATGGTCTATAAATTGCGTTTAGATTATTTACATATATATAAAAAGAATATAAATTTAAAATATTTAGTGAAATAAAGTGAAAAGATACCAAATGAACCCAGCACAGACGAAGTCGCGGGCACAACTAGTATAGATATAAAAATAATATTATATAGCTAGATTTTGATTTTCGGGACTAGCCCGAGGGATTTTAAACAGCTAAATCTTAGACTTCTTTATTTTACTTTTCTGTAGGTTTAATCACAATGTTTTGCTTCACCGTTACCCGATAGTATTACTAACTAAATTTATTACTAAACTAGCGCTGCTCTCTCGGTTCTACGCTCGTATATTACGAAGAAATTGTTTTTATCTCGTAGTTTTATTTTTACTTGTATTATTGACAATTGATATTTCCTATCATTGAGGAATGATATAGGTTCGGTATAAAATGTATCTATTTTTGTAATTAGTAATTTTTAAAATTCTCAACAAGTATTGTTGAGAATTCTTATAGCCAGCCTATCAATTGTAGAGTGAAAAATGCACCCAAAGTATTAAGTTCTATCAAAATCGGCTGAGAATATATGTTATTTTATATCTAAAAAACTTGCTTTACTAATGGTGCAAATTTAATCATTTAATCTTTCTTTTTTCATTAAATACAACTTTCTGACATGACTGATAAAGCGATAAGGGCTGTTAAAATTATAGCCCTACTTGAAGAAAGTTGTTCGCAAACTTATGTGTCTCAGCTGCTAAGTGTGAGTCGTTCGACTGTCCAGGGGATTTGGCAACGGTATCAAGAGACCGGTTCGGTCAAAAGAAGACCAGGTTCGGGAAGAAAACGATGCGCAGAACTACGAGATGTTCACTTTTTGGTGAGTCAGGCGTTGTGGTATCGTAAGACGTCAAGTGTGGACCTAAAGAAGAGCCTTGATGAAGTAAGAGGAGTAGAAAGTTAGTTTGTGGACGGTTAGGAGGAGGCTTTTGGCTGCCAATATCAGCAGTTACCGCGCGGCCCGGGGTCCTAAATTACTCCGTTAGCACAGTGTTGATCAACTTCAGTTTGCTCGAAACTGGGCTTCATGAACTCTGGTTGACTAGAACAAATGTATTGTTTTCTTATGAAGCTAGAATCTTTTTGTGTGGAGATGACCGATTCCGGCGAGTGCTGCGAAGACTACTGGAACACTGTGCGGAAATGTGCTTCGAAGGAATGACTCCATATGGTGGAGGCTCCGGTATGTTTTGAGCAGCGATTCATTCGACGGAGTGTACGGAGTTAGTTTTCATAGAAAATGTAATACTAAATGCACACCGGTACATAACGGAAGTCCTAATTCCAAATGGACAGCCCGCATTGACTGCTCTTGAGGAAGATTCCATTTTCATGGACGACAATGCGAAGCGAAGAGAAGCAATGCAAGAAGTTGAGATCCGTCGATTAGATTGGCCAGCTCGAAGTTCTGACCTCAATCCAATCGAACATGTCTAGGAAATTCTAAAGATCAATGAAACCTGCTCCACAAAACATCAGGAAGCTAAAAAGAGTCATTGCAGAAGAGTAGAAACTTATTCCTCAAAACGTAATTAAAAATATAGTGGAAAGCATGCCCAGAAGCATTGATTTTGGTAAGAGGAGGTCACACTCGTTATTAGGTTTCTACATTTGTAATTTTTTTTTTTTTTTTTAAACTAAAAACCATCTTCTTGTTGTTTGCGCGTGTACACCAGTTAAGACAAACATTTTAGCATTCCAAGGATTCACCGTGCGAACGCCGGGTCCATCGTGTGGCAGAGAGAGGAAACACGAACAGCCCCCGGAACTTGCACCCAGGTGTAGGTTTAAGGGGCCCCCATATGATGCACATCATCGCTCACCTTGACTGCCCGTGATACGATCCCTGCCAAATTTAGGAAAAATCTGTTATTTTGACGTTACAAACAGACACTTCAATTTTATTAATTGTATAGATTAACTCTTCAAAACAGTACTGGAAGTATTTTTCTGTGAGCTCCTTTAAGATGGCGCTTTTTGTTTCACAGCTTTAATGCATTGAAATTTTGTTTCATTTAACGTAGATTAGACCTTTACAAATACCAAGAGTCACATGGTGCTAGCTCAGAACAATAAGTTGATCTCCTTAAAGTCCGTGAAAGAATAAGAGGAAAACGATCCAATAATTCACTTTGTACGAACTTAGGTGTGTTCGGTTAAGAGAGCGTAGGTAATTTATTGTCCATATAATAGTAATTCGGCAAACTGACGATACTGTCCCTGATGGTAAGCAAAGTACAATCCAAGCACAGCAGCAATCACTGACAGATCGAAATCGATCGACGGTCACCGCTGTCGTGCCATCCTGCATAAATTTCTCTTCACCTTACGCTTGAGGGACCCGATGTTGTAAGAAGGAAGGAACACAATGCCCGGGAGTTCCACAGCTTCACGGTACGATAAAGTTAAAACATAGAGTACTTATTAGTTCGTGCCGAGATGGAGGTTATCGTAAAACTGTGACTTCGAAGCCTAGCTGGTACTACTAGCTGGTGGTACTGTTATGGAAAGGAGAGGAGGGAATTAGATTGAACAGCTCTTCCGACCATTTACCGTGATACAGACGGTAGAATACCCTCAGCGCGGCGGTGTTCATAAGCCTGCGCAGCTAAAGCGGTTTGATGTATATAAATGAATCTAAAATGTATTTAAAATTAAGATAGTCAAGCCACAAGATTTTATGGATGGATGAATATTTTCCTAGTTGATTTAGACCTCAGCGACATAGTTTCGGTAGACATGTTCATGGTGATTGAAAGACTAGCTGTTTCATGTTTGTCTCACTATTAGAAAGGTGATGACTCTTCTTCCTGTTCTTGTGTCTTCTGATAAGTACTAGACCACAAAAACAAAAGTTTGTAAACAAGTACAGAATATAAAGACCTTAATAGAAATAGTAAATTTTCTATCGACCACCTCAATTTATTAGGCGAGCAAAATATGAAGTCAAAATCTAAATCAAATTAAGCACTTCATTCAGTTAAGACCCTAAGAAGACCCACTACTACCAGTTCGGAAAACATCCCAGTCATCGAGAAGAGCTGCAAGAAACTCAATCGTGTTTATCTTTTTCTTTTTCAACTGTACAACTAATATTTACAGTTAATAATCATGTGAATAATTTATAGAATGCACAGAGAGGGAGGTACTTACAGACGTCACTATCATTCACATAATGATCTCCTTTAATAACCTTTTGACAGTAAAACCAGGTTGACATGATTCTTGAATTTATTGTCCGGAAAATCAGGGAAGTGCTTCGGGATCTTATTATAGAACCTAACACTTATTATGTAAGAAACTTTTATTGTTGTTACTAATTCTAAAACACGGTACGACTTAATTTATGTCTATTTCTAGTATTAAAACTGTTCTGGTATTTAATAAATTCTAGTTTGTGACATTTTTATGAATATACAATAAATTAATCAAGTATGTATTCAAGTCAAAGTCAAGATTTTTATTCCTGGAATTTATTCTTAATTGAGTCGCGAGTTCTTATGTTGTAGATTGCTCGAATTGCATGATTTTGTAACATAACATATGGTATCTACCTCGACTACTGTATCCCACAGCAAAATACCGTAAGACATTACCCAAGGTATTTAAGTAAGATAAGTAATATCACAATCTGACTTTCCTCTATACGCCGGTTACAGTGAACGAAGGAGAATGTCAGTTTGTTTAACTAAACAGTAATTTGCGGTAATTGTTAACTTCTTTAGCATGTTTGCTCAGCTTTCGTACTTGGAATACCCTCGACGAGTCACGTTGGCTGTAACTAATTCAATTTTCACAATTCCAGTTATGTTGTCACCTGATACATATAGTTGGTTTTACTTTTATCATAAGTAAATTTCAAAGTTTAGGTATGAATACGTAAATTATAAATACGCTAAACTATATAATAAACCTCAAGTATAAAATGTTGTAATGAGAACTATTTTCTACGTTTAAACACATTTAATTAATAAGCAGATTACAGTGGACATTTAAAACTGACAAGCGACAACGTAAAAACAGAACAGACAAAGAAGAGCCGTGGACAATGACAATATGATAGATTACAATAAAAGTCCACAGAATGATCGTTTTTAATATCATACTATTAATGAATTATATTGGTACTTCCCATGCGATTTGATTATTTTTGCTTCTGAGCAATATGATTGAATTATATAGAAAACATGGCTGAATATGTGGTTTAATAATAAGAGATTTGAAAACATTACAAATTTAAAATACATGTGTAATAATCAAAGGAAAATGTGACACTGAATATCGAAAACAAATCAAAATATTCGATATTCTTTAACTAAAAAATATGTCTTCTTTTTCACAACGGCCAGCACGCGTCGTATACAGCTAATAAAATTGAAGTGTCTGTTTGTAACGTCAAAATAACAGTTTTTTACTAAATGCATATGAAAGTATATACGATACCTATAACAAAACCTGTTTGTTCCGAGTAATCTCCGAAACGGATGGACTGATTTTGACGGGACTCTCACTGATAGATAGCTGGCGATATAGGGAGTAACTTAGGCTACTTTTATTTTAGAAAAAGAATTAGGGTTCCGCACAAATAAAAATACTGGTCATGGTAAATCAATTCGGGCGCTTAAATGGCTTATACTGAGTAAAGCATAAGAGATATAGCAAATTAATGTACAAATAATCATAGGCATTAAAAAGACCCAAAAAAAAGGGCGGGTAATTATACATATATATTCTAAGGAACACCCACAATAACCATTTTTGACTTTATAACCGGGAGCGGGAAGAAAGGTTCGTGCAGGCATTCTGTAATCCACGTGAGCGTAGCCACGGGCACAGCTAGTATATATATATGTAATTGGTTTATAGGAAACGGCTCCAACGATTTGTATGAAACTTTGTATTTAGTGTTTTACATTTAAGTATATCTCTACCACTTCCATTTCTTAGTTTTCTTGATGACAGCTCCTGTGAAAACTTCAACGAGCGTCTTTTTTACATTATGTATGCATTATTTTATAAAAATATGACGTTTACACACGTACAAGGTTGTACCAGTGTCGGAGAAACTGATAGGGATGGAGCTATATCGATAAACGTAACACGATATCAGACCCAATATTTTTTCACAAAATGTAAGAAACTAAACTACTGCCGGATACTTTTGTAAAAATTTATTAACTAATATTATATTTCATTACAAGATGTTACACGTATTAATTCTTGATTGATAATGCCAACTTTTTCAAAATTTTCGAAGCTGTTTTAAAATAAGTAGGTATATGTAGAGGTACTCGACAATGAAATGAAATAATTATAACGACAGGTAATCTTTATTTATTTATTTGAATCAAAATCTAATGAATCGTCACTACTTATTTTATATCGATATTCATTCAGATCGATATCATTACTTATATGGTCACAACTATCAAATTAGAACTGTCATCGAGAAAATAAAGAAATGGAAATAGTATAGATAGGTGTTTTTCTTGTACGACACCGAGCAAAGCTTGGTCGCCCAGATATTTTACATAAACGTTTCAAATAAATGAAAATTATATAGTTCTTGCCCACGGTTTCAATTTAAATTCTAGTAAACTCAACTTTGCACATCATATTTTTTTACCTTAATTCAGCTTAATGAATGGTAATGTCACAAACAGTCACATAGGCACAATGCCGCGTTCTTGTGTTACTTATTTAATTTTATTTATTTATTTAATTTAAATAAAAAAATGTGTAATCAATGCTTAATAAATTAATAAACATTAATTAATGGGGTTTTCTATATATAAAGTGTTTAAAAAACTTTTTAAAGTTATCTACTCCCGGAATCCATGCCGAAGATAGTTTAGCATACCTTCATATAAACGTTTGTGAATTAGTCAATTATTATATAAATCCTATACGACTATACATTATTAAGTGTGAACAGGTTGCACGGTCAAGGTACAAATTCTCTAGACACGTAACACTAAAAGAAAAGCAAAATCTATTTTTTTAATCTATCTTTCAAATTACTTTAGGAAATGTTTTGACGTGCCCGTCTCAGATGAGCTTATGTTTTGACGTGCGCTGATATAAAAAATGCAGTGCTGAAAATAATCTCGGCTCAAACACTTTATTACATTAGACTACGTTCATTAACCTAATATAGCTTCGACCATTTTTGTTGTGACGTAATCAAATTGAATTATAATGTTTAATTATATGAAATATAATTAATTACACTTTGACATTAGGCAAGTCCTTCAATTTCGTTTTCAAATATTTTTTAAATTATTATGTATATTTGTGACCAATTTAAAAAAGAAACCCACTCTATAATTAAGATATTTTTGAACCAAACTCTAGAAAATTGTAGTTTAATGCGGATACTCATTTTTGTTTTGTAATATTATAATGTTTCATTTTAATTTTTGTCTTATAGAAATCGTTTTTGTATTTTGTACATACACCGGTACAGACCGGTGTGTTTATAATTATAATATAAATATATGTATGAAAAGGAAACCACTGTACCTGGCTTTTATTGATTACCAAAAATCTTTCGACACGGTAACTCACAATAGCGTGTGGCAGAGCTTGAAAGAACAGGGAGTAAGCGAAGAGTACATAAATGTCACCAGGAGCATATACAGCAATAACAAAGGCAATGTAAAGCTAGAAACATTGGGCCCAAGCTTCCCCATAAAAAGAGGTGTAAGACAGGGTGACCCGCTGTCCGCAAAAATATTTATTGCAATTCTAGAAACCATCATCCACAAACTAAACTGGGGCAAGTTAGGAATATATATACAAGGAGCCTACCTGATTTGAGATTCTCCGATGATATATTAGTACTATCTGAATCAAGATCACAATTATAGCTCATGATTGAAGCACTACAGGCAGCTAGCTCCAAAGTAGGACTGTTAATAAATATCAGTTAGACCAAAATAATGACACACAGTTTTAAGAAACAAATAAAATTAAATGAGAACCCACTAGAATACACAGATAAGTACATATATTTGGGAAAAACCATTAGTTTTGATAAATCAAGTAACGACATAGAAATCGAAAAAGGATACAGCAAACTTGAAACAAATACTGGAGTTTAAAGGAAATATTTAAAAGTAACATGTCAACTAGTCTAAAAACCAAGGTAATGAATTCAACCTCTTACCGTGCTTGACATACGGATGTCAGACTTGAAAACTCACTGCAAAAGCCAAGCACAAAATTACCACCTGCCAAAGATGAGTGGAGAGAAGTATGCTTAAGATTAAGAAAATAGACAAGATAAGACACACCAGGATAAGAGCAATAAAAAAGCCACAAATGCCCTGAGCTATGCCCAGACGCTCAAGTGGAAATGGGCAGGACACATAACGAGGCTTACGGACTAGAGATGAACCCTCAAAATTACCATGTGGGGAGGTCCTCATGGTAAAAGAGGTAGAGGAAAACCCATTATACGATGGGAAGATGAAATTAAGGAAATTGCAGGCTCAAATTGTTGCCAAACATCTCAAAGTAGAGATATTTGGACATCCTTGGAAGAGGCCTTTACCCATTAGGGGTTCTTGATTTAGACCTAAGTTAAGTTAGGAAATAGTTTTTAACATTATGTAATTTAAGAACAAAAAGGCTTTTCAATTTTAATAATTTAATTAATGTATGTTAACCTGAATTAACAGCTATCGATTTCTGTAATAAATAATTTGAATAATAGATAAAACTTCTTATATCACCTTTAAATTCAGAATCTGTCACGTACAGACAGTCCTGTTGATCGCACCGTTTTCCTATTGCACAGTTGTAATTTTAATCTAGTATGTACTTATTATGTACGTATTAAATTATTTTAAATGAAGTCCACTCCATAATAACTCGATACTAAAATAACATAAACAAAAAATCTATCTCACGCATTTTTTTCCTGAGTAGTGCGTTGTTTACTAAATTCGATGATAAAGGAAACTAAAGCTTATTATTTAAAAGGACAAAGTGTTCAAGTTTGTCGCAATAATGGATTGTTATCAAAAAATTTTAATTATATCAAAAGGACAAAATATATAATAGAGTTTAAATTGTCGTTTCATAGGTAATAAAAATGCAACGTTTCTTTCGGTTTATTTCTTTGTCTGCTTATAACTAAAGAACAGATGAATCAATAAACTTGATTCTTTTTTTAATTATAGACCAGGTTTTACTATATATTTTGTAACATTAAGTAAGAATATATGGACTAAGTTATAAGGATCATAATTAAACCATTTGACTAACTTTCATAACAAAAACGGATACGTGAAATGGACATAGGTGTAAAGTTGATAGTAAAACGACCACAGGCACGTTTTTTTTGCAATTTTCAACCTAAACTATTGAAAAATATTAAGCAATATAATATAGTGAGTAATTGTCTAAAATAAAATTATATTTAAACCTTAATAATCGCTTTCATGTGATAAAGTATAAAAATATTTTTAAACACGACATGAAAAACATTAATCTTTATAAAAATACATAATTTTATCTTCATAAGTAAGTGTATTTAGTCCTTTACAGCATCCGATTTGTTCTCATTATTTAGGATATTCCCATCCATACCTGGTAAAAGTTGTGGGTAGCCGCTGCATGAGGGCGGTCATATTGTGTTGAGCAAGGTACTGAAATAAATGTATACAAAATGTTGTGTAGTAGACAAATTGCAACGCTCACTTCAGCTAAAGTTCCCTTTAATTAAATTCCTTCTTTCCAAGGAGCATTAGCTAAACAACAAGTACCACTAGGAAGTTCTACTCATTGTTTAATAATAAGTATAAATAATAATATAAAAAAAGTATTTAAATGGGTTGTTACAAAAATTTATTGACACATAACAAGCACTAAAGAAATAATAGCTAGGACGTGCACAAGTGTCTTGTCTGGTTCTAAATTGAATTGGGCTTATTTAGTTTCAACTATCGATAGCAGAAACGAACAAACAACTTTATACGTGAGACAATAGTAAAGTTAAGTATAGTTATTTATTTAAATTAACCAAAATATTTAATAACAGGTGGAGCATTTGAGGTAGATGCATATTCATTTAAAAAATAATAATCCACATAGATCATTTTTAATTCGATTTCTGATTTGGCTAAGATCAGTTTAGAAAAATTCCGTGTAATATTGGACATATGGCATGAACCTTAAAAACCATATTTTAAAAATATATTGAAAGAAATGTGAGATAAAATAAAATTGTTAACGAAACTAACAGAAGATCCAGCAGACAAGTTTGCCAAGCAGTTGCTCGGGGTAGTTTTACGGGACAATTTTTAAGTTTTATTTCTAATCCTTTCTCTTATTAAATAATAATAATATATTATTAAAGTTTACGAAGGTAAGCCTAATGATGCCAACACTGAGAAACAATTAAAAGTTACGATGTCAAATCATCTCGACGCTCCTGATAATGTTGTTGGTTGTTTTGGGGTTTATTCAAAATATATCAGTCACATTGTGTCCCAAGTTTCGTAACATCAAATTAGGTGAGTAAGTGATGAGTTTGCTCTTTTATAGGTCGTACAATAAAATACCTTTGCATTAGCAGACAAAGGTTTTGCAAACATGATATTGTGCAAACGACCTACACTCTGTTAGTTAAAATTATACTACATTCATCATATCGACCCTTCGAGTATCAAATGTAGTAAAAGCCAAAACACGACTTTTGGGGAAAACGCAAAAAACCGAAAAAGTAAAATAAAAATGTTTCTAACTTTTTCTTAGAGCTATTTGCATAGAAAAAAATGTTTAAGCAATGTTCAAACAAAGACTTTATTTACGAACATTGACCAATGAATAGAATGTCAAGTACGACAACAAATAAAAAAAAAACTGAATTTGGTTGCTAAATAATCACAGTAGTAATAAAATACATTTTTATTGTGATATCAAAATTTGAAATAACACATCGATAAAGCTCGTGAAAGTTAGTAAGACAGCGTATAAAGTCGATTTTGGACAAAATGGCTTTTACTACATTTGAGACTCGAAGGGTCTACTAACTGCTAATTGGAATTGGAAACCGGAATTGACATATCCTTAGAACGTAAATTGCTACGTCATGAAAAATACAGCATAAACCTAAAAACATGCATTTCGTGCAATTGTGCATTTTTTTTTTAAATACAAGTAAAAATATTTTTTTCCTAATTACTACATTTTTACTGCAGCAACACACAAAGAAGAATATTGACTCGAAAAATGAATATTGTTGTTGGGCATCAGGCATTCAATAATTCAAGAGATCCAGATTGCAATATCAATTACTTATTGATATAGTTTATTTTTGATATTTCTTTTACACAGTTTATACACCCCTTAAAATGATTTAAATAGTAATCGATTATATTTAGCTGTAAAAAGAACAAATAATGTATACTAATAAGAGCTTTTGCGTGATTGTTTGTTTATACGCTAACCGGAACTGCTAGAACTACCAGTCGTATTCGAAAAATTATTTTTCTATGTGATAGACAGATTCACGAGTATTGGGTATTCATTCATTTCATGCGTGTGAGGTTACTCATCTTAGCTAGACTTAAATTTGTCTGAATGAAAAGCGCTCCCGAGCTGCTTCATCCACTCATGCTGGTGCAATGATTAGTGGAACGTAAATACAATGTTATACAAAAATACTGGTCCTTAGTACATCTAAAAAAATCCTCGATACTATATGCCTATCACATATACATAAGCTACAATAAAATATTTTATATGGTACATTCGATCTCTGTCCAAAAAATCCTGCAGTACTTTAAGACTATAGGAATAGGTGGTGAGATTTAGCATACCGTTTGGAATAATAATACAGAATACTAGCTGACCATTGTAAATATTTTGCACATTATAGAACTCAATCAGGTTGGTAATACATGGCGCCTCCTGCATGTTACTTGAACATATAATAAAAACGAAGACATTAATTATATACTATTTTTATATACTATTTGTCCATTGTTCGTCAATAGCGGAGAATTTAAGCTTTAAAATGATATTTGAATAATTGAAGGAGATATGGGCATTTAGAAATAATATATATAGAGATAATAAACTTATAGAAGCATTCGATGTTATACAACTAAACAGCAACAAATCTCAACTTTTTATATTATAAACTAGATTTGCCCGCGACTTCGTCCACGTAGCAAATAAACAGCAACTAAATAAAAACTTTCCCTCACCTTAATCTCACCTTACGGTAATTGAACGGTATAAGCTTTGAGAATACCCTACTAAAATAATTTTAAATGTTAACCGTCCTTTACGAAAAGCTTATTTTATTTATTAACTTTATTTTTATAAACCGTTAATATCCAGTGAATAATAAAGCTTTATAATTTATCTATTTAATTTAATTTAATAAAAATCTTGATCAAGCAAACCATTAAACTACGACATACAGCATAAAAAATTCAGATCGAATAGATATTTTTAACTATTTTGAAACATTTAAAAATAACGGTAAAATCTATCTAGAAACCTTTAAAAATAAATATAAAAGCCAATCCATAAATTATTAATTAAAGTTCTTACAGAAAATATACATAAGTGTGACAATAAATATCAAATCAAGTTCATGATAATTTGATTTTTGATGATTGATAATTGGATAGCACTATCTATGAATATTCCCGGAAAATAAAAGGCATAGTAGATACGTTTCCATTTATTCCTTTTTTTGAAAATTATATAAAGATTAAATAATCTGGATTAATTTGGTATCTTTTCACTTTGTTTTACCTAAATAGTACATCCGAAATGTACCTTCAGATTATGAACTAGAATCATACCAAATTTCATTAAATTCAGTTTAGTAGTTTTTGCGCGTTATTGGCGTTCAAACATAGAGACAGACAGACAGAGAAAAATTTCAAAATCTATCGAAATGTATTCTGTCCATGATTCTAAAATACCCCAACCCTTTTACTATAAGTAGGTATAGATTGAGGCCACAAGAACCAGAGTAGCTTGATTACTTTTTTCGATATATTATAGGCCAGTCTGGTTTTCTTAGTCTCTATAACTTTTGTAGCAAACAAAGTTGTCTGTATTTTAATGTAAACTGTACTCAGCAACAAATGTAATAAAATTGAGAGAGTCGAAAAACCTTCTGTTTCCAACATGTGTGTGCTAGACAAAATGAAGCTACACGATTGAGTGAAGCGTTCCCTTTCCATTTCATAATACATTTAGCGAATAGGTATTTGACAATTTTCTTTTCGCAATTTTGCTAGAGAACTATTTTAACTTTAGCTGATGTTAGTTTTTGTGTACGATACGAGCTTACAAATTGTTTACTTTTCCATATATGTGCGCTATATCTCCAATACTGCTTGGATCACTATGATGACTTGATCACTTGGAACCTATGTTCTTAAACATATTTCGCCAACAGCCCACTTTGCGAATTTTCTAACTCCTCCCAACAAGTTTTAACTTATTTTGACACATTTTTTCAACGCCCAAATAAAACAAGATCAGGTAATAAGGAATGAAATTTATTCCCTAGTTACAGTAGGTATTTCATTTTAGTTTGAAAAAAGGGGGTTTCTAATATATCCCGCGAGAATACGTATAAAAAACGTTTTTTCTTTCGCCACGCCTCCTGAAAGTCTCCTGCGCCCACACGGGGAAGTTATCGCCCAATTTGAGAAAGTTTGTCTTAGATCCTTTGCACGTTTTCCATCTTATCTTAAAGTCTCATCTTAATAACAGTACGATTATACCCTTACAGACGCCTTATAATGTATCCGCACAATGTTGTAGACATTGTTGTAAAGTCTTATTTTGTAAATACTTACCTGAAATAATGAAGAATATGGTGAGTGCCAGAGAAATTTGAAAATATCTTTTAGCATTTTGTAACATATTTATTGAGAAAGATTATAAATTATAAACCTTTACACTACGGCCCTAAAGAGCGGAACAATATCCATGGACGTCAAACAGTTTAGCAAGCTGTAGGTAAGTACGGTGAACAATAGGCTACACGGGTGCTATGCGTCGCGGTGGATATTTGGTCGAACAAATTCAAGACATTACATATTATATATTACATTACATTACTACATTATATATAGACATATTACACACTACCTGATACCCGCGACTTCGTCTGCGTATTATTGGATATACACAGACTGATCTCGGAACATGACAAACCAAAAGAAAATCATAGATGGGTTCGTCAGTATTACAGTATACACGATTCCTACCACCCTGCTGTATTAGTGCATATGCACCACTTGATTTCGGAACACGACAAAGCAAAAAAATCATTATATTTGTAGGATAACACTGGTTAAGCTATGACTGTTACCGGAATAAAAAGTAAGTACCCTATGTGTTCCGTTCAGCCGTTTTTACGTAATTGAGTAACAAACATCCAAACAAACAAACATACACACTTTCACATTTATTATATTAGTAGGATTCAGCTATTGCAAGGATAAGGCTGTGAGATCTGGAAATAAAGAACGATCATACTTGCAACACTGAGGAACGCTCTCTCGGTTTGTGACATTGGGCGGGCTTGTTGTTGATTCTAGTACTGTGTTTCATTTATTACCCATAGTAATCAATTATGAAGTAAACTTAAATTTTAGGTCCTTACATATGAAATTGGCGTTTTATATGGAAGAATTAAAACGAAGAAAATATTATGAAATTATACATTTAATCAATCGAAGTATTTACCTTTATGATCTGTGCACTTTCGCTATTTTATACGTAGTTCATTGATTCCATTGCTGGAAAAATGTGGGAGCGAGAATCAATAAAATCTTTGAAGGCGGTTTGGACAGCCTCATCGGAATTAAAAAAAAGAAATCTTGTAAGGAATTGTCCAAATTCCGAAAAAAGTGGTAATCTGCTGGAGCAAGGTCCTGGGAGTATGGTGGGTGTCAGAGACATTCCAACCGCAGTTCCTCTAATTTAGTGACGGTCTGTTGTGAAGTATGGGGCTTAGAGTTGTCCTGAAGAGCAGTGTGCTAGAGAGATTGACTAGTCTCGGTTGTTTGACGGCTAGCTTTTTCATCATGGTTTGCGGTTGTTGACAATACAGATCTGTCGTTATCGTCCGACCAGATCTTAGGAAGTAGTAGTGTATGACACCATCACTGGTCTACCAAACATACACCAGTACCTTTTTCTGAGTTAACTTTCGCTTGGGACAGGATTTGGCCGGTTCTCCTGGGTTTAACCACTGTGTTGAGCATTTTCGATTATTGTAAAGGATCCATTTTTCATCACAAGTATTATTACTAATCAAAATTCCCTCGTTGTTGTGATGGTTGAGTAATGTAACACAGCACTCAATGCGTGTTTGTTGGTGTGCTTAAGATTCATGCGGTACCCATTTCTCAAGCTTTTTTACATTTCCAATTTGTTTTAAGTGAATTAAAATTATTTTATCATTCACACCGAAGCCTGCCGTTAACTCTGACGTGTTTGCAATGGATCTGCTTCCACAATCACTTTTAATTCTTCATTATTAACTAGGGTCCCCGGCCGTCCATAGGGTTTGTGTTTCGTTGGTTAAAATTTCCAGAACGAAAATGTTGGAACCAAAAACGTATCGTGCTTTCTTTTACAGTAGCTTCCCCATACACATAATTAATTCTTCGAGCGGTTTCTGAAGCGCTGATACCACAGTGGAAATCATATTCGTAAATATCGCGATATTTTAAGTTAAAAGAACGATCTAAAAGAAAAATGATAAGGTGCGAAAACGAATGAATCACTAAATTCGAAAGACAAATACACTAGCCTAAATTTGAAATAAATTTGAGTTTGGAATTCCTAACCAAACACCAGATATATGAGATCAAATTAGGCCAGTTCAACAAAGCGCCAATTTCATATGTAAGGACCTAATATATAACAGAAGCATTAACCCAGTTTACAAAAATAAAACAAAAGGCTTACTTGCTTATGCTTATTTTTTATGTAAATAAATATGATAAAGTTACAGAACGCAAAAAATCTTTTACAAATAAATTAATTTTATGTAGCTGTTTATATTGTTAGAATAACAGCTTTTCAGTAAACGAACATGAAAGTACAGTACTTTGTAACTTTTTGGCTGTCTGTCTGTCTATCTGTTTGCTTAGGCCAATAACCGAAATGCTTGAACCGACCAACAGGTGTTTGGCTACTTTTATTTAAAAAAAAACGAAAAGTATTAGGGATCCGCGCAAATAAAATTAACTAGCATTGTTTAGTACCAAGCGCCACCGTCCGCGTCGCTGTCGCATACGAAATAACAGGCACAGCTAGTAAAGTATAAATATAAAAGGAGCTTCACATCCCTATTTTAGAACCCTCAGAAACCATTCTAGCTTTAACAACATGTACAGTAAGTAATTCATCATACTTAGATGTTTATACTTAATATTTGTACCTATATACAAGCGGATATAAAATATTTGAAGGCGCCGGATTCCCCTCGACTTATTTGAATATCGATTCGATTCCAAGTGGTTTCCGGAACGAAGACGGATTCATTCAAACTGACGCGACGGTGTGTGCGCTGGAATAGAATTTGCATTATTAAACATTCCGTATTTTTAGGTTTGAACGTATATACTTGCGTACCTTTAAATTGGATTTGTTATCTTTACTAATATAATAAACCTCAAGAGATATTTTTTTCAAGGCCGTAATCTCTGGAACTAGCTGTGAGTTTTGCAACAATCTTTTTGAATTTTAAAACTGATAATTTTATTGAGGAATGTTATGTCCTAATTGATCTATCTTCAAAAATGAGGGATTTTCATACAAACTCTTCCTTTTCGTCACCACCTTAAAGAGTTAAATTTCCAAAACATCTTTCTTTAGTGCTCACCTACAGTGTAAAAGGAACACGCATGCAATTTTTCACAGTTCTAGGTCCTAGTATAGTAGCTTGGGCGGTGCGTCGATATGTCAGTCAGTCAGTCAGCTTGTTATTTCACGTTACGCTTGAAGGACCACATGTTGCTAGAAGGCTAATTTTAACTTACGCTAATTAGTATTTTTGACTGACAGACAAGAGATCGTGATTGATGGAAGGAAACATTTGAAAGATCTAATGAAAGGTGATCGACCAATATCACTATAATCAAAAATATAATTTATGATATAACTATAAATCTATAAATAATCTATACAAACTATATGCTCGCAAAATGTTTTCATTGGCTTATAGAAAGTTCAGATATTCATCGTTTATCAATATTTATGATAAACGCGAGGAATTTGTAAAGAACTATCTAGGGGCTGATATGGCGACCAGGTGTGAATTATTTTATATTAATACTAGCTGTGCCGCGCGGTTTCACTCTTGTTTAACTTTTTCTATTCTCGTCCGTCATCTCGGTCGTCGTTTCTCCGCGTCAGGCCTCGCGGTCCGCCAAGACTCACGCTTTGCGTAGATTTTCACCAACATTTTGTATGGTAATTGCTCCGTTACTAAGGGCCATAGCGTGATGTTAGAAGGCCTATATAACCTTCCTTTGTAATTATAGTATATACATAATTTATAGTAATTATCTGATTTGTATTTCCAGGGATTAGCGTGTTTAAATAAGAATATGAAGCAATGATAGCTCAGTAGTAGCGTGTATGGACTCCACGTCGATCGATGTGAGTTCGAATCCCTGCAATGAGCGTGAGACTTTTTCTAATGCCCATCGTAGCTACAATTTAAAAATCTGTCGCCAAGCACCTATAGATGTGTTCTAGCAGCTACATTTGAGAGCTAGTCTTCCACTGGGCTTAGCTTGCCAACACCTTGGGTTATATCGTCACTTAAGATTAGGTGAGATTTTGGCCATCACGCTACTAAACCTATAATGATAAAAAGAACAATTTCTTGAACTTTATTATAGTAGATATAAAATTTAGTTAAATGTGTTAATGGCTCTACCGCAGGTATATGTTACGAAAAGACGTCATCATACATTGAATATCTCATAAATATGATTAACTACATACATAGTTTACAATCTATACGCAGTTTATAAAAAGGTACAAATTTCTTTCACTTGAGACAACTAACAAATGAGATGTTGAGTCTTACTTTGCCCTTTCTGTTAAACTATTATTTATTGTATATTTTCGTAATTGATCGTCTTTCATTGCATATTTCATCACATACGCTCCACGTGTGCGATAGAACGGAGCCCGCCTGTATGCATCTTCCCGGATGTGGCCAAAATATTATGAAAACAATGGGTTAAGAACACCTTTATTTCCAAGTAAAATAGAATATAAATCAACCAACATATACATCAATATTTCGCACTGTGTACACTGTAAAGAATGTTACAAAAGGTACATTAATATTAGACTCAAAGTTATTGGCGTAAATTCAACAGTAAGTATTTAGAAATTGTTTCGATATTGTATGTTAGCAAAACTAAGTGTTTTTTTTTTAGATTTTGATTAGATACACATGACTGTAAAACGCTTTGTGTATCTCAGTATCTATTATATTAAGATAAGATTTGTCATTTAAATTTGTATGACATTATGAAATAATAAGCGTTAATGTAAGATAAAGCAACAGCATCAAAATTCAAAGCAATATCTGTATAATGTCTGTGGAGCTGGTTGGGATCTCGGAGGCGCTGAAACACGCAGAAATTATACAATATAAAAAGACAGTTATTTGTACTGACAGTAAAAGTGCTTTATGCAGCTCAGGTCACAGATGTGTATCGATAGCATACAACATACTGCAACAAATTATGAACTGCCACAATAGTGGAATAGAGCTGAGGTTGCAATGGGTTCCGTAACATACTGGTCTAAGGGGCAACGAAGAGGTAATTAATATTGACCCAAACTACTCAGAATTAATAAATAAATATAAGTTTTCTATTTTTTTTTTCAAATAAGTCTATGGGGCTGATATATACAAAGTATAAAAGCCTCTAAATAAATTAATTAATTTTAAAAAAGTCGCAGTGCATCCTTTTCAAGTTCATATAAATGGTAATGAGGAGGCTGACCATTTAGCTGAGTTAGCATTGACAAATAGAAATGTATTTAGTAACAAACAAATTGTATTACCTGATGAAGAATGTACTTCGCCAAATTATGAACAAAGTTATAAAGATCAAGATATGCATCACTGTATTGAATGTATTGTATCCGGAACAAAATAGAAAGAGAAAGTCTGGTCTCAATATGTGGGATCAGGGTGCCTTCTATGCTGTATTGTTCAAACTTGAAAGTACTGACGCCTTTTCGATATACTACTTGATTGCTAGTTATTTTAACAAATTGCGTAAAATCAACTAGGCCGTCGACGTAAGGCAATAAAACAAAGAAAAAAAGTTCTTGTTTTAGAACATATCAATAGCTTTTGATTCTATTATTAATTATTTAGTATTCTTTCTTTTAGTTAGACGAAAGCTCAAAAGAGCAAAATGTTATATTCTCATATCATACACCTTTAGCGTTCAAATCTAAATTCTTTAACGATTCTGTTGATTATAGTAAAGTTTACTTTACATTTCCGTCATAAAATTCTTGAAGAAGAAAACTTTTTAATTTATATTATGAAATTAATCAGATAAAAGGGTAGAAATATGCTTTCTAAACGACATGTATGACGCTACATATAGACTTAAGAATGTATAGTAAACGCCCATTTACAATAATAGTTGTAATTTAATATCCAACGATAAATGCAACTTAATGATCAAGCTTAATTTAAGTTTTATCTTCAATGTTTAATTACGACACGATGCAAGAAGGAGCATAAAAGTGAAAGACAATTACAATGTGAATCAGCTTCATATACTTTATTAACTTTTTTATTATTATTAACAAAATAAAGTTTGTATGAGATGGATTATGTTATCGTGTAATCTTTTTATACATATATTTTTCAACTTATTTGTTCTTTTTATTAAATCAAGATAAATACGAAAGATAGCCCCTAGTGGCTGTAATTATTTTAATCAAATATGGAAATTACATAATATGCTTCCTGTGTATCAAATTTCATCTAAATTGGCTGAGATTTTTTTTTTTTTTTTTATATATACATATATATTATTATTTTTTAAGTATTATTGACAATTCTTATAGCCTCTCAACGGACTAATATTTTTCGAAATTTAAAAAAAAACATCATTAAATTTAATTTGTATTAATAAGTACTTAACAACTTATGAAAAAATTTCGTAGACGGGGTGCATTTGTGGTTTCATAAATACATATTATTTTTATATTTTTTTTCATAATTATTCTCAACCAATTTAGATAAAAATTGTACACGGGAATTATATGTCATTCTAAATGATGATTCTAAATTGATAGAGTTTTAAAATAAAATTACGGGATGATAATAACTACTGTGTAACAAACGCGTTCAACCGCGTCCACACCGCTAGTTCAATAATTAATTAATAACAATCTTATCTTTTTAAAATAATATAAATACTGCCAGTTGCTGGAATATGTAAGTCTATAGTCTTTGGTATTATATCTTTACGTTGTCATCAATCTTGTCCTATGTGATTATAGTAGAGAGATGAATTGCCGTACACTGGGAGATGACACGACATGGCTGAGCGGCAAACATAACTACGTACCTATTTCGAGAACTGAAATATGTTGAATAGTGTCTGATTAATGTACGACACTTGTTTTCAACTGTAAATAATATTGTATTTTTATTGTGAAAACCATTTTATTAAGTTGTACATTTTTTGGCGCTTTTAGTAGAGCTGCGCGCGTGTCACGTGACGGAAGAACAACGTGATGAAGTTAGCCATCAGTGCTAATAAGTTAAATTCATTTTTCTTACTTTCATTTTATTGAAGTGAAAACTTCTTTAGTGCCGTCGGGATTTGAAATTCAGTGAAACGAAAAAGCGACACTAAAAAGAGATAAATAAATACACCTACAGGATTTAACCTGCAAGAGAATGAGATAAAATATATATACATGGATATTGCAACTACTAATTTTTATGACTATGATCGTCGTCGAATTGACTTAGCAGTGTGACGATCGGACTTGTTCGCACTGTTCTATATTTTTATGTTTTCTGTCTACCACGTGTGAACTGGCACTTTAAAAAAAAAATTATGTATGAATAATTAATTAAATTAATTTAATGTTTATTCATACAACGTTAAATTATTTTTATCAAACTGAATTCTCATTATTATGATTGTTTGGTAGCTTCATCATGTTGTTGGCACACGGTATAATATTTTTGGAGTTATTTTTGTTTTGTTATGCCAAAGAAGTTATAGAACATACGTAAAGCAGTACACGCATTTTTTAAATAATGGCACGGTTAAGTAACCGCGTGACTCGTTGTCCTCAATGGTAGGTTGCTCGAAACTGTCCTGCCGGCTTGCATAAAAATATCTTGTTACGCTTGAAGAACCCGATGTCGTAAGAAGTAACGCACTGACCGGGTGACGGTTCCACAGTTTCACAGTACTGCAAGGATAATTACGAACTTTTTAGTACGTACCGAGATTGAGCTTACCGTATAACTGTTGCTCCGAAGTCCAACGCTGGTGGACTTGTTTTAATCGAAATACTTTATTTCATTGCTACCGAGCTGGGAAGTTGGAAATAGTTCACAGTTGACAATGAACGCTGAAAGGTTCCATGTATTGTGAATTTAATTATTTAACTAAAATATAACTATTAAAATTATACAAAAATATAGTCATTATTAGAAAGTTTAATTTGTTATTTGAAATATTAAAAATTATGAATTTAAATGATGATGAAATTTTAAATTATGAAATGAAAATGCGATATTATATACCTAAAACAATTTGGTGATTCGCCTTATACGATTATTAAATATACTTATTAAAATTCCATCAGCAGTGAATTACGGTACAGTTGTAAAATTTGTTGATGAATATACTACTTATCTTGGTCGAATAGTATTCATAGAAAATTGTATGTCAAAGGAAATAGTGAAAAGGATATCGAGTGGATGGAAACAGTATTGGTTTTTAAAGGAAGTGATGAAAAGTAAGTACTTAAGTTTATCTTTAAAAAGAAAACTATTTAATATTTGAGTTTGACCCATCTTAACGTATGGCTGCCATACATGGGGACCAACTAAAAAGTATATCATCAGAATAGAAACTAGGGTTTCCTAGCAACATTTATTCCTTACAATCCACGCTATCAACTATCGTAATAAAATGGCATACTTTTTTTTTCTTAAAATCATTGGGTTCGATTCCCGGCTCATGTATAAATTTTTTTGAAAATCTATGAATGCAGTTTTTCTTTTATTTAAAATCTATGTAATGTTTCGATAGAACATATTTGTCTACATCTTATAGTTTCAGAGGTCTCCCCACTGACCTTTTTAAATGTTTCACCCTGTATATTGTGTATTATTAAATAACAAGCACAATAAAGGAATGGTAATAAAATTGGATTAAATAAAAAAAAAGTTTTTGTTTATTAAAGTTATAAAAATAAACATTTTATTATTAATTAGTTTTATAAAAACATAAATAAATTATAAACTTAATCTGTACATCAATTTTAAATATAGCTATAGTGTGTACGTACCTATACAGCAGACGCATACGCCGCAAGTCTATACATCAGTGATATACCTATATATGTAGGTACTATAGACATACACTTGTAATAAGCGATATTCTGTCCTCCATCAAGTACTCAGGGTTGAAGGTTGACAAAATAATAGTCTGTGTTTCGCAGGGCTGAGAAATTTGTAACACTTTATAAAAATACAAATATACTCACCGCTGTCGGCGTCTACTTCGACGGGAGAAGATCTACAATTCACAAGTAACAGTCTAGGAATAGGAGGGGAAGGTTGCATCAAAGTCGTCAAATTTATACAATATCACAATATAATAAATTGGCGCAATAAGGGGATCTCTCGTCCGGTGGTCCAAACACAGTTCAAACAACAATTACAACAAAATTATTAAACGGCGTACGCGAAACAGAAACCGGCGCATTGACCTTCAAGACAATCACAAGTAGCCGCAATAGGGAGAATAGTGACCCAAACAAGCACGTATTTATTCAACTAATAATAATGAACAAATTATATCACGAGCCGATCAAAACGCATAACCTCTCAAGCTATGAGATAGCAAACGAAACTAGAGGAGCAGTCCTTCCTCGGCGTCAAGTGCATGTTTACCAGCTCTCTCTTTTTCGTCTCTCTGTCTTTTTCTAATAACTGCACTACACTACATGCATAGCTGTAACGTAATACAGCAAAAATGTCGGTTGCACACTTTTTCCTGTGTAACTCCCATACGCCAAATACACGGTAAGGATCTTCGTTCCAAAAACTTATGTCAGCCGATAAACGTGTACAATATAGAATACTTCTTTTTCAATGTAATATGCGCCTTTCTATCTCACTGATCACCCGATAACGCGCTATTGTCGTCTGAGACCGCCCTAATTGCATCTATTGTTACCATCGCACTGGAACTTGAGCTTTTTGGGGTAATTGGCAAAGCTCTTTCCCGGTTCAACGGTGTAAAGTTTCAGTATTAATGAGTAGTAAAGCGTCCAAATTTAGTACCTTAGCTGGTAACATTTTTCTGTAATAACCTTTAGCGGTTTAGCAAAATTTCACCTTTTCTTACGCCGCGATGTAGGTGAAGATACGCTAAGTGTAAAATGCATTTCGACAAAAACAATTTAAATTAAGCTAAGTTGAAGATATTGATTTTATATCGGAAGCATTAAACGTAATTTATATCGCGCAGATATAAAAATTATATAATACAATCCATGTAATTGTTATATCTTAAAGTTTCGTGTTTAATTTATAGCTTTATTTTGGTAAGTATTTAAATTGGAGGTGTCAATTTATTAAATACGTGAGCTCGAAATGAGTAAATGTTAGGACACAGCTATTATGTCCGACTGGTTCGTGACCACCATAAACCAGGTGTTACATATCGGTAGCATAGGTGTGTCGCTTTCCGGGATCAGCCGGTGTATTTCCAGTAATCAAGATAGGCTTGTCTACTCGACTGGGTCGCGAAAACTAACCTGGTGATAAGCCTATCACAGTATCTTTTGGTCTGTCGCGATTTGGGATTCAGGCATAATGTCTTCCCTTTCCGAACCCAGTCGGATAAATACATATATTTACCAAAGCGATTAATTTCTGAACATATATTCATCAACTGATTACGGAAAACGATACACTTAAACGTACTACAATGGCGGATTTTACAGTCTTATAGATTAGAATATTTAGTTTGTCACTACTTTATTTATTTACCATCGAAGCTAAAATTTATTTTTGTTAATTTTACACTACACTTATATAAAAAATGAGAAATTAACTCGTTTGTTTTTTATACCACTTTGATGGGGCAAACAAGCATACGGCCTGATGTTTAGCGCCTACCGTAACCTATGGACGCATGTAATACCAGAGGTATCGGTAGCTTGTTGTCAACCTTGAGCCCCCCTTCTTCAAGGAGCTCTGGAAACCCTACTCATAGAAAGAACACAGCACAGGAATAATCCCGGCTATTGGTTGGTTATGATATTCTGTAAGATTTTTTAAAATTATGGATAGGCTTGCGTTTGACCACTATCTCGCCTGATCGTACGAGATGATTTGGTCTACGACGGAGCACGCTTACCTAGAAGGAACCTATTCACTCGAGACTTGAAGATACCCAGGTTATAATTATCGGGAAATACAAAATCCAACAAAGTGTTCCACTCTTTGGCGGTGCGCATTATAAATGTGCTAGCAAAACGCTTTGTGCGCACTGGTGGAATATCTACCATAAGTTGATGACGCTTCGCCGTGTCTCTTGTCGTCCGATAGTGGAAAGGGGATGGGGGAATTAAGTTGTGTAATTCCAACGCACACTCGTCGAAAGGTGGAGGTATTCCATCAATAGTACTGCTCCAAGGAGAGAGAAATCTCCATAGACATTTATTTCTCTATAACCTAACCTCTCTTAACCTATATTTAGTCACTTCCTGAACTTATTCAACTTATCGCAATGAAATTTGGCATAGAAGTAGCATGGGATCTGGAGAAGAACTATGAAAAACCAGCAGTCGAAGACGCGCGAAAAGCCAGAATTTTAATAAAGTCCTTGGTTGTAATAAGGTTTCGATTTTTAAAAGAACTCTTCAATAAACATTCAACGGAATTGATTTAAAGATTTCTTGGCACGCTTCAAGTGGTCGCACTTAACAATCTTCTACGGTTTGATCAAATAACGATTCTCAATATTATCGCAGGATTATTATTCTTAGTTACAATTAAATTTCACAACAGGGCCAAGAGTCTTGGGTTAAATTAAAATACATCTTACTCGCTTTTTAAATATTCAACACTCTTGGTTTAAAATCAAAATCACAAGTCACGATTTAGTAGTGAGTCTTTATGTATATCTTTTAAAAACAACGGCGATCATCGAGATCTCGGTAGTCTGTCATGTCCCGAAACGCAACAAATAAAAAAACCCCTCAGATAAAATAAAAATATCTTCTTTAAAGTCTCTTTTTAAAAATCCTAAATTAGCGGGACTCGAACTATCGACCACTCATACTGTAAATACAACAATGCGTACAAGTCTGGTATTCACACCGCTAGGCCAATTCAACGACGATCGTATTCGTGAAAACCAGGACAAGCATTAACCGTGTATAATATTACACACAAAATAAAATATCAAATGGTACACTTGGTAGTGAATTATTGGGTAAACTCAATATAAAGTTGTCCACTCGTTCTGTTAGGCATCAACAATTGTTTAGCGGTCCCCCCTGTAGCAATAATGTATCAGAGAATAGTCCCATTAATAGAATGTGTAGGCGATATAATGAAGTTAACTAACAACACGCAAATTTTTCACCAGTCTTCCTAAATTTAAAAATTCACTCATTTAATATATTTATTTCTATTTAATTGCTAGATTTATAGTCCATTTACTATAAACAGTATTTGTTATAAATGAAAGTTGTGCACATATGTTATAGGGTATTAGATTTTAAGAGGTATTTAGAGTTAAGTTATTATTGTTACTTTAATTTTTTCTTTGATCTCTTACCTGTATTTGTTCCTTACTAAATAAAATAAAATAAATAAATATTCTATCTAACTCTCTCTCAGGCTAAGTCCTATAGATGTATGTTTTTGTCTTTTTTTGGTGTTGTTCGGTGGTCGCGGTCGCACACTTTTCACTTTTCATTCATTCACCAAACGCGCGATAAGGCACTTCATTCCAAAATATAGATCATAATAAAATATTGCTAAAATTCCTGTCCGCATATCTACCCGTTTCAGAAAGACGTAAATAACATTGAACTAGTTTCGAATTAAATAGCGAGTCCATAACAATGTTATTAAAAACAATATTATTTACAATTTAGTATAATCCGGATACGAAAGCAACCGTATATTTTAACAGTAAATTTCAACTTGAAAATGGTTGCACCGGAAACGGAACCCGTGCCTGCATTACTGCGAACACGGTACTTCATAATGTTAAAGCGTTTAGTTCAAGTCTTAAGTGATTTGTCATAATCAAACCATAGAAAACATGATGGTAGGATATTTTCTAAAATCTGCCTAGTCAGCTAGCACATTCAATTTGGATTTTTGTCACCAATCACCTATACGTGCATTCTGGCAACTGCACTAAGCACATCATGGCCTAAGATGGTCTAAAGGCTTGTTTGGAATATAAGATCATTAGCCGCATCGTACGATGCCGCGATCCCTGTGATTGGCAATTGTATGCGCGGGGGCAATCGTTCTGCGTATGTGCTGCGTTGCCCCGCGTCCCTAGCTCTACTCGCATGGAAGACAGTCTTCTTCGTGCTTTGGCCGTGAGCTCGCGTTTCTTTGGTTTGTACGCACTACGCCATTCCGGACGTTCGGCTAGCGCTGAGATGTACGTGATTTACGGTGGTTGAAGCTTTTTGCATTGTATAACTTTGAGTTGGTGTACCAGGAGGTTTTGATGAACTGATTTCTTGAGTGATAGTGTCCTATCATTTGAGGCTGCCACACACACATACATACAGTTCACTCCACAAACACAAATACTTCACAATCTGCTATCTAGGTCGACGGGGCAATCTTAAGGGCACCGCCCTCTCCTGACGAGGTGAGTCTCTTAATTTGTTATTACAATAATTACTGTGTATCGCAGCGATATCTTCGAGAGGGATTGATTCGCGATTCATTGAATCAAGGGCCGGCACATATTTCGCGAACCTTCTCGAACAGTCTAGTTAAGGGTACTGGCCGGAAAATACCTGAAGATGCATCAACTTGATGGTGGTAGCTAGGCGGGCATTACAAAATATTCTACCACCATGATATTGTTCCATCACGATCCTTCACCGAAGGCTCAGGTGGGCAGAAGTGATTCAGTGTCGAACCCTGCAAGCGTACTGACGTCCCATGATAATAAATACATTCAAGGATATTTTAGCATGGTTCCTATTTAAAGTCAATACAACCTAACAAAAACATGCTGCAAAAATCGGCCCAAGTCTCGATTGTCTATAAAAATTAGTGAAATCTTATAAAAAACCAAGTCTAGGAGGTGGATATAAAAAAAAGGGTAATTTTGAGCTTAAACCATTTTAATTAATCACATGATTGTAATGTTAATATTATATTCTTATTATAATTATGTTGTGAAATTTTATAGGACTTAGCTGTTGTTGCTATAAACTTAGCTCAAGAAAACTGTTTGCGCCTCTTTATCGTATTGTGAATCGATGTTATAATGTCCCATCCCTTAAATCCGCCCCCCCCCCCCCCCGCTCCGTCTATTTTCCTACCGTTGGCTTGTACCTGTCGTCGTACGCGCCAGTGTCTTCGTTGATTTAGCATAAAACGAATCGTATCGCTCCGACAAAATCGTGCCGTTGAGCCTGACCACGTGCACATATCAGAACCCTTGTAATTTGGAAGAAAGGATCCATCTTCGGGCAGTTTGTGAATCAAAATCGTGAGTACCTTTTTTCCTATCCTACCTATATTTGTTCCCCATTATCGCATCGGTTCACATATGAGTTTCACTTAGCATTCGTAGGTACATTAAAATCTTTAATCTTTAATTTTGATAAATCCATACAGTCCACTCATTATCGCGCAAACAAAAACAGAAGTACGTAATAGTAACAATTACTCCTACAATATTTTCAACGGCACAAGTTATATACAATTCCACAACATAGTTTAATAAGGGTATTATTTATTAACCTTATTGTCTTATCATTACTGAAAATGGTAAAGAGAAATAATCTCAATCGAGACTTGGCCTGTTTTTTACAGCACGTTTTTGTTGGGATATCACTTCTGTTTGTAGTTTATTATGAAGTTTCTAAATCAAATACTGAAATCTCATAATATCGATAAGCAGAAAAGGCCTATTATGTTGATAGATTGAATTTATTGCTCTTAGTGTTTGCTCCTAGGTCCCATTCAGATAAACCCTTTACGTAGGTATTATTAAACCCTATGTCTATATCAAATTTCAACTCTCTAAGTATTAGTGAAGTACTAGTTAGAATTTGATGATCATGAATCACTAAACAGAGGCGTGAAAATTTATCGAAATGTTTCCGGTAAAGATGGCACGGCACAGCCTTGCGTTGCGCTCGACTCGGCGGGGGTACTGCTGTGCTCCCAGATATAAGAAAAATGCGAGGAAGCTGCTTACGCTGGTTTTAACAAGTGTTACCTGAGAAGGAGAACCAACAAGTTTTGATAATAAAAGTAGACCAAAGAGGCCGCCGAAAACTTAATGTTATGCTGATAATCGGCTTAACGCTCAGATATGACACAAAATCGCCAAGAGTGAAGGACAAATATTAGGAGAGTTGACAATAATTTTCTTGATAGCATCAAGACAATTATTTCGCTTTCATTATTACTAGAAGAAGACTAATTTCTTTTTCTCTTGGACCACACCGTTCGACAGTGGCAGCATAATCCAGTTAACGCGATTAACTGCACCAGGGACTGGATGCAAACGAGGCTTCAATGTTTGAACTTAATTACACAATTGCCAATTGCATTTCGCGCCACACATGATTAGGTAGGTCTTTGTACGAGAACAACATAAATTAGCTATTTGATTACTTTCAAAACTATGACACTATAAATTGTTGTGGTAACCGCCATATATTTTTAAAATTTCTCACTTATATTGGTCCGTAATTTTGCCCGTAATTTGACATAAGCTTCATAAAAATCAGTCAAGTCGTTTTCGAGTTTAATCCGGACATACACTAATAGAAAATTTGGAAACAAAATAACATGTACAAACAGAACTACATATTTATTAATAGATATATTAATATTGTAATGTTTATACATAAAGAAAGTGTTTTAGATAATATTTACGATATTACTTTAGGTAATAATGTTTAATTGTAAATAATATACTTATTTATTATTTACTTACTTATTATTTTCCGATCTAATAGCAATGGGATTTGTTTACAAAAACGGAATATATTGAGTTTAGATTTTTGATTGAAAGTAATCATAATCATATCATACAACTTCGCGTACGTTGATTTGGCTCCGAGATGAGTAGCCCGAGCACTCGTGACACGGATATCACAATCAACGGTTGAGTATTTAACTAGTATTTTTCAAATAATACTTAAATACATATTTACACCCAGATTACATAAGCAGGATTGTTAATTTATATAAAAATATATTTCACAAAGCTAATTGCGTAAAGTGTAGGTGTTTATTTACTGTTATAATTAGTTCATAAAATCAACGTATCACTTACTAACTAAAACATTTTTTAGAATACCCAGAACGAAATATGCCTCGGGGAGTTCATACTTCGAAAACAGAAAGCGGGTTTCAACAGAGAAAAGCCAAAAAGGCTAAAATGGATGAAATTCAGAGCATGTCCGGTTCTCTTTTGAAATATGTCACAAAGGCAGATAGCGGCCAAAGTTCAAGTAAAGTACCCGAGTCTCCTGCTGACGAAAGTTATGATTCACATCTTGGAGACTCACATTCAGATAGCAACATCGACAATACAGAATCAATGAAGGCGACCCAGGACCTTGACGGAATCAAAATAAATAATGAAAATGACGCCGTTATTGCTACTTTTGGAGGTAGCATTAGCTTCGAAGAATCAGTTCAACACTTGAGAGATGTTTCACATTGGAGTTTACCGGTACCTGATAATGTTCGCATTGACATAATAAAAAAGGGCAGTGAACATTTCCAGAACAAAGAAGGACCGTCTCCTACTGTATCTCGTCATGGTTCAAAGTTTAAAGGTGGTTCTCGTCATCTTTCACAGGAATAGTTTTATAAACAGACGCCTAGTGGTGAAAAAATTCTACGATCATGGATGATATTTTCTCCTATATCAAATAACCTGTACTGTTTTTGCTGTCGTTTATTTGCTGTCAGTAACATACAAATAACATTTACAACTGGATTTCAGAAGTGGTGGAAACTAAATTCTAAAGTATTGGACCATGAAACTTCATGTGAACATTTAGAAAATTTAGAAAAGTGGAAAACTTTGGAAATGAGACTGAAATCTCACACCACAATAGATGATGCAACCTTGCAATTAATGAATACCGAAAAACAGAAGTGGAAATTTTTTTTATCTAGATTATTAGATATAACATTGTTTTCGGCTAAACAAAACCTAGCATTTCGTGGACATGATGAAATACAAGGGTCGTCTAATAAAGGTAATTTCTTAGAACTAGTTAAACTGCTGTCAAAGTATGATGCAGTACTCAAAGAACATATACTATATTTGGAGCAGGAAAAATCACCTAAAGTAACATATTTATCGCCAGAAATACAAAATGAGTTCATAAATGTTTTAGCTAATCATGTAAAATGTCAGCTTGTCAACGAAATTAAATCGGCCAAATATTTCGGAATCATGTTTTATAGCACACCTGACGTTTCACATGTCGATCAAATGTCTGAAGTGATTCGTTATGTAAAAATTAATAATAGAAAAGTAGAAGTCAAAGAAGTATTCTTAGGATTCTTTCCTTTACATGGAAAAAAGCAGCTGATTTAAGCGCTGAAATACTAAAGAAGCTTGAAAACGATGCCTTAGATATTATAATGTATCGTTCTCAAGGTTATGATAATGCTGCAGTTATGAGTGATATACACGGAGGAGTGCAAGCTATTATGAAAGAATAAAAAAACAATAAAGTAATTTTTATTGGTTGTATAGATCATTCAATTAATTTATGCGGCCAACATTCGTTCGGACAAAATGTGACTTGTGTTACATTTTTCGGAGCAGTGGAAACCATATTTAACTTTTTTCAACTTCCACAAGCCGTTGGGAAGTGCTCCTCAATCACAGCAAAGCATCTGTTAAAAGACTTTCGACAACGCTCTGGGGTGTTCATTATGGTGCAGTAAAAGTATTGGCTGAAAATTTTGATGGGATAATATCTGCAATTGAGGAACTGTGTGACCAAGACATAAATTTAGAAACTAGAGGTGCTGCACAAAATCTTATGCCTGCTGTGTGCAATTTCTCATTTCTTTGTTTTCTTTTCTTTTGGAATGATGTGCTAAGGGAAGTGAACAATGCTCAGATTGCATTACAAAGTAAAGGTTTATGTGTTGATGAAATAATCATAAAACTAGAAGTACTTCGTCTATTCACTGGAGAGAAACGGTTGCATCTAGCAGAAGAGGCAATAGATTTTGAAAATCGGATAAATACAATATTTCGATGGAACGACAAATTCGTCGTAAGAAACGCCTGCCCGGTGAGTTAGCATTGTCCGCTGATGCTGGACTTACACTTAGAGCGGAACTTCAAAAGGACATGTTAGAATGTCTTGACAGATTCAATATTGAACTCGAAACAAGAGTAAAGTCCATTAAAGACGTAGCTTCATTGTTTGAGGTTGTGCAGTCAAAGACCTTGCTTTCGGCAAACACTTAACAGTTAAAATTTGCTATATCAAAATTTACTAACCTTTACAATGAAGTATCAGAAACAGAACTCCTTTTAGAAATACCAAGATTGAAAAGACATTTAAAAGCGGCTAATATTACTGTCTCTAATTGGGTGACACTGAACTTTTTGAAATTTATTGTGGAATGGGATTTTACAGAATCTCTTCCGAATCTAACGGTCGCACTAAAGTTATTTATAACAATATGTGCATCAGTTGCTTCATGTGAGAGAAGTTTCAGCAAATTAAAATTAATTAAAAATTACTTGCTGTCTACAAAGACTGAAACCAGATTAAACAATCTTGGTATTTTAACGATAGAACATGAAGCAACACAAAATATAAATTTTGAAGACGTGATTTCAGAGTTCAGTTCGCTAGTGTCAAAGCTAGAAGGAAGAAATTTTAATTTTTTACAAAGTAATTTGTTTCACATAATATTCAAATATTTGTAATAGGTACTCGTATTTTAATAAATCGTAAATTATTATAATTTTTTTATGTTCACAGTTTCGATTGAGTTTTGGGGTGACACCTATAAAATCCGCCCCGGGTGCCACCTATGCTAGCTACGCCACTGTATCCAAGCCCTTCAAGTAGAAATTTCATCCTACTCTCAAGTAGAATTATTAAAATTGTGAATACACCTATGAAGTATATTTGCATGGATAGGATTGCCCGTCGCTCCGATATATAGGGATCATCACCGTCATTATGCTTTCTGTCCCAAAACGGCAACGTCCCGACAAAGCACTATTAAGTCCCGATTTTCCAGGTGATCACGACATTTCAAAGACATGCGATAAACTATTCGGCTACGCTATGGAAGGAGGAAGAGTACTTGAAGATTTTGAGCTACGGTTGCTTTCAACATTTGAACGAATAAGCTACCTCGGAATAGTAGAAAGACAAAAATTATGTACAAGAAATGTGGTTTCACCTTTTAAATGAAACAAAAAATTCCTTATTTAATTAATATACCTGGCCAATATACTACCGAAATACTATTTTCATTAATATAGACCAGTGGAATATCAGCAGTGGACAGTGAATATAGCTAGTGGACCAATAAAAGAAATCGCCTGTTGCTGGGAATGGAGAGTCAATATTATATCAATATATTAATTATATTTTTATATATCTGTATTGATATTTATGTATGATGTTTTTATGTGTATGTATTGTATATGTGTAGTATATATGTCTTATATATATTATGTTTTGGTGTTGATATTTTATTTATATATTGTGATATTAAATAGATTAAACATAATTTCAAAAAACCCTTACCTTTTACACCTACCAACATTTATCTCTGCATCACCTAATGGTTGACTGGCAGAGAATGCCTTAGGCATTAAGTCCGCCATTGCGTATTTAACGCACAATGTGTAAATAAATAAATATTAAAGTGCCAGATAAGCTTCGGTACGACTAGCACGGAGTTCTATAAATGTGTAAAAGGGCATAAAGAATTTGTTAAAGAAGTAAAATCTTCAGCAGTATAAGATCAAGCTACGTCTAACACTGCGTGCATTAGAACTTGTCAATAAATAATCAATATTGATTTTTTCTTCCTTTTTTTAAATTTTGGCTTTCTGCCTTTGTAGGCAATTTTGCCAATGCCAAGTGTGACAAATAGGTACACGTTACAGAATTTAGTTGCCAAATGTTCTGTGTACTGTAGAATAACCTGTGAGAATAACATATAAAAAGATACATTGACACGACATAAAAAAGTCACAAAATTATACATAATAATTGTTATGCATCCCGACGAGAGCTTAGACATATAAGACAGACCTATGTATGCACTACACAATGACTAAAAAAAATTGTATGAAAATACTAAAAACTATTTTTTTTACTTGTAAAGTTTCATGTAACAAACAAATACAGTTGATAATTATTGGTAAATTAAATTGGAAATATTATGAACTAATGCTACACTCGCTCATCATCACAATTAACTACGAACAAAAGTCTTTTGACTTTTATTATTTTCATTGTGAGATTTTAACAGTATTATACATTAGGATTGAATGAATGAATAGTGTACCTTTATTTGGAAAAAAAATTTGTGCAATTTACACGTGGTAGAAGTGAAACCTTCACATTTATGTTCTTTTTAATTCAGAAAATGATCAAACACACACTAATTTAAAGTCTATGAAAATGTACATACAAATTTGTACTCACAATCATTTTCAATTAATGCACATTTGAAATATCCATGGTAACCTAACACAATATCAATCAGTAACAGAATGTCATAAGTGTTGTCAAAAAAGTTTTTGTTTCGTGCCTTTTTGGTGAGGTAATAAAATTAATTATATCATGGCAACAAACCTCTTTTGTATCATTTTACCATTGCCTAAAACTTTCCTATCTCATTTTCTCCCACGTTAAATCTTATGAATTGATGTGTCTGTATCTTTCGCTTTTTCGTTTCATCGACTTTCAAATCACAACGATGCTAACGAAGTTTTCACTTCAAAAATACTTTCAAGAAGTGGTACGATATGTAACATAAAGCAATGTTTAATTTGTATAATGTTTGTTAAATAAATCACCAGGATTCCGGTTGACCACAATAAAACTGTAACCAAAGCGTATTATCCTCAAGCTATAATAGAAAGCATTGTTTGGTAAGCCCCTAGACAAAGATTTCAGTTAAGCCTTATTCTGTGTACAATTTCAAAGAAAACATTTCAACTAAGACAATTTATTCAATAAACTATGTAATAATAAGGATATATTAACAATAATTTAAGAATATTTTCTTTTCTATGCCTTTTTAACGTTAGCTGATAAAGAAGAGCGGAAGATGAAATAAATATTATTTTGCCCCTACTTAGCATGGGATAAGGACAAGAAGGTGATGAAGACATTAGAAAGTGAAATATTTCAATATTATTTAATAATGACATTAATTTTAAATATTCTGTTTATTATTTTCACTTTAAGAATATAAAGAAAAATCCGTCAGTATTGCCAATCATTTGAGTACGAAATACTACTAATAATTATGAACAGAATGCGACGGTATTTCATGCTTGGATAGATGTACCTTCTTTGAAAAGCTCAAGTCCAGCCATGAATATAATATTGTTCGCATGTCTAGGATGCTTTCCTAGTCAATTACCTTCCTAGCTATGAAGGAACTTTGCCTAGCTGAGCTTATATCACTGTCAGTATCATGTGTATTGAATAGATGTTTCCTTCTCCTATAATCTCCTTTCGAATTTACAGTTTACAGAACCCAGCGAGCTTAAAACTATAGCTTGCTCTATCGTGGTTTGAAAAAAGAAATACACAACAATGAATTTTTATTTGCCGTATATTGTACACCAGGTAGAGTTTTGTCTCGTTATTGTGATGTAGGTCCTATAAACAAAGAGTAAAAAGTATTTTTGCAGGTTACCATAATGGTTATGACTGTCGATTGACTGTCATTCAACGGTCTTCACTAATTTCGGACTGGACTGTACTTTACATTAAGTGCCGTATATCCATTTTACTTAAGTAGCATAAAAATAACTACAAAATTGAGTACACATAATTTAACTGTCTTATAATTTTTCGTTATTAGAACCTGCTGTGTTACTTATGCTTATTATAAATTATGCTTCAAAATGAATACTTGTTTCACGTTTCTGTTTATTCAAAACCTATTCGGGACTTCGATTCTAAGAATACGATTCGATACTAAGAAATATATTTAAGGCAAACATATAATACCTAAAAAATATACAAAAAGAAAATTCTATTGCGAAAATTATGGCTGCCAATTAATTGATATCAGTTCTCCAGTGGGTAGAAGTTATTTTAAAATCGATTCTTAGTAATTATTTTCAGTTATCAATATTTAAACTCAAACCCCTTTAGAAGCATCTTCTTGTCTATATTTAAACTGACTTCAAAATAAAAGGGTAGGTTCTCAATTATAATGAATATTTTTTATGATGCAATAACTTCTTTGTTTATGAAACGATTAAAATGATTCTATTTTCGCAGGAAAGCGGATAACTCAAAGGCGCTCCTATTTTAATTTCATGGACATTGGACCTTCGATTTCGAATTTACACCAGGGAGTTCCTCAAAACCATTGAAGGTGGTTTTCTTTTTTGTTAAAAATCGTCTTGTATCTATAGGTTTGTCTTAACAATATTTTTAGATGTAGAAAAGTTGAAGGTTCGAATGTATGACGATATTACAAAAAAAAAACTATATTTTGGAGAATATCGAATCAGAATAAGGTCGTCCCGTAATCCCTATTATACGTACACGCAGGTTCTGTTAAATTGCTAATACTTGCTAATTAGTCTGCGTAATAATATTTTAGCTCATGTAATTAATTCAGATTACATCTTATATATAATTAAATGATTAGTAATAGATGATACAATTCAATATAAATAGCATAAATAAATTAAATTGCTTAGAAGCAATATTTTATGTAACGTCAGATATTAATTTAGCAATTTGAAAATTATTTTTGTCACCGCGAACATACCTAATTGTATTATACCTAGCATTTGTTTTGTGACCTCTAATTATTTATCACTATTATAGATGCACAGTTTTGAGAAGAAGGCAGACATAGAAAATAAACAATAAGGAAGTTTTGCCAATAATCAAAATACTTATACTAATTCGTGTCAATTATAAAGAAGCGTATATTTTAATTTTCCTTTAGGAAACGTCATGCAATGTCAGTACCCCGTGTGTTTTGTGTGTGTTAAATAAGTAAGTGTTAAGTTAAATATAGACTTGAGAAAAATTCAATCTGTGACTAGATGTCAATGTATTTATATATATACATAGTATAGAGTCGCTACCCACTCTCTGTCCTTATGTACGCTTATATCTTTTAAATTACGCAAAGCATTTTAATGAGGTTTTCACTGCCATTTAGATTTTTTTTTAGGGAAGGTTTATATGTATATACAATAAGTACAATTAAGTTTTTGTCGTATAATAGAGAAAATTCAACTGTTTGTACTCAAGTTATCAATAAATGATTTTCGAGCGCTGACATGGCTTACGCTGGCTAAACCTTATGAGATATATCAGAATAATGTTCTAAAGAATTGTAGTTCTTCAAAAATCCCAGAGAAAAGTCCGCGATGGTATATATCTATCACGCCTGTACCCCCGAAGCCTTACCCAGATGTGTACACCCACAGTTCGCCGGGTATGTTTTAGGTTTCATGTAATAGGGGGCGAGCCTATTGCCATTAATCGGGCACAAAGCAAAACTCCGAGCTTCTACTGATAATTTCACAGAAAAAACCAATAACACTTTGCTCGACCTCGGAATCGAACCTAGGTTTTTGAGCATAGCAGTCGCGTTTGGAAACACTAGACTAGATACAGTTATGAAGTTATAATCTATCAAAATTAATGAGATAAACTAGAAGTCAGGATTTTTAAAACATAAAATTCACCATTTTGTAAATTTTATCCGTGCGAAACTGGGGCGGGTCGCTAGTTATTAATATTCACGTGACTCGATATTTAATTTTTTTTTAAATTTGGTTTATGTATGCATTCCTGTACACATTAAAAAATAAATAAAAAACATTTCTATTTATTCTTAACCAATTAAAAGAATACTCTTTAGAAATGCAGTCGGGGCCTGAGGTGAAGAGCGGGAGCATCTGCCCCCGCCGCTCCGCGCCGTCTGTGGGCCTCGTCTCACGCGCCCTTACTTAAGTGATATGAAAGCTGTTATGCTATCTTTGATAACTATCATACGCTTAATGCTCAAGTTGCGGCTACATGTTATGTTTTGCTTATACTAATGACTGATCCGAGTCCATCAACTTCTGTTACATAAAAACATGATTGTATTCATCTCTAAGCACGGGAAATGGAGAAAAATGAATCTGATGCCAATAAAATACCAGAAATTTGTTTTTCAGTTTATATCAAGTGTGTGAAATAATTGTTAATAAAATGATTGATAAATTATTACATTGTTTTTTTTCATTATTTTAACAAATATGTATATATAAAATTTAAAACAACGTTGATATTTATCGACGTCCTCATTATCGATAGCAATAATTCTAATTAGGTCACAACACTATCAAATTCCTTAACTCTGCATTCAACTCGCACGTTTACTATAGTTATTTATCGCAGTTTATTACCGATTTGTGAACACAAAGTGACGATATTCTTAAAATGGACTCATTGAAATGTGTTTATTTATGAATATCAGTGATTCAATCAGTCTAATTATAATTTACGTAAGCGTTTAAAAATAATTGCGATTTTGGCGAGAACACACGACCGGTCGTCTTATTTTACGTAATTTTTCAATGTCGTTTTTACCGTGTCTTGCCGCTGTTCGTTTTTTAGCTAAAAGCGTTTTGTTGATACACGCTCGTCCGGTGTTGAAACGTACTAAAATTGTAAAATTTAATCAAAAAAATATCGACATTTTTTTTTATTTAAACAAATTACTCAACCGAAGTTTTGGACTTATTTACTTGGAAATCAAATTTAAATCAAAAGTACTTTATTTAATTTCAAAACACTACCGCTGATTAGGAAAATATCCCATTAAATAATATCGATCGGGTTTATCGATTATATTATATTATATAGGTGCTTTTTTAACTATATGATTATTATTTACAATTAATAATTATGTTTATATAATGGATGTACAGAGAGGGAGAGTCATTCCCAGACATCTCTATCATTCACCTTATGATCCACTTTATAATAATCTTTTGACTACTAAACCTTACTTTTTACTTATTGTCCGGCAAATCGCTATGTACTTCGGGATCCTATTATAGAACCTAGCAACTAGTACATAAGGAACTTTTATAAGTCTAAAACGCGGAATGATTAATTTATGTATATTTCTGAAAACTATGCCGGTATTTTACCAAATCTATCTTGTCAAAGTGTATACGAATTGTATAATATAATTATTTTCACGAATGAATAGAAACTATTTCGTGAGATTCGTACGTGTATCTAACAAAGTTTGTTTTTAAACGGAATGTCCGGTGAGAGTTAAAAAAATAAAATAAGCTAAGATGACGTGTGACGATATAAGGCGTATATGGTATATGGCGTATTTAGTGTATGACGTATATAGAATTGTATTATTAATATTGTAAAAACGATTAAAAGGCATATCATAAAATATAAAGCTGTTTTCAATAAATAACTGATTAAAATAACTACGCTACATTTATTATATCTCATTCATTTCAATTTTAAAAATATATAGTCGTTCATATTTACACGTAATAATATAGTGTATTTTTTTTTAAAGTACTTAATTAGTAAACTTACTAAAAATCACTTGTCACAGACTTATTATAGAGACAACTTAGGTCTCCCCAATGGGTCGCTTACATTAAATTATAATTTGTAGGTTAGTCTAAACAATTTTCAAAATTTTGATATAGATATTTGCTTTAATAATAAATCTATAGTTAGGTCTGTAATTTAGTAGTAATTTTCTCTTTACGTGTAATATTATGGTCACTCACTGATCACGAATATGATATTCATTTTTTTTGTCTGTCTATCTTTATAAATGTCTGAATTGAACTCAAAAAGGGCTTGACAGATTATTACGGATTTTTATACACGGGAAGTTTTTGTAGGTAGTTCCTAAATTGACAGGCTATAAGAATTGGCAACACTAGTTTTAGAACTCGTAAAAAATATTTTGTTTTAGATCTTCAAGGATTTTGTGGCTTTGTGGTTATGTGACGGTTTTTGTTTTTATTCATAAATTATTTATGTTATGGAAAGTAATAACAAGGGGCTGCCATATTGTTAAAACATTTGAACTTTTGAAGATTTCAAGATAATAGTAAAAGTATTCTGTACACGTGACTTTGCCAGAAAATATATGTAAGAACACAAGTACAAGAAGAGAAAAAAAATGAGATGTAAATAATAACTGCGTCATAAACGCGTACAAAGCTAAATATAAAGCAACTATTCCCAAAATTGCTCAGAAGTATGAATGTGGTACGAAATAGAATTTGAATTCTCCCCATCTTAAATTCAGGAATTAGTTTTAGCTATCTTTCAATACAACCGTTTTCTATTTTTACGCATAGTTGATACATATAAACACCGGCAGTTAAGTGCATCTCAGTGTAGGTATTACGTCATGACGTGACGAGGTATGTCAAACAATCACCCAATCAAAATCAAATGTAAACCGTAGGTACCAAAAATATGTAAACCGTAGGTACCAAAAATAATTTATGTACGTATGTATCAGCGTTGCCAGGTGTACCGATGTTCACAGGACGTTCCGATTTTTAACCCAAAACTAAATGTCACGCGCGGGACAAGTTCGGTCTCCCTTTTCGGGGATTAATCGATGGTGGAGCGCCAAGGAAACTTTAAAAATGTTAAATCTTCAGAAAATTATAAATAAATAATTTGTGAGTTAACTACTATTTATTTATAATCTATTTCTCTAAAGATTCAACTACTTTAAAGGGTCAACTACAGAGTTATTTACTTTAAAAATTCGAATAAAAGGAATTTGTGTAGTAAAAACTACTCATTGTTTACGTTTTTCCCGCTATTTTCATTCAATAAGTCTCAAAATCCCGCTTTGCCCGAAAAAATCTGGCAACTCTGTTACATGCGTATGTACATACGATGATCAAGAGCAGATGTATTTTGCTTGTGATATGTGTGATTACTGATTATAGAAACGCTAGGTGAAACGGCAGACTATTTGCGCTGTTTGATAGTTAATAACTTCAAGACAGAGTCATCTGTCGTTTTCAGATTTTGTGATTTTCGTTTTTCGATGCTAAACTAATATAAACTGTGAATATGAATCATTATGGTCCATAAAAATATAGAGCTTGTCAGTAACGAATACAACGCCATCTATCAGACTATAGTATAAATCATCGTTTTAATAAACCAATCCCGAGAACATGTACTAATTTTTAGTTAATTAATAACACTATCAACTGACGGTGAAGGAAGACGTGGGAGGGACGTTTGAGGGAGCCTGAGAACGCATTGAGAAATTATCTTTTTTTGGTTACGTTTACGGACATCGCGTCGATCGTCGTGAGTTGGAATCCGTGCAATGGGCCTGAGTTTTCAGTGAAGGAAAACATTGCAATGAAACCATAGTATGGTGTTAGGTATTTTTTAAGACGGCCAGGAAAGCAACAACTATCAAGTTAAAAATCTATTTCCATTTCGGGCCACACCGTCGCTAAACATCAGATGAGATTGTGGCCATAACATGAAACGTTTACAAGACAATTTAAAAAAAAGAAAGAAAACCAACATCAATGTTTTTGATGAGTCCCCAGGTGTATCTTCAAATTCGAAGGTCCAATGCCAATGAAATTAAAATGGCACCACCCTTGAAGTATCCCTTAAAGATCAACAATTTATTATCGGTCGTCGCTGCTACGCCGTCCTGCAAGCCTCTCGACAGCTGGATATTACACTTGATTCTGGAGATCACATGCATTTTTTAGAGGTGTTTTTTTTGAAACCTGGGAAAATATTTATTCGTCGGTTTGAGATGTACTGAAAATGAAATGGCAATTCTGGCCGTGGTATTGCTGTCACTATGGCGTCGCGGCGCTCGGCATCTTGTAAGGATTATAATGATTTTGAAGTTAATTTTTGTAAGCTAATACTTATTTTCATCCTTTACTACTATAAGTATTTTAAAACAATTCTAGCAGGTTATAAACAAGTCGCAAATCAATCTGATGAACTTTTGAAATTGTAAAAAAGAAGATTTTAATGAAGTTATTTTTTAAATGTAGCTATGTTAGGAAATGTTAATATAAACAATAATAAATAATATAAAATTAGTCTCGCATCTATTTGTGGGTTTTAACATTCACACCGACATCAGGGGACTTATTTTTTAATAGTTGCTACTTTTTTATGTAACAATTAACTGTGCCCCATGGTTTCACCCGTGTTTATTTTATCCGACAAACAACGCAACGCCAACGCACCGATGTAGTCCATCATAATTTTATTGTTCTTCCCGCAGGTACAAATTATTTTAATTTTTCATTATCTCCTAAACTATGTGTCCAAATTGCATACTTTAGAGAACAAAATTTAACTTCATAAAATTGTCATTATGATGAAATAACTTTTATTTCTATGAATTAATATATCATGTCTAAAAAACACTTTTTAATTTTCATCAAATCTTTGTCACAAAATACCTTATTGTGGCTTATGTATAAGAGATAAGCACTTGCTATCGCTAACTTTTTAGATATACTAAGGACCAATATTATTGCAGAACATTCTATTTCCGTATATTTAACGATTACGCCAACGCACGTGGTTAAAGCAGTTCGGGAGGGCCTCGACTTCCATCCGTCGTCCCCCCGAGCTGCGTGTTATGCGGGGAGGAGGGGCATCCCGCGAATTATCGCGGTTGCCCCAAGGCCCCGCGTACCACGCGGCCACGCACGCAGAGGCTGGCGGCCCCCCGGGCGGCGCCCCCCACCTCAGCCATCAAAGCGCAACCCCCGCTGGCGTCAGGGGAATTTCCCGCGCTGCCGGTCCCGCGCCAGTCCCCGGCCACCGCCGGCCTCTCCGCACCCCGCGCGGTGCAACCGCAACCCGTGCGTTCATCGCAGAACGCATGGGGCCCCCGTCGCCCCAATCCACAGCCCCTTATGGCTATGGATATTCCCACGCCCCGCGCGCCCGCTAACGCTGTCGTTAATAGTAACGACTTAATGATACTGCTCCTTCGCGAGCACGATATCCGCGAGCTCATTGACTACAATGACCATCTGGAGCGCTTCGGTCTCATCAAGACCGCTTGCGCGTTCCCCCGCCTCTCAGAGACACTACAACGTCTCGACCACGAGGCGTGTAATAATAACTTAGGGCCTTTCAATGGCAAAGTTTAAACCGAAAGCGTTAAATCTTTCGTTTTTTAACGCACGGAACCTATATCCGCAGCGTGATCTCGTCGCGACCTTTCTTAAAGATCACCAAGTAGATGTTCTTTTAGTGCAGGAGACGCTCTTAAAGCGTGCTAAACGTGATCCAAAAATCGCGAACTACAATATTGTAAGAAATGACCGGGCCGGCCGCGGGGGTGGCACTCTCATTTATTACAAACGATCGTTATATTGTACGCCGGTAGATCCTCCGATACTTACCAATATGGAAGTATCCGTGTGTAGACTAGGAATGACCGACCACCCGTCCATAACGTTAGTCTCAGTTTATCTCTCGCCGAGGAAAGAGCCTCTCAGGTCTGACCTAGAAAAGCTACTTTCGCTCGGTGAATCGGTCATTATAGCGGGTGACCTCAATTGTGGACACACTTCGTTTGGCAATTGGAGAGACTCCAGTAATGGGGTTAAACTCGAAGAGCTAACGAACGTGCTAAACTTTGATGTCATAGCGCCACCCACTCCCACCCACTTTCAAGACAACTGTATGCCGACAGTGCTTGATGTAGCTCTCATTAAAGGTATCGCGCTTCGGTTACGACTCATTCGGGTCGTACACGAGCTCGACTCCGACCACCGTCCGGTCATCATGCAGCTAGGTCAACCAGACGACTCTAGCCCTCCTTCGGTCCAAGTGGTTGACTATGCCAAGCTAAAACATTATTTTGCGGACAGGCCGTCCTCGTCCAGCTTAGATAGGATCCCGGACGTATTGGGGTCCGTTGCGGACGTAGATCTCGCGATCGATTCCCTGGTCGACCACCTGCAGGCCGGCATCGGAGAGGCCTCGAGAGAGGTCGAAGAGGCGAGCGATCACCGCTTCGTACTCCCTGCCGACGTGCGGGCGTTGTTGACGGAAAAGAACGCGGCGACTCGTGCGCACGACCACTATCCGACCGAGGAAAACCGCGCACGTTTACGCGCACTTCAAAGATCGGTTAGAGCCCGTATATTAGAACTCAGAAGTCACAGATGGGACGCCCTCGTCGAAGGGCTAAGGCCGTCGCATCTGGCTTACTGGAAATTAGCTCACAGCCTCAAAATAGAGGCTTCTTATCTTATGCCCCCCCTCGAGAGGGGTCCCGGTATACCGCTCGCCTTCGATAGCAGCGACAAGGCGGAGTGCCTCGCCACTTGTTTGGAGAGCCAGTGCTCTCCGAACAGTGTCGATGCAAATACCGACCGGGTCGAGGGTATCGATGGATGCGTGCGGGAGCTGGATAAGCTCCCCGCGACAGACTCCCTGTCCCCAGTCACGTCTGAGGAGGTTCTTTCCATTATAAAAAGCCTTAAGCTTAGAAAAGCACCAGGTCCCGACGGGATCAGGAATGAAGTACTTAGACTTCTTCCCGATCGCCTCATAGCTCTTTTGGTCTGCATCTTCAATGTAGCCATAGCCCACTGCCATTTTCCAGCCGCCTGGAAAAAGGCCATAGTCATAGGTATCCGTAAGCCCGGCAAGAGCGCGTCGCTTCCCGACAGCTATCGCCCGATCAGTCTCCTAAATGCTTTAGGGAAAATGTACGAGCGGATCCTTCTGAACCGTCTCAAGTCAGTAATAGAGGAGAAAGACCTCTATCCGCCTGAGCAATTCGGTTTCCGTGCTAGATATTCTTGCACTCATCAAGTGCACCGCCTCACGGAGCACGTTGCATTTAATTTTGCTGAACTATATAAACCCCGCCGTACACTTGCGGTCTTTTTCGACGTTGCCAAGGCCTTCGATAAGGTCTGGCACGAGGGATTGATCTACAAGTTGTATCACTTTGAAGTCCCCGATAGGCTAATTAAAATAATTCGCGACTATCTAACAGATCGCACCTTTCGCTATAGAGTGGAAGGTGAATTGTCCACGCCCCGTCCAATACGCTCAGGCGTTCCCCAAGGTTCGATCCTGGCTCCTAGCCTATTTAACCTGTACGTCAGTGACCTACCTCGACTCCCGGAGGTCGAGGTAGGGCTATACGCTGACGATACAGTCTTATATGCCTCAGATAGGAATAGATCCCACCTCAGACACAAAGTCCAACGCTCCGTGACCACTCTCGGGAAGTGGTTTAACGAGTGGCGTATAGCCGTTAATCCCTCGAAGAGCGCCGCGATGCTCTTCGATGCGGATTCGTCACAGATACCGTGGAAGCTTAAACCTGTTAAGCTCTACGATAATCCGATTCCGTATGTAAGAGAGACCAAATATCTAGGGGTAACCCTAGATAGTAGGCTCTCTTTTAGACCCCACATCCGTAAGGTTAGGAACAGGGCCGCGTGGGTCCTGGGCCGGTTGCATCCTCTGTTGTGTTCGGTGAGTAAAATGTCCACGCGACATAAGCTCACGCTCTACAAGACGTGTATTCGACCAATTTTGACATACAGTTGCGCCGTGTTCGCACATATGTCCGAGTCGAGTTTCAAACGGTTACAATCGATACAGAATAGGTTCCTCTATCGTCTCACCGGGGCCCCGTGGTATGTTCGAAGCGTAGATCTCCATAGAGATATGGAGCTTCCTTCGATACATGCCTACGTTAAACAGCTCTCCCGTTCGTATTTCGACACCGCGTCGAACCACGCGAATCCGTTAATAAAAACAGCCGCCACTTATGTTCCGGCACCCACGGACATCCGGTGCAAACGCCGGCCGCGCAATATTTTTATTGATCCCGACGATCACATCGAAAATTCGAATAAATATTACACATCCGTCTCTCCAAACAGAGCGTGCCAGCGCCCACGCCCGCGTAACCACCGTTCTCTCCGCAGAGGGCGGGCGGTCAATTTCGCTCCAGCACACCCGTCACGTCCACCCTCTCTAGCGGTAACCCAAGCCTAGGTCCGTTCCTCGGTGTGAAACCCTTGGGTCAGGCAACCGCCCGCGCGATACAAGTGACACTGTACGTGCATCACTTAGCTACCTACATACAACACTACACACGTATGAACATACACACGTGCACACCACACAGGTACATAGGTTCTGTGAGGGACCTTTTTTTTTTTCTTTTTTTACGCTAGTTAGTTAGCGCTAGTTAGTGTAGAAACATTCCGATTATTGAATACACATACGCACGGTTCCTTCCTTCCTCCCAGGAGGAAGGGAACGTGCCTATGTGTATATTTAGTTAGCTCGAATCGTAGGTGTAGGGATTCGAATAGATCGCGACCTATTTGCGAACGCGACGACCGCCCGAGCCGAGGTCCGGCCACTTTGGCACCCTCGTGCGAGTCGTCCACAAAACTTTCGCGGCTGAGTGCCCTCTGCGCTCGCCCCCAAGTCCGGTGAAGCTGTAAAAGCCGCAGCGGCTTTAGGGCCCCTAAGGCTAACAGTGTAGTCAGTTCAAAAAAAAAAAAAAAAAAAAAAAAAAAAAAAAAAAAAAAAAAAAAAAAAAAAAAAAAAAAAAAAAAAAAAAAAAAAAAAAAACCTCGACTTCCAACTTACGAAACAAAAATCAATATTTAAGGCTAGCTGAGAGATGTATATACTATTCCTGGAGAGTCTGGCTATCATATAGAAAAAGATTTTTTTTTAATTCGACTGGTAGTTTCACAGGATAGCGTGCTTAAACAAACAAATAAAAATGTTTTCTGCTTTATTATATAAGTATATATAATAATAATATTAATAATTATTTTAAAATCAATTTAGCAGTTATTTACCGGTCTCAATGTTGTCTGGCTGATTTATAAAGTAACTCCGAACTTCAATGAGCTATATGTAGTATGTATGATGAAAGCCAGCTTTCTTTAAAATGCATGTGATCCCCAGGGCTAACTGTCATATCTTGAAACGCGACAAGTCAATAGTAAAATCACTATGATCAATTTATCACCACGTGCAAGGTGGCCACGATCAAGTACAGATTCCTATAATTGATAACGGGATTATACCACTATGATATGTAAATATATAGATGTGCCACTAAGGCGAGTGCTATACCTGGTGTATGGTGGTCGCGATCCTATTGGAAACAATTGTTGTATCCTACCATACTTCTTGTAGTTCGTATCATAATGTAGTGGAAAAAGTACAAAAATATACAATTTTAGCATATGTTATCACCAAGATATGTTGGATTTGCGTGCTAAATAAGGTCATGCATTTCTTCGAGAAGAAAACTGCCTAGCTCTGGGACAATAATTAGTATTATCTATATTAATAAAAATAACATACTGTTACCTCACTCTCTGTGTAAACACCCAAACACAATAACAACCCCAAAATTTCTGTAAATGTAGTACAACAATAATGTTCTCTAATAGTAATAAGCAAGTGTATAACAATTTATATGTAATTTAATGATAAGTTTCGTTATTAGTTATACTAAAACAAGGCTCACTTAATTATAGTACATAGCTGCATTTGCAAGTAAGTGCATCGGTTTTCATGGCAATTTTTAATGTTTAATATTATAAAAGCACCCATTTAAAAAAAGGAGTCCACAGATTTGTGTTTTAGAAAAAAAATGATTTCAGAACGGCTAGACCAATATTGCATTTTTTTTGTTTTAAAGTATTCGTGATAGTCCGAATTAGGGTTTTATAGTAAGATCCATTGAAAAAGTTTCCCGGAAAATATCGAAATTCAAGGAAAATTTAACGTCATTTTTTGTATGAACTCAAGACCCCATAACTCACGATTCAAAGGATGTATATGCGTAATTCCTTTTTTGTTTTGTTTATGGTCGTGGAAATGTTATCAGGAAAAAACGGGATAGGTGGCGCTTTGGTTTAATTATTGATTATCAGGAAGGACAGAACAATGTCTGCTGGGCGAGCTAGTTATAATAGAAAAATATAAAGCTACTCTCGAACTCAATAAAAAATGGAATTTCTTTAATTTCAAAGACATATTAACCAAGAGCACGTTTAACCAATAAACTGCTCCATTAAAATGAAGGTTGAAAAAAGTATGAGAACATCCAAACAGTCTCATTAGTACCCCGAAGACACAATAAAATGCATACAGAAAGGCAAGTTCAGTGAAAAAAAAAACAGTTTAATAATAATTGTATCACCACTGTGCTGCCATCGGAAGAACTGCCATAACCAATCAAGCCGCGTCACTATCGCACCCGCCAATAGGACCTCGCCAGAAGCGCCGCACTAGCAGGGCCTCGTCAGCAGCACAGTCTAGTCAAGCCTCATGGTGGTCAAGCTCCACTTCAGTCTCTCTCTTGCACGTCAATTATTAAAGTCCAAACTCTGTTCGTCAAGCACTGTATCTCAGTGATTGTGATTGAAAGCGAATTAAAAATTCAAGTCTATTTAATGAACATTTCATTAACGCTGTATTATGAATATTTAAAAAAATCTAAATTGTACAGTTACGTATATTATTTTGTAATTTATTACAGCCGTCAACCTTAGAACTAGGTAGTTACTAGTCATGTGAACCAGATTAAATTATTAGAACCGCTTTTTACAGAGTTCATTAAAAATAAATTTGTGCGTCTCGGGACGCTCGACAGAAGTAATAACTTAAACTAATCAAAAAGAAAAAAAAAGAATAAACGAAAGAAAGGGAAGCCGGCGAGGATTCGAACCTAGGACTTCGGCCATACCAGTCACGCTCACTACCGCTAGGCTACGAGCATACAGTTAGTATAGACTGAAACTATGCTACTATTAATGGCGCCGTAACGCGTAGTGCTGAGTCTCGTGCATGGTGCTGAGTGATTAGTTCAATACAGATCGCAAGCTTGAAGCAGTTCCATTGCACGAGGTTGTTTTTGACAATTGTGACCATATTAATAATGATAAACAATCATAGCAAGTAGTTCACCAATTATATAATGTAAAAAAAGCTTATAAAGTGATTTTCGTATTAAAGGTTAAGGGATTATTTGGTTCGTTCAGTCGCTAACGAAAAATACTTAATTTGAAATCGACTTTTGTTGAAATAACCGATGTTATCGCTATTTTCAAGAAACTGTTTTATTAGGTTTTTCTAGAAACGGTACTTACAAGTATATCTACTATTTAGCATATTGGAGTCGTATGATTTTTATAGGAAAGCGAGCGCATCGTAAATGTCCCTCTCTGGCCATATTTATAAGGTGCCTAGAGAAGTTTAATGTTGGGTCACTAGATAGAAAAATGAACATAGAAATTTCATTCTAAATGTTATTTCAATACTTAGTCATAAAGATTTAAGTTTAGATGTTTTCTCTACAACTAAGGTGACAAACAAACCTACTGCCTGCTTGATGGTAAGTGGTTATGTAGGCTATGGACGCTTGTAACACCAGAGATATCACTAGCGCGTTACCGACATTAAACATCTCTTCGCCAAAGGGCTCTGGAACCCTTACTCATAACAAGAACACAACACAAGATTATTTAGATGTTATGTTCTATAGGGTGCAGGAATTTAACCAGTCGGGCTGCTCCAAGTAAAAAGAAATTTCCAATGAGATTTATCTTTGCGCTACCTTTCTTAGTTGTAATCAGTGAACCTTCTGAGTTGAATGTGCCCACATAGTACTTACCCACGGTGTCATTAATCAGACGTGCAAGACTAGAACCTCTTTCTGCATTATTCATAGATAGTAGAGCGCCAAATTTGATTTGATAATTGATGGCAGACATTTTTTTCTAGAAGATAACATTGCCAGACCGAATATTCAGTAGCACATTATGAAAGGCCACGTTCGAGACGTTATGTACTACTATGAATACAAAATACCGTATCTAAAAATAATTCTTAATTTAATTATTATGTCTGAATTTAATTTAGAATATTATCTATCATAAAATTCTTCACATGACGTGTATAAGGAGTTATTGTTGGGATCTTTGCGTTTGATGGTTTTTATTTTAATTCATACACATATTTTATTGAGTCTTATATTATGTAATTTCGGCGGTTTTTGCATGCATTTTAAATTATCACAAATTCAGTGGACGCTATCTTGTTAGAACCTATGTTTGAAGATTATGTAATACTTTGTTTACGACACAGCAAATAAAAAAGTTGTAAAACTTGTTTCTAGCGTGGTGTCCCTTTTTAATATTATACTCTTTGTATTTTTACTATTTATGTTTCCGACATAATAACACATATACCGTGGAAAATTTCTTTCAGCTATCTACTATGGTTTAAAAGGGCTTTAACCGTAGGCATAGCAATATGGTTTTTGATCAATAGTGTTGTTACAGTTTATTTTCTGAGAACACAACCAGAAAAAGAAACATTTTTTAAATATTATGTAACTTTATACCATCTGAAATCATTATTATTATTCATAGATACAGCACAGCTTCGTTTTTATAATAACTAACGTTACAAGTATATGAAGAATAAATCGGTAAATAAAAAGACACGTCAAAATAATAAGTCGGTTTCGAGAGATAAACGTATTAGCGGAAAAGCTGTACAGAATGATAAAACGAAAGTTTAGATATCTTATTATATTAAGTGAGCAATTTCTCGGAAACGGCTCCAACAATTTGGATGAAATTTTGTATTTAGATAATGTTTGACAATCCAAGTTTACTAAAATAGGTGAATTTCTTCATTTTTAAGATACCGAGCGAAGCTCGATCGCCCAGATAATATAATATTAACAGATTTGAAATATTTAAAAAAAAAATACCAAACAGGTATGTAAATATTTGAATTTCTTTTTAATACGGTTGACACATTTACACAAGCGCGGCGAGACATGTACATAACGATAAAAAGAAAATCGGTTTAGATATATATTATTTACAAATTTGAAATAAATTTTTATAAATAATACCAAACAGGTATGTACATAATTGAATTTCTTTTTAATACGGTTGACACATTGGCACCGACGCGGCGCGGCGCGGCGAGACATGAATGAAATTACATTCTTACTTTGTATTCTTGATAACTCGAAATGCCTTCATTCAAGTTGCTTACTTGAATGTATATTAAACGTCAATCAGTGCCTAGAAATATTTTCATCGTGAGATTGAAACTGTATTATTAAATAGTATAGTTACAAAGTTATAGTTAATATCACAAATATAGTATATTATTTTGTATTATCTAGATAGATAGATCAGCTAGTAACCAGGAGTAACAAGACAATTTTTAACAAAAAAGAAAATCAGCTTCAATTATTTTGAAAAATTCCCTGGTGCATATTCGAAGTCGAAGGTCCAAAGCCTATTAAATTTAAATCCGAGGTGTCCCTCGAGGTATCCCCGTTGATATCAGAAAATCACATAACTTGATATCACTTGTTAATCCATGTTATTTATCGGGATAAAAAGTATCGTATGAGTGGCAAATTTTTTGACTTTTTACGTGATTGAGTAACAAAGATCCAAACATACAAACTTTCAGACTAATATTAGTAGGAGGATTAAAAAATTCAGTATTAGAAAGGAAACACTAAAATACAAGTTTATTATAATATATAATATTAATAGTATCTTAGTTAAACATAATGAAATAAATGATAGTCACAATAAGAATCTCAGGTGTATGTATCGCTGAAATTGTAAATTATATGTAAATGAACTTGCTATTTTATGTCCTAAGTAATGTAAAATATACCATAAACAGGTTTAAGTGTGAAGACTATTTGCAAAGTTCCAGTCAATTTTATATATGTTTCACGATGTTTACGTAATAGCTGTTGACAATAAAAGGGAAATTGAGTCAATCGGCAGTCAATTTTCAAGCAAAGATTTATATTTGTTGACAATGCCAAATTAAATTAAGCGTATTTATTGGAAAGGAAACGTTGTCGCTGAGAAATATTGAACTAATAAAATAAAGTTGAAATTATTTTATCTACCTTTTGAGATGTTTTTAAATTATCATTCTGATTAAATAAACATTTTTAAAAGGATCTTCGTAGAATATTGAAATAGGATCGGTACGCTAGTGAAATTTGTTAAAATGTTTTCTCTAAATGTTTATTTCAGCTGTATGGTATTTTTTACAACTTAATCTAATTTTGCCTAATGGGTAACTAATACAATAAAAGATGATAACACGCTATATTTAGAAGAATATCCATACATACAAATATATATATATTTCTACGTACATACATTATACATAATCTGTTTATTACTACATGTGTGGACTGTATTAGATTTAGGTAACTGATACTTCAAAAAACATAAATAAAAGTTCCACGATAATTCACTCTCAATCACCACGATGGCGGTCCAAGCGGAAGAGAGAATTTATTTGTACAATGTTGCAAGATTACAAAAAATTGTATTGTTGGGTTGCCAACATGTTGCCGGGGCAAATAACAATTGAAAACATGAATAAACTTATCACTTACATACATATACATAAGTTGTATTAAATATATTTAATTTTTATACAAAAAAATATCTTAGATTAATCTTAAAATTTTAACCAAGAAACGAAACAAATGTATTGTATTAAAAAAATTAAATATTTTATACTTATTACTAATACTAGCAAAGGCTATTTATGTAATTAAAGTATGATACTTAAAATCTAATAAGGTGACAAAAATAAAATTATAAAGTTACAAAATTATGCTTACTCAAGCATGAAACAAAAAAGGTAAATGAAAGATTGCAGCATTAACACTATAACTATTATAACACCTAATCACTACTAGCATTGCTGCTGTCCAGAGGTAACACACTTATTTTCATCACAGCCCTTTTATGTGTATGACCATTTGAAGTTTTGACTTCAACTACCCTAACCTTGTTATCTTTACCTGGGTAAGTATTAATTACTCTAGCCAGGGGCCAATATAACGGTGCCATGTTGTCATCTCTCAATAATACAAGAGATCCTATCTTAACATTAGGTTGCGGGTCATGCCACTTGGGGCGTGATTGTAACATATTTAAATACTGTTTACTCCAAATTTTCCAAAATGATTCTTTCATGTCATTACAAATTTTCCAAAATTGTGATCTAGTAATTACATTTACATTGGACTCAGGGTATGAATTTAAAGCCGTACCAATTAAAAAATGACCTGGAGTAATACAAGAGTAGTCAGTAATATCATTTGACAAAGACATGAGAGGTCTACTATTCAAAATAGCCTCAATTTGGCATAACACTGTACATAATTCTTCATAATTAAGAATAGACTTCAACAATACTCTTTTTAGGTGATATTTTATACTTTTTACACCAGCTTCAGCGAGCCCAGCAAAGACAGGGGAGTAGCAAGGTAAGAAATGAAAATTAATTCTCTTTTGAGATGTAAACTGGCAAACCTGTCTTTGATGAATCGCTGAATTATGCAGCTCATACATCTCATCTAATTTACTTCTGGCACATTTAAAAGTTGCAGCGTTATCACTATATATATCTGTAGGCATTCCCCTTCGGGATATAAATCTATTCAAGCACGCAATGAACGTTTCAGTTTTTAAATCAGAAGCTAGTTCGACATGTATAGCTTTGGTTACAAAACAAACAAATATACATACATAACCTTTTGTAATTATAGGCTTTCTAATTCTAGCTAATTTAAGTGGTATAGGTCCAGCATAGTCAAGACCAACCTTTTGAAAGGGACGACACGCATTTACCCTATCATGGGGTAAAGAACCCATTAACTGTTTGGATGCTTCTGCTTTTAATCTAAAACAAACTGTACATTTATGTAAAACTTTTTTAACTTGTCTCAGCGCATGTACAATCCAAAATCTTTGTTTAATAGTCGACAAAACAAGCTTAGGTCCTGCATGGTGGTCTTTTAGATGTTCACTTAAAATAATTAGATCAGTCACCCGTGAATCACGTGGCAAAATGATTGGATGTTTTTGAGAATATGGAATAGAAGCATTATGTAAACGACCTCCGACACGAACTAAACCTTTGTCGTCAATAAACGGACACAGAGGTTTTAAATTTCCTTTACAAATAGTTTTACCACATTTTAACACATGAATATCATCTAACAAATATTTTTGCTGCTCATACTTTACAATTAATGACATTGAATAATCAAGTTCTTGACTTGTTACATAGTTAAGCCTATTTTTTACCTTATTCTTTACATTCTGACAAAAGCGTAAGATGTATGCTAAAACTCTCTGCATTCTATTAATATCAGAAATTTTATCAAGAAAGTCAAGACATAAGATCTGTATCTCAATGAACGTGCATAGCATTGCGCTTAAACATACCAAGCTGTCCTTGACATCAGGTAAGTTTTGTGGAAAAACAAAGCTTAACTCAGGTTTGTACTTACATGAATTTAAAAATAGTGGTCCTCTCCACCACAGCTGATGATCAGCAAGATGATCTGGCATGACTCCTCTGCTAATACAGTCAGCAGGGTTCTCCGCAGAGTTTACATATGACCAAGTGTAAGACTGTGTAAGTTGTGATATGACCTTAACACGGTTAACAACATATGCCTTGTGTTAGTTTTAAGCCATGCAAGAACAATCTGTGAGTCTGAATAGAGAATAACCTGATGTATGTGCATTTTAATAATCAAAGTCTCATGAACTATGCTTGCAAGCTTGGCAAGCAAGAGAGCAGCATTTAGTTCTAGTCTGGGAATAGACAAACTTTGAGCAATTGGATTTATCCATGACTTAGAACAAAGCAAAAAAATCTTAATATAGCCTCCTGAATCAACTGTCCTTAAATAGATGCAACAACCATAGGCAGTGCTGCTAGAAGCATCTGCAAACCCTGTAATTTGTGCAAGACATGTATTTTGTAAACCTATGTACCGCTGTACAGGTATAGGTTTCATTAAAAACAAGCTGTTGTAAAACTCATGCCATAATTGAAGCAACTCCCCATCAGGCAGTGAATCCCAGTCCAGTTTAGCCAACCACAACCGCTGCATGATTACCTTTGCACCAACCAAAATAGGACCAGCAAGACCCAGTGGGTCATAAAACTTACTTATAAAACTTACTTATAAAACTTAGAATTTCACGCTTGGAAAGGGGCACCCTTTCCACAGCCTTAGGACTAGAAATTATAAAAGCATCGGATTTTACATTGTAATTCATACCTAAAGTTTTAATTGAAAAGTTATTTTTCTCTAAATCAATTTCATCAAAATGTTGTTGATTTTCTGGGACCTCTCCTAACAGATCTGATGAATTCGAAACCCATTTATGTAATTGAAAACTGCCTCGACTTATTAAGCTACATAACTGATGTTTGGCTTCTATTAAATTATCAGGTGAACTATCAGAATAAAGTATATCATCAACATAGGTTGAATTGATAATAATATAAGCGGCAATGGGAAACTCTTCATTGTACATATCAGCTAAGAACTTTAAACATCTTGTTGCCAAGTAAGAGGAACTCTTTAAACCATATGTAACAGTGTTTAGTTGAATACATTTAACACTTTCATTGGGAGTATCTCGCCATAGAATATTTTGTAACGACCTATACTCAGGCTGTAATAATATATTTCTAAACATATTTTTGATGTCTGTTATAAAGAAATACAAATCTACTCTGAATAGTAACAAAACATCTACCAGTTCTTTTTGTACTACAGGTCCATTAAGCAATAAATTATTTAAAGAAGTTTTTGTATTAGTCTTCATTGACCCATCAAACACAACCCGACACTTAGTTGTCTTTTTATCTAATCTAAGTACTGGGTGATGAGGTAAGAAGTAAACTGGATCAGTTGCTAAATTGTATTGACCTATATCGATAACTGTACCATGACCCTGTCTTAAATATTCATGAATAAAATCAATCTTTGTATAGTATGTATAGGTTAGTATCCTTTGAAAATCTAGCTTCTAGGCTATACAATCGTTTCAGAGCTAAGTGTAATGAATCACCTAAGTTCTGATGAATAGAATGTAATGATAACTTTAAGGGCAAGACAACCTGAATTTTATTGTTATGGGTGTCTAGCTGTACATTTTCACTAAAAACTTGTTCACACAAGTCATGTTCACTGTTTGCTTCTGTAAAGGTTTCTGGTATACTTTCAGACTTCCAGAACTGTGTAAGAGTTTGATTAAGATCAGAATCACATGTATTGCAAAATAAAGTAATGAGTGGCTGAGTATGCAGTGTGTTAAATTGACCTGCAATAACATAACCAAATTTTGCATTTAATAGCGGTGCTCTGGACGTGGTAATGCTGGTACTCTGTCCTTCATAGCTGGACTGCAGATCAGCTAGAGGTTCAGATGGCAGCAACACAAAGCAAGCAGGTCTTGAGCTCTGCAGCTGGTGTCTTCATGCGCTTTGCCTGGTCCTCTACTGCTGGCTTTACTGTGGCTACATGGACACTCTTCGGTGTACCTTTATCTAGTAATGGTCGTTCAGCATTTTCAAGCGCAAGCGCACGCTGTTCTAAAAATTCAATTAAGTGCGATACCTTAGGTTCCTGCTTAACAGATAGCTGAAATTCCCTACCACATAATATATCAAGCTTTCTCGTCAGAATGCAAAGTACAAGAGGATCCCACTGATCAACTAAATGGCCTAAGTTTCGTAATGCAGCTAATTGTTGCTTTACCACTGATAAAAAACTACGAATATTACTAGCTGTTGATCTTACAATTGGTGTTATATCCATTAGAATATGTATATACTCGTTTGTAATTTTATATTTATTATTGTATCGTTGAAATAAAATATTTCTGGCCTCTGAGTAACTCTCGCTACAAATACATAGATTTTTTATTAGATCATGAGGCTCGCCTTGTAAAAAATTTTGTAATTAAAATAGCTTTTGAACATCTTCAAGGCCATCATTTCTATGAATTAACGAATCAAATAGGTCGATAAAAGTCGTAAATTCAGAATATTTACCTGTGAAATTCGGAACACTTATTTGTGGCAACTTGATTGGATACAATTTAACAGAATTATTACTAACATTCTTATCTAATTTCGTAATTAAGTCTTTTATTGAATACAAAGTATTTAAATATTTTTCTTCAACTTCTGAAAAATCATCTTCTCCGGCATCCAGGGCTGAGAGTTCTAGCGATATTTGCTCGTATTTAGCGAACACTTCGCGAAGACGTTCTTCCTTCAGTATTAAATATTGCTTTGTAAAATGTTCGTGTGCATTTGAAATTGCATTGGCAATTTTTGTCATTAAGCCCTTTAGCGTGGCCTTTTTACGAATTAATGGTTGAATCTCCATTGTGAAACTTATTTGTAATCACTCACTTGAATTTGTAATAAATTATTAAAAACAAAACACAACACCACTCATAAAAATCCTGCACACAAAATGGCGGTGAACGGTGAGGTGATTGCGTGATTCTCGCCGCCGGCGCCGCTGTCGCACGACGGGGTCCGCTGTGCTTGGAAATTGACCAATCACAAGCGCTGCTCGACGTCGTCGACCAATGCTGACACTCCACGATACGATGCTCAATCCACTTGTTTGTATAGAAAACGGATGTTTGGTGTTTCTCCGTTTCGCCACGCAATGTAGAACATATAATTTGGCGAATTAAGTACTGTAGAATTTACTCTTTTTGAAGTTGAAATTTATTGTAAAATGTCGAAGGACCATGTTTATTACTACATGTGTGGACTGTATTAGATTTAGGTAACTGATACTTCAAAAAACATAAATAAAAGTTCCACGATAATTCACTCTCAATCACCACGATGGCGGTCCAAGCGGAAGAGAGAATTTATTTGTACAATGTTGCAAGATTACAAAAAATTGTATTGTTGGGTTGCCAACATAATCTAGTATCTCCTTAGCCTAGTAGTCCTTAGTGCGACTGCTATGCTCGAGGTCCTGGTTTCAATTCCCAATTCAATCGAGCAAAGTGTTATTGGGTTTTTATATGAAACTTTCAGTAGCAGCTCTGAGTTTGTTTCTGTGCCTAATTAATGGCAATAGGCGCTCGCCCACCATTACACGGGACATAAAAACATACCCGGGGAACTGTGGTTGTACATTAGTAAGCCTTTGCCTATCCCTTCGGGGATACAGGCATGGTGGTATGTTATATACATACTATATGATATGGATTATCATCATTAAATCAAAATAGCCAGTCAATTTATTAAATAATTATAAAAAGTTAAAGTAAAACTTTCTTAATATTAATCTACTACAATAATTAATAGATAGCAAAAGCGTAGTTATTTAAAATATAGTTTTAGAAGTAACCATAATTTTATAGTAACTTATGGCTATGAATTACGTTACTAATATAATATTATAATTTTGGAAATCTCATATTCTGTGTTAATCTAAAACTGTGATCAAAGATATTTCTTTTGAAAAAAAGTAATTAAGATAATAATCCATTTATAAAAACAAAAAGAGAGCAAAGGTAAAAAAATAACAATTTTGTAAACAATTGTTAAAGTCACAAATACCTTTTCATTTAACTTTGATGTGAGTCGCTTATTAATTTGCCAAGAATTTTATAAGAGCTCTTGTAAATAAGACAATCTGAAGAGATCTGAATGAGTACTGTGTTTGACTCGAATATCAACTTTTGAAAGTATTAATTTTTTAAGAACGTTCGTTTACAGTCGACGGGCACGTAAGGACGCCGACACAAAAGAAAATAAGTGGCACTAGCTGACTCGTGCGAATATTTCACACATTATACAATATAAATAATCTAGCTAACGGTTGTCGTGATACTTAAAAAAATTGTTAAAAGATAACGCATTTAATTTACTTACATTAGCATCAGCAGATGGTATTACATAAGCTGTAAAAAGATGTTTAAAACACTAATTTTTATGAAGAAATAACGGAAATATGGTATCACTAGAAAAAATACTTTTAGAAATAATATATTATCTGATGCCAAAGGGTTGTTTCCCACTGCGTTTGAAGTCGGCCTATAAACGAGATCGTATGATGACTCTTAAAGTTTATGCTGGGACATGTTTTGTACGCTACTTGGTGTTTTCCGGTGCTAAGGGGATTCCCCCTATCACGAACCGACGTAATTCAAAACCGCAAAAACCCGGTCAATTCCAATTATTCAAAATATAGGTATTAAATTAGAGGGTTTTAAAAGCGGTATGTCATATTACTTAAAATAAAGGCCATTTTGTTAAACAAACTAAGTCAACTAACTTACCTTTATTGTATCGCTAAATTAAAATATTCTCAAGATCAACTGAGTGGAGGTGGCCCCTTCACCTCCTATAAAGACACCGTGAGCTGAGTGATGGAGGATTCTAGTTCCTTATTTGCAGAAGAACGTTATTCTATCAGTGTGATTGGTCATTATGTGAAATGTTTGTGAGCAATAAACACAACATTTTTGAAACATTTCTTCAATACTTTTAGTTCATGTAATATATACTACGTCAAGAGCATAATGTTACGGTTGCTACACTTACTTTGAACCTAAAATGATTTGTTAACAAAGAGTCCGAAATATTATTATATGAAATAATTTTAATCAGTGTATTTATATTTACGAATCGGATCGGATACATTACGTTCATTTGAAATCGTCACGACAACAAAGCTTAGTTGAAGATCAATTGTTAAGTAGGCCCTTAAGAGTTTCGACTTTGTTGATTTATTTAGTATTAAGATTCATTAGGATTTAAATAAAGTTATGCTGCCATAAAAGTTGTTATTGAATAATACGTCAATGGCCTTATTAATAAATATTGGTTTAAAACTTATTAAATTTGATTTTGCTTTGCTAAATTTTGGAGGAACAACAAAAACAATACAATACAATATCTTTATTTGTATCAATACAGGACTTAAGTTTATAAAAATAGTTGCATCATATTCTGCCATTTGCAGCGTGCAAATTAATAAACAATTAAATTAAAATTATAATATTTATTCATTGCAAAAAGTTATAGCATAATATAATACCTATAAAAATAATTAAATGTCCACACTAATTATTAATGTTATATTATAAGCAAATTATATATTATATTATTAATAATATGTATTATTATATTATTATAAGCAAATAGTTATTTGTTTTGTTTGAAGTCTACTAACAGCAGTCTTTAAATAAAATATAGCCGATATCACTTAGGAATAATGTGGTTTCCTTTTAGTTAAAAAAGTTTTTTTTAAATTGGATCAATAGTTCCTAATATTACATCCTACAAACATACAAACTTTATCTCCTTATATGTAACAGTTAGTAATATAGATATAACCATAGTAATTTGTATTTCTGTGTTATTAGCCAGTAAAACAAACAACAACAGTATAAAACCAGTTTAAAAAAAAGATAATAAGATAAACCGATCGAGTTTCTTGTCGGTTCTTCTCGATGGCTGGGATGTTTTCCAAACTGGAAGTACTGTTTTGACATTCATAAATGACTTTTTAGGGCCTAAATTGAATAAAAAATATTTAGATTTTGATTTTATTATTAAGTATTTAAGGTAACATGATTTATTTTTTTAGATTTTTATTACAAATCTTTAATGTATTAATAATACCATCAACGATAATTTTTTTTCTATTAACACTAGTACAATGAAATTGATATAAACATTGACAATCATCAGAGAACCACAAATGGGTATGTAAACAGAAATCAATAGGCAAATATTTGCACAAACACTTCAGATAGGTAAAGGTTAGATATAACACTTCAGTATTAAATACTGATATGATATTTAATAGAGTGGAAAGAAGAAAACACGTTGTGCCGACCCTACTTAAATAGGATAAGGGGTAAGAAGAAGAAGAAGAATAAGAGAGTTCCGATTTGGTCGCTAACGTGAACGGACGTGTCCGCTCGCGCTCTCGATCGCTTTCCGAATTATCGCATTCTGCTTAAATTAGTGTACAGTTGTTTGCTCTGATCCACGGACCCGGTCCTAGGCCTGCCGGTTCAGAGTACACATTGTATAGCTAGTTTTTTAAGCTATTTCATTCGCACTCTGCTTGTACTAGTGTACGACTTGTTTGTTTTGATCAACGGACCCGGTCCTAGGCCTGCCGGTTCAGAACACACAGTCTTAAGCTAGTTCTTAAGCGATTCATACCGCGTGTTATAGCGAGGTCGGTGTTATTGTTGTGTAGCGAGTATCTAGGTACTCGTTGCGCGCATAGCGCCGTCTCGCTCGCACATTTCGTGTAGCACTTCGGTGCACACGAAAAAACCGTACTTTTCAGTACGATAATAAACGCGCTTTTCAGCGCGAAATCCTGTTTCAAAAGACACGCAAATCCACGGTTTAGTGGTCGTTCGTCGGATACCTAACGGTGCTAACGAAGACGAACGGGGCGTGACCCGAGCGCTCTCCGGTTACTTCCCTCTGAGGTAAACGATAACTCGGACGGGCCTGGGAATCTTAGCCTTTGCCTTTTTGCATAGTTAAGCCCCAGGTGTCTCCTACCCAACCCTTCCTATCCTTACCATCCATCCTTGTGGTTGTTTGGGCGGAGCCACGGTATATACCGGCCTGCGTCCTCTGCCACAAGACTGCTAGGGACTCCCCTAGGGAAACGATAGGTACTTTCCTGTGTTTCATTACACCGTGACACACAGGTCTCATTGCTCCGGGCTCAGATAGCCCGTTAAATTCATTCGGCGTACCCCCCTGCCCTCCAGGCAGGGAGGTGAATAAATTCACTTCCCCCGTCCTCCAAACAGCCACCGCGATGGCCGAATCAAAACTCGCGGAATTAGAAATACGTTTTAGGCAGCTGGAAGCCGAAAACCAGCGCCTAGTTAATTTTATGTCCCTCCACATGCCCGAGCTCAGCAATGAGTATAGAAGTCGGTCACAGATGGCGGACTCGCTACGTCCGCAGTCAGCCAACCAGAGCGCCGTTACCGCGCACGCCATCCCCTCCACCTCCGCCGCGATCTCACCCGCCGCCGCGCCACCCGGTTTCACGCGACCCGCCTCGGTCCCTGCGACCGAGTACCCCCACCCCACTAACCTCGCAAGCGCGAGCCACGCCCCCATTAAGTCCCGAGCAAAATCGCAACAGCGATCTTTTACCCCCGGTCCCTATGGCCGCCCCGCTAAACCCGTTGCCCCCGCGGCAACCAAATCAACACCGGTGTACAACTCTTTTTCGGCCCTTCCAGCCGAAACAGAGATGGACGCACCAGTAAGTCCAACCCCTTCCTCGGAAATGGAACTCTCGCTCCACTTCCAGGAACCAATCATAATCCCGACCGAACCTACCGTGGAAAATGACGAATTCACGGTCGTCAAATCCCGCAAACGCGCGCCCCGTGATAGCCCCGTTGAGGAAAACGCGGCTAAAACTTCAAAAACTGTTAACGGCTCTGCCGCCCCCGCACCCTCCTCCAATACCGACGAACCGGTCGTCGGTAAAAAGGAAAAAAACCCCTCCGATAATTATCCACGACAAAACTGTCTGGACAAAGCTCACCAATGAGCTCAAAACACTAAAAATAGGCTACACCAAAGCCCGTAATACCGCGACAGGTATCTCCCTGACGATGAGCACGTCAAAATGCCATCGCAGATTGACCACCCTCCTCCGTAGTAGGAACATTCCCTACTACACTTACGCCCTCGAAGAGGAGCGTGTCCTACGGGTTGTGCTTCGGCGCATCCCGGTCGAAATCTCACCAGAGGAAGTCTTTGCCTCCATTGAAGCCCAAAAATTCCCCATCCGAGAGGTCCATCGGATGTATAATAAAGAGAAACGAGCCCTTCCAATGCTCGTGTTAATCCTAGATAAAACGCCTGAGGGCAAAAAAATATTTAACTTAGAAATTGTATGCGAGCTCTCCGGAATAACCGTAGAGCCTCCATACAAGAATTCGAAGCCCTCCCAATGCCACAACTGCCAGTTGTACGGACACTCTGCCCGCAACTGCTTCCTTCGTCCGAGGTGCGTTAAGTGCCTCGAAGACCACCCAACCAGGGAGTGCACGCGTCAGCGTGACTCTAACACCCCCCCGAGCTGCGTACTATGCAGGGAGGAGGGACATCCTGCGAACTATCGTGGATGCCCCAAGGCCCCGCACACCATGCACCCCCGCCGCCCTGGGCAGGCTGCCCCTCAGCGGGCACCCCCCGCCTCAGGGCCCCGGGCGCAGCAACCTCTGCTCAATCCAGAGGTCTTTCCGTCCCTCCCTGCCCCCCGCCGCACTCAGGCGACCGTAGGCCCCCCCGCACCCCAGGTGCAGCCCAAACCCGTGCGTTCGACTCAGAACGCATGGGCCCCCAAACCACAGCCTCTTATGGCTATGGACATCCCCGCGCCCCGCGCTCCAGCGCCCCGCGCCCCAGCACCACGCGCTCCAGCGTCCCGCGTCACCACAATGGATGACCTTATGTTATCGCTCATTCGTGAGCATGAGATACGCGAAGTCCTCGCATACAAGACCCATATGGAGCAGTACGGTTTCGTCGAAACCATAGCTGCCTTTCCCCGGCTCGTAGAGACGTTACAGCGTCTCGATCGCGAAGCCGCCAACCTCAGGCCTCTCAATGGCTAAACTCAAGCCGAGAGGTTTAAACATCTCTTTCTTTAATGCGCGGAACTTATATCCGCAGCGTGATCTCGTCGCGACTTATCTTAAAGATCACCAAATAGACATTCTCTTAGTACAGGAAACGCTCTTAAAGCGTGCTAAACGCAATCCGAGTATCGCAAACTATAACATCGTTAGAAATGACCGCGACGGCCGAGGGGGCGGCACTCTCATTTACTACAAGCGCTCGTTGTATTGCATGCCGATAGATCCTCCGATACTTACCAATATGGAAGTATCCGCGTGTAGACTAGGAATGACCGATCATCCGTCCATAACGATCGTATCCGTGTACCTCTCACCGACGAAAGTACCTCTCAGGTCTGACCTACAGAAGCTACTCTCGCTCGGCACATCGGTCATTATCGCAGGTGACCTCAACAGTGGACACACGTCCTTCAACAATTGGAGAGACACCAGCAATGGGGTTATTCTCGAAGGGTTGTCGGACGAGTTAAACTTTGACGTCATAGCGCCTCCCACTCCCACCCACTTTCAAGATCACTGTACACCGACAGTGCTCGACATAGCCCTCCTGAAAAATATCGCGCTTCAGGTACGACTCATTCGGGTCGTACACGAACTCGACTCCGACCATCGCCCGGTCATCCTACAGCTAGGACAACTAGATGACTCCAGCCCTCCTACAGTCACAATGGTTGACTATGCAAAATTAAAACACTACCTCGCGGATAGGCAGTCCTCGCCCAGTCTCGTTAGGGTCCCGGACGTGTTAGAGTCAGTTGCGCACGTAGATCTCGCAATCGACTCCCTAGTTGACCACCTCCAAGTCGGCATCGGAGAGGCCTCGAGAGAGGTCGAAGCGGCGAACGATCGCCGCTTTGTACTCCCTGCCGACGTGCGAGCGTTGATGACGGAGAAGAACGCTGCGACTCGTGCGCATGACTCTTATCCGACCGATGCAAACCGCGCACGATTACGCGCACTTCAGAGAGCGGTTAAAGCCCGTATAACCGAGCTCAAAAATCACAGATGGGACACCCTAGTCGAAGGGCTAAGGCCGTCACATCTGACTTATTGGAAAGTAGCCCACGCCCTTAAAATAGACGCCCAACCTCGCATGCCCCCCCTCGAAAGGGGTCCCGGCACTACACCCGCTTTCGATATCATCGACAAGGCGGAGTGCCTTGCCGCTTGTCTGGAGAGCCAGTGCTCCCCGAACAGCGTCAAGAACACCGACCGAGTCAGAGACATCGAAGCCCGCGTGGAGGAGCTGAATAAGCTCCCGGTATCAGAATCCCTGTCCCCAGTCACTTCTGAGGAGATCTCTGCCATTCTCAAAAGCCTTAAGCTTAGAAAGTCACCAGGTCCCGACGGTATCAGGAACGAAGTACTCAAACTTCTTCCCGATCACCTCATAGCTCTATTGGTCTGCATATTCAATGTAGCCATAGCCAACTGCCATTTTCCAGCCGTCTGGAAAACGGCCATTGTCATAGGTATTCACAAGCCCGGCAAGAGCACGTCGCTTCCCGACAGCTACCGCCCTATCAGTCTTCTAAATACCCTTGGAAAAATCTATGAGCGGATCCTTCTGAACCGTCTCAAATCCGTAATAGAGGAGAAAAACCTCTACCCGCCTGAGCAATTCGGTTTTCGTGCTAGACATTCTTGCACTCATCAAGTGCACCGCCTCACGGAGCACATTTTGTTTAACTTTTCCGAGTTATCTATACCCCGTCGCACACTGGCAGTCTTCTTCGACGTAGCCAAGGCCTTCGATAAGGTCTGGCACGAAGGATTAGTCTACAAGCTGTACTCCCGCGAAGTCCCCGATAGATTAGTTAAAATCATCCGCGATTACCTCAAAGACCGCACCTTTCGCTACAGAGTGGAAGGTGAACTATCCACACCCCATCCCATACGCTCAGGCGTCCCCCAAGGTTCCATTCTGGCACCTAGCCTCTTCAATCTGTACGTCAGTGACCTACCAAAACTTGAAGAGAAAGTTGAAGTAGGCTTATACGCTGACGATACAGTCATATACTCCTCTCAAAGGCAAACGAGAAACCTCAAATGTAGAATCCAAAGAGCCGTGACCACTCTCGGGAAGTGGTTTAACGACTGGCGAATAGCCATAAACCCCACGAAGAGCGCAGCGGTGCTCTTCGACAAAACCGCCACACAGATACCGCAAAAACTCAAGGACAATCCCCTTGAACTCTTCGGTAATCCGATCCCCTGGGAAAAGGCGACCAAATATCTAGGTGTAACCCTAGACAGTAGACTCTCCTTTATACGCCACATCAATCTGGTTAGGAAAAGGGCCTCCTGGACCCTCGCCCGACTGCATCCTCTGTTATGTGCTGCAAGCAAAATGTCCACGAGACACAAGCTTACGCTCTACAAGATGTGTATCCGTCCGATCATGACATATAGCTGCGTTGCGTTCGCACATATGCCAAGTTATAACTGGGAACGCTTACAAGCTATCCAGAACAAATTTCTTCACCGCCTTACCGGTGCCCCCTGGTTTGTTCGTATGGAGGATCTCCATAGAGATATGGACCTTCCCTCGATACATGCATATGCCAAACACCTTTCTCGCTCGTATTTCGACACCGCGTCGAACCACGCGAACCCCTTAATAAAAGCGGCAGCTTCTTATGTTCCCGACCCCAACGCCTGCCGGAGAAAACGCCGGCCGCGTAATATATTCACTGACCCGCCCGACCAAACCGAAAAAGCTAACGCGTTCTACGCCGACACCGTCTCTCCAAACAGAGCGTGCCACCGCCCACGCCCGCGTAACCACCGTTCTCTCCGCAGAGGACGGGCGGTCAACTTCGCTCCCGCACACCCGTCACGTCCACCCTCTCTAGCGGCAACCCAAGCCTAGGTCCGTTCCTCGGTGTGAAGCCCTTGGGTCAGGCAGCCGCCCGCGCGATACAAAGTGACACTATACGTGCAACACTTAGTTACCCACACACAACATTACACACGTATGAACACACACACGTGCACACCACACAGGTACATAGGTTCTGTAAGGGACCTTTTTTTTTTTCTTTTTTTGCGCTAGTTAGACTATTGCGCTAGTTAGTGTAGAAAAACCATTCCGATTATTAAATACACATACGCATGGTCCACTCCTTCCTCCCAGGAGGAGGGGAACGTGCATATGAGTATATATTAGTTAGCTCGAATTCTCCTAAGATTAGGGAATTAGTTAGATCGCGACTTTTCGCATTCGCGACGACCGCCCGAGCCGAGGTTCGGCCACTCTGGCACCCTCGTGCGGGTCGTCACAAACTTTCGCGGCTGAGTGCCCTAAGCGCTCGCCCCCAAGTCCGGTGAAGCTGTAAAAGCCGCAGCGGCTCTGTTTGACGATAGGGCCCCTAAGGCTAACAGTGTAGTCAGTTCTAAAAAAAAAAAAAAAAAAAAAAAAAAAAAAAAAAAAGAAGAATAAGACTTCAGTTAGGTATTGGAGTGACATATGACTTCAGTTACGTATGACACGTATAATGGTCATCTCTATCAACTTAGCTACGGGGTCTTATTATTTGTTTGCGAAATTTTCAAACTAATAACGTAAAATCTAATTGTAAAATATAATACATACGTATAATTCTAATTATTTCTTGAATATTAATGTCTGCACAAAGATCACTTTCATCCAATGTATTAAAATTACTGGTTTCTGAATACACTGCTACGTATCCTGAAAGTTGTATACACATAAAGTTAATAATATATTTATGAACTTTGCTTATTACCATACTTACCTATGCAGCTGATTAATGATTTTGAAATAGCGACATGAATATCCTTATGTAGGTAAGGTAAGCATGTATATATGTATATAATTTCTATAAAATCTTTGATTTTTGTTAAAGCTTACTTTTTCAGTAACTTTATTTATTCGATTAGATAGTATACGAATTGGTACCCTTGCTTCAAAGTTTAAAATATACAGACATATTGTACATATTCAGCATGTTACTTAACGATTTAATGATAAAAAAAATTATGTGCCTCACAAAATACCTCACTATAACAAATATTTTACCTTTATAAACAAAATTAACACTTAAAATAAAAGAAAAAATAATTAAATAATAAATTAAGTTCATAAATAATTTTATTAATTGCATCGATGTCAATTTTGATTTTAATTGCGACATCGAAGATCTCATTACGTAAAATCACGTTAATACATTATTTCAATTGCATCGTATTTTGTACAGGACAATGTAGTCAGATTTCACGATATGAAATGTTTCATTTTCAACATCGGATTTTGCTTCATATTATATTCAGAGCTTTTAAATAATTTTAAACTTCCCAACGATTTGACCGATTGAGCTCATATTTACTTATTAATGAAGGGCTGTTTTCAATACGATTCCGGGTATCTTTGAAATAAAAGAAAAACACATATAAAATTATATACTAAATCATGCAAATGACCACGTACGGCTTCGTACGGTAACGTGAATACGAGAAGCTATAGCTGTAATCATGCCATTAAATACCGAAAAGAGTAGAACGTCTATCGGCTCTGCTAGTATAGTACGTATAATATCTAATACTATTTATAGAAAAATTGCTCACTTAATAGTAAATATCTGGGCGACCGAGCTGTACTCGGTGTCTTACAAACAAAAAAAGAAAAACACCTGTCTAGGTAAATTTGCAATGTAAAACAATATCTGAATGCAAAGTTTCATCGAAATATTTGGAGCCGTTTATATAGGCCATATATATGTATATATATATATATATATATATATACAAGAATTGCTCACTTAATATAATAAGATATCATGTGAAAAAAATGTAAAAGTACAACTAACTCTAGCTAAAGTTAACTTATCTTTCATAGCGTAAATAAAGTAAGCGGTGTCCATTTAAACATGCGGTCGGTAAAGCTAATGACGTCGGCTATTTTGGGGCTTGATTAATAATTTTGTTCAAAGTCCGCTGGAAATATTTCGCTAAGCGCTCCGCAGAAAACACCACTTTATCTGCCTTCTCAGTTGAATACTTTATGTAGGACTAATAAGGGAGCAAATAGGTACGAGCTCCATTTGAACGCTCTTCGCCAAAATTTATAAATTATACAAATTGGATAAGATCTGCAGTTAACAAATACAAAAAATAGTTAACATCAGTACTTTTTCTTTGGGCGGTTTACTAAATTGATTTATAAGTTATACAAATAGAAAAATATATCAGCTAGTTATAGAATAACTTTTTTTTTAATAACATAACATAACATACCATCACGCCTGTATCTCCGAGGGGTTAGGCAGAAGTGTACTAATGTACACCCACAGTTCGCCTAGTATGTTTTTTGGTCCCATGTAATAGGGGGCGAGCCTATTGCCATTAATCGGGCACGAAACCAAACTCCGAGCTACTACTGAGAATTTCATAGGAAAAACCCAACAATATTTTGTTCGACCTGGGATTCGATCCCAGGACCTCGCTCATAGCAGTCGCGCTAACGACTACTAGGACATCGAGGTAGTTTAAAAAAAAAACGCAATTAACACAAATAGTTAAATTCAGTGGTTTTTTTTTTTACGGTAGTTTAGTAGGATATTTTTTCCACTTTATTTCGATTAGTTTTGATATTTTGAAAATATTTTGTTCTAGAAGAGTAAGAAAATTGAATTTTTGTTTAACAGATATGAGATCAGCCTAAATTTCGTTTAATACAGATCTATAAGGTTTATTATTGCATTACCAACCTTGATTTTTACCAAAAAAGTACTTTTTTGTAATAGGTACTAACAACCAGTAGTCCTTATAACTTAATATATTATTTAATAGTTATTTATTACAAAATTATCGTCGTGAGTTCGAATCCCTGTAATGAGCCTCAGCTTTCGTTGAAGGAAAACATCGTAATGAAATCGCATAGTGGTAGGTCTTTTTCTAATACCAACCTGGCTAGCTATCACTCTTAAGTTGAAAACTGGTATAGGTGTGTTCCGGTTGCTGCACTTGAGAGCCAGTCTTCCACTAGGCTTAGCGTGCTACCATCTTAGACAATATCGTCACTTAAGATCAGGTGAGATTGTGGCCACAACTTTATGACTATATAACGTTAAAAATATAAAATCCCCTAGCCAATTACGACCTCAGCGACATTAACCGGTAGGCATAATCAAGAGGGTTGAGGGTTAGCTCTTTTCCCCTATTATGAGCACACTGACAGCTGAAATATCCCATTTTAGTTTAAAATGTCCTGGTGCACGCAAGACACGTGAGTTTTTTTTTTTTTTTGATCTGACTACACTGTTAGCCTTAGGGGCCCTATCCAAAAACAGAGCCGCTGCGGCTTTTACAGCTTCACCGGACTTAGAGACACGTGAGAAGACCATTAACGTAGTTATAGAAAATGGTCACAGCTGGTCGGGATTTGATGCTATCACACTTAGCAGTCAAGCATGAGTTACTACGAACTATATAAATAGTTTATTTATTTATAAGAAAGGCAATCTGAAGTTATACTATGAATTGTACATATAAATGTAATAATAAGAATAATATCAGCATGCAAGTCTCCCCCTCATCATCTCACGACATATTGGCGATTTCAAACACCCAGAAATAAATAGTTCTTTGTTTTCCTACATTCATTAGGTACTTTATGAACACGTCTCAAGCATTCAGCTTCTCGATCACGGAGTTTTCCTTCCCCATCAGCCGATATTGTTATCAAATTTAATTAGTAAACTGTACAAGAACTCCTGAAAAATTCGCTGGTATATGCCGGTATTTCGAACTCGCGGACATTGAGTCTATATTTCACCAGTATAAATCACTCGATCATCACGCCGATAAATATACCTGTAACGATAATTTTTAACAAATATAAAAACCAACGTAAATAATTTTGAAGATTTCCCTTGTGTATCTCCGAAGTTGAAAACCCAATTCCAATGAAATTAAAATGGGACAACCCTTGAGGTATCCCGAATCCAGATAAACCGATAATCCAAATCAGTTCATAAACAAAGAAGTTATAGTCACATCCATAAAAAAATATACATTCGAATTGAATATGTAACCTCTGTCTTATTTTGAAGTCGTTTAAAAAATTACTTCAATTAAAACAACATCGTTTTCTACTAAATTGGTATCGATCATTAAGTAGCACAACATTACTTTTTAATTTACTTATTATTTACTTTTCTTTATATTATATTATATTATATATAAGTTATATCTTGTAATAACTAATGAAATTACGATTAAAGAAAATTGGGTTCTTACCGTGTTCACTGTGTGCTCTACACATCCGTAGAATCCATTATGTCGTGTACATCACAAATGAACATTCAAAATCATAAGATCCTTGTTATATTTGGGCTAAAAGGGTCGGTAAGCCAAAACTGGGTTGTATTATGAGTACGAACCAAAACGTTATTTAAAGTGCAGAATAATTTATTACATTTATTATAAATATTAATAAAGCCGATTACATATATACCAATTTTTTTACATATTAATAGCGCTTGTCCCGCGGCTTCGTTCGCTTCATATACGAGTTATGTCCCGTTATATGTTTTTATTTCCCATTCTAATTGGATTGCTAAATATGTATCAATTTTCATATATCTACTTCAAAAATGACTGTTTTGGAAATGAATGAAGCCGCGGGCACAGCTTACCTAATGTTACAAGTGTTACCTCCGCTCCCGATTCTTTAAAGACAAAAACGCTTATTGTGGGTGACCCAGAGAAGATAGCATGTGCCATTGCTGACTTTTTTGTATGTCTTTTTAAGATTTACAATTATGTAGTAAATTAATTTGATATAATTATCTCTTATGTTTTAACCAGCGTAAGCCATTTAAGCGACACAGAACCGTCGCTACTCCTTATAATATCAGCCATCTGATAGTGAATTTCCATCAAAATCTGATATTACCCACAAAAAAAAAAAACAACAGACAAACATTTTTTGTAAAAAGCTGCTATTTTGACATTACAAGCACACACTTTAATTTTATTTATTTGTATTTAAATATATAATGTATCTCTCAATAATTCTAGTAAATATAATTTCTAGTATGTACACACACTTTTTAAATTACTTATTTATTAATTTTCTGTGGTTACTTTAATATACGATATTTATTTTATTGATATCTGAACCACAAAGAGTTTGCTACAAATGAAAAATACATAACTAACCATTTTTTTAAATCCGTCGCCTTAACAAATATGACTGTAGAGATTTTTATTGAAAGCGTACGAATGAAAACTGATGATTCACCGGGTTGAACGAGGGAAACAAATTAACGTTCGCATTGAAGTAAATTTTACTTTATATTTACTGAATATTTCTTGACGCGTTATAGAAATCACACTAAAATTAAATCTATAAATCCATGATATATATTTAAGTTATTTAACTTCATTTATTCTATTGCACTCTCGATAAATTCTAAATAAATTTCTTACAATTTAAATCATTAGTAAAAAACAATAAATTAGTAAATTAGTAAAATAAAAACAAATAAATCTTTTTAAAATTATTTCAGGTTATTAATAAATTTCTCAATTAATTGACATCCATAACATTACTGTAAATATGCGAGGTTGTGCTCACGTGGACTACAGAATGCCGAACATCGGGCACACGCGCGAATCGTACTGCCCCCCCCCCCCTCCATGTTTTAAAGCCAAAAATGTTTATTACTTATGTTCCACTATTTGTTTCGGCTAATCTCTGAAACGTTTGAACCAATTTTGACGGGACTTCCACTGGCAGATAGCTGATGTTATAAGGAGTAGCATAGGCTATTATTTTATTTTTAAAAAGAATTAGGGATTCGCGCAAATAAAATAAACTAAAGTAGCAGTGCAACTTCAGTAAACCATGCGAACAGAGCCGCGGGTACAACTAATTTCATATATAACCAGATAAATGTTATAAGTCAATACAATGTTATAATACAATTATTGTGTATTCATAAGTAAGCTCGTAACGATTGCGTTGAGAAAGGTAAAAAGAAAATCTACTAAGAAAACGAATATGTCACCATCATATTACGTATCATGGATGTGTAATTTTTATGAGACGTATCACCCTTAGAAGGACAAGCTGTCTACGATCACTTAATGAGATGACAATGCGAAATGTGAAGGTATAAAACCTATCGTACAGACTTGCGTTGTCAGAGCGTCAGTGAGTCACTCTTTCTCAGTCATGTGCGTAATTATATTTTACGTGCGTAACTTTTAGGCAAAGATCTTAAAAAACTTATGTACTGAAGAGACTGGCATTCAAAGCACAAAGATATCTTAGTAGGATATATAGTTATAAAAAGGATTGACAAAAGTAATGCAATATTTATATTTAATGACTAGTTGTGCCCGCGGCTCCGCTCGCATGGACTACGGAATGCCGTCGATATCATAAAAAAAGTCAATCGGAATGGTTGATATTGTAGTACCAGCTTCCACCCATAGCGGTGGCACGCCGTTTATTTTATCTACACACATTATGAAACTCAGCATCTCTCTGTCTGTCTATCCGTTTATTTCGTTTCATGCGAAAACGACTTATCTCATTTACATGTTTTTTTTTTTATTTATTTTATAGATATTCTATCTGGCCAGGTTATAGGACATATTTTCTAAGATAAAGTTACAAACGAAATAAGCAGTGACGAGAATAGTGAATCAATTCGGAAAAAAGACGCTTTTGAGGCGCTTATATGGCTTACGCCGAGTAAACCACAAGGGATGTATCAAATTAATGGACTAAAAAAATTAATATTTTGAAAAAAAAAAACCTACAAAAAAGTCAGTGATAGCTTATATCTATCTTCTAAGGGTCACATACAATAAGCATTTTGGTCTTTAAAATAAAAATCGCGGGCGACCGCCGTAAGTTGCAGCGGGGGCAGCACGATTCGCGCGTGCGCTCGACCGACGGCATTCTGTAGTCCATGCGAGAGGAACCGCGGGCACAGCTAGTATCAAATTCTACAATGAGATTGAGCTTCCGGTGAAAAAAAATATCCTGATAAAATTATAGCCTAATGAGAGGGCATTTTGTAATGTTAGCTACTATCATCAAATTGGAAGTCTGTCGCTAAGCACCTATGGGTGTCAATTCGAGACTTGGCATGTTATTCTAAGGTCATAATGTCACATAACATTCAGTTAGGTTGTATACAAACGATAAACCTATAAAGTATTAAAAAAAAATCCGACAAACGTTAGAGCGAAGAAATAAACTGTTTTGAAATTATCGCCTAAATTTAATAAAGGTCTTCGTTCGAAGACTAATCTGTATTTTAAAATTGTAATTACCTGGGTCAATCAACTATTTTACCCACACTTTGCTGTCCCTGGCATATTATTATTAATATGTACTAAATAATAATAATCATACACAAAATATTATCACGTTTTTATTTAAGAATATTATTAGGCACACCGGGAAACTTGATTACGTTCTCAATTTTTTTTTATTTCTATGAAATTTCATGGTAGCTCAGGAACCGAAATATCCATTCCATACAAAATATTAATATGGTCATTAACTTGTACTTTATCATGTGTAATAGAGAATAGAAAAGAGGTAAACACTTTTACAGAAACAACATTTTGTGTCTCTTGCAAAATTTGTATAGTGAATTACCTTCAGGAATTTTGCTAGAAAACACATAAATGGGTTACCATAAACACCATAACCATAAGCATCTTCCATTCTGTTTGCCTTAACTCGCACTGTCGCGACAGTACCCTTTTATCGGGCATTTGATCAGAATAAACAAAAAGTAAAATTTATATTTTCGAAAAAAGAAACGTTAGCTAACCTTTACAAAGTATGGGTGTGTTCAAAAATCGAGATAAAAAATCTTTATACAATTTAGACCCTAAGAAGGCACTTGTGAATGTCAAAACACTACTTCCAAGAAACTCGAAACTCAATCGGGTTTATCTTTTTTTTCCAACTATACAAAAGTGTTATTATAAAACAATAATAATAATTTTGTGGATGCACAGAGAGGGAGTCACTTCTAAACATCAATATAATTCACATAATGATCAACCCTATAATAAACCTTTTAACAGTAAAACCTGCTTTACATGGTCATTGAGTTTGTTGTGAGGTAAATCAGTAATGCGCAACGGGATCTTATTATAAAACCTGACACTTTTACCTAAAAAACTTTTATTGGACCTACTTAGTCTTAAATGCCTCTATTTCTCTAAATCTAAATCTAATCTATCTGCCTCTAAATCTAACTTAACTAAGTTGACTGACCCACCTAATCAATTATACGATATAATATTTTTTTAGTACAGGGTTGTACCTCTAAATGATAAACTATGTTACAATTGTTGACTTTAATTAAATACCATAATTGGATGAATTACTAATTTATATCCAGTACATTGTTGAACTGGATTTAATTGTGTTCATCCAATTTACGTACAACCTGATACAAGCACACGGCCTTCAACGTAGCGAGCACTCCATACTATTGTAGTAGTTTACAATCGGCTCAGTTCACATCGCTAGTTGCTGAGGTTTCTCCTCATGGAATTACTGAACGTTAAAAAATTTAGAGTTAGCATTTTTATTAAATTTTATATCTCAAATGTGATTATTTATTAAATGTTCAAATGATTGCCGAATACATCCGAAGATTTGTCTGAAAAACAGCGTCGTCTGATGATTTTCGTCACAAGCATCTAAAGCTGATGCCAAATTTCGTAGTCACATCGTTTATTTCACGTTGTGTTTTTATGATTTTTTCCATGTTTCTTTTTTGTGACAATAAGTCATTTTTCTTTCTTTCTATTAATGCTGATAACCGATATTGTGCCAACAACATCTTAATTATGAAATGTAAAATAATTTGAACTAAAATAAAAACAATTATTTTTTAAATCTGATTAATTTCTTTTAAATTTATGTGATAAGAAATTATCGGCAGGTTCTTAACCAACATAAAATTTAAAGTACAAAAATAAAAAAACTTCTTAATAATTCTTATATTATGTCATGTATATCGAGTATGTGTGTTTATGAGTGAGCTTGGGTAAATGTATTTATAGTTCATTTATTTTAGAACAAAGATTGATTTGAAAACGTTCTCATAGCTTGCTACGTCTCGGTCGTAGCGGCGATACTGTGTAGTACCACGAAAGTAGTAGTGTTTACTACGAAATTGCGTAGGCAGCGCGGTTGGCAAATCAAGTGTGTACTTAGAAAATCACCGTCGAGCAACGAGTTGAATAGCCTCTACGGCTGTATTAAGAACCCTACACTGGCTACTACCGGCACGTTAAACGGGGTTCAAGCGTGACAACTTGGCCTGCCCATCGTATTGGTGCCCTCTAGCGATCTTCTGTTATAAATCACAAATGCAAATCATTTCCTTTGAGCCGAGTTTTAGAAATTCTGAGTTAAGAGAAATTATCTGAATTAAGTACTCTAACTTTTATACATCATAGTAATTTCAAATCGACGTATCAAAATATTGTCTGAGATCCATAAGTGAACAATACATGTATATACAAACAATTTGGTTTTCAGCTGTTTTGAAATTGTTAACAATGCGAACGAAGGTACAATGAGTTTTAGATAAATTTGAAAACTTGCGCTGACCGTCGTACTGTTCATACCATATTCCTTATCTAAACAGCTAAGATGAACAACAGCAGTGTTGAGATATGAGGAAAGGGTACCTTATTCTCTCACTTTACCGTTTAGAAAGGACTTTGACACGGCATTGTCACAAAGACTGGCCCTTATCACTCAAACTTGAGTGACAGTTCGTGCCATCTATGTGCTGAGATTATTGTTAGATAAAAAGTAACCATAAATTAAGTTTTTATCTATTCCCCGTGCCTTTGTTTACAAGTTGATGTTAAGTTTACTTGTTATTTTAATCCAAATCATGAAAAAATGTGACTAACCTTTATAACCCCGATGCAAACAGACGAGTGTTATATATTTAAATTTGTGTATCTGTTTGTGGCATCGTAGCCGGTTCCTCAAACGACAGAACCGATTTTAATATAGTTCTTTTTTGTTTCATAGGTGACTTGATCGAATGTATTCTTAGTTATGATCCAATAAGAAGTTCAGATTCAATAAAATTGAAGATTATCAGATACTTCCTAGTTGATAAATGGATGTGAGCATCTTCCATAGGTCTTATGGAATCGAAATATGGCATTTGATTTCTTCAATGATATTAGAAGAACATGGCAATCTTGACCTGATGCTGCAGGATACCTAACTCCTCATCACTTTATATATATCAGCAACTAGCAGATATATCATGTTTGGGTTCATTGAAAAGGTGTCAATGAATAGGTAACTTGCGTTAGGTTATTACTTTCAATTTACCTTCTTACATAGATGTAATTATATGTTATTTTTATATAAAAAGTTAGCAGATAAGCATAAAGGCCTTCTGAAGGTAAGTGCCTACTGTAGCCTATATACGCTTGCAATACCAGGTGTCACCAGCGCGTTATCGACCTTGGAAATTTCACTCCAGTCAGAGCAGCGTAACTAGTGAAATATCTTCATCCTACAGAAGATTGCAGCCATGTGTAGAGTTCAGAAGGGTTTCCAAAGCTCCTTCCTGAGCTAATGTTTTTATTTTATAGTATAGGCTCGGTGAATTAACGGTACTATCTCCGATGGTGAGCACAGTACAATCCAAACAATGGCGACCGGCGATAGGTGACCGTCGCTGTCATGCCAGCCTTGCATAAATATCTCTCCACGATAAGCTTGAAGGATCCGATGTATCAAAAATTATGAGGGAATACGTTGGCGGGAAATGCTTCCACAGTTTCACGGTACGACAAAGATAAGACATAGAGAACTTTTTAGTTTCTGTGGAGGTGGTGGTTACCGTAAAACTGTGAATCCGAAGCCCAAAGCTCGTGATTCTGTTGTGAAAAAAGGAGAAGATAATTAGATTGAATAGAATGATATCTCTGTTTTACAAGCGTTCCATAGGCTTACATCATGCGGGTCGTACACTAGTTTGGGATATTAGTTGTATAAAAAAAGATATAACTTTTAGAACTTCAAACTATGTACTACTAGCCGACATAAAGTCAGCATTGCAAGTTACTAAGCATTTTAATTAAAACGAATGTACATACTTAGTTATGTAGATCATTTTAGTCTTCGAAGTGTTTTTCAGTTGCAAATCGGTACCCGTGAGACAATGTAGCAGAATGAAATTTAGCTTTAAAATTCACTTTATTTCGCAAAGCTATCGTTGCAGCATTGTCAAGTTACTTTACATGCAAGAATTTTACAATGCAATTCACTACACTGGGGAATAAAACAGAACTACTTCGCAAACTGATTTCAGCTTTCTTTTAAAATTGTATGTTATGGAAGTTTCTTATTAGTGCACTAAATTAACTTTTAAAATGCTAAGTTTTCGGTACGATGGGCCTCACATGCTCTTCTTGGACCCAAATCCCTAAATTAACTTTAAGGAAATCTGTCATAAATAAAATACATAAAATACTAGCTGTTACCCGTAGCGTCGCTCGCCTAGATATTTAAATACAAATTTTTGGGGAATACTCGGATCACTTCGGTAACACGCCGGAGATAAAAAATATTTTTTTTTTTGTTCATACAAAAATACTGAAATCACGATAAAAAAATGGGAATGTCATAAATAAAATACTAGCTGTTACCCGTGGCGTCGCTCGCCTAGATATTTAAATACAAATTTTTGGGGAATACTCGGATCACTTCGGTAACACGCCGGAGATAAAAAATATTTTTTTGTTCATACAAAAATATTGAAATCACGATAAAAAAATGGGAAGGGGGTAAGGAGGATGAAACTTTAGAGTTATAGGTATTTTTGATGCCAAATAAAAAAAATTGTTAAATAATTGTCAAAGAAAATTCTGGATAGGGACACACCCTAATCACATAGCGGTATGAAATATACTTTACGACCTATTCTCGTAACCTACCAAGTATACATAAAAAATTCATAAATGTATTAAAAAAGTTGTCCGAAGTTTTCTTCTGAAGTATTAATATAATGATTCCTGATTTATTCATTTTAGTTACACGGCATACTCATCCTAGGATTCACATCTGAACTTTATATATTTTAAAAATAAATTATATTAAAAGACTCACAAGGTTAGACGTCAAGTTGCGAAAATAAAGCTACTGATGATTTCAAAATACTCTATGAAAATATTTTTTTAGGTTATTTTCGAAGCAATTAACAGCATTGTTAAATTTAAATAGCCAGGAATATGAAATGCAATTAGAACCATTTTCTAAGTGCAATATTAAATATGTATTGACCGTTTTAATATGAGATAAAATTTAATGGTTTTGTTTATTATTATGTATAGTTGGCTGGGTGGTAAGAAATTACAATTATGCCTATTCGACTGGATCGTGGCCACCAGGTGCCCACTAAAGCACGCATAAGCATATCTTGTTTTGAGATTAGCTTCTGTATATTCAATAATCTTGAATGGTAGGGATTTGTCGGGTTTCGGAATCAATATCCAGCTGACGCGAGGCTTGCAGGCTTGCATGAGAACGGCAACCGTCGATGAATTGCGGATCCCTCAGTGGTCGCGGTTGATTTTGAATTGTACTGTGCTTACCACAAAGCACAGTGCAGTCACACTGCCATAAAAAAAATATTTGTTACGTCAGTTTAAATAATTTTAACATTAATTATTATTTACAATAATCAACTCCAAAATCAAAAATAAATGGCATTACAGTGAATTACTAAAAGGAATAATAAAGGCAGCTTGTCATTTCAAATTCTTGAAACCTTAACAAAAACAACATCAATATCCATTCAGTAAACAACATTAAAACCAATATTTAAACCTACTATAATCACAAACAAGAATAATAATTCACAATCTGGTATTTTTCGAAGAGTAAATATAACTTTGTCGTAGTTGTAGAACGCTTTAAATTAGTGAAGAAAAGACGATAAAGGGGCAACGACAATAATTCGTTGTAAATTAATACGAAATCCACCGACTTTGTTAAGGTGTTGATTGTATTTAACAGGTTGGATTGTTGTTACGTTTTCGAGACGGTACAATGTATTGAATTACCTAATTTTATTGGCTTTAAGTCGGCAATAGTGTTCGAGTGTCCTTTTATTTAACAAAAGCAAAATAACATTATATTACTGGCCTGTGCAAATATTTCGTATATTATAGAATTTAAAAAATGTAAGTAACAAGCATCAAGTTATTTAAATATACATATTGTTAATTGATGGTGCAGCTTAAATGTTATATTATAGTTGCATTTAATTTCATTAGAAATGCTATCTAAATTTTTTTACATCGAAAGCAATACTTAGTAAAATGCCAAACCTAGTGGGGGGGAAATGGCTTTCAAGTACAACTGCCGCAACACACTTCTAGTCACTTGACGATATATTGTCAGCTTGAGGATGGTAGTTAGCCAGACTGGCATTCGGAAATGCCTTACCACCGTGCTATGGTGTAATCACAATGCTTACATTAAGAAACAACATGGCAAGCCGGGAGGATAACTTTACGTTTAAACATTTATCTTCCGCGAATGTACCTATGTTAAAATAGATATCGGCTGTTATCAGTTAGAATTAGATAATTAAATAACGCTGAATAATTAAGAAATAGTAACTATGACGTAGATCAGATATCACAGCATAATTGGTGAAAGAAATGTAAAGTATGTAATATGTCTCCTCAAATAAGTAACTCAACCTCAAGTTTACCCTAAGTACGCCCTACTTGTAAAATGTCATTTGAAAGCTAAGGACACTCCCATAGTAAATATAATTAAGATCTATACCATAATAAAACTCAATATTTATTTCGTAATCATAAATATTTTGTAAAAGAAAGAATTCACAAAAAAAATCACATTCCTTTTTTACTTTTTTTTCTTGTCTTTATAGACTTTTTTCGCAGTGTTTAATTATACCCTAACAAAGGAACAAGATTTTTAACGTGAATAGAATGGAGTATCTTAAAGGTAAGCAAAGTTAAAAGAGATTGCATTTTTTAATCACAGGAGTAAAGTACCAACGTTCGTTAGTCACCTTTTAATAAAAGTTAATTTTTGTACTTTACTAATATTTCAATTAAATCTTTATTATCGTCTTCAGTAAATTATTCAGGTTAGCTCAAAACATGGTTGTTTTTTTTGTAGTAGTAAGGTAGAACCTATATATACTACTAAGTATATACTTTTTTCGAGTAGTTAAAAGAGCATACTTGAGAAGACTAGTCGTGCGGTTGGTAGGAATGAGGTAGATTTGCGTAAGCTTCAAGCTGATAGTTGGTAAGAAACGTGCTGAATCGGGACAAGTGACTCCGTTTTGGGTCATGGAACCAAAATAGCTAGATAGTTATATAGTTTTTCAACTACTAAAATATTTTTTGTCTAATCTACATAATATGTATTTTTAATATACTTATGACCCAAACAAGTCTTTGATGATTTCCAGAAGAGCGTGTAGATGATTTTTACGCGATAATTTGAAAATCCATTCTCTTTACTGGGGCGACTGTTGTTGGTTGTTCTAATGGTAACCTGAAAGGGTTTCTGGTCGAGAATTCTTGAAGCGAGGATTCCCGGGAAATTTGTTCTTACTCAAGTTGAGCTAAAAGTGTCGAGAATTCTCGTTCGAGAATAGAGACGGAAAATAAAAACAATTAGTTCATTATTTCCCATGCAAATCTCGATTTATTACTGTCATCCCATTTTAATGGCTGATAAGTTAATCTGATTAAAATATTGTCATAGTTTTTTATGTAAGAATATCTAAATAAAGTATTGTATCGGCAATCATAAGTGTCTTCTTAGAGCTTAAATTGAATAAAATATATTTGATTTTTGGTTTGATTTTATAAGACTGGTACTCAAAATAGGTAGGTTCTTTAATTGATTGTGAAGTTAATTCCTGCTCTTTTACTTGATAATACTATTTTCACATAATTAAAAAAACTGTGTTGTTTACCTAAGGATATAGGAAGTTTACGAAAAGATTAAGAGAAATAAGATACTGAAATTTTTTTTGGTAACAAAATTTTTACCAAGTTATTAAAAAAAATTGAACAAGACTTGAAATATCTCGTAAACTCAAAAAATAATCTCGAGAAAAAATAAACCGAGAAATCAGAAACCCTGAGGATTTTAAAGAATAGATCCGACAATTTGTTCCTTCACCACTGACCAGAATAATAATCAGTATGTGTGCATATTGTAATATGCAGCGAGACGACATACACTTAGGAATAGTATTTGTATTGTAGACGACATATTAATTGAGAGTCTTTATAATCCCACAGCTTAAGCGAGAATGTCTTCAAGCCATTTTTTTTTTTTTTGAATTCACTACACTGTTAGCCTTAAGGGCCCTATCCAAAAACAGAGCCGCTGCGGCTTTTACAGCTTCACCGGACTTGGGCTGTTCAATAATATGAATACTAATTTAGTACGGATTCTAAAATCAATTCGACACGATTCTAATACTTAAATGAAATAGTATATGACGCGTTGGTAGGGGAAGCCAGTCCTTATAACAATATGCAAGCTACTGATTTTGCTTGAGTAGATATAGACAGATTTGTAAAATGTGCTTTAACAATATATGTAGGATGTAATTGTGAATTAAATAATATTAAATAATAATTAATATTGTTACTTAATAATAAAATGTCGAACAAAACCAAAAACTACCTGCGGTGGTTAATGTAGTGACATGTTTATTTATTGTCTAATTTCTTTTACTTTGGATTTAAATAAAATTAAAATTGCGATCTTTAATATAATTATACTTATATTATTAGGAGAAAGTATGGGCATCTAAATTACTTTTTCACCAGAAAGTATTTATTTACTAAAAAGAAAGAACTTCATAGCTTAAAGGTTATCCAGGTCAACAAAAAAAGGTCAACGCCTGTCACAAAGCATTTAGTAGTTAATAACTTCTGTCTTAGCGTTTTGTTCTGACGATGTCGGGGAAACGACACAACTTTTGATTTCAAAAGTCGCTCAGGAAACACGTTACGTCTCTGAAAAAAAGAAGTTTCGGTATCTCTCCTCAGCGTCGTAAAGCAAAGATAGATAAAGTGTATAATTTACGAGGCTTTTAGTGCTAATGGCAAAGACTTTATTACTAGCTAGTGATGTGGAATTATTACAATTAAATATCATGAATATTACAATCGTAGAGTATATATTTTGTTAACAGTTAAAGCAATAACGTCTTAGTGTTGACGTGTATAGACACCGCATCGATTGACGTAATTTCGCCACTCTACCATGAGCCTCAGCTTTTGAAGAAGGAAAATATTATGATAAAACCATAGCTCGGTGGTAGGACATTTTCTAATGCCCGCCTGGCTAGCTACCATCCTCAAGTTTAACGTCTGTCGCCAAGAACCTAAATATGTATTCCAGCACTATCCCTTGAGAGCCACTTCTTTTGCTAGGCTTAGTGTGTTGCGTCATATTGACGCTTAATATGGTGAGGTTGTAACTAATTCCTAAACCTGGGAAGAATAAATAATAATACTAATAAAAAATACAGACAATATAAATATCGTTACTGATAGATTTCGTACGAATATTGACAACCTAATACATGATCATACAAAAGAAAAATGATTATAATGAATTCCTTCTGAATCAACTAGTAACTTAGTTTAGTTATTTAGAAACTCTTTACTGCAACAAGCAGTCCGAAATCGGATCCCGTACGTATTTCTTCAGTACGAGTATTTTCTTCCTCATTAAACAATTTAACTAGTAAATAAAAATAATTATTTATCAGTGCTCTTAATTATCACACTATCCTACGCTTACTTGTCACAGCTAGCTATGACTTTCTAAATTATTCCATTTATGCGACCCAGCCCGATACGTACAATGGACGCAGTACATGCACAAAAATTGTCTCCGCCCCAACATAAATGGATACTTAGGATTATAGTACAAGTTTAGAAAGTTGCAAAATCAATTATTGATTTAATTTCTAAATATATCTTCCCATCTCTATTACGCAACCTAAAGTCAAAGAGAAGGTGTTGCCGAATGGCATATCTTACTAAATATAAAAGCGATATTGTCGTTCGTTTATGAAGACATCTCGTCCAAATCAGCTTCAACGAAGGGCGTCTCCACTTTTATATCAGAAAATGTTTGCTACGCTACACTTTGTCTAATTTTATTTCGCATCTATTGCTGTTTCATTTTTATGAAGTATAAATGTATTTGTTACAACACTTACAAGAATGATGTTATTTGTACAAACTGTTAGCTGAAATGTTACAACATCAATTTACACATTTCATATTCTTTTTAACTGGAAAGTGTTTTAGGAAAATATTATTAAAAAACTTAAAAATAATTGCCTTCATTATACTGTAAATTAGGGTTGCCAACCTTAGTGCATGGATTAGCGAGATATTTGCAATCATAATGGGAGAAGCGGCTGAAAAAGCTATATCTATCTGCCAAAGTATAATGTGAAGGCCAGAAATAAAATTACAAATGAGATTTAAATTTCACATATTAAATATTCCTATTTCTTCCTTTACACGGCTTCGGCTATAATTTCCGTAATAGAGGACACGACATGCACGTTCTTCACTCCAGTAAAACGTAACGTGTGTTCAATGCTACTTCTATTTCTGCCTGAGAAAATGGGACAATTGGCGTCCCACACATATCTTTTGCTGGACACATATTACTCTAAGGGTCTAGAAACGGGATCTCCTGTTTCACGCAAGCCGGTTGTTATAAGTATATGTAAGTTTATTTGATTTATATATATCTTTATTTATAATAGTGCAGCAATGTGGCGGTAATGATTTGAAACAATTACAGCTCAGTAGTAGCATGTACGGTCACTGTATCGATTGACGTGAGTTCGAATCCCTGCAATGAGTCTGAGCTTTTGGTGAAGGAAAAAATCGTGATGAAACTATTGCATGGTGGTAGGGCTTTGCCTAATATTATGTTGGCCCACCACCTTTAAGTTGAAGATATGACAAAAAATATAACAGGGATAAACCGAATAAAAATATTGCCTATATGGCTCAGGAATAACTTACTTCCTATTAGTAAAATAATTTTCAGAATAGGATGAGTAGTTCAAGAGATTACCTCCTAGTAACATATATACTTGACTTTTTTTATAATACTAGTAGGTATATTTCATAAATTCTATAATACATAGAAAAATAATACTCTATTCTATAATACATAAATTTTGACTCCTGTATCTTACTATACTATAGATTATAGTATAGTTAGATACAAAAGTCAAAATGTTATGTTTAGCATTACGAAAAATATCTCATACAAATAACTACAAATAATAATTAATATTATTACAAAATATGAAATACTAAAACAGAGACGTATGAACTTGAAAGTCTTAAATTTTCACATTAACATCAGTTGACATAATTATTTTATGCTATATTTTGTTCCATTATTCCTTAATGTTGTCTCTTTCCTTTATTACGTAGATAAAAAGCTATTAAAATACGTATATATAATTTAAAACCAAATATGCTGAGTAATATTTACCCTTGTTCAACAATGACAGAACAAAGATAAGGCTTAGGTGATTGTGAATTTTAACCCTTTGAGAATTTGTCAAATTATGCTAAAGACAGCTTTAGCGTATAGCATTTAAACATAGGTTTATGGCAGTATTCGCTTGGCTTCTTTATTGTTACGCCTCGAAAATGCTCTCTGTACTAAACTATACAAAAAGAAGATTTTTCGGACGGGGCAGTTAGACTGAATACTACGAAATGTATAGAAAAAGTTTTTTGCGATTTCTGACCTTTCTAGTACTGTGTTCTAATCAGGTACTGTTCATTCAATTCATTTCAGCCGCAGGACGTCCACTGCTGAACATAGGTACTGTAGAGTTTATTAATCCTTAAACGAAGCAGGATCGATTGGAATGAAAAAAGTTTTTGTGTAATTACTCGTTACCTTGCTGTCTGTACAATTTTTTTAAATTGTAAATGCTGGTCAATTTTTCTCAAAATGTTAAGGACAATCTCTTAGAAAAGGTAAAACGGTTAAGATATCTGTGCCGGTTAAAAAAATTGTTTATGTATACAAATTAATGTTTCTTTGTTTTTCCCCAATGAGTTTCATTCATTTCATTGTGATTAAATTTTTGTGAGCTGGTATGCGCACACTTTTGTAGGTTATCTAGATCATTTTATTTCGAAGATAACGAAAAAAAATCGCAAGTAAAAGCAAGTTATCTAGTATTAGTAAAGCAAATTAGAAACCTTATATCAAACAAAGTAACGAATTGTTTTGTAAATAAATTGAAAACAATACATTACTTTAAAAGAAGAGCTATAGAACTCGGTGCCCGTTAGATCTCAGCTTTTTTATCGGTGATAAGTACTACCCCGAACGTCGTTTCTACGGAACTTGGCCCCTTTCACATTTACGTTTTTATTGGGATAAAGATTTGAACAGATTTCGTGGCAAATTGGATGAACCATACCAAATGGTCGAATTTTGAAGAATAAGTACACCAAGGAATTAAATAATTATATAAAATTTTACAACATGTAATGTACAGATTGTAACAAATTTAATTTAGGCGGTCGTAACTTCAACGTTGGTATACGGTTTAGAGCACAAACATGGTGAGACGCGGCGTTGCGTATTACGTGGCTAAGTATATAGGGCTACTTCTCATAAAACAACTTAAATCTTTATACAGGGTTATTGGTAATTCGCCGTACAATTATCGTTCCAAATTTAAAAATGAAAACGATAAATATGAAAAACGATATTGTTCCAATATTTCATTGTGATTTTTTCCACTAAAATGCCTTAAAAACAAAAAAAAACGTTATGAAATTTGGCTTTCAGATTATTTTAAAAACATAACACTTTTCTTAGCTCTACAACAATGCATAAAAATTAGGAACTTATTTCAAAGAAACTGAAAAAAAAATGATCACAAAGGAAGCAGGCGGAAATTCGCTTTCGAACAAAAGTTAAGGTTGTTCTTTAAAATTACCATAAAATTAATTAAAAACAATACCCAATATACATAAAACAAAATATACAAATTTAAAATAAAATTTAGTACCATTAACAGTTTAGTAGTAATAACAATTAATAAGTAGAAATAAGTAATATTTAAGAAATTTTGTAATTTAGCCTAATTAAAGCTCTTGTTAGAAGTGACTTCCTCTATTGCGTACGCAAAGTCGCATTCTTTTTCTGAGTTGCGACATAACTACCGAAGTAGTCAAAATATTCCGCATCGCATTTGCTATGTCTATAATTCTTATTTTGAGTTCTTGAATTTTAAAAGCTTCAAAATATAATATCGACATCTAACTTTACAATTATAAACTGCGTAGATTGACTATGATTATATTCAATGTACAACAAAAAGCATTCAACATAACTAATTTCAAGATTTGTAATTTTATATCTAGATGGCTTCTACAGCATTTAAAAAATAACATCGAGTATAACTATCTTCGCTACAGTAAGAAGAGGTTTAGCTGCATGCTAAGCTTTATGGTGTAGACTTTTTGTTACAATTTGCAAGCGTATCATATAAATTCACTCGTACATTTTTTTCATAAAACACTTAATAAAGTAAATCTTTAAAAATCAATTAAGTATAAAGTATACTAATGAAGTAAATCAGTACAACCCTATTTCGTAACTAATAACTCTTGATACATCTCTAGAGACAGCCTGAGTTTGTATTAGAAGTTAGCTTGAAGTTTCGCTCCTTTGGGGGAAGTAACTTGGTGTCCTATAGAATTCTCAGCCACATCTCCTAAACTAACCAAGATAATTTTCGTGGTTTTGATGGAAAATAACAATTAGTTACCTTAGTGTTTCTTGAACCTTATATTAATACTAGCTGTGTCCTAGGGTTTCACATGCGTTAAATTTATCCAACCATTTCAATCGTGCAATCTATCGACGTTCTTAATTCCCGTATTTGCCTGCAACTTGTCAGATTGCTTGACATTCATGGTTACTGCCCCGCTCTTTAGGAATTTAGCGTGAAGATATTTATCCTATATGTATCCTCAATAAGCAAGCTATAAAATTCCAAAAGAATTTTTTTTAAACTGCTCTGAAAAGCATAGAGTTTAGCGCATTCAAATAAACAAACAGAAAACAATCTCTTGTACTTTTTAGGTATAATATACAATAAAGATAATTTTCAAAACTGTTTTGGAGTATCGCTTTGGGTAAATATTTATTTCGTAAGATGTATTTCTGTGGTTTCATGACAAACGACATATTATGATATCATAAAAGAAATATACAGAAGTCATAATAATAACGCTATCACTTCACATTCAGTTCTCAAGGGCAAACAAAAAGTTTGCGAAATACTTGCGTATTCTTGATGTATTTGCGATTGGGTGGGTAAACAATTTCATGGTTGGGGGTTTAACGAGATTTGTATTCTTTATACCATACCAGGAAAATGTATGGTAGTGTTTAATTGAAAATCTATATGATTTTTTTGTGAATATTATATATTACAATATTTATCCTCACCTGACCTAATATCATTTCAAATAATATTTATATTTTAATCATATATTTTATTATTTATTTCAGTAGTTATGAAAGAAAAAAATTATACATACAAAATTTTATAAATTACAGAGCTTGTTTTAATCTTTTTTGAACTTAAATATTATATAGATGGGCTAGCATAGAATAGGGTCACTCCCACATTTAAGAGGAGTATGTGTTAAAATCCATCAAGCCGCTAAGGCTACAAAGCGTGCAAAACAAAAATATGTAACCATAAAAACCTTAGAAACTATTTTATTAACCCTAATATGTTCAATATTTTAAATTACTGGTTTAAATAAAATGAAGTTATTAGTCAAAATAGTCGTTTATCTTAAGATTAATAACGATATCTAAGTATAAATCGTACTCGTGGAAGTGAAGCATGCAACTTCTCAATTAAGTTAGCGCACAAACTTCATCGTCAAGTACGGGGGACATCGCTAACTCTGCACTCGGAGTCGCCTTTACATGGAAACTTGGACAATTTGAAGTGTTTTCTGAGACCATTAATAATAATTGTTTCATCCAATTGCAATGAATTTAAATTATTCATAATATGTTTCTTACATACACATAACATGTAATGCACGCCTCATATTGCGAAGCGGTTGAGGTTATGCTCCTACTCTCGACACGTCAAATTCTCGTCCTATTCAATTCACGTCTTAAATTGCCTCTACCACAACCAATTGGCACTTACACGATAATATGAAAAGATATATTTCAAGAAAACAGTTGAAATAATCTATCTCATATTCCGTAAAAAAACAATTTTATTATGCTATTTAAAAAAACCGTTTGAAAAAAATTTCACGTGGAACTCTGGATTTTTTTTACGATGTGGTTACGATAACTCCAGAAAAAATGGGCGTATCGAGACCGAGTTTTCTTTATGATCTTCAGAATAACATTAACTAATACCCGTAGCTTATTAGTAAAAAAAAAATTAAAGCCTATTTTGTTAAGTTGTTCAAATAATTCAAATATGTCAATGGTACTAATTCTTTTTTTTTTTTCTTAAATATCAAATGAGTAGTATGAGGCGTGCATTTTTGGATTTTCCAAACTTTTTAGAATTCACCTCTATTTTGAGCTAATTTTATATTTCAGAGCCACTCAGCAGCTGGATATACCTATACTGGCATATCCCGACACGCGATAAACTAAAAGAGAATGACTGTGGCGAGTTTATAGTAGTATATACATAGTGGTCGTGAACCAGTCGATTACAGATCCTTACCACCTCGCTTAACTACTGGATAAGCACCGGATGATCCCAGAATTCGAAACGCCTAAACATATCACTATGACGGGTGTGTGGTGGTCGCGATCAAATTGATAGTATCATTATTGTCGTAGACAGGTGCAGAAATATTGCTTCAAATATTTTAAGAAATCAATTTTATTGCAATTTATATTAAACTAATATGAACTTTCTAAACGGGTTAAAGTAAATATCTTTGTTGTCTTGTTAGTTAATTGGTGTATCGTTTTTAGATTTTCCTTCACAACATATTTTAATCCGCTTAAGATCTCCGGTAGTCTTTGGTTTTCGTATTATTTGTCAGTAATTACTTATATTTTAATTAGAATTTACTATCTATTTTTACCCTTTCATTATTTTTTAAGTTTTATATTAGTTCAATGAATTCACAAGATAAAAACTAAAAATTAACTAGGAAAATTGTTGTACTAGTATTGCACTGTAATCAACAATATAAAGAAAAAAGAAAAATAAAAACATCAACAATAAAAAACAAATTATGAATACAAAGTATAAAGGCATTTGCCTGAATGTTAATTAGTTAAATACCTTAATAACAACACAAGAACAATAAGACAAGGACAAAGCACATCACTGATTTTCCGGCTATCCTAATCACCTACATGACAATTTAATGACAATAGGAACCAAAAAAAACTAGCTTTACCTCGTAATAGGTGTTACCAATCATTTTATGTTGAAATAGTCCAAATTCCGAAATAAGTAAAAATCTGTTGGAGTATGGTGGGTATCGGAGACATTCCAACCGCAGTTCCTCTAATTTCGCGATCGTCTATCGTGAAGAATGGGGTCTAGCGTCGTAACCAGTCTCGGTTGCTTAACGGCTAGCTTTTCCATCATGGTTTGCAATTGTTGACAATACAGATCTGCCGTTATCGTCCGACCAGATCTTAGAAGTAGTAGTGTATGACACCAGCACTGATCCACCAAACACTCACCAGTACCTTTTTCTGAGTCAACTTTCCCTTGGGACAGGATTTGGCCGATTCTCCCGAGTTCAACCACTGTGGTGGGCATTTCCGATTGTCATAAAATAAATGATCCATTTTTTATCACAAATAACAATACGATGTAAAATTCCCTCGTTATTGTGACGGTTGAGTAATGTAACACAGCACTCAATGCGTGTTTGTTTGTGTGCTTCAGTCAATACATGCGGTACCCATTTCTCCAGTTTTTAATTTTTTCAATTTGTTTCAAATTAATTAAAATTATTTTATTACATACATCGAAGCCTGCCGCTGACTCTGACGTGGTTTGCGATGGATCCGCGTCCGCGATCACCTTTAATTGTTCGTTACCAACTAGGGTCTCCGACAGTCCACGGGATTTGTTTCGTAGGTCAAAATTTCCAGAACGGAAACGTCGGAACCAAAAACGTACCTTGTTCCGTTTACAGTAGCTTCCCCATACACGTAATTGATCCTTCGAGCTGTTTCTGCAGCGCTGATGCCATGGTGGAACTCACATTCGTTAATAACGTGATATTTTAAGTTTTCCAATTTGTGAAAAGAACGATGTCAAAGAAAAATAAAATGGTGTGAAAACAAGTGAATTACTAAATTCGAAAAACAAATTTATAAACCTAACTTTGAATTTTTAATTCCTAACGAAACGGCATATATTTGTGATCAAAGTGGCTAGTTCAACAAAACGCCAATTTCATATGTAAGGATCTAATATAATAATATATACAGGTTTCATTAGAAAAACAAAAACCCTAGATAACTATAATAAATTATATCTTCAATATAATTTCGAAGCAGTCTGGAAAGTTCATTCTAAGCTTTCCAACTTCCCAAGTTTACAATAGACTGTGGCCATTTAGTTGCAACCTTGCTTCTAATATAAATTAAATATATTGCAATACTTTATAGCGATTCATAAAACTGAAAATGACTGTTACAATGGTTCAAGTTTTATAAATTTATATAGATTCCCGTGCTCTCTTTGAAACGAGATGAGTGCTTTTTGATGTATTTCGAACATAGAGAGCTGTTCGTAAAATGTTAACGATTTAGTATCGAAGTTTTTTCGGGACCATAAAAAAAAAACAACTTTAAAAGTCTTTACCAAATGTGACTAAGTACATATTTAATGAGTATGATTTTAACTATCACCAAATAAATACACTTTCAATTACCTAATTTTAATATTAGTCCCTAAAATAATAGATGTATCATCAAAAAATATCAAAACGCGTACCTACCTAAAGATATTCTGAATTTTCAACTGATAACTTGTTTTTATTATAACTCGCTTCGCTCGGCTCGTGCATTAAATCGCAGTTACAACTTAACCTGACCAATCCAGTGCGCAACCAAGACTGGCTATAATATAATTAACCATGAGAAAAAAACTCATATAATTGGTAACAGATTTATTATTTTGTTGGTAGAACGAATCAAGTGATATCAATAAAATTAATACGATGAAATAAATATTTGATAGGAATAGATAATATAATCAGGCGATACATAATAATTGTAATTATTAAATATATATTAGTGGCGAATATAAACTTTGGCCACCGAAAATATTCTTGCCATATATTACTGATACTATAGATGTTACCATACATTAGCAGTTGGACCTGGCAATATTTTTTGTATCAATTTCATATCAATCAATAACCGGGGTTTTTGGCGGGATCTTCAATAGACATGTTGTGGTTTTTATTTTTAGTTCATTAACTTAGGTTTTTGACCTTTATTTATGTAATATTGGTGGCGTTTTGCGTGATATAGTTTGGTTTTTGTGCATAAGTGAAGTGGATTATAAATACAAGCTGAAAGCATTCATTCTGGGGTCCCACAAAAACTTCCTAGAAAATTCTAACAACAGTGCCACCATCTTGTTAGGATACTGAATCGTCATAACACATGACAATATCATTTACTCGATAATGGCAGTAATGGTCTTCATTAAAGTGGACCGGTTGCCAAGTTAGGAAGAAGAAAAATAAGAAGAATCAATAATCAATTTTGATTACAATGCGCTAAATAATATCACCTTACATTACGATAAAAACTGTCACAAACAAACAATGACCTTTGATTTAATTAAATAAAGTGCCTTAACGGACACCTGTTGCGTTTCAACTAAACAAAACAATTTTCAACGTGGAAGAAAATTACATTTTTGCATGCACATGCAACAGTGTCACGGGAAATTAACTGTAAATGTAGTTTTTTTCTTAACCGTCTGTGTAAATACCAGCGGTTTTGTAATACCAAAGTATATTCAGCAAAAAGGTAGTATCGAAATGAAATGTAGATGTAATGATCAAGGTTTAAGAAATTAATCATTCCTTTAATAACTTGGCTAATCTTGGAACGCGACAAGGCTAAGCGTACCACTATGGCGGGTGGGTGTATGGTGGTAGCGAATCAGTCGAGCACCCAGCATATGAATCATATGGAAGTTCACATTTTTTCACCAATTTTTATCTAAATCGTTTTTATCTAAAGGTGTAGTTCACTGGGTAATGTTTTTTTTTTTGTAAGTTTAGCGTTTGCTTACAACCTCATCTCATGCTAAGCGACGATGCACGCGTAGCACGCTCAGATAGTTGGACGACTCAAACGTCAAGACACTTAAGTGCAGCTGCCGGAACTCACCTATAGGTTCTTGATGACAGATTTTCAACTTGAGGGCGAAGCGCGTCATACGGGATTAGAAAATGCTCTACCACCATGGTATAGTTGCATCACGGTGTTTTCCTTCACCGGAAGTCCAGACTTATTGCAGGGATTCGAACTCATGTCGATCGACGCAATGTCCATACACGGTACCACTGAGTCATATTTTTACCATATATATATATGAAATACCCACGATCCAGCTGTATAAAGTAACTCTTACCATAAACAACGGTTAACGGGTAATTTTATCGAAGTAGAATTTACCTACAAAATATACAAGCCTTATTTTAGTATCAAGCGCTCAATTGGGTCGTATACACTGTCCAGTTTAAGAGGTCTACCGGCTGTTAAAGTGGAGTTTATTTCAAGATTCAGAGCTCATCCGGAGCACAGTTACCGTATTCCTCCCAGCAGGGTAATTTTACCATTATCTTTATGTACATTTAAATATTTAGTTAATTTAATTTAATTTAACTTTTTATTTGATAAATTTATGGCCGTTCAACTACCATACAGCATAATTTACATAATACGTTTGTGATATGATGTGTGCTACGTACGTTTATATACGTGTGTGACATGTATCTTCTTATTTGAAATGCTTAGTACCTACTAACAATACTAATGAAGGTTACTTATTATAAAATAAGTGTTTGCTATTTTAACTGGTACATCAATATGAATTCTATTAAATAAAGATCAGTTTATTCTTTTATCGTTATAGGTTTAGCTTTGTGACCGCAATTTTACCTGTTCTTAAGTGACGATGTGGCCCAAGTTGGTAGCACACTAAACCTAGTGAAAGACTGGCTCTCTAGTGCAGCTGCCGGAATACACCTATGGTGTTTTGCGACAGATTTTCAACTTAAGGGTGGTGTAGCTAGCCAGGCAGGCATTAGAAAAAGCCGTACCAGCATGCTTATTGTAATAAAGACGAATTTCGCATGGATATGTTTTAGGTAATTTATTCACACGAAGACGACACAAGGGAGCAAGGGACCATAGTCGGATTAGATTGAAAAGTTCAGTGTATAATCTGTAATGTGTTTTCTAATTTGGATTTAGACAGTGCTAGCGTAATCCATAGATTAATATCGTATAAAGAAGAAAATTGAAGAGTATGAAGTTCGTAAAATTCAAGTTTCAATACTTAAAATATATTTATCTTCCAAGAATTTTTTTTATCGAAAAAATTTGAAGAATGCTCAATAAATGAAGCATGTATTCCACTACATATTTAATTAACTTTATTGTAACTTAGCAAAACTGAATAATCGCGTTAGGCACATACCTACCGATTACACAAAACTTCAAAGACCTTTAAATCGTTAACCAGACTTTCTACTTCTTCTTTTGTATCTAGGTCGAGGACATGTCTAGGTATAACATATCAAAAATTATGAAAATCGGAAATATCAATATTTATTACCCGACTGCGAATAAGGAGGGCTATGATTTTCGAGCGAATGTATGTATATATATATATATATATGTATATTTCTTTGGCATGCTCTGTAGCCTAAACGGCTTGATGGATTTTAGCATTCGAGGTGTTGTTAGGCTATATAATATTTAAGAATGGGATCTGGAAATCAAATAAAAAGCAAAATTAAAAGAAAAAAAATTGTGAAATGTTTTTGTTGCTGTCGGGTTTTTGTTTCCTTTTTAATAATTGTTACCTGTTCGCTTCACATGAAATGCCCCTAATTTAAAATAATCTTATTCTCTCACATCGTAACTTTTAAAGTATGCAATGGGAATAAACGTACAACAAAATGTTAATGTTTAATTGATATATATGCATACATACATGTTTACATACAACTGCCTCGTAGCCTAGAGGTCGTTAGCGCGATTGCTATGAGCGAAGTCCTGGGTTCGAATCCCAGGTCGAGCAAAGTGCTATTGGGTGCTTCCTATGAAATTCTCAGTAGCAGCTCGGAGTTTGGTTTCGTGCCCGATTAGTGGCAATAGGCTCGCCCCCTATTACATGTGACCTAAAAACATACTCGGCGAACTGTGGGTGTACATTAGTACACCTCTGGCTAACCCTTCGGGATACAGGAGTAATGGTATGTTTTTTTAAAATTGATACACATAAAATAATTATAAATTTTGTCCTATAGACAGACAGCTTACGGTGCGGTGAAGAAGTGTGGGCGCCGCACCGCGCAGCCGTGCTTAATTGTCTTTTCTTTAATTAAATTTCCATTTTAATTAGCGTCAGCCCCGCGCCTCTCAAATGGCATCATAAAAATTATATTTTTCGATCAAAACTGTTTTTCGCATTTGCATTTTGGTGCCCCTTACTACTTGGCGCCTAGAACGACTGCACCTCTCGTTATACCCCAGGGCCGCCGCTATTCTTCAGTAAAACAAGATCAAGCTACGTCTAACACTGCATATATTACAATTTGTTAACAAATAAACATTCGTTTTCTTTTTCTCTTAGCGTCCGGACGAGAGTCTAGCCATACCTATTTATGGAATTCCTATACATAGCATTACAAATATATTAGTTTACATATTTGAGCGTCATATACAATATTACGATTATAATAAAATTAAAACACACGTAAAAATAACTAGTAACATAAAAAATAACGTATAATATCTATATAATAATACGTGATGCAAACATTTTCTAGCCTTTTTGAAGCGTATTGCGTGCACGGAAGACTGTGAGATTTGGCATGGTTAAAGTTTATATGGAGAAGAAGTGCAGCTAGCTAAAATATATCTATAATATCTGTTACTAATATATTACATTTAATTAATTAATACTGCAAATCCTAACACGACCAGTGCCATTGAACTTAGACCCCCCAAAATATTGAAATTGTCACTCAATGAAAAGTGACAGCAATTGATGTAGATAATACTCATTGTTTAGGTTCATGAAAATTGCAAATGTCAAACAGAAAATAGTCTTGATCAAAAAGTCGCTGGTCGAATTTCGAGCTTAGGGCGATTGCTAGTGATAAATAAATAAAAAAAATTTATATTATAATAACTTATAACACATACTAACACTAGGGACTAACAACTGCATAGATTAACGAAGCCATGTTTGTGCTGAAGCTCTTTACATTTAGTAAGTAGGACAAACCGGCGTCTTCCAGTCGTCTTTGAATAAAATATAACTCAAAATAAAATTAATCTATACCCAGTAATAAAAACTACAAATGATATATATTGACAGTGTCGATGTCAAATAAAAAAAACAGATAAAAGTGTCCCCGTATAATATTGTATGTTATTATATTCTACAGTAATAGAAAAATAAATAACAATGCGAAGTTTTTATAAAAAAGTGAAGGCTCTGAGGTTGAAATTTCTCGTATTTACTATAGTGTTATTCTCAGTGTACTTGTTTCTATTTTATATAATACTCATGGAAGTTCAATTATCTCATAAGCCTGCTAAAACCTCATCAGTGGTATTACCGTTCGTCGTCGTGCACTTAGATTTCAAAGGATCACCTCCTAAATTATCATACTTGGAATCGCTTCTACCGAGTTTGAAAGATCTTGGTGTAAACGGACTACTAATGGAATACGAAGATATGTTTCCTTATACAGGAGAACTTGTTAATATAAGTGCTAGAAATTGTTATAAAAAGACCGAAGTAAGTTTTGTTATCGACTTAAGGTTTTATTTGTTTTGTTGAAAGGTTGTGATGTCGTTCTTGAAAATAAAATTACCATCTGATCAAACAATACTTTTTAAATTAATTGATTTTGTCTATGCACACGGAATGTAGATAAATGATGCTATTGCACGGGCAATTTTTTTAAAGCAATTATTGCTTAGCTACACGTGAGAATTAATCGGGAGCAATTATTGTAGTAATTTGCTGTCTTGCTTGCACTTATATATTTTGAGGTTTAACTAGATCTCCCTTTCTCGACGAGAGTGGGCAGATATATCAGCGCTTGCTGCAAGAAAAACGTTGTCCATAGCAGGCAATAGTTCTTCAACTAAATTGCTACTGTATGAAAGTATTGCCTAGTTTCTTAGAGTTACTTCTTAACGCTCAATATTCTCATTGCGAAACATTTAGACAAATTGATGCTTGTTGCCATTACCGTAAAATGCCTGATATTTTGTGACGTCACAATCGAACAGTATTGCTTATAATTGAGCAATTCGCATTATCCATGTAACTGTATCTTAAGGAAGTTTTACAATAAATGCGTTCAGATTCCGGTGGATAGATTGTTTTCTTAAAGTGCTGTTGTCGCTTATGTCAGGTTCATAGCATCTGGTTATTATACCTATTAATACTTTGTTTACTACATTGCAATAAGATTAGATTAATTTCGAAAAAAATAACTGAATAGTGATTGTACTAATACAATAGTTACAAATTTTGCTTAACTTGCCTAAAAACACTTTCCTAAATAAATATTTGTGGACTTTAAATTTCATTCTGTTACAGCTCCGTCATTTTTTAAAGAAGGCAAATGATGCAAAATTTGAGATCATCCCTTTGATCCAAACATTTGGACATATGGAGCATGTCCTGAAATTGGAACAATTTCAGCGATTGAGAGAAATACCAATGTATCCTGATTCGATATGCCCCAGCAAAGATGAAAGCATAAATATAATTGGACAAATGTTAAAACAAGTTAGTCAACGTTTTCCTTAGAATAATTTTATTTTTGATCTTTAAAAGCAATGTTAATAATATTATGTGGAAAAACGCTGTATACATACACTGTATGTACACACACTGTATGTACACACACTAATCTATTCACTTTGTGCTTTTTATAATAGTACGGCAAAGTGACATGTAACTGATTGTAAACATAATTCATTCAAAAAGCAATGGCGACCACCGAAAGATTGTTTATTCATCACCAGTCAAGGTTGTCATGCCAGCCTGTAAGCCTGTTGACAGCATCCAGCTTTCTGATCACGAAACGCAATAAATCAGAATCGATGTGACAGGTTTATCGCCATTTGCATAGGATAGGATACAGATACACTACCGCTCCGCTTGATTACTGCTTATAAAACGGCTGATCTCGGAATGGAAGGATATTTGCAACGTCATATCTTTGCGTTACTGTGAAGCTGTGAAACTGTCAGCCAGTGTGTTCCCTTCTTCCTACAACATGGATTCCAACATAGCATGAAGAGACATTTGAGCATGCCGGCATTACAGCTGCGACTCTTACTTTACTTATCATCACATTGCTACGATAAAAAAAAAATGACTCGTCTTAGCTTGCTACTATGGAGAATGGTCGCGATCCCGCTGGACACAATTTTAACATCCTACCTAGTATTCAAAGTGGTTAATAATACAGCTAATGACCATGGTATTCACAAAGTAATATAAAATTTAGCTGTTTTAACTCCATTTAATACCGAGAATGATATCAATTCGTCAGAAGACTTATCGTTTTTACTTTCAGGTTATTATTTTTCATGATGAAATTTATCAATTACATTACATACATATTGGCTGTGATGAAGTCTATCATATCAAGAAGTGCCATGAGTGCGCACAGCGTCATCGCTCTAAGATGTAAGTTTTTTTTTAACTTCTTATGCAGTTATCTCTGATTGCTGAGCTGACTTTGTAACTTTATCAGAATGCAGGCCGACCGTGTCGGAAAATGCAAAATAATGTCATATTAAAAAATAGATTAGTCAAACATAAACCTTTTTGCCCAACGGTAAAATGTTACTACGAAATTAGTTAGCCCTGCAAATTGTATTTTCAATAATCTTCTATGAAACCTAGATATTTATACTACTATTTGCAAAAATAATTTGTACTCCTAATCTGAGTTTCTACTCATCTTATTTGATAAAGATGGTTAAAATGGTGACAAAATATGTGGATTGGCTGAGGTCGTAACAAGAAGTCGCTGACAAGCACAAAATACTGCTTAGATTTGCTTGAAAATGTGTGGGAGACAATGCCTAAGGATATAATGAAAAGCATTATAGAAACCCTTGATCCCACCGCCGAGGATTGGAATGTTGTGAATTCTATTTACTAGGTGTTATACAAAGATTTACTTGCTTTTATATTTGAATATATTACTTATTCTATGTTGGTTCAATATTAATAACTATTGATACCCTTCTTACACTATTCGCTAACGCTTATTTACGCGGAAACTAATACGCGTGCATGGTAGTCTTCTTTAGTAATCGACTGGCTTCTAAGTATTAACTGTTTATACATGTATCTTGAGAACATGCGTTTTTTATATTAATTACTTAAATTTAATTCCAGTGATCTTTATTTTAAACATTTACAAACAATAAAAGGTATCGTCAATAACCTTAATACTTATACGGAAGTTTTAATATGGGATGATATGCTACGAGGAATAAAACCATTGAATTGGAACCAATTGAAAGATTTCAATAGAATTCATCCAGTCAGTTGGAATTACAAATCAAGTCACGGTATCTCCCATATTGATCTGATGAATTACCATAAGAAGTTTGATAATATATGGATAGCAACAGCATTCAAAGGTGCCGATGGGCGTACAGCATCATTACCTAACATAACAGCGAGGTTTTACAACCATTATAGTTGGTTAAATTTCATTGCTGATTATAAATTTGGAGGTGAAAATCAAGTATATAATTTCAAAGGAATAATTCTAACTGGTTGGTCTAGATACAGCCATATGGATCCACCGTGTGAACTATTGGCGGTTTCAATACCAAGCCTCGTTTCTAACTTACTGCTTATACGAAAATTTAAACGTGGCGTGTCAAATTATGACTACGTTGGTTTAAACTTTGATCAATTTTTTAAACAATTCTTGAATATTGAAATTAATAGAAGATTAAAATGTGGGAAAATTGATATGCAAGACGTTGATTTTGGTTCATGTGATTTTGAAAGTACAGACCTTTATATCTTGATCAAAGAATATATTACTTTATACAGAAATATTGAGGATATATTCAATGGGGAAGAATTCGGTCTTTCTAATGTAGAATATTATTCAAAAAGTAACTATATTAACATGAATAACGTAGTGTTTTACTTACAATTGTGCGATAAGAGTATGAAAAATATCAATATATTAGAAAAAAAATTATACAAAGCAATGTTCAAATATTACGACAAATATTTCATCGAAGAATACATTAATTCTAAAATGTACGAAATAAAGAAAAAACTCAACGGTGTCATGAAATTTTTCATGACTTATTTGAAAAATCATACTTGGGAGAGGAGACCGGCGAATAATAACATTCCTTTAATTTAAAATGAAATGGCGTTTACTTCACAAAATATTTTTACCTTCGATAAACTTGAAATGAGAACTTGGAAAGTATTTTTTCGTTTATAATTAAATGCTTTTTACTGTTACGAAATTGAAACTTTGTAAACATAAACAACAAAGTACTCACTTAAGTTATAATTATATTTTTAAATAAACCTTACTTACTGTTCTTTTTAATGAGATCATTCTCTTAAATTATCCGTCCATAATTATACTTTTGAATAGTACATTATTTTCTTTATATCAACATTTTAGGTATCCTTTGTTGTGGGCCTGTATTACTTACACAGTGTTTAACCATTTTAACTACTTTGCTGGCCATAGTCAGAAAACAAAGCAGAGATCTTTGCCCGCGACTTCGTATCCGCCATTTACAAAATGAAACGACTCGCGTACTATACTAGAACTGGGTTTAAAAAAATACAGAAAGTTTTGCGAATGTATGCAGAACCTCTCTCTAAAGCTTTTCAACACATGATAAGGGACAAACTAAAATAATATAAACATTCATCTATCTATAATCTGCTATATACAATTAATAAAATTGAAGTGTCTGTTTGTAATGTCAAAATAACAGTTTTTTACTAAATGATTATGAAAGTATATACGGTATTTTTGACAAAACACCAATTATTAAAATGTTTCACTGTCTGTCTCTTTGTTCCGTGTAATCTCTGAAACGCTTAAACCGATTTTGTCAGGACTTTCAGTGGCAGATAGCTGATGTAATAAGAAGTAACTTGGGCTACTTTTATTTAAAAAAAGAATTAGGGTTACACGCAAAGAAAAAAAAACTGGTCAAAGTGAACCAATACGGACGCTTATATGGCTTATGTTGAGTAAACGATAAGAGATAAATCAAATGAATGTCCTACATAATTGTAGATAATAAAAAGACATATGTTTATATCTTCTAAAGATCACCCACAATAAGCATTTTTATCTTTAAAATAACCTGAAACGGGGGTAGCACGATACGCACGTGTGCCCCGGTCGATGGAATTCTGTAGTCCACGCGAGCACAGCCGCGGACATAGCTTATATATAAAAATATGTAGTTTGGCTGTACATTTTTTTTTTCAAATTTCCTGACAGACGTCTATTTTACCGTACGAATAATATTTTTATCTGTGTATCTGTTTCTATGCCCTGTTTTGATAACAGTAATTTATTTACATAGTAAAATGTGGAGCTATTGGACTCAAAAAGATGCATTTTCCCGACTCGCTAAAGAATGTATAATCATAAGAAGCACTTCGCTTCGATTTATTATTTTATCTAAAAGCGATGGAAAAACACTCAATAAGTAGAAAATGTAATAAATATAGTAAAATAATAAAGTGTCCAAAAATCATATAAAAATTGTCTGTTCAACTTAAAGGGAAAAAATTGTTGCGAGTTGCGATAGAATGTTAGTATTATATTAAAGTGAATGCTTTTTCTGGAAAGATCAAATCGGAGACATTGTTAGCGTAATGTGTTTCCTTTTATTTTCCTCGTAAATATAAGATGACGGAGTAAATATTGTATTATTAATACAATTTGGTACTTGTCTATATACCTACAAAAATCGTAAAGGTTTCCCATTGGTCTGTTATATATTCATCATGTATCAGATTTGGTTTATTATCCTTGAGAAAAATTAAAAACTATATCAACTCTATTGAATTTTAAAATGAGTATATTAAATCAATGAATCTGGCAAATAGGTAAAGTTTTGTCTATAGCTCGCCTATCTAACTACTAACCTCGAATTGAAGATTTGTTGCTTATCAGTTGTGTTTTTCAATTGAGTGTCATGTGTATACCGACTTTATATATTCAGCCACATTAATTCCAACATCATCCAATGCTACGAATTTGTTGCTAGTCTCTGGAAACCAACATTATTCAGCCTTTTTATGCTTTATTTAAATACGTTACTAAAATTCTAATTTTTCAGTATACAAAGCGACAAATCGTGTTATTCCTCACTTGTAGGATAATTCGCGAAGCCTTTCAATATTCTTTCAATATTAAAACAAAAAAAGGAAACAAATAATCCGTTTGAAAAATTCAAAATGTCTTTATCGAAAATAAGTATCCTTTGCAATTTTATTGCATTTACATTTATCTATTTACTAAACGGTGCCACAAAATAGTACTATCAGAGTTTTTGTAAATCCATATATTTTCGTATAGATATTAGCAGTATTTCTAAATGAGAAATCTAATTAAAACCGCAGATATATCAGGTTCGATTATCGCCAAAATTCTAGTTATATGCATTTTGTCCATATCATCATAACATATTATCACGCCTGTATCCTAGAAGGGATAGACATATGTGCACTAATGTACACCAACAGTTCCCAGGGTATGTTTTCGGTTCCAGGTAATGTAGGGGGCGAGCCTATTCGCATTCATCAGGCACAAAGACAAACTCCGAGCTGCTAATGAGAATTTAATAGAAAAACTCAACAACATTCTGCTTCACATGGAAATTGAACCCACAATCTTCATCATAGCAGTCGCACTTAGGACCACTAGACTAACGAGGCAGTTTATCTACTTGACCTAATTGATCATTCTTTTCTCTATGACATAGAGGCTCGATGATGAGATTATATTTCGAATATTAGTTTTAGATTAAAAATAGCAAGCTATAATAAAGTGAAAATATCGTAAGAAAACCCGAACAGTAGAGAAATGTTATCGTATGTGGGATTTTTTTTATAGCATGACATAGTGACGTCACTGTGCCTTATGGTAAGCACAATACAATTCAAAAACAACTGCGACCATGTAGAGTTTGGTAGTCAATCGACGGTCGTTGCAAGCTACATCTTGGCATCTGGATATACACTGACTATCCCGAAACGCGACAAACCAAAAGTGACTTGCTGTAACGGATTTATCACCATGTGCATATTGGCCAGGACCCAGGGTACAAATTCGTGCCATCCATTAAATTTAATTTAATTGTAAAACATTCGTGTCTTGTCGTGAAATCATTTTATCCTTAATCTACGATCGCTGGGGATTCGTTTGGTTACAAAGAAACTCAAACAATCATTAGCTTATGTATAAAATGGGGGATGTCAGATCCATCGAATTTATAGGAAAGGGCACATCCTGCATAATGATTGCTCTGAAGAGCTACGTTATTGTTCGCAGCTCCGCCCGAATCATGTGCTTCTAAATATATAAGAAAATATATTTTAACACTATCTCCTGGTTCCTTCCAAGATTGGAAGTGTTTCTCTTCTAAGAATATCTTTTATTTGAATCCATAACAATATTATGTACTAGCTAGAGCCCGCGCCTTTGTTCACCTGAAGGTGCTTTTGATATTCCAATGAAACTACGAGTATCATCTTGATTAAAAGTAAAAATTATAGCATTAATTCTTAGCCACTATCATCATCAGTCATTACTGGCCATAGCCCTCCCCCACCTCAAAAATCTCCACTGGACGCGATATTCGGTACTTCGCACCCACTCGAATCCAGGCATCCTGCGCAGGTATCGTCGTATCTTACACGAGGGAGCGTCTAGTCCCTTTGGATAAACGTAACAATAAGCCTAGATCCTTCGTTTGGTTTTCAGCTATATTAATCTCAAAAAATAAAAACAAATTTGTTCAATATTTTCAATATGATGCGTTATTATTATATTGGCTTCGCTCACGTGGCCGCCCGCGCGAGTCTTGCACTCCCGCTCCCGGCTATTATCAAGACAAAAATGCTTATTGTGAGTGTTCCTTAGAAGATAGATATTTACTCTGTAGCGACATCTCTCGCCACAACTGACGCATTAACGCATCGATACAACTAACTACGTAGCGACACATAGCGACATCTCTCGCCACAACTGACGCATCAACGCATCGATACAACTAACTACGTAGCGACACATAGCGACATCTATCGAGCCACATAGGACGCATCCCTACTATCCTACATTGCGCTACAGATATTCACTCTGTCGTTGAGTATACATACAATAACCCGACTACAACAGCTGGGGCAGCTGCCCGCCAGACATAGCATCCGTCTGGCCGGAGGACCCTCCCTTTTCTATGGCGGATGAGGAACTTTACTCTCTGTTCTTCACTTCCGCTAAAACTCTCTCTGACTTTTTGTAGGTCTTTTTAATGACTATAATTATGTAGTATATTAATTTGTTATATCTCTTAAGTTTACTCAGCATAAGCCATTTAAGCGCCCGAATTGATTCACCATGACCAGTTTTTTTTATTTGTGCGGAACCCTAATTATTTTTCTAAATTAAAAGTAGCCTAAGATTTCCCCATATCATTAGCTATCTATAAGTGAAAGTCCCGTCAAAATCGGTCCAACCGTTTCGGAGATTACCCGGAACAAACAGACAGACAGACAAACAGACAAAATTGTAAAAATGGGTGTTTTATTATATGTATCGTATATACTTTCATATTCATTTAGTAAAAAACTGTTGTTTTGACATTACAAACAGACACTTCAATTTTATTAATTGTATAGACTAGCAAACCGCGACTTCGTACGTTTTAACACATTCGTCTCTTCTACAGTTTTCATAGAGGTCATTTGCCATGCCAGTAAATATTTTACTATAGAACCCACGATATTATGGATTAGTGTTAATATAAAATACCAGTTTTATATTAACACTAATCTATAAGGAACCCACGTATTGGACTCACTTTTGCCACATTCGTCAGTCCAGTAAAACACGTAGTAACTTTTGTTAAAATTTAGAATTTCAAAACTTTTTTGTATATCTTTAGCTCTTTACCTCCAGAAATATTCTAAATTTTAACAAAAGTTACTACGTGTTTTACTGCACTCATGAATGTGGCAAAAGTGAGTCCAATAAGTGGGTTCCTGGCACTGAAATGCGTAATTACAATATAAAATGTAATAAAAAGTTTAAAAACATGTGTACTGTTCACAAGCGATAGAAATGAAACCTTCAGAAAAAATAAAAAAATATTCTTTAAAGAATGTTTTTAAAACTCGTAAATCAGAAAGACTCTAATTATCATCCATGTCGTATTGCACACACAACAGTGCGTATAAGTCTAGTTGTAACACCGCTAGGTCAATTCGACGAGGATTGTTATGAAAATTAGGGCTTGCATTAATCGTGTAAAATGTAATCTGTCTCATCCTATAGATGTATTTGTTTGTCTCTTTTTCTTTTCATCGAGTTTTAAATCACAATTGTACTCCAAAAAATAATTATGTGTGCAATTCACACTTGGTAGAAGTGAAACCTTCACATCTATGTTTTTTTTTATTCAGAAAATGATCAAATACACACTTATTTAAAGTTATATATTAAGCTTATGAAAATGTACATACAAGTACTCACAATCATTATTCACAATATCATTTTCAATTAATGCACATTTGAAATATCCATAATAACCTAACACAAAATCAATCAGTAACAGAATGTCATAAGTGTTGTCTAAAAAGTTTTTATTTCGTGCCTTTTTGTTGAGGTAATAGAATTCAATTTGAAATATCCATGGTAACCTAACACAGTATCAATCAGTAAAAGAATATTATAAGTATTGTCAAAAAAGTTTTTGTTTCGTGGCTTTTTGGTGAGGTAATAAAATTCGTTATTGCGTGCCAACAAACCTCTTTTGTGCCATTTTACCATTGCCTACACATTTCCTATCTCATTTTCTCCCACGTTAAATCTTATAAATTTATTTGTCTGTCTTTTTCGCTTTTTCGTTTAATCTACTTTCAAATCACAACGACGCTAAAGAAGTTTTAACTTCAAAAATAGCCTACATCACCCCCTGAGTGACATTATCCTTGTAGCGACATCGATATAGCGACATCTATCTCGCCACATACGACACATCCTACATCGCGATATTAAAATTAACCCAACAAATGAAATATATACAAGAACCCCGTTGGGCAGCTGCCCGCCAGACATAACACCCGTCTTGTCGGAGGATCCTCCCTTTGCAATAGTTACCCAACACTGGTGACCCCGAGCATGAACGTCAGCGCAGCCTTCGCAAAATGCTACGTCATTGTGACGTCATCATCACTTCCTCAAGCTTTCAAACAGAGTCATACAGCCAGCCAGCATCCACGGCTACTACGGGTATCATGACCACCAGCATGCAGCGGACGCGCATTCCTGGTCATCACCCACAGCCTTCTCAGCGACCTTGGCACGGTACACTGCACTTCGGCCGGTCAGCAAGCAGAGAAGCACTTCTCTCCTGATCGACGCAGCAGCCAGCCACTACCGCAGCACTGCACCACTCCGACTCACTGGAGTATTCTTGCAGCATCACCCCGACTCACTGGAACATTCCACTGGCCCGGCAAGCATCACAAGATATATGGACGACTCAACCGGCTATTGACCTCCGCTCTCGGAGGGAAGTGATGTAGCGACATCGATGTAGCGACATCGATATAGCGACATCTATCTCGCCTCATATGACGCATCCTACATCGCGATATTAAAATTACTCAACAAATGAAATATGTATATACAAGAACCCGACAACAACCGTTGGGCAGCTGCCCGCCAGACATAACACCCGTCTGGTCGGAGGATCCTCCCTTTTAATGTGGAGGTGGTAATAATCGCCCCCACATCCCTATAATATATTATGGCTTCTTATAAGTGAAAAACATTTTAGTATTGGATTAGTAATTCCGGATATTACTCTTAAAACTATTCACAAACTTTATCCCTTTATTAACCGACGAGGTTACTCTATCCGAATGTTTTAATTTGTTCCCTTAAATGTTAAATTTTCCATTTTTAACTTCGACGATACAAAAGGGAACTCTATAAAATCATTGGTAACTACCACGATACTAAAAGGAACTCTTCAAAATCATTAAAGTTGGTTTTCTTTTTTGTTAAAAAGTGTCTTGTAATATTATAACGTCTTGTAGAGCGGCTTGGACCAAATCCTTGAATCATATTTAAAATCGTTAACCACATGAGAAATATCTCCTATGAGAATCGAGATATCTTAATACGTATTATTCGTGAGACAGCTAGTTGGATTCCACGGAAGCATAATTAAATTCTTCGAATGCTTTGTGATGAAACGGCGCACCATATCGATAATCCATTACCGGTAACAATACTAGGGAATATAAAATTATTGAGAGAACCTCTGAACAATCTATTTGAATAAGACCCGTATTGTTACGTATTTTTACGACGGTTACCTAACTCAAAACTTCAAAGTGAACGAATTATGTTTTAGGTTTTTTGTTTTATAAGAATTCTCGAAAAAATGACGGAATAAATAAAATAGACAAGTATAAAAAACGAAAATTAGACTACGCAAAACATCGCACTCTAAAAAGTAAGACCTATTTACAAAGATATTATTTATTTTTGAAATGTGTTATTTAAAGTCTTTTAATTGTTTGTTGTTTTTTTTTTTTTTGGGTTGCCCAAAACAGAGCTATCCTCCGTCGGAACAGGGCTCCTTTATATACCCAAATAAAGGAGGGGTCGAAATGACTAGAATGGCCTTAATCTATATTAAAATAAGGGAAAGTGTGCTATTTTTACCCGACTGCGAAAAAGGAAGGTAATGTTTTTCGAGCTTATGTATGTATATTTCTTTAGCACGCTCTGTAGTCTAAACGCACAGATGGACAGCATACGAGCTTAATTGTGAAAGTAGTATAGGCTAACGACTTCTGGGAACCAACAAAAAGCAAAAATATATTTGATTTTTTGTCAACGTAATCGGACCGAGAAGCTTTTAATCAATGTGTGAATGGCGATGTCTTTTCTTATGTTCCTACAAAAACGTATTCGATGTTTCGAGTTGATTCTAAATGTTTCTAGATATTTCGAGAATAACGATATTTTACTTTGTTTTACTCAGTCTGTAACAACATAAACCCAAAACAGTGGCGAAAGTCTAGACATTAACACACAACATCCCATCACGCATTTATCCTCAATGCAAACACCCACAGTTCGCCGTGTATGTTTTTAGGTCCCATGTAATTAGGGAGCAAGCCTATTACCATTAATCGGGCACAAAGCCAAACTCCAAGCTGCTACTGAGAATTTCATAGAAAAACCCATATCATTTTGTTCGACCTGGTAATCGAACCCAGGACCTCGATCATAGCAGTCGATAAAATAGTCCAATTAGAAAACACTAGCGGTGCGGCCCGCAGCTACGCACGCGTTTGTTATGCAGAAATTATTTTCATGAATATAATTTATCCATACAAAATTTGAGCCTCGTTTACACCCTCTAAAGGGGTTGAGTTTTCAAAAATCAGTTCTTAGCGAATACTTACGTCATAATTATCTGTGTGCCAAATTTCAACATAATCCGTTCAGTAGTTTGAGCTCTGTGTTAATAGATCAGTCATTCAGTCACGGTCTTCTTTTATATATATTTAGAGTATCTATTCAGTACATAGGAAAACAACAGTATTTCAACAAAAAAATGCTGTAAAAACGGGCTAAGTTTCGACTGAGATGATTTGCCTATAAAAAGTAGTGAAATCTCATAAACTGCTAATTGTAGGAGGTGATCATAGGAAGACGAGTAATTTTGGTTAAAATCTAGCCTATCTTTTACATCATTCACTTAAATCCAAATCGATTCCGATATGTAATTCAAAATACTTTACCTTATTTTAATATATTCTAATATCTATACCAATATTACAAAGAGGAAAGTTTTGATTTTTTTTTTTTTTTATGTTTGTAATAGATAAACTCAAAAACTAATAGACCGATTTTAAAAATTCTTTCACCAATATAAAGAAACCAATATAATTACAGCGAGTAATATAGGCTATATTATAATTTCAAAAACTAATTAACTCCTCATAAAAATATCGATAGTTTTACACAAAGTATAAAAAATTATCTACAACGATAGGTTGGCGAGGTTTGTCGTATAAAATTAACACGGGTGAAACCGTGGGGCACAGCTAGTTCTATGTAATGTAATTTCTGCATGCAAGTGACATTTTTTTTTGTGAAATAATTACAAATGATGTACTTTATGTGTACTAATAAATATTGGATTATACGTGTTACGGAATTGTAGAGCCTCGGTCGGTCCGGAGGGGAGGGAAGAGCGCGCGCGGGGTTTGGTTTGCATCGCGGCGTGTGCGCCCGAGCACACACACCGTTGTTAGACAGAGTGAGGGTTGGATGCGTGTCGTCACCGCCTCGCGGCAAGAGAGTTTCGCCGATCGGACTTTGTGAAATTAGATTAAATTATTTTGCTTGCATATATAAAATTTGCACCCGTGCACCTGCTTGATGCGGGTTTCAATTAGCAAGTAGTGAGACGGGGTTTTGACGTAGTGAGTGGTTGTGTGAAGTGTTCCTCTATCTTGGCAACGCCAGCTCCAGGTCAGGTTACACACAGCATCTTCATACATGTACACTATACATTCATACCGACTGGCCTGGACTCTTCGACCTATTTACCGGGTGTAAATATATGTAATTTATTCTTATGTTGTTTATAATCTGTAATGTGTGCCTATACTATAAATAAAATAAAATATTGTTTAGAATCTATTATGTCTAATTATATGATCCTAAAAAAATAATTAATGACAAAACAATGAGGCTTACTCTTTTAGCCAACATAAAAATGGGCAATTTACACAAAAACTTTTTTTCATGCTGATCAATCATGTTCTTTGTCCTTATTTTAAACTGTTGTTAGAGTACTAAATTGTCAGAAATGGCAAAAAAAACTTCTTACATACATTGCGTAGAAACCACAAGAGTAATCACATAACCTAGGATTAGGGATAAATATGTAATATATTTTAGTACCATTTGTAAATTTCCTGCTACAGGGTAATAACACTCACCCCTTTTAATTTAAAAAAAGAATTGAAATAGCTTAGCCATTTATCATATCCTGTTTCTGTTAAATGAGTGAGAATAATAATTATAGCAAATAAATATTACTCATGTGTTTTGTACAAAATTATAGACTTCTTATTTGTTTAATTATAAATAAGTAAGCAATTCTTTAATATAAACTTTATTTACACACAGAGACAAACAATATTGTATAAAACATAGTTAAAAAATTAGTAACAATATCACGTATAACATGCTCATATTCAGTATGTTATAAAATAGCACCAAGTTACTATGACTAGTCATTCTTGCATTTCCACATATTATCCTAACTTAATCATTTATGGCTGAAAACAACTGAACACAGTTACACTAAATCATATTCAAATGAATTGCGAATAATTCTTACAAACAATAAATTCTCATCCACAAGTTAGCTGTTCTTAGTTACATTCTGTTGCTCTTCTTTACTTTTACTGTCATCAACTTCACATTTAGACTTATGTACAGGAGCTATTTCTGTCGGAGGCGGAGTAATAGGAACTAAGCTACCGTCTTCTTCAGCTACCTTTAAACCAATGGTAGCACCTAACTTTGCACTTGCTTGTTTGAATGTATTCGATAGTTTAACTTGAACGACATTAATACACATAGATGTTAAAGCCAAACCGAAAACCAAATACCAAATAGAGGCCATCATGTACATAGGATGGTCTGGGACAAGATCACCTAACCCTATGGTAGACATAGATATAAAAACGAAATAGAAGGACTCGAAGAAATTCCAACTCTCCCACAAATTATATGCAACAGCACCTATGATTATGTAAACCGCTAAAATGAAGATAGCAACTGATATAGGCAAGTTAAATTCATCGTCTATTTCGAAGACCGATGGTGCTGGCGTACCAGGTTCTGTTTCGTTTTCTTGATCTCTTACTGTTCCAGGTTTAGGAGGTAAAGGAGGTGGACCGTCACTTGGCTTTCTCACTATCGGTGGAGGATGATCAGGCAATATATCTTCGTCGGAGAATATTTGTGAAGGACGTCGTACCACATCGTAGACAATATTCAGTCCTTTCATTACCTCCTGAAAATTAGAAATAAATATACATTGCGTTTATTTACTCTTTGAAGCCGGGGATGCTTTGGTCGGATCTAAACAAAAGATTCATAAGAATGTTATACAATATATAGTCCGAAGGGTAGCCATTATTCATTTTGTATAAAAACGAGGCTGTTTCTTTTGTTTACCTATTAGAACTAATTTGTATATTGCTTTTAAGAGAAATTTTGTGAATTTCATAATATTGGTTTATTTTTATTTTACAGGACAATGATGTTTATTTTATTAATATGTTATCAAAATTTGTAATTTTTACAGGATTCAATATTTATTCTTTTACATAATCTATTCTCTGACGGTCTTTAAAGTCTCTTTCAGTTCTTAGTAAATTTAGAATAGATGATACGACACAATACAAGTGATTTGTAAGTTTTACTTCTTAGAAAAACCATGGCAAGAACCCAACCAACAGAATCCTTGCCCACTTGATGAAAAGATGAAGAATTATGCTGTAAACTACTTTATAAGTATACATTGTTGTCTATTACGTACACGTTTGTGTACGTATGTTACAATTATCAAAATGTAATAATTTGGTAGCGGAATTTGTATGTTGAAATAATCGAAAAACAGATACTTGTAAACATCAATTTGAATGAGTTATTGATTTAAATACGTTTAGTCAAATTCAAATTAATAACTATTTTTCTCAACCGGTGTGTAGAACCAACCTCTAACTTAACTCGTCTGGCGTGAGAATATGCAGAAAATAAAATGAATTTAGAATATATAATTTGGACATTATTGCACAGACTTCATAAAAAATCGTTATTTTTTAACTTCAGACACATAATAAACAACTTTTAAATTATAAACTGGAATCCATAATAACCAGACTCTTCCATTTTTTTAACAACGCCAGTCTTTTCATTTTACATTAATTAAATTTTCTATTATTCGTTTCAGTTTCTGTTATACGTATTCCGTTTGAGTAATACAAATTAGTATCATTCTGGCATCTTTTCATCTTTTTGTTTTATTATTGTTATTATTAGTTCTTCTTTTGATGTTGTTTATGCTATATTGCAAGTATGCAATTGGTGTAAATGCAGCTACTGTAATAGGTTCGTATTATATATTCATTAGATATTCAATAAACTGTAATATAAAGAATTAGTAATACGCGTGCAGTTGGCGCTGCTTTTATTATTTAAATAAAATGTATTCATTCATAACTGAATCATGAAAATCAATGTATATTATTTCTCATAGATATTTTTCCTGACAGTGACATATCATCGTTAATTCTTCATTAAAATTAAATTCAAACTTAATTTTTCAAGCTTATGTTTCCATTTATTGTCAAAACCATTTATAAATAGTTTAAAATTGATGATTTCTATAGAAAATATTTTAAAAAATATTTTAAAAAAATTTCATTATAAATGCCATTTCATCGTTCGGCATTTAGTAACGCGAATGTGAAAATATTGTTTTTTTTTTCTTTTGAAATCGATAGTATACATTCAAATACGCTATTGTATGTTTCAAATACTATTGTATGTTTCAAATACGAGAAAAAAAGCTACCTAAAATTTAGAAAATACGTCAAAAGTATTACTACAAACTTGGCTAATACCATCTCGCTGTGACATTTATTTATTTATAAAAGGCACTGCTACAGAGAACAAACTAAACTTATACTATAAAAACATAACTATAAATGTAACACAATAAAATTTGCACTCCGATTAAAGCAACGCACAACGTTCTCATAATAACAATTAGTAACATAATAATAATTTACAATTTACTTAGACATATCTTCAGGTAACCACTCACACTACAATTAAACACATCCAAGTCCTTACTATGTTCATTATGTGCTCTACACATTCGCAGAACCGGATCATAATAAGCAACATTATTAGAACAGTACTTTATATGAAAAAGTGTTTGTGTTCGTCTGCTGCTTGTTTTAAGTGAGAATTGGCTCAACAATTCACTGGTATCCCATTTGGCATTCACTATCTTATGAAGGACAGAGTAACCACTGATCTTACGTCTGGATAACAATGTGTTCATATTGAAATGTTTTAGTCTGTCCTCATATGAAGGTAACTTGTGTCTTGTACCAAATTTGGCTGCCAAATGTTGTAGGAAACGTTTCTGAACAGCTTCAATTCTGTCTATGTGGTTGTGATAATACGGGGACCATACTACTGAGCAATATTCTAAAATACTTCTCACTTAACTTGTATATAATGTGATAAAACTAGCTGGTTTTTTAAAAGGTTTAGTTATCCTAAAGAGGAATCCCATCATTTTATTTGCTTTCGAAATCATGTAATCATAATGATGTTTGTACGATAGCTTAGAATCAAGCCAGACACCTAGATCTTTGACATTACTTTGACGTTGCAATAATACATTGATACTTTGTAGGGGAAAATTACGGGAAAATTTTTTTTTGGTAAAAGTTATTAAAAGGCATTTTTTTATATTTAAGGTCATGTTATTGTTAATACACCAAAGTATAGGCGATCGATATCATCCTGAAGATCAGCACAATCGTCGCTTGAATTGATTACATGGTATATTTTTAAGTCATCAGCATATGCCAAACATTTAGATTTGATAGAGGTAATGAGGTCGTTAATGAACAAAATAAATAAAAGTGGTCCTAAAATTGATCCTTGTGGAATTCCTGAAGTAGATACAAATGGGATGGAGTCATAGCCATACACAGCAACAAGAAGCGTTCTATTTGACAAATATGAAATTAACCAGCACAGTAATGAACCATGTAATCCAAGGTGATTAGCTTTACGACAAAGTATATTGTGATCAACTTTATCAAAAGCTTTAGCAAAATCGGTGTATACCGAGTCTACTTGTGTACTTAAATTGAAAGCACTGCTTAGGTGATTGATATAAGTTAACAAATTAGAGGTTGTGGATCTCCCAGTAACAAAACCATGTTGCTTATCACCGATTACAGGTTTTAAATGGTACTTGATATACTTATAAAGGATACTTTCAAAGACTTTAGCAAAACAGCAGAGAATACTAATAGGTCTGTAATTGGTCACATCCATCTTGTCTCCCGATTTGTAAATTGGTACTATCAGTTATTTTCCAGAGTTCAGGAAATAAATCCTCACTAATACTTTTTTTAAAGACTAATAACAATGGTTTCACTAATGCGTTTGCACAATTCCGGATAATTATAGGCGGCACACCATCGGGGCCTGCTCCTTTGTTGATATCAATTGATTTTAGCGCTAATTCAACGTCTTTTTCCAATATATTTATTGATGAAATACAGTTATTTAATTTTGGAAAGTCGGGATTGTAAGTATTGCAAGATGATACGTTGTAAACAGATGCAAAATGTTTAGTGAACAAGTCTGCTATGCTTTTACCATCTTCAGCAACAAGTGCATTATAATAATTTTTTTCGGTAAGTCATTTGTTGCTTTTTTGGATTTCGAGTACTTCTAAAACCCCTTAATATCTGTTTTTAAATTTTCTTCGACTCTATCAATCAAACAAACTTTTAGCTCTACACCGAAGCATTGAAAATGTATCAAAATTTCTGGGATTACCAAATCGTTTATACTTATTATGATATTTTTTTTTTCAGTAATAACTTTGATTAATGATCTGGAGAACCAAGAAGGCCAAGAATGTTTTAACTTAGAACTGGGTGAATATTTTTCAATTATTTCCCAAAGATGGTTATAGAAAACATGCAGGAAATCATCCGTATTATATTTGCAATATTGCGACCAGGGTATTTGCGAGAGTTCTTTATTAAAAGCAGCGAAATCAGTTCCTCTGAATCTATACCTATATGCATTATTATAAAATATATAAACTTAAGGTGAACATTTGTGGCATTGTCAACAAAAATTTGTTGTATTAATGCTCATCAGCAATTAAGTAGCAAATTGTAAAGTATGGAATATAATCAAATCAGTTTTTTGTGTATCGTGCAAAGTGACCTAATTTTACATTCGCGGTACAGAATGCCGAACGACGATTTGTTGATTGCAATGAAAATATAATCAAAGCGATATCTATTAAAAATCTATTTAACCAAAATGTCAGCTGCTAATTATATTGCTTATATTCTATTAAATTTGAAATAATCGCACGGATTAGCTAATAAAATATTAATGTAATAAGGAATACAGCTTTCATAAAATAATTGGATTAACAGCCACAGTCCGTAACCTGATGTTTTAGTACCTCTACGTGCAATGTTTGAAAACTATTTTCCGGGAAACAATGTTCCACACAGGCCGCTCGATACACGCCGCGGTTAACCGCAGGCATTGCAAGCCGCACCAATTGCGGGGAAAGCAACGTAGTCATGTTTTATCGTGTGATTTACATAATCCTATTAATGTTTATTGGTGATGATAATTTTATTAATTGTTTGTTTTTTTTTTACAGCTTAACATATAGAGAGCTATACATTATTTCATACAAAAGTTGACGTTGTCAAGTTGTGTGGTTTTTAGCACTTTACTAATTTAAAACTGTTTCCTCTGAAGGTTTAAAAAATATACGCTTAAGGCAGCACTGGTGAGGGTGTACATATTATTTTTTAATTTCCTTATTTTAAGAATAACGTTAAACATACATTGTAAAAATGAAATTAACTTTAACTGAAGATAATGTTCTGGAGCAAAATTGCAATTTTCAAAAATTCAACATCATCTTCTCTGGAATTCAAAACGATGGCTTGCATGCTAGTGCTGCCTCTAGCGGATATTTTTTAAATCTTCATATGAAAAAGGCTAATTGGAAACTATTGGCTGACGGTGAAGGAAAAAATCGTAATGAAACCGGAAAAGTTTAGAAATGTTCTTTAATAACAATGTAAGTGGGAAAAATATAGAACTGTTGATATTCTCGGCGTTTGGAATCGCCTTCTCTCTGGAAAAGGCTTCTTTGCACAGCAGTGGGACAGTTATAGACTGATTTTATTATTATTATTATTAGGTATACATTCATAAAACACCTAACATTAGGAAATGTCTATAAACTATACTGCGTTTTTACCACGGAGTAAATTAACAATCACTAATGTCAAACTTGAAAATAATGTGCCACATTTATTTTTGTAATGTTGTGCTACCGCATATTTTACGGTACAATTATTTGAATCGTAAGATTTTAAATACTGAATTGAGGGTTTATTTTTAATAATTGATTTTTTTTTTGTTATTCAGCATAACCCTATAATTTACTATTATCATTAGGTGCATAATCCAGGAGAGTATAAAATGTATATATGGCCCACAAATTAATAATAATAATTTATTGGAACCATAAATCATCTCACAAATAACAAAAATGTAAGATATTAGCCACATTAGTGAAAACTGTGTCGCAGCCAATAGCGCCCACTTCCAGGCAATACAACAGTGGGGTCTGCGTTCCATATTACAATATAAATACAACAAAAATACAACAATTTTACCCGTCACGTCCACCCTCTCTAGCGGTAACCCAAGCCTAGGTCCGTTCCTCGGTGTGAAACCCTTGGGTCAGGCAACCGCCCGCGCGATACAAGTGACACTGTACGTGCATCACTTAGCTACCTACATACGTATGAACATACACACGTGCACACCACACAGGTACATAGGTTCTGTGAGGGACCTTTTTTTTTTTCTTTTTTTACGCTAGTTAGTTAGCGCTAGTTAGTGTAGAAACATTCCGATTACTGAATACACATACGCACGGTTCCTTCCTTCCTCCCAGGAGGAAGGGAACGTGCCTATGTGTATATTTAGTTAGCTCGAATCGTAGGTGTAGGGATTCGAATAGATCGCGACCTATTTGCGAACGCGACGACCGCCCGAGCCGAGGTCCGGCCACTTTGGCACCCTCGTGCGAGTCGTCCACAAAACTTTCGCGGCTGAGTGCCCTCTGCGCTCGCCCCCAAGTCCGGTGAAGCTGTAAAAGCCGCAGCGGCTTTAGGGCCCCTAAGGCTAACAGTGTAGTCAGTTCTAAAAAAAAAAAAAAAAAAAAAAAAAAAAAAAAAAAAAAAAAAAAAAAAACAATTTTTTACATTTTTCCATTAAACTAACAATATTTAGAGTTGTAAAGTGTATACGTGTATTTATGTGTATGTGCGTGCATGCGTGTGGGTGTAGGTGCGTGCGTGTGTGTGTGTGTGTGAAGGTGTGTGTAGGCGGGTGATTGTTGCTTGAATGGGTGGTTGTGAGTGTTTGAAACGAAATTGATGTTAAGGCTTAATAATTTCTTCGGTTTCCTCATAGCAAGTGTGAGAAGCCAATGAGCGACGCGCATTATGATAGGTAAGGGGGAAAATCTTTAGCTCTTTGTTAACTCTATTATATAAAACTGGATTCAGAAAATGACATTGTCTTCTAACTACAGCGAGACTGGAAAGATCGCTTTTACAAACTATGTCAGTTCTGCGTTTCTGCTTATATGTATTTAGATCAAAAGTAAGGATAGAGTGTTGACGGAGAACAGCATTTAGAAGAAAGGATTGCCTAACTGTAGGAATTCGCCACAGGGCATATAATTCATTCGTAGGGAAACGTATTGGCTTATATGCCATGACTTTTAATACAACCCTCTGGGCTCTCTCTAGTCGAAGAAATAAGCTCTTTCCAGATCCACCCCAAGCCGTAATACAGTAGGTTAAAATTGAATGAGCTAAGGTAAAGTACACTGTTTTCAAGATATCAGAGTCTGCAGAGGTTCTTAATGATTTAAACACAAATATTAGTTTTCTGACCCTACATATAAGTGAATCTACTTGTTTGTCCCATGTCAAAGTGCTATCAATCAAAAGATCAAGATATTTAATAATATGGATACGTTCAATTATAGGACACTTACATGTCAAATTGTCTAATGAGGAACATGTATGAGCTGTTAAACTATAACAGGAGGTAGGCTGAGATGTAACTCTAAAAAGAAAAACTAAAAAAGGACTGCTTCGATTGGTCCTCTAGAGGCGTGATTTTGTCTGCTTTATTCGGCACTCACATTTCAAGGGATCAATGATATTTCAGAAAAACCTATCAATGGGTATAATTATTACTTGTAGGATTTTACGATTAGTACCGATTTGTGAAATCACTATTATATGTATAAACACATTAAACTAGCGACACATGAAATGTCAATTCACTCAGTGGGAATAAAAAACGCACTATAGTTGACAGATTTTTTACGTTTGTCGGGCTTAATTAACCTAAATAATATCAAATACCATGAATTGACGATATCCGTCACTTCTTGATGGAGTGTTCCAGAAATCATAATCATAGGATACCATTTGTAAATAAGTACAAAATTAGAATGTTTAGGATGTAAATATTTATCACATCATTAATGGTAGAACCGACATCAAATGCATCTAGAATGTTATTTTAAGTTATCTTTTTAAATTAATTACTAATAACTCTTATTTATTAAGTGAGTAGTAAGTATAAGTTATGATGGGACCGACATAATAATACCATTGGTGATAAATATTCTTACATAAAAATAAGTTTTCAAATAATATTACTGACAAACAATAATAATATTAATTATTGAGCTGTCGTTGCAAACTTTATAAGCAAGATATTATATTTGTAATATTAGGTCAGGTTATTTAAATTTTACCGTTTCACAAAAAAGAAACTAAATTTCTATAATGTAAATCAAACCATATCGCAATATTATTCAACTTACTTGCACAGGCGCTGTTCTTCTTACTTTCTTGCAGCTTCTCGTGTAGTAAAACCTTCGGATAAATGCCCAGAAGAACTTTATGATTCTCGTGAACAGCTTGCCGAAGTCAGCAAGTATAATCAAGAACAGGGGGATGCCAATAATTGCGTAGACAATCGTAGCAACTCGGCCATAAGTCGTCTTTGGTGCGATATGACCGTAGCCTGAAACATTCAAAGTATTTCTACTATACCTGTTTTAAAAGATATTTGCTTTTCTAAACTATAAAGGTTGGAAAACATAGTAAAGATTTTTTTTTAATATATTAAAATAATATTTAATGTCCAGTTCATGTAATGCTTATTTGAATTTACAATCATTAATTTAATGAAAAACATAATATTTTTAACTGAGTAAGCTCAGCAGTAAATAAATGTACGTACGTTAAACAAATCTTACCAATAGTTGTAACTAACGTCAGACAATAAACGAAAGAATTCATAAAATTCCAAGATCTTTGCCCGCTGTATGAAGTAACGCCAGCTTCGTGAGCTGTATGAAGCTGCTCTTCAAACTCAAAAAGTTTTTTTCTTGCCATAGACTTCCAATCTTCCTCACGCAAATAATGACTCCCTCGCCAAAGACTTTCAATAAAATCCCTTTTTACGTTTCTAGTTCCACATTTATATGCGTTTTCAAATGATCCTTCTAATGTTTTAAACATCATTCCTCCTAAACCACATAACATAATTAGCAACAACATATTACAAATGCATTTATTCCTTAGCAACACTATTTTATGGTACTGGAGCTTATGCTCTTCTTTGAATTTATGCCAATTAGATATGAACCTCAAGCGTGATTTAGTAATATTTTTTGTTTTTTCCAAAGCTATTTTTGATGTAACTTTTATTTCATTTACACTATTTTTACTTTCTTTTCTCGTTCTTGTTTTAGCATCAGCCACTGATCGTTTGCGAAGTACTGCTTTTTGTTCGACTTCATAATTTTTGTTGTTTGTTTGATCATCATTGTCGTTACGTACAAAAATTATGTTATTCATTGTTTCACGTTTGTCTACCTCCTGACTTAATATATTTAGTTTGCGCGTCAACTCCGCTGTCTTTTCGGATAAATCAAAATCATATTCGTTTTCACTGGGTGATGAAGAATAACAACTTGATGTATATTCTGACTGACTTGCGTCAATATATCCAGCGCTTTGTTTGCTATGTTTATCTTGTGCAACGAGTGACTCTTTTGTTGTTATTAAGCCTGACAATATTTCTCGATCACTAATAATTTGAATAGTTTTTGGACACGATATTCCTCTTGTGTTTCTAGGTGTTGTCGATGGTGTTTTATTTGGCGTTTTCAAATTTCTGTTGTAATCTTTATATTCCAATGGAAGTCTTGGATCATCTTTAGGTATAGACAAACTTCTAGCTCTTGCTTTTTGCATTAGCTCAATTATTTCTCTGCTAGTTTGACTCATGCCGGTCCCAGTGCGATCCATTACTCTCAGATCTTCCGTCCTGTGCATTGATTGCGAACGGTTTAGTCTCGGAGAATGCTTAACAAACCTACGTGGCACATTCATCGCTTTGCGTTTCGATACAGTATTAAGATTAAGTTGATTTGTTTGATCCTCACTCATCTCACTCTCACTAGTTTTATTCTGTAAATATTATCACATATTATTATTGTTTTTTTTTTATGTATTAATAATAATCTGATTCTACTTAAAATTATCTCAGATAAAAATAAAGTGATAACAAAGCGATGAGTAAAATTAAAGATAACTTTATATAATAACTGACCGCAAACCTCGATGCTGATTTGCTTCGTACCGGTTTTATGGGTGGTACTTTACTTTGTACCTCGTTTTTTGTATATTTAGACTGCTTTTGTACAATTGGTTTATTTTCACTAGTTTTCTTTGTACTTGATGTTCTGACAACTTTTTCTCTTACTTCTACCACAGGTTTTTTATCAGGCATTAGTTTCGTACTAGGTGTTCTCTCAACTTGGATAACTTTCGTTACCAGGTTACCAGGTCCAGCAGTCGTATCTTGCGATTTAGACATTGTTGGTTTAACACTTTGTTTTGTTATATCTTTATCGTCAAATGTAAAGATATTTTCACTTTGTATTGGCGTTATTGGTTTCTTAGATATTTCTTCCGTTTGTTTTTCGTCAGAATATATAGCTTCATCTAATTTTTTAGATGTTGATGGCAAAGGATAAGGGAAATTCGTCTCTTTTGTAGAAATGCTAGTTGGAGAAACGGATGAAAGAGAACTCCGAAGAGTCCTTCGGTGTCTCAATTACTAGAGAACTTCGACGTGTTTCTTCATCCTTTGGACTTATTATATAATTAGTTGACAAAAGTTTTGTACCAGGATCAATAAAACTTCCTTTGCGTTCTAGTTTGGTTAATTCTTCTTTTTCTGGTATGGCGAAAGGTGAAATACTTCTACGTCTTCTCTCATTAGCAGCGATGGCTCTTTCTTCTAATACTTTATCTGTATCTAGATCATAAATAGGATCTTTATTGTGAGCTTTCTCTAGTACTAAACGTCTCATTTCTTCGTATGTATTGTCTGCTTCAATTTCTCTTGAATTACGTGATATTTTAATGTCTTCATCATCAGAAGTTGTTGTATCTTCATGTGGTATGAGAATTTTATTAGGTTCAGGAGTTTTTTCTCTTTGCCTCGTAGATTGACTTCTGTTTTTTGATAAATTTCTTCTTTTTCTTATAGACATGCCTTGTATATCTTGTTCGTTCTCCATTATATAAGCTGTTCTACGTTCAGGAGACTTGGACACTAATCGAGCAATAGTTTGGGCTTCTGATTCTGCTTTTATAATAGGAATTTTGGACGCCACTGTGTCTTTTTTATTTTCTTCTTTACTCATTACCACCACGTAACAGTGTCGTTGCAACTGGAAAAAAATAAATTAGTGATAGAATCAATTATAAATATGTCAGGCAATGAACTCGTCGATCGTACAGAAGCAACTAGAGCTTATTTTGGCAATTAGAATTCAATTTAATGCCAATAATTATGACACAATAAATAAAATTGAAAGTCAGCCAGGTCATTTAATTTATCAACAAAATGTAAACTTACCTTTCATTTGCACTTCCAACATCAGAGTCTTATTCCAATAATCGGGGTCAAACTAAAGTATCTAATAAAAGAATCTATTTCTGACGTTCAACACTTTCAAACATAAACAATGAAAAGTCTGCAAAATGAAACCGAACGAACCATTTTGAATATTTTGTAAACCGATCAAATTCACTTGAATTTAATATTATAGATTGCTAATTTTCAATTTTAATCATTATAAAACTTTAAACGTATTTGAAAGTCACGAGTTTTCAAAATATACGTCGAATGCTCTGCGCAAGAACTGGGACTAAAAGCGCCAAGCTCATCGGGCAATGTGCCAATTAGAATGTACAACCACACCTACATTCACATCGGTAGGTAGGTACGTATTTGCAAACGTGCACTGATAATAATAATCTACACTAATTTAATTTGATACGCGATATTATATTAAGTGAGTTATTCTTGTATATTTATATATATGTAATTGATGTCTCGGAAATGGCTTCAAAGATTTGCATTTAGATAATGTTTTACATTCCAAGTTTACCTAAATAGGTGGTTTTCTTTTCTTGTTTATAAAACACAGAGCACAGCTCGGTCGCCCAGATATTAATTTATATTATCGCATAAATCCTCTAGGAAGGGCTGTATAAATTGGTCAATTCATTAAATAGTTTTATGGTAGGATATCAGTTATTTTTATGTCTATGTAACCTCGGTTAATGTGTTATAAATCCATAGTTTTCCTTAATTTAGAAAATACATAATTAGATGAACGACGGCGAATTCATTTTTTCCTATTATTTCATAGATACATTTAATAAACGTGTTTCAAACAACCGGCGTAATTAACAAATAATTCTATATAAAAAATGTTTTTTAAGTCGTATATTTAGCGTTATAGCATTGTGAGATTGTCTCACGTGATTTTAAGTGACGATGTGGCCAAAGATGGTAACAAGTTGAGCCTAGTGGAAGACTAGCTCTCAAATGCAGCGGCCGACACACACGTCCATTGATGCTTGGCCACAGATTTTCAACTCGAGGTTGGTAGCTAGCGAGGTGGGTGTTAGAAAAATCCCTACCACCATGATATATTTTCATCACGATGCTTTCTTTCACCGAAAGCTAAGGCTCCAATGAGAGATCGATCAACGATAGGCGATATCTATACACGCCATTACTAAGCAATAATTGCATGTTTAATAGCATTGATATAACATAATAATATAATCAGATTAGCAGATAATATTGTTGTTAAAATTTTGTAAAATAAAACTTCACAAAGTATTATACTGAAATTCACTAAATACGATTTAATTCAATCGTTTGTAAGTAAAGTACACGTGATAATATGTATATTTGTATTGCGTAATCCTCTTTGAAAATACGTAAGAACAGATTTAAAAGGATGTCTTCATTTTCATTTTGCCTTTCAATGGTGAAAATAAATAAATTCTTCTAAAGCTTTGTACGTGTTAACTACGTGTGCAGACTAAAGGAACAAAGCGGTTTCAAATACGCCGCGTCGCTTTATTATTATTAAGAACGCCTGGTAATTTTATTGTGGCAACATGTTTTTTGTGGACGTTTCTCTTATAAATATGTCAGGAACAATTTTCATCTATTATGAATATTACTATATTTTGGTTGCATAATACCTACTTTATTATCGTGTAAGTATATATATGAAATATTAATTTATTTTCTTGAAGTTGAATATTTTTTAAAGATGCCGATAATACGTAACAAGTTTCCTCGATATCCTTTTCTAGTCATTAGGTAAAGCTGTATTTTAATAAGAAACTCTTCTCCGGTAAGATGAAATCTTTTCACTATAATAAACTGAACAAAATTGTTTCTTGGAGGAGAAGTTATTAAATTTAAAGTATAATAATCACAGCTCACTTTTAAAATTAAAATATTAAATAAGTATTATTTGAAATAATAGATAATTTAAAAGTTTTTAATTACTCAAAGAAAGGTCGATAGAATCGTTGGAATAACATGACAACCATAAATATGTTACCTAATTATTAAATTATTCTTGTCATAATGAAGTTTTTATAAATATCGCATATAATAATTCTACACATTACTAAGCTCATTAATATAGTGTACTAATTTGTAATAGTAAAAAGAAGTTTTGTAATTTTACAAAGTAATCTAATGAAACATTTTTTTTTTTAATTACAATACCAAACTGTTTGCCTTTTAATTAAACTGATATAATCTATTACATTTTATAAAATAATTACTTTTGCAAAACCGCTTTACGTAAAAACTTCTAAAGCATTTTTGTAAAATTACAACATTAAGTATAATGGAATTTGGTGGTTGCAACCCAGTCGGACAAAATAGCCCTACCATCCCATTATCGCCATTTCCTCGTTCGTTAACTACAAGGGTGCACCACGTGCAAGTGAGCTTATCGTGGGCGTCTCAGCTTTAAAGATCTAATTCGACACCCCTTAAACCCTGGAGTAGGACGCATGATACTTTTTATATATCACCCATCAAAGCAGAATGTTACGCACCACGAACCTCTCCTGCGGTATCGCAAGCCCAGGGGCCCAAATCTGCTAACAAAATAGTGTTTCAATAGTGGTAGACATTTGGTCGCCATTTGGTATTCTCCTATTTGTTTATCAGTCTATCGAAAAACCACTGACTCATTTGGTATTCTGCTGTACAATGGCGTCTCAATGGTGTCTCGATAGTAACTCAATAGTAGTCAAAACGGTATTCTCTTAAACATTTGACAGCTTTATCAATCGTACTTCTATGGTGTTTTAACTATTGATTAGCCTTTGAACAACAATAGCTTTTCTGGCACGATTGCTTACACTTTTCGTAAAAATTATATCAAAATAATATAAAAATAAATCGTAAATGTAATGTGGCCGTCTGACAGACAGACGGCATTTAAGCTTTTTTATGAAATAAAAACAAAAAAAGTTACTTCTTTTTTCACCCTCTACAAAATAATTTCAAATTATTCGCATCTTTATGACTCCCATATGACAGTGACAGGCATTTATATTTTTTAATGGCTTTGCCCCCAACAATCGGCAACAAGTTTTCAGACTATTTACAAAAAACCGACATTATGAGTTTTTTTGGAGTGATGGAAAGTGATCACCGCCGCCCACAAACATTCGCAACACCCAAGGGCACGCAGATGCGTTGCCGGCCTTTAAGGAAAGAATAAGCTCTCTTCTTGAAGGAGACCAGGTCATAACGACACGGAAAGATCTCAGGCGACAACTGGTTCCATAAAGTGGTTGTACGAGGCATAAAGTGCCTTAAGAAACGCACTGTTGTGGAACGCTGTACATCGATGTGGTGTGGATGGAATTTACGATTCTGACGCGACGTCTGATGGTGAAATTCAGCAGCCGGGATCAATCCAAACAATTCCTCTGAACACTCCTCATCATAAACGCGGTAGAAGATACAGAGTGAATCAACATTTATACGCAGAGCTAATGGATCAGGCCGATCGGAAAGAGCTTGATCATCAATAACTTGAGCCGCCCAACGCTGAATGCGGTCAAAAGGAAGTAGCAGGTACTGGGGGGCTTGAGCCGAGAGATGACGACAATACTCCATGTGGGGTCGATTTTGCGCCATATAAAGGTTTAGGCGATGAGCCGACGTGAAGTACCGTCTCGCTTTAATGTTCACACCAACCTTGTTTGAGGTAAATTTGGCCTTACTTTCCAACTGACCGTGGAACTGGATGTCACTCGAAATGACGACGCTAAGTATTCCGATACTGGCTGTGGCAGACAGAGGAGTGTTCTCAAAAGAGGAGTTACGACAAATTGTGACTTTTTAGTGGTTAACGCTCAGACTTGTGTCTTTTTAGGGTTGAACTAGACTAAGTTTAGTTGACCCCAGCCCGAGACTTTAGTTAATAAAGACTCGACTTCAGGCACAAGTTTGTTCCGGCTCTCATCGACGTATTCCCGAGAAATATTAGCACGGCCAGTGTACAAGACATCCACAGTGCTATCGTCAGCATAGCAATGAATGTTGCTGATTTGCAACAAGTCATTGACATGCAGAAGAAAAAGAGTTGGAGAAAGTACACAGCCTTGTGGAACCCCAACATTGAGAAATTTAGGATCAGAAAATGCACCGTCGACGTCGACCTTGATGCTCCGATCGGCCAAAAAGCTGGTGATCCAGTTACATAAGTTCTCGGGAAGCCCATAGGAAGGTAACTTTGAAAGAAGCACTTTGTGCCAAACCCGATCAAAGGCCTTCGCTACGTCTAAACTGACTGTAAGCACCTCTCCCTTGGTCTCAACTGCTTCTGCCCACCTATGTGTCAGGTAAACCAGAAGATCCCCGGCCGAGCGACCCCGACGAAATCCGTACTGGCGGTCGCTAATCAGCCGGTGCTCCTCTAGGTACCGCAGGAGCTGGCAGTTGATATAGATTCCATTATCTTGGAGAACAAGGAAGTGATGGCTATAGGCCTGTAATTAGACGGATCTGAGCGGTTGCCTTTTTTAGGGATCGGGTGCACTAAAGCGGCCTTCCAGGATTTCGGGACTACGCCTAATGCATAGCAGTGCCGGAAAATATGTGTTAAAACCGGTGCCAACTCACACTGCGGGAATGACGGTGGAGAATTTCCCCGATCATCCAGAGTCGAGTTGGATGCAAAGAGAGAGCCCAGAAGATTGGCTTTAAACTTCGCGGAAATTTCCTAAGACAGCTTTGGCGAGAGACCAAAACGCACGTATTCCCGACGGGTGACGCGCCAGCCTGTCGTCAATTATGCCAATGTGCTCCGACTTCGCCTTAGCAATGACACTTTTGAAGGATCTAGAGGTAGAGTTATACTCCTTTTTAAATATGCTGGTATTTACATTACCAGACGCCGACGTACCAGCTTAGGCCCGGTATCATTCCCACTTTCTGCGTAAAGCCGTCTTGCAGGAGTGACTAAACCAAGGCTGAAATCTGCCACCGATGGGCACCGCCGAGAACAAAATAAAGAGCTCCATACCCTGAAGTACCACATCAGTGACAGAGTCAGCAACGACGTCTGGATCATCCGGCGAGAAGCAAATCTGCCCCCATGGGTAAGACGCAAAGAATGACCGCATTCCGTCCCAATCCGCTGACCTATAGTGCCATATGCGGCGGCAGCCCGCAAAGCGAGGCCGCGTTGAACGCGTAATAGGCACTGTACTCCGGATAAGGCAGTAGTCTGACGAACCAACAGGAGGATCGACAGAAACCAGGTAGCCGTCCAGATGAGAGGTCAACAGAAGTTTCAACAGGGAAGGTGTATGATCCTCCACATCTGGGAATTGCGTTGACGTGTTGACCAGTTGTGTCATATCATATGCTAGTGCGAAATCGCAAAGAGATCTCCCTGCATGATCGGTGGTGCGTGACCTAAGCCACTCGGCGTGATGGGCGTTGAAGTCACCGAGAATCATGATCTCTGCGAATGGGACCTGCTGTTAAGTTTTGAATTTAAAAAAAAACAGAGGCAGTCATAAGGACTGCCGACAGAAGTGAAAACTCAATTTTGAATTTTTTAATTAATTATAGTCTAAATCGTTGCAGAGCATGTCGGTGACGCGAAATCACAAGATTTTATCCATCCAAAAAGTCAAACACGCATATGATACTGTCGAGTATATACAATGTATTAGTAGTATATACATATATGCGTATACAATGTACACAAGCCACTATACTACGCGTCGCTAGTCTGATGCAAGCGCAATACGTCACGAGCATGTCGAGGTCATCGGTGACGCGCGAAGATCACGTGAACCAATAATTTTTTCGCCTACCAAAAATCTCTCAACGCGGCTAAAGAAGTTTTCACTTTATAAATATAGTTTTTTACGTAATTTTATAGATTTATTGAAGATTTAACAGAAAAAATAGCACTAACAACAGTTGTTATCTAATGGTAGTTTCGATTAGCAAAACTGAATCCAAGGTAGATTTTGATAGGCAACACTAACGACGTATGTATTGCCATCCCACTGACACACTATCACAACGCTATAGAGATTCTATCGAGACACTAATTAAATTTTAGCAGAATACTAAGTTTGTTACAATGTCAATATAACATCAGTAGAGTGTCGATATAATGACAATGGTAGATTCTTAAATGTGAAATAGCAGACTTGGGCCCCAGGTCTGTTGCTGTCTGTAGCTCAGGCATGGAGCCCTTGAGCCAACAGCACTTATCGCGATACAGTGACATTACATTCAATGCGTATTAACGTACGAACATAACACTGCATTTCACACATGCACACCACTCAGGTAGGTATATTGGATCTATAAGGGAAGGTTGCTTTTATTGTTTTGGCTAGTTAGTTTTAGACAAAGTAGCTAGATTACTAAATTCCTTCCAGAAGGCAGAAACATGTTTATATCTAGTGTAGTACATATCTGTGTCTATGTTACTTCTGTCTATGTGATTGTCTTTTATCAGAAAAAACAGGCGTTTTAATTTACGTGATTAATTTGTGAATATTGGCTGTAAATGTTGTTTCTTTTCCAGATAAAATTGTGATTATGTTAATTCTTAAAAATTACATTAAGAACGTTAAAGTTAGTGTGTAATGAAAATATATACCTTTTTCAGAGCAACACATTTAAGTTATTACTTCACCCTGTGACTTCACAATAAAGTAATATAAACAACATTATATATGTGTAGTTAGCTAGATTAGATTTTTTACGGATCGGGAATTAGTCAGTTCGCGACCTAAATGTTACTACGACAACAGCCCAAGCCCACTTTGGCACCCTTGAGCTTGTTGTCCTGCTTATATGGCCGAATGACTGCTTCGCTCGCCCCCAAGCCTGGTGAAGCTGTAAAAGCCTCTGCACCTTCAGGGCCCCTAAAGCTAACAGTATAGACATATTGAAAAAAAAAACCTCAAATACAAACCTATAGTTGTATAAATGGTGCCGGCATAGTACATAGAATTCCAGAAGGTCCATGTTCTCTTCTTGACGTCGTGGTTGTTCAAATGCTTCATACATTCGGTGTAGTTCAGTTCGTACTCGATCAGATCTTGTTCTATGAGGGTCAGGACATCAAGATTGGAATTCTGAAAATATAATTATATTTCAATGTGATTACTCGTATTCAAACCGTAATAATGGTCTAGTGTTTGTCGACGATACTCCTCGTAAATCATTACAAAAGTAGCAAAGAATTTTCCATACAATATTTATAAATTAATTTAGCAGAGTTCCAATAATTTGAAATTTCTGTACCGAGTTGTTAACAAAAATAATCCTAGTATCAGTAAGGTAAATAACATTACCTTAGTAGGGAAGTCATAATTATGTCTAATAAACTTAAGTATAAAAGCTCTTATTTTTAAAGGCAATATTACTGTGGCACCATCAGTTTATCTAAAGTCTTACGAGAATAAAATATCGTTAACATTAATTTAAAATAAATCACGGCAATTAAATTATATATTAATTGGAATAATTATAATACTGAATAATTTTATTAAGCTGCTTATAAAGAAATTATGTAAAATGATATTTATTATAATTTAATATGTAATTAATATAATATAATTGTCTGTACATTTTATCGATAGATAGCGATATGAGTTCGCCAAAAGTAGTAACGGGTGCACACACATGTTCGTACTAGTCTAGCTACTATTGTTCCGCACTTTTCACTATACGCCTAAAATGAATATTTAATTTCGCGAAATTGCATACACAACGCATAACAGCAGCCGCAAAAATACGTCTGGCGAGCGATCCGCCAATGCTTTGCGATGCGACCCGCCTCAGTGTGCGATGGTAGGCGCATTGAGCAGACGAAGTTCAGAATACTTTTCATAATATGTAATACTAAAAAATTGAAAGAGTGTAAAAATCAACAAACACCTCAATATTTTTGCAAATTTCGTGACACCATAATATACTATATTTGCCTTATCTTCTTTATTTTAAAGCAATGACAGCTCAGTGGTAATTTGTATACCGACAAAGTATTATTTGAGTGATCGACGCGAATTCAAATCTCTACAATAAGCCTGGGTTTAGGCTGCAGGAAAATTTCGTGATGAAACCATAACATAGTTACGGCATTTTCTAAAGTCCGCCTCGCTAACTGTCGCCCTTAAGTTGAAAATATATCGCCAACACTTATAGGTATGTTCCGGCAGCTGCACTTGAGACCCAGTTTTACCACTAGGCTTAGGATGTCACCAACTTGGGCCACATCGTCACTGAACCTCAGAAGAGTTAACACCATAAGGCCATAACACTAAATCTTCTTCACACAGAATATTGAATTAATACAACTCTTCGTCGGAACTATCAACTGCATTCGACTGGACACGGTCTATGCCAAGAGTTGACTGACTCAATTATTACGTTGCTGTGTGGCCCGGCGCGACTCCTAGTGTGCTTTGGCGCAATTTTGCAATGCAACACGCTGCGGCCCGCCGCGGGTGTAGTTTGCGCGAGCCTTTAGGCTACAATATCATTACCATAATCTCTGTTATGAACTTGTTCTGATAGTGTACGATTGTGCTAACATAATAAAACTAGAAAGAACTCTCGTACATATTATGTGCAATAGCCAGGTCGGACATATGAGATCGAGATTGGCTTTTTGTAGTGTTCAAAATTACGTAATCGCTTAACGCCGTCCACCATCGCTGAATCATATTATTAAATTTGCGAAAATGTTTATGTTACCAGTTATTATTTTTGGTATTACGATAATAATACTACGATTCAATAAAAAAATATATTACGTTGCCAAGTAGACACCGATAAGAAAGAAGTGTTGGCATCGCAGCAATCTTCTAAATTTTACGATTATATCATATTTATGTGGCATCTCTTACAAATTTTATTTCATTCAAACACGTAGTAAGAAAATACTACATTAAATATTTTTAGTAATATTTCGTATTTCAAATTTTGTTCCTAATTAAGTAATTAGATATATGTAGTTGATGCGTTTTGTTTATTTGTAATTTTAATTTGGATTTTAAGTAAAATACGAATTGTTTAACTCAGGCGTAATTTTGTTTATAGTTTAACAATGTATTCACTTCATTTAAAACGGCTCTTATGAAAGCCATGGCCAAATGAGTTACAACAACAACAATACACCATCGGGCCTGTGTTCCCCGAAGTGTTAGGCAGAGTGGTAGATGTACACCTACAGTTTGCCGGTTATGTTTTTAGGTTTCATGTAATAGGGGGCGAGCCTATTGCCAATAATCAGGCACAAAGCCAAACTCCGAGGTGCTAGTGAGAATTTCATAGAAAAACTCAATAACACTTTATTCGACCTGGGAATCGAACCCGTCGAAGCTTAGCAGTCGCGCTTAGGACCACTAGGATAATGAGGCCTAATGAAGCGATGTTATTTATATTGGATATCGATATATAAAAATCTGTATACTTACTATTAAAATACTATTATTTCTAATAATTATATCACGTATCCTAGTTGCTACATCTCTCCGGACGGTCGTGAGGTTCTTGTCATATTTCTCCTCGTGTGGACCTACAAGAAAAATAACGCATAGTTACGGCTTTATAAAATTAAACTTTCCTTATATGATAATTAAGCTAAGGTACCAGAGATGTTGGATCAGTCATAATAGACATACATACAAATCATAGCTCGTCTTATTCATTAAAGATATTCCTCAACAATATTAAATATTATCTTAGCCTTGTCGTATTACCCAATCAACACTTCAGTATTATAAATGTATCATGTAACATGATATAATTCAGAAAAAAAAAACGAAAATAAGTGATTCTTATGAAATTTCATACACGGGAAGCTTATGACATTGGTAGGATATAAGAATTTAAAATAATATCTATTAACAAATTTCCAAACCCTTTTCATTCTTTAACATGTCATATACCGTGAAAAATCGAAAGTATTTGTCAACACTGAAACATTCACTCGTGTGTTGACTGCGCGCCATAAATACTTATAATATATTTTCACCGGTTGACCTACATAATGTGTGTCCAATTATATGAGATTTTCTTTGTTAATTTTACTTTCATAAATCACCTTACGATACCTGGAATAGGGATAATCTTATATCTATTTTCCGAGGTGTCAATAAAACTATTGTTCGATTTCATAATACAGCAATAATTTGGCATTTAAATAATGTGTCTAATAAGTATAAAAACACAAACCAAGTTATAAATTACCCTATAACTCGATCACAAAATTTTTGTTTTGAAACTTTTTCAAGGTCCTAACTTAACTATAAAACAATATAAGAATTATGCATATATCTATCGTTGGAATTGAGAGTTATAGTTTTGAGTTAATAAAACATCCAACAGAAAAAAGCAATTCAGTTTTTTCAACAGTACAATATTCTGGGTAAATTTTCACCTCTCTTTTCTTAAAAACTTTATTTAGACTATTACTAATATGATAATAAAATAGCCAAATTGATCGAGCTGTTACCAGAAAACAGTATTTAATTTTATTCATTTAGGTACATGAAAAAATTTATCAAAAAATCATAGCCAGTATTTATAAAAAAAAAATGTACATATTTCTTGTTCTGTGATATAATAAGTTTAATAATAATCTTGACACTAAATGTGTGTATAATCTATCAAGATAATATATTCTCATTCACAATAAATATTTCACTTTAATGTTCGTATCCTCACAATATTGTATTGTGGAACAGTAAGCGCCAGATTAAATTCTCCTTTTCAAGCTTGTCTATCAACTATTGTTGAACCTCAGCCAAGATATCGGGCCATATTCATTCAAACAGAAGACCATTACAGGTAAGTACTTCAGTATTATAATGGGAAGAAAAATTTTCTTTTTTCATTGTGTCTAACTGGCTTTATAGAAAAAGTAAACGTTAATAATTGATCATTTACACGAGGCCATTTCACAAGCAATTCTACTAAGCCCATTCTTTAAGCCACTTAATTAAAAATTAGAAATCCATCTAATTTAGTGATATGAAGACACCTGGAAACATTGTAATAGATTATTTCTTATTTATACTTACAACGTCAACAATGTCTTGGCTTATAAGAAATTGATCGTCAATTGGCCTCGTGTAAATGGTCCATAATTTACATTACATAATATAATTCTGGCAACGATAATATTTTAGTAAGTTTTTAATACAGAGTACTCACAGAATGTGTTCGTTGGTACATTTTCTTTCGTTAAAAATAAAAGAACATAATATCTATTTTCATTTATCTCGAATGGCATATCGAATGGTTTGTCAAATTATAATCTGTGAGCCTGTGATATATTGAAAAATATTATACTCACGCTTATTTTAAAACTGATTAACCCGTGCGAGTATTTCGCACATTATATAAAGTTAACAATCTAACCGCAGGAATGTTAGTTATCAGATTGATTATAATGGATAGCGCCTTCTACATGTTAGTTGAATATATTTTCTTTAGGAATGCTTTCAGGATGGTATTTGTATATTTTTCGTTAAAATCGAGGATCATAAGTTTTAAAATTGCGATTGAATCATAAATTTTATTTAAAAATTAAGGAAGATATGACTTTTCCACAAAAAAGACATTATTTACAATCTTGTTTTTTCAAGTTTTATTTTATGTGATTACTAAGAAACTCCTAACAAACAATTATATTACAAAAATATTTTAAATTTTAAAAATAAATTTTTAAGATAACATTGAAAGGAAGAGAGCCCAGTTGTTATCTACGTTTAAACCTTTAGTATGGACCTGTACAGAAGATTCTAACGTTAAAGACTTTTTCATAACAATAGATGGCTTCTGGATTCTTTAAAAGGCATTAACTGGATGAAATGTATAACCACAGAAACATTAAAGTCTGGAAGGACGAACAGTTGAATATCAATCTTGTATTATCAAAAAACTAGTAGTATATCCTCTCAGCCAATTAAAAGAATGGAGAAACTTTTTATCTATTTGTATAAGATATTTTTTTTTTTTTTGCCGTAATGTTATGTTTTCTGAAGGTTTTTACTTCAACCGCGTGTAAACTGCACACACGTTTTATTTATCTAAATAACATGGGATAAAAGCGATATTTGCAGAAGGCATGCACTAGCATGAGCATATTATTAAAAAAAAAAAGTTAACGCGAAATATAAAATAAATACACAAGCTATACTCGATATACTAAAACATCTTCTTAAGGCAGTCTAGACTAAATTTAAGACGGTCAATGAATATATGTTTAGGTCACATTAAAGTAATGAAAGGACCTTATTGGTTGACGATAGTTATAACAAAACATAATATTATGTTTACTACTTACGATCATACTATGACATCCGATGGGCACATGATAAGTTAGAATGAATCAAAATCAAATCGTCAATTTAAACCCTGAGAACCATTGAAGAAAACTATAGCGTAGTAGTTGTACATTTGTACATTGTACATTGCTTATCCTAAAGTTGATAACATGTCATCAAACACCTATTGATATATTGCACCAGTCGCACTTGTGTGCAAGTCTTCTTTCTATGATAGGAATAGAGGATAAGGAAAAACTAAATATTTTTATATTTCGGCATATGCGTTAATGGCAAATTTGGTTTTGTTTCGCACGAATAATGCTGCATAAAACACTTTGCAGCAGTCTTTTTTTTATTTGTTATAAACACTTATCGAAAGGTCATGTGAATTTGCAAGTCCTAAGAAAATAAAATGTCTTGCTCGTCAAAGCTATAAATGGTTTGGAAAATATGGCTAATAAATTATTCGATCGGCTATTGTATTTTGTTCGGCTATTAAAAAAAAATTGTCTGCATCTATGAATAATTTAAAAGTAGCTTATATCGACTAGATAAATTAATAAAAAATAAATAAAAAAAGAAATAAAATTTTAAATTATATAAAATTACTTATCAAACGAAATATCGAGTTTTCCATTCACTTATCATAATACTTAAGGCTCTTAAATTGAGTGGCATCTATCATTTACCGAAGATCCGATTAAAGGTAATATTCCTAAAACGAAATTATAGGAAACCAATCAATTACGAATTTTAATGAAAATGTGCCATTCATTTTACCGTTCACTAAATAATTCGCTATTACAATTAACTAGCGCTTTTCCCGCGGCTTCAATCGCGTCATAGTTATGTCCCATTATAACTGAATTGCTAAATAGAAATATTCAAAGATGACAGATTTACATAAAAATTTTATCCTCTTTTTAGCCACCTTAGGGGTTGAATTTCCAAAAATCCTTAGTGCTCAGTAGTTTGAGCTATGCGTTGTTATATCAATCAGTTATCTCTGTAACCGACTTCAAAACAAGGAGGATATTATAAATTCGGTTGTATTTTTTTTATATGTTTGTTAGCTCAGAACTCCGTCATTTATAAATCGATTTAGAAAGTTGTTTTTTGTTGGAAAGGGGATATTTTCAAGGGGGTCTCATTTTAATTTCATTGGTATTGGACCTTGGATTTCGAAGACACACCTGGAAACTCTTCAAAATCGAATAGGAAATATATAGTGATTTGTAGATGTATGATAATCCAAGAATAGGTAAGTACGTAAGTATTGTCTTCTAGACTTCTTGGACTACGAAGGCACAACGGAACTCTTTAACAACAAACAGCATTAATGTGGAAGGTAGAAAAAGGTAGGGCACAGAGAATTTTCTTTGGAGATTTCTCTCTACTTAGACAGTCCAACTAGTGGAATACCCTACAGAAGATCGCAGCCAAATAAACCAGTATTGTATTCCTGTGGTGAGTAGGGTTTCTAGACCTCTTTGGAGTAGGAGAGTTCAAGGTCAGCAACACACTAGTGAGACCAATGATATTACATGCTTCCATAGGCTACGGTATCTACTTACCATCAGGCGGCTTGTATGCTTGTTTGCCACATTTGTTTTATAACCAATGACGTATGGCAATAATGATATTTATAAAATGTCATTGACCGGAACTCCGTAATAAAACAACGTAAACGTGCCGTGTTTGAGTTCAATGGAATTGCCATGAGATGCACTCTACCTATAAGTGATTTTAATGGTAATATTCGTGTAATATCCAAGTCATGTATTATGTATGCCCTTGATTTTCAGAAGACAGATTTTGTAGCCCCGTTATTTACTTCAAATTCTCCAAATTCTACTCTAAAAAAGAGTACTAAAAAATAAATAGTAATTACGGTATTTATTTATTTCAATTTACTTTAAAATATCCTTTTTTAACTCAATTTTATATTGCCAACATAACAACAATATGGAAACCACCTGTCCATATGTACTGGCAAAAAAGGCTGTTAAGAATAATTAGGAAACTACTTATTTCGCCTAATACACATTTACGTTACGTAAGCTTTGCGGAAATTATGATTATTAACTCAAATTGAATTGAAAATATAATAGAATAAAGATAATATGGCTTATAAAATATCTGGATTGGTCAGGTTGAAACAGTGATCATATTCCACGAGCCGAGCGAATGAAGAAAGCGGACGGCGGGTGCTAGTAACAAATTAGCGTTTGAAAATTAACGTTTTTATAGTCCTAGCATCATTATTTTGCTTATTAATCTCAAAATTTCTACATTAGAAAAAAATTGTGAAAATTAAAAAATAAAATTAGTAGAATGTGAACAAAATTGGTAGAATGAATATTCTATCCACAGTTTACAATCAGAATAGATTCTTTATAAACTAACGGTTCGTACAATTAATTATCTGGTCACATATATAGGTATTTACATAATAATGATTATATTTTACATAGAAGAAATCTGGTAAACATTATGCTATTAAATTAAATGCTTACTTGAGGTTTAAGTAATATCAAAAATGAATATCACATAAAAACTCCTGGCAATGAAACGTGAGTCGTAACCGAAAAGCGCTCATTCAAGTTGCCGAAATGAAGATGCTGAGCTGTCTGTGTGATGTAACCAAGCCCGATTAAATTTACAACGAGTTTGTGCGACGAAATCTGGTGGTACATATCCAACAAGATACAAGAGAGTTGGCTGCAATAGTATAATTACATCAAGAGGCCACTAGATTATGTTAGGAATTTGGCTATATAACGTTCCCTTTTTGGTCAAAGCTCCAAGGGCAGGCCAAAAGAGCCCAAAACAAAATAAAAAAGTCTAGTGCTAAAGGATATGATTGAATGAAAACTTTCCGAAGACAATTTCAAGGAGAGAGCGAAGTGAAGGAAGAAAAACGGAAGGCTAGGCCCATGACCATGTAAAAATTTTCTGTAATTATTTTTAGACATAAAAGTATTTTTATTTGAATGACCGTAAGTCCCAACATCTTGATATATTCACCTAGCTCCACTTTCCTTCTCACGTAGCCGGCATATTTTGTTAAAAATCTCCTCGAAACCCGGTAGGGGATGAGTTCAAAAGAAAGTACATTACACCTACATTATGTCACGGTACCTTTTTTTTCTACACATTACGAAGTAAGTCAACTGTAATTGCTGCGTTGCAATATATTTTCTCTTTATTCAAATAGAGCTGTACAATGTAGATATGCACAAAAAAACAAAGCAAATAGATCCCTTAAAGGGTTAAAAGTAGGATGATTTTTAAAATGTGTTACCGATAGGAAATCCCGATAGGAAATCACGAATATGTTGAAAATTCTCTAAGCCACAATTTGACAGAGATTGATATTATAAGGTACTATGTGTTAATACGTGACCTGAGTATATTGTGTGAAACCTTTAAATCCAGCTCACGTTGGAGAGGGGCTGCGTCATAATAAATGAAATATCACGTAAAGTAATGCAGAGTGTACGTGCATAATGTAGTGTTGTTTATTAAGGTGAATATCATTATGGAACATAGGTATACAAAGACATTTACATTTTTTTCCTTCTTTATAAAGTGCTTACCAAAATATAAATTGATTAGAATTTAAATTATTGGATTTCTCCAGAAATCATATATTTAACTATACCGAATAAATAATTAAATATAAATAATATGAGACTGGAAGTGCAACTGAAACAATGATCAAATGATGACATCTTTTTTTAAACCCTTTAATGTCAGAGACTCGGTGCTCAATTTTGCCATATTCGTGGTACCTGGGACTTACGTAATAGGATCTTATTCAAATATATTATGAATTTCAAAGCTTTTTTGTGGAACTTATATTATTGTTAGTAGAAACAAAAATCTGTAAAAGTTTTACGAAGTGTGAACTAAGAAACGCAGATAATCCGGGAGTTGACAACTTTTGGAAAATTGTTTTAAACACTTTATATGATTAAAATAATACCTATGAATATTTTTTTTTCTATAATGCACCATAAAAAGTGATTTAAAAATGTACTTATTTTAATTTAAACTAAAAAAAACACCACAAAAACGCTACATTATAGTCTCGTGACGGCATCATTCATTTTATATGTAATTTTGTATGATAACAGTGACATCTGTGACAACCGACGCAAGTTTTACGTTCCTATTTCCTGAATGGTGACGTCACGTTTTTTAATTGGCGTTTCAAATCACGTGTCTCACAAACAAAAAATATTAATTTTCCAAATGGAAAATTAAATAAATAAACAATTACTTTTCCAGATTTGTATTGTTTTAGGCATTTTATCTATAAACCAACATTACTCTTTTTTTTTCTTTAATTTTTAAACATACAATCAACTCGCGGATTGGGATGTGTTACTTTATAGTTATCATTACAAATCATAACTCGGAGAAAATACTGGAACGATAAAGAAACATCAAAGTAGGAACAACAGATCCCGTAGGATTTAATCAATAACTGGCAGCCCTCATAAAGAAACCTTATAGTTATCACATGATTTTTTTTTAAATTTAAATTTAATAGGTTATAGGTATCATGGTTGTAGTAAATTCCGCGAAATAGAAAAATATCTAAGGAAGTAACAAAAATGAAGCTGAACACAAATATTTTCTCAATATTATTTAGATTTCTTATTTTCCTTGTTATTCCTTGCATACGGAATACATCTGCTGATCGTTGTTCAATCAACAAAAGGAAATAGCATCACATTACTCACCTGGAGGCACATCTGAGTTTCAAACTTGAGCAAAACAGATGCCTGACAATCGAATATCTACACTAACATTAAAAATCTCAATATCAAAACAAAATAATCAATGTTTTTACCCGACTGTGAAAAAGGAGGGTTATGTTTTTCGCGCATAGTTATGTATGTCTATTTCTTTGGCACGGTCTGTAGCCTAAACGGCTTAATGTATTTAAGCATACGAGATGTTGTTAGATTCGTCTTAATTGTGGGAGTGATAAAAGCTATATAATATTTAAGTACAACGTCTCGATATCAAATAAAAAGAAAACATTTAAAAATATATTGTTTTAGTCAAGTGGTTTTTTTTTATTAACCCGTCACAGTGCCTTTATTAATATTATACTAGCTTGGGGTGTAAGGCGTGTCGAATAACATCTTTAAAGTTAAGTCGCCCAAGCCGACCTCACCTGCACATGGTGCACCCTGCTGAGCAACGAACGAGGGTGGTAGGGCTGTACAATCAGACTGGGTCGCGACCACCATGCATGTGGTGAAAAGTCCGTCATAGTGACTCGCATTCGCGACCGCCGATGGATTTAGATCTCTCAGTACCGTCAATTTGCCGTACTACTATATAAAAAAAACCCAATCATATATACATATATACAAGAATTGCAAACTTAATAGTATTAATTTTTTTTTAATATTAGCTCGGTACGTTGACAGTATTGCTTCTGATGGTAAGCATAGCACAGTCTAAACACAACGGCGACCACCGAGTGTTCTAAATCCAACGGCGGTCGCCGCTATTATGCCGGCCTGCAAAAATATCTCTTCACATTACGCATCAAGATAGAAATATTTACACACATAATGGTCACGAATCTTATACCACCAAGTTTTTTCAATTTTCTCATTACGTTGTTCAATAGTAATAACCGTATTTATGTAACGCTAACTTGTCTATATAAGATGTTATTCAATGCTCATATACCCATTTTTAACAGATTTCAGACAAGACAATATTTAACAAAAAAGAAAACCAACTTGTATGATTTTGAGGCATTCTTCGATGTATCTTCGAAATCAATTGACAAATGCCAATCAAATTAAAACAGGACCACCCTTGAGGTGAATCGAAGACAGAATCGTCCAAATCGGTTCATAAACAAAGAAATTATGGCTGACAATCCATTAAAAAATATATATACATTCGAATTGTGTAACCTCCGTCTTTTTTGAAGTCATTTAAAAACAGTAACACTATTATTTATTATTTAAAAAATGCTCTATATTAAATCTCTTCTTTTTTCGCATTTTTTAAATTACGTTCATGACTCAATTACACTTTACATGTTGTAAGCGATATAGATTTACGTAGTATGTTATTTACGATGCCTAAAGTAAAACGTGCCAACTGGAAATACTGGAGAAGTTCTTTTAAACTCGCCTTTTGATATACTACTTTTTAACTGACTTAAAATAAAAGGAAGGTTTTCTGTTTCTCTAGTTTATTTATATTCTTTTTATATACCTGCTACACGACTGTTTTTTTTAATTCCTTTATTAAGGTTTTTGAATTTATAAAATATTAAGGTAACAGTCTTATAAACAATGACATCGTCATCGTATTTATTTTCGATTTTTAACGAAGTCGGTTTGTGTAAAAAAAATGAATTTTTACTTAATTAGCTGGGCCGGCAGACGTGGTTCTTTCCTTTTTGGTGGTTATTCGATCACCACCTATTCGATCCCAACTATATCTGATTATATTAAGTGAGCGAATTCTTGTATATATATTTAGTACATGTAATTGGTTTCTAGGAAACGGCTCCAACGATTTCGATGAAACTTTTCATTTAGATAATGTTTTACATCCCAAGTTTACTTAAATAGGTGTTATTCTTCTTTTTTTATATATGACTCCGAGTACAGCTCGGTCGCCCTGATAATCTTGTTAAACCATCATCTCGATAAAGCCGCCTCACATCGTGAAGACCGTTAATACTGGATCAAGATTATTCGAGGTAACTCATTGAGTCGGTACCGTATGAGAAGATTGTTCTGGCTGGATCCTGTCAGATTGTGAGGACGTTCAAGATCAGTTACCAGGTCACCTATGAACAGCGATAACATCAGACATGCGAGGCTTCGAGTGGCTATTTAGGGGAGGTTGGAGGGCCACTGGGGCCAGCCTCAATTAAACAGACATGATTATCACTTGGATTGGTCGGCCCGTGCACATCTTAACAGTGCTTACACGTAACCCTGATTACACCCATAAGATCTGTGATTCCGTAATAAAGATATCAAGGGAAATCCTGGGGTCTCTCTCTCTTCGACATATTGTATATATTTATAATATACAGTCGAATTGAGATACTCTTCTTTTTTGCAGTCGGTTAAAAATCATTTGCGACACAACACCTATTACTACAGTTTACTATTATAAAATACTAGCTGTTTCCCTGGGGTCCGCTTTCGTAGGCTACTGATTAAGAAGTTACCGTGATAATTATTTTTTAGATAAAGGCCAAGCATATTAGGAACAAAATAAAAACAAAAATGATCAAACACTATCCAGTAGTTTTTGTGATGCACGCACAACGGCAAATCTCAATTTTTTTATCTAATAATTAATACGTAAAGGAAAAGCTTTCGGTACCTTTTTAAGCGTATTGCGTGCACGGAACACTGTAAAATTTGGCATGGTTAAAGTTTATATGGCCAAAAAGTGCAGAAAGCTAAAATTTATCCATAATATCTGTTACTAATTTATTAAATTAAATAAATTAACACTGCGAATCCTAACCCGATCAGTGCGATTGAACTTAGACCTCCCAAAATATTGACATTGTCACTCAACGAAAAGTGACAGCAAGTGATACAGATAATACTCATTGTTTATGAATACTCCAAATGTCAAACAGAAAATAGTCTATGATCAAAAAGTCGCTGGGCGACTTTCGACCTTAGGGCGATCGCAAGTTTATATTGATAGGTGACTTTGCAATACAATTCAGTTTATTAGTTTAAAAAAACTCATATTAGATATATGATTTTAAAATATAACACAGTTTACTATTAACAAAAAAAAAAACAATCGGTTTGATACTCTAATCTTTAATCAACACAGAGTGTACGTTCTCAACTTGAATCTATTTTAAAAAAAATTATGGATGTTCAGCCATAACTTCTTTGTTTGTGAACCGATTTGGATCATTTTTTTTTTTTTGTTGAAGAGTAGCCTCATTTTAATTTCATTGAAATTGGATATTAAACTTCGAAGATACACCAGAGAACTCCTCAAAATCGTTGAAGTTGGTTTTATTTTTTGGTAAAAATTGTCTTGTAATTTTCCTTAATTAAAAATAAACTGTAAGTTTTTTAATTCTAACGAAACCGTAATTTATCATTTCAGAAGTCCCTAGGTTCCTCTCGAGACCCATTTTAATTTTCTAATTACCCAGTAATCCGACATCATTTACATAATTTATTACTTTAACGTGGCTTATTATCATGCGTCTACCTTTAGAACTTGTACCCTTATAATGTAGAACCTTTCCTACTCTCCAACAATTGAGATGGGAATAACCTTCTGAATAAAATTATTATTTGTTAAGTAGCTAACTTATGTTAATCATTCTAATAAAGAACTATAAAAGACATTAAGTTATAATCAACTTATACTTTTTCACTTGGTTTTAAGCTACATTTAGATTCAGACCAACAAAATTAGGCTCTTTTTTAACATGGAAAAAATTTCGACCATACACAAATTAAAAGTACAAGCAGGTCTACACGCTTGATATTCAAAGGTCTGTTTTCCTAATGAAGAAAAATCTTATCCTCAGCATTCAATTATAATATAAAAATCAATTGTAATCACAAAGGACGTGGACTCTTCAACATAATAAAGCAGAAAATATGTTTAGAGTAACAAGCAAACATACAACAAGAGAAACAAAGAACAGTTATAGAATAATTGATGAACTGGCTGAAGAATGAATGAGAAGGGTTTAATTAAAATAACTTCTGAAAGATCTAATAATGAAAAGGCAATGAGTAGATTTGCGTTGGAAGAGATGGTGACTTAAGTTGAGTTTGTTTTGATATCTACAATGACTCTGAGCTTTCGGTGAACAACATCGAGATAAAAAAAAGCAATGTTAAATGACTAGCTACCACCCTCAAATAGAAACCCTGTCGCCAAGATAAATTGTTTAGTGAATTTCAGAACTTACAATTAAGACTCTGACTACATTTTCAGGTTTAACAGGTAATCAGTTTTGACTACATAGCCAACTGTAGTCCATAGTTTGACAATTAAGTCAATAGAAAGCCAGTAATATGATTTAACAAAAATAGTTTTATAGACTAACTGTTAACCTCCATTCCATGGAGAATTACTGCAGTTTTTGGCGGGATCTCAAATTATCATGTAGTAGTTTTTATTTCTTAATCATAAATTTATGTTATTTGACCATATATTGTGTAACAGCGGTGGTATTTTACATAATAAAGCTTTGTTATTGTGCAAAAGTGAAGTGGTTTGGAAATAATAACATGGACCATAAATTCTGAGATGTTTCTTAAGGAGCCACCATCTTGCTTGAATACTGAAATCATCATAGGATACGACACTATATATTCAATCGATAATGCCAATAATGGTCTTAAATAAAGAGGACTAGTTGCAAATTTTAGAAGAAGAAGACGAGAAACACTGTAATTCGAGTGAGGAATGAAGTATCAATTATTATATCATATCAAATACAAAATCCAGATTCACCCTGCTGATTAACTCTTAAAGGAATATTGAAAGCACGGTAGTTAGTTTCTAATAGCTAAATGAATTTCAACCACGATGCACATAGTTAAAATAGAGTAAATAATTACTAGCGAATATCCATAAATGGTTACTTTAAATAGGCCATTATACAAGAGTGTTTTATAAAAGTCTATTCTCGTTTCAAAGTACTGAAGACCATTACTGACGTAAGTACACACACCTAGCTACAAATCTACCAGACTATTTAGATAAATTTAAAAAAAAACCGTTTGATTTGTCCGTCTATTTTTTGTTTGACCGAACAGATAACGCACTTCCAGTACGTTACGGCTTCAACATTGAGTAATTTTGTTGTTGTTAACGCCATCTGTATTTCATTCAATGCAAAATATTTTGTTACTTTTTTAACTAACTACCTACGTCCGAGAAAGTTGGATTGGAACGTCAGTGGGATTTAAAACCTGTTTATTTTTATTGTCTGCGAGAGATTTAAATATCTATAGTTAGTTTTTTCACGCTTTAATAAATTGTATTTATTTAATTAAACCATGCTCGTCAGTCTTTTATAAGAAATTTCTAGATAGTAAATCAGAAAAATAAAAAGTGTTTCATAAGTCCAACAATATTATGAAATTAGCCTTCATAGATAATAATTTTATATTGTAATTTTATTTTATTTTTAATTGACTCATAAACATAACATACCATTACGCCTGTATTCCCGAAGGGTTAGGCAGAGGTGTACAGTACACCCACAGTTTGTCGGGTACCTTTTAATGTCCCATGTAATAGGGGGCCAGCCTATTGCCATCAATCGGGCACAAGTCAAACTCCAACTGCTACTGAAAATTTCATAAAAAACCTAATAACACTTTGTTGGACCAGGGAATCGAACGCAGCATCTCGAGCAAATCATTTGCGCTTAGGACCACTAGGTTAACGAGGCAGTTAATTGACGTATAATAATTTAACTATGTATTAAACATTAATGTAATTTGGTTAATTTTTATTTTTATTGATGGCTAATTTCATCGTGTCACACTTCCGTCACATAATGCGCGCGCATTTATTAATTTTACCCTCTACTAAGCACACCAAAAAGTGAAGTAGATCTTGCACTGGCATTTCCTCTCCAAAATCCAACGTTCAAAAATCCACGTTTAAAAAAAATTGGTACTTAAAATGAAATGTTGCGTCAACACGGATATTAAAAAGGTATAATGTTGCCTCAATACGGCTGTAACTATGTTGAATAGTTAACCATAGAGCTATTGCGTATAAGAATTTTTACCATTGTCACTAGAAAAAAGGCATTTTATTCATCAATAACAGCGAATAAAACACTCTTTTACTCACAAAAGAATAAAAACTTTTGAAATTTAGAACAAGAACGAAGTATACAAATTATGTATAAAAAAATTGCTCGTACACGTGATAGAAGTTAAACTTTTTGTAATTAAAACCATTGATGGGTTTATTTCTGTGTATGTGATGGTCGCGATCTGTATCATCTTTATGTTAACTTTTTTGACGTGACAACGTCTTATAAATTGGTTTGCCGGGTGACACTTCAAGAAACTGCGTTACGCTCCGCTCACGTTATGCGCTCACAATGAGAGCGAGTGAGAGGCACGCGTCCCTTCCACTCGGGCATGGTTAGCCCGCCTAAGAGCGAGAGAGACAGACATAAAGTCGTTGTCACGTAAAACTTTCGCCCGTATACCGACTTTACAGGCAACCAAATGTTAATTTTCTTTGTAAAAACTGTGTGCCCGCATTTTGAAGGCAATAAATGTATTTTCTTTCTTTCTTTATAAACTGTTTCATTACAGCATTTACACTGATTGATCTTTAAGCGCGACAAATCAAAAGTATCACCACTTAAGAAGTTTTCTCGCAGTCAACGGTATAAAGTAGAGTACATAACTCGTGAATAAAAATTTAATCTCGGTCTTTGTATCCCTTGCTCCGCTCAGGATTCTACTTTAGAATCCCTTGCTACACTCGGCATTCTACTCTAGAATCCTTCGCTGCTCTCGGGATCCAACTCAGTCCCTCGAATTAAATTTCCTATTTTTTCACTTGTTGTTGTTACACTATACATAACAACAATTTTTTTAAGTAGGTATAGCTAATAATTTATCATGGCATAATTTATTTATGAGTTATTCTGTTCTGTTACTTTATTGCATTTTCTTTTTCATTATTAAAGCTATTTTTTTTTTCATTTTATCGGGCAAACTTAAAATATATTAAGTGATAGTGATATAAAAAGTGATAGTGCAAAAGGATTTTACTACAGATATAAAATATCAAAAATGAGAAAAAAAACAAAATTTTCATGTCACGGTACTAACTAAATTAGCTATCCGCGCTAGGTACTAAAATAAAATAAAGATAGATATTCTTCTACATTTCTAAACTCTTCATTGCTACAAAAAAGATTTTTCAAGGACAATTTGAAGGTAAATCCTAGAAACCGACATAACAAACAAACAAAAAGAAGAAGATAATAAAATGTTGATAAACCCGATCGAGTTTTTTGTCGGTTCTTCTCGATGTCTGGGATGTTTTCCGAACCAGTGGTAGTGTTTTGACATTCATAAGTGCCTTCTTGGGGCCTAAATTGAATAAAATATATTTTGATTTTTTTTTTACATTTTAACCTTCACTTTCATCATATTACTAGTGAGATTAAATAGTAACCCTCAGGTGAACATAATTATTATTTATCCTACTAAGAATTATCTAAAGACAATTATTAGCAAAACTAGCAACCGCCCGCGACTTCGATCGCGTTATTCTATACTAATACTGACACAAGCAGTACGTGATATAAAAAAAAATCACAATAACAATGGAATCACACTTCTATGGGTATAAAATGTAGTTACAAGATATCTTATGTAGATATGTCTATAAATCACACATCTTTTGAACTCTTAGAATACGCTTGATGCAAAATAAATTAGCATTAATAATATCAAAGTTAGTGAAACGAAAAAAAAATTAATTTCAAACTTTGTTATTCAACTTTTAGAGTGCTAAATCAAAGAGAAAAGTAAAGAAAGCTATAAATAAAACGGAACTTTTTTCAATATTCAAGCACAATCAAAACTCGAGAGTAACAAATCATAACTTGGGTTTCGTCAGACAGAACATTTAAAAATATAAACAACAACAAGAAAAGATCCCCGAAACCTGGTGATTTTTATTTGAATTGAAAACGCAAATCAGAGAGATCTTCAAAAGCTTTTTTTTCTAGATGTAAATTTATTTCTAAATCTGTTGTTCTGTCTGTACATGTATTTTTTTTCATGATAAGCATCTATTATAAACGACACTGATCACGAATATGAAATTAACTTTTTTTCTCTGTCTGTTTGTATGTCTGAATTTTAAATAAATTTTTAATAAATTAACTCTTTAAATAATACTAAAAGATCTCTACTCGTGCCAAATTTCAAAACTATGTCTTCCTCGGAAGAACCCTACAATTGGATAATCGTGTATATGTGTAGATAAGAGCTTCTCTTTATAATATATGTAAAAAATAAATAAATAAAAAACTGTATTTGATAATGAATTTTGATACTTAAAACAATTAATTGTTATTTTATTTAAATATTATTAAATAATATAAATACAACCACATTACCACATATACAAAACACGAAACCCATAATTCCATTTGGTAGGAATATTTCAATCAAATTGTGATCCAAGATAATCTAGAAGGTTCTACACGTAAACCCATTAGACGAGATTGCGATTGCGGTTTCGTAATATGATGTTAAATTAATATATTTAGAAAGCTATAATTACATATACAAAAATATAGTTATTAATTTTCAGCATATTATTTAAATCTGATAAAGTAATTAAAACAATTTCTTTTACCTCAAACGTGGTATTTATTATTAACATTTACAAACCGTAGACGTAACTTTTATAAAAAATTGTAAATTTTACACCTCAAATCGTCGTTCTAGTTACTAGAATTATTACAAAGAGGCAAAGTTTGTGGAAATGGAAAGGATGTAATCTTCAAACTACTAGTCCGAATCTAAATTTTTTACTATTATTATGGGCCTCGCAACCGCTTCCGTAAGTGTGTAAAAATTTCAATGTAAAATTTTTGCGAAGTTGTAGCCGAGGTATATTTTACGATGACATAAAATGCGCGAAGAAGATGCTAGGTGACACGGCCGCGCGGTTGAATCTTGCGGACTATCAACGAAATGATCCCAAATCCCAATTTATTACTATTTACTTTATTTCGAAATGGTCAGGAATGTCAGGATTAAGCTTGTGGGTTGGAAACGCGAACTAAAAAATTAAATGTGGGAGCATAATTTCACACATGACCATTCAATTCCAATCTAAGCAACGCTTTTATTATGGAAACTAAATAGCTGATATACATATATATAAATAACAACCAGACAAACAACTGACAATTAACACTCATCGCACAAATGTCAGCCGTATGTGTGGATGAAACTCGCGCCCTTTCGGCTCAGTAGTAGCGCTTACCACCACTGCGCCATGAGGCCTGTCAACTTGCCCGGTCGCACGTAGTTGTGATATTGAGCTTTGCCTTGATTGTTGTGGTTTGGTGCGTAATAGAAAGTTATTATTATTAAAATTGCACGATAAAACCCAAAACAAGTGCGATTTGGCACTATTTTTTTAGAAATATACGCAATTATTATTTTACTAACAACACAAAAGATGAATTCAAATCTGGCTGATATACTAAAAAAACAGATCAAAACTACTTTGCCTGCCTTTGATTTTATACGACTTATGATGCTATGGATTCAACTTGAGAAATATCTAACGAAATGTGTGTAGGTATAACAAAAATTTCTTACCTCAATACAATATCACAGAACACAAAAATATGAACAACATAAAATGACTCATTTATAAACGAAATAGCCATTTAGTTTACTTTTTGCTACCTACGTCTAAATTCTACTCAGTCACACTATTATAAGACTTGACATTTCCCGCGTCCCGGTATGCGCGTGCACAGAGTGCCAAAATATCTTTATAATGCTTTATTTCTTTTAAATAATCAGACTCAAAATGACCTTAAAAAAGTAGTACTTATCCATTTTATAAACATGTCAGGCGAGTCATCTGAAGTCGCTTAAAATTTGGGCAAGTTTAAAATTTTTAATTAACAAAATATTTATGATTAGTGCTTTTCCCGCGCCTTCGCTCGCTTCAGAGTTGACTTATGTTAACTGACTGAATTGCGAAATACTATTAACTAGATCACTATTTTCGAAAAGGTTGGAATTTCATACAAATTTTCATCCCCTTTTACACCACTTTAGGGTTTTGATTTCCAAATATCCTTCCTTAGTGCTCATGCTTACCTACGGTGTAAATCTTTACGTTGCTAGCACTAGTGATTAGGCCTGCGCAGAAATAGGTCAATCAGTCAGTTAATTATCTTTTTATATAAAGAGATAAATGGATTACTGTTTAACTCCAAAAATATAAGCATAATGATGCGCAGCTTATATTTATTTAAACTTTGTGATAAATGTAAAATAATATTCCTTACTAAATCATTGATTCAAAAATTTCTTTGCTACATACTTCTGCCTAAAAATTATTAACAGCTGTTACGTCTATCTGTAATAAACAATTTTTATTAATTGTTGATGTTAAACGAAAATGTTAAATAATGGAATAAAGAAAAGAGTATTATGATATTAACTGAAGCGACAAAAGAGATTTGGTCGAGCTCGTGGGTTGGTCACATATCGCATTTTCTTCTTTTAACAATGTCGAACTATGGATTTCTCGGCGTTTGAAATCGTGAATACATTTTAGGTTCGCGTGGTGATGCTGAGTCCTCTCGGGAACAGGTTTTTGTCTAGCAGTGTGACACTTATAGCCTCATAGTATTTATTTATGAAAATTCATTTCCCGCAGCTTCGCTCGTGTCATAGTTGAGTTATGTCCCATTAAAAATATGTTTTCATGACAATTTGTTTAGACCTATTTTCAAAAATTTCAGACGTTCATACAACCTTTCATCCCTTTTCAACAGTTTAGGGGTTGAATTTCCAGAAATCATTTGTGGTCACCTGCCGTGTCAAATGGACCCACATGCAAATTTTCGCTGTCCTAGCCTCAATAGTTTGGGCTATGCGCTGATTTATCACTCAATCAGTTAGTAATTATGGTTTTACTAGTTGTGTCTCACGGATTCTTCCGTGATAATTTTATCCGACAAACGCTGCGCCGTCAATGCACCCGTTCTCCGGCAAGTACAAATTATTTTAATTTTTACATTATCTTCTTAACTATATGTCAAAATAACATACTATAAACAGCAAATTTTACTTAATTATATTGTCTTTATGATGAAGTAACTTTTGTTCGTAAGGATTAACATGCAATGCCTAACAATAATGCTTATAAACCACTTTTGATTTTTCAATAAATCTTTGTCACAAAATACCTTATTGTGGCTTATATATAAGAGAAAGGCACATGCTATCGCTGACTTTTTCTAGATATATAAAGGTCCAATAGTTGTGTAGAACATTGTATTTCTGTACCATTAACGATTACGCCAGCGCACGCAGATAAAGCAGATCGACTTACGTAACAAAAATCAATATTTAAGGCTAGTTGAGAGTTTTAACCTATACTATTCCTCGGAAGTCTGGCTATCATATACAAAAAGAATATTTCGAATCCGACTGGTCGTTGCACAGATTAGCCTGTTTAAACAAACAAACAAAAAACTTTTCCGCTTTATTATAATAGTATAAATTATTAAAATCAATATATGTTGACGAATGATTGATTGAACACGCATTGTGTTTTCCACTCGCAATGTTATTTATTAATAAGTTTTAATCGTTGATAGACGCAGCAAGTCCACGGGCATTAACTCTCGAGCTAAGCGTATATCAGAAATTTACAACTTTGACTACATTAACACCGTCTGGGAGCGCTCGTTAACGTTCCGCAAGTTATTAATATTTCACAGTTGTTATGTAAAATTACTAATAAAGTCTGTAGGCAGTCTACGTTCGAATTAATAGGTATAAGTGACACAAATAACCCACACTCTTGTAAATGCGAAAATAACTCTGTCGGTCTGTTTGTTAGCTTTTCATGGCTAAACCTCTGAATCGATTACAATGTTTGCCATTTGGCTGGGAACTGGAAAAGGGTATAGTATGAAAAACACAAAAATAAAACATGTGGTTTCTCTGGAAAGAAATTTTGCATTTTGAGAAAATTACACAGTAATGATTGGGACTAGGCTGGACAAAAAAAAATTTGGTTGACCCATAAAAGGACAGTCTTTCTTATATACAGTACTAATCCCTGTCCTGTACGTCCACTGAAAATGATAACTGTAAACAATATAAATACTGTAATGAAAGATTTTAAATAATGTTGATAGATCCGATCGAGTTTCTTACAAGCTCTTTTCGATGACTGGGATTTTTAACGTTCATAACTGACTTCTTAGGGCCTAAATTGAATAAAATATTTTAGATTTAGATTTGATTTCAATAAAGCAATACAAACTGGTACAAATAATGTCTTAATAGTATTCTATTAAGTGAGCAATTCTTACATTAAATTAACTAAATTTAACGTATGTAATTAGTTTCTCGTAAACGGATCAAAAAATGTAGATGATATAAAAATTTTGTTTTACCTACATATGTGTTTTTTTTAATGATGATACCGAGCAAAGCCTTTTCGCCCAGAAATACTTTCAATAAAACTTCCAAACGATATATAGATGTCAGTTAAATAAATACGTCTTTAATATTATATAATTAATTGTAGATGTTCAGTTGTAGGATACCTATAAACTCGCATTAGCTTACTCAAATATATCGAGGTTCATTTCGGAACGCTAACATGTGTTTAACTAAACATTTGTGTTTATAAACTGTAATCGAGTTACGGAAAACACAAATACACAAAAGACACATGTTTATAAAATAGACCAAGAGCTAGGATAATAGGTAGATACAGTATAATTCTTCTTGTACTATCTACGCTGTATTTCTTTTATTCTTTGACTAGATACGCACGCAGCTGCGCTCGTGTGGACTACAAAATGTCGTTAAACAGGCACATTGCACGAATCGTTACCCCGTTCCTGGTTATTTTAAGGACAAACATTCTTATTTTCGGTGATTATATTATATAATTATAAGATAGACATATGTTAAGATATACAATTATGTACCTACTACATTAACTTGATATATGTCTTACGATTTGTTCAGCGTGAGCTCTATAATCGTCGTTTTTCCGTTTTGATTTTTATTAGCGTGGAACCCTAATTATTTTTCTAAAATATAAGTAGCTTAAGTTACTCCTAATAGCATCAGCTATCGGCCAGTGAAAGTCCCGTGAAAATCGGTTCAACAGTTTCGGAGATTACGAAGAAACGCGACTACCGATGAATTTAGTTCTCTCGGTGGTTGCCGTTGTGTATGAACTGTGCTGTGTTTACTGTCAGAGACATAATCTATAATATCCCGAGCTATTATAAAAAAAGAACAAACAGACAGACAGACAAAAATTGTAAAAAAAATTTTTTTTGTTATAAATACCGTATATACTTTCATATGCATTTAGTAAAAAGTTTAATATTACAAACGGACAATTCCATTTAATTTATTTGTATATAATATAGATTTTATAATATACGTAAAAGTACGTAGAAATAACATACAGGTTGTAAATTCCATACGCTTTTCACAACTACCCACAACGTTTACTGGAATCTACGCTTTCACACTTTTTCTTTAATAAAGTTCAGTTCACAGACATCAGGTCAAAAACCCGCCTAAATGGCACACTAACGGCCCTTTTTCAATAACCTATCTATCTGTTGTTTCAGTTACTAAATCTATCCTTTTGTGTTTACTTTCGTTTCAATAACCTATTTATGTATAGTATTTCGTATCTCCATATATCCATATCCTATAGCTTGGATAGATAAGAGGGTAGCCGATACCACTTTTAAGTTAAAGATAGTTATTACTTATAACAAGTATGTACTAATCGGGGATAGTGATCTCAGATATGTTATTGAACACCGCCGTTAGACGTGTTGCGTTCCGGGATCAGTGAGATTAAATCCAGTAATCCGGCTGGGTAGTGAATCGGTTTCTATACCCGACATATTGATAATCCCTTTACAATAATTCCCTTTTGGTTTGTTGTGTTTCCAGATCAGCTGTGAAGAGACTAGCAGGCCAGTATGACTGCTAAAATGGTCTACCAATCACTTGGTGTTCGCTGTTATTTTTAAATTATACTATGCTTACCCTCAGGCATCGTGAGATGTTACTGTCCCTTGCTTTGCCGTAGTAGAACATAAAACAATATTAATGGAAAAAATATATTTTGAACAAGTTTTTATTTAATATTTCAGTTGTACTAAAATGAAAATATATTTTATACAAGGTTGTGCTTAATGTTATTTATATCAGTGAATATAATAAAACAGATCTATCAAAATCTTGTATAAAAGTACCTACTTATATAGGCACGATGTTAGGTTATAATAAGGTTTATAAAAAATAAATATTCATAGTTATACCTAATATTCTTTTATATCCAACAATCTTTATATACCTATATAAAAACTAATTTAAATTTACCTTGGTTATGGAATCACGCGTAAACAGCTGGACCAATTTCGCTAATTCTTTTTTTTTTTTTTTTTATTGTGTTTGTTATTATCAGAAGAAGGTTCTTATGAGAAAAAAAATAAGAAAGTTGCGCGGAACATTAGAGAATTTAAGGAAACTTAACGACCATAATAACTTTTTTAACCTTCTTACTGCTTTTGATAGTATAAACATTTCTAATATAAATCAGACGCATCGGTCGGAATTAAAGCTTTCTACACCTTTTTATTTTAAGCGTATTGCGAGCACGGAAGATTATGAGATTTGGCATGGTTAAAGTTTATATGGAGAAGGAGTGCAGAAAGCTAAAATTTATCTATAATATCTGTTACTAATGTATTAAATAAAATAAATTAATACTGTGAATCCTATACCGACCATGCCATTGAACTTAGACCCCCCCCCCCCCCCAAATATATTGACATTGTCAACGAAAAGTGACGTACATAATACTAATTGTTTAGGTTCATGAATACTACAAATGTCAACCAGAAAATAGTCTATGATCAAAAAGTCGCTGGTCGAATTTTGACTTTAGAGCGACCGCTAGTATTGATAAAATGTTGCGGAACCAGCCACGTCTTTGTAATGCCACCCGACTTGCGGTGAAGAAATTAATGAACAACGTCATCGAAGCCACAATTTCGAAAGATAAGTACAAAGCCGAAGACGTTTTGATTCCACGGATTCCTTCGATTCTGAACGACATGCCATTCAACTTTAAACGGTTACAATTTCCAAAGCGGCCAGCATTTCCAATGTCGATAAATAAATCGCAAGGACAGTCGGAGTCGCTATGTGTTTATAGCATCAATCTTGAAAATCCATGTTTTTCACATGGCCTGTTTGTTGTATGTCGCCTGTTACCTTGTCGGAATATATCAACAAAACTATTCATACACGCGCCAGAAAATAAAACTAAGAGAATGCTGTGTACTATAAAGCATTAGAATAATAAACAATATGTTTTTGTAATAATATTTTTTATTATTAATTAAACCAATTCGAATTCAATATTCATGGTTGAAACGTCTGTCGGGTCAGCTAGTTTTAAATAATAAGCAAAATAATAAATTTAATACATTACAATATCTAAAGTTTCTAGTTCTTAGACTATGGTAGTATTTGTTTATTTTACAACCCGTGAATACAAAATTTGTACATACAAATTTTTCGCGGCTGAAATAAGTATTCGGGATGTTATATATTAATGTTAAATTTTTTACTGTCATTTATTTTTAGTTCGTTTGAAGACAACTTCGTCTATCACTATGTCTTGTATAATGATTTCGTTTTGGAACAAGTTTAGCGCTCGACAATGGAATTTTTGTGCCTCCAATAGATCATTTCCTTTATTAGTTTTGTTAGAAAATTGTAAAACTGAGAATAAAACGGACCAAATTTACCATGCGGCTATATTTCATACTGATCACCATCATGAATCAGCCTTTAGAAGTCTACTACTAGACATAACCGTCTCCTAAGACTCGCCAGTAGATATGATCTACGACTTTCCGCATCCAGTCACTTCGAGCCACTCTTCTGCAAATCTCTCGCTCCATCTGGTTTGAGGGCGTCTTATACTCCCTTTGCCATGACGTGGTCTCCAGTCAAGAATTTTTCTACTCCATCGGCTATCAATTTTTCTAAAGATGTGACTGGCTCATTGTCACTTTAGCTTGCTTACTTTTTGAACAAATCAATTTTGATAAATTGTCGAGGTGGTAAAGTAAGATATGTGTGCACCTCAACAGTTCACTCTGTTTTCTGTTTTGAAAGATATGATTGACAACACGTTGTACGTTCGTTCTAATTCTTCAAGGTTAGCTATTTATGTTTATCTAGCTATGTCCCAAACTATCTTAATTATTTTTATCATTATAGGCTATAGGTTTATGGCCACAATCTCACCTGATCTTGAGTAACAATGTGGCCAAGATGGTAGCACGCTAAGCCTAGTGGAAGACTGGCTCTCAAGTGCAGCTGCCGGAACATACCTATTGGCGTTTGGCGACAGATCTTCAACTTGAGGGCGGTAGCTAATAAGGCAGACATTAGAAAAAGTTATAGCACCATGCTATGGTTTCATCACGATGTTTTCCTTCACTGAAAGCTCAGGATCATTGCAGGGATTCGAACTCACTTCGATCGACGTGGAGTCCGTTCACGCTACCAACAGTATCCAAATCTCCCCGCGTCGTGTAGGCTATCGTTGCTCTCACTTCCCGGACTGTCTACAGTTTTTCAGATTACTTGACGTTCATGGATCTGATTGGTCGTTCCAGAGATTAACGCGTGCAAACAAAAAAAGAAACTCTACATCACTACATCATTATATAATGTATTAGTATATCTATACCAATATTATAAAGAGGAAATATTTGATTTTTTGTTTGTAATGGATAAACTCAAAAACTACTTGACTGATTTTAAAAATTATTTCACCAATATAAAGCTACTGATACTGTTATCATCGAGTAATATAGACTAGACCTATTATCATTAGAAAAATTAATTTATTCCTCATAAAAATGTCGATAGTTTTACACGAAGTATAAAAAATTGCCTACGCGGTTGCTTTGGCGATGTTTATCGTATGAAATTAACTCGGGTGAAATTGTGGTGCACAGCTAGTGTTAAATATAGTATCTAATAAAATAAATTTGTAAATTACAATAGTACCGGGAACATAGGTATTTTTAATTAAAATTATATTCATAACTTATTGGAAGTCGTGTTTTTATGTTTATGAAACTACATTTATTTTCTGTATAATTTTAATTAATTATGTACAATTATTAAGTTATAGAATTAGTGACCTTTGGATTATTCGTCAAATTGTAAAACCAAACGTAGTGCGTTAATAAAACCAAATAATTTACAAGAGAAGATACATATAATCAAGTTATCAATAAAATGCAATCTGATGTCAGATGGATTGTCCCAATACGTCATGGTTGGATTTGTTCCATCAAAAATTATTTCAAAGAAGATATAATAAATAAATGTAAGTCGACTGAAAGACGAAAGTGGAATCCACCCCATCACTTTTTCCCCGACTATAAGGAAAATAGTGTATCAGCAGAAGGGGTTCAGTTGATTTATTACTGACAGAGACCAATGCCAATGTCATTCCCACCAAGTTCAAGGCTTTCGCTCGATCATCAATCATTGTGGAAGGGAACAAAGGTTTTTATTTCGCTTCCTATTGCGCGATTCATTTGGCAATTTGACAGCAACAACCAATGTTATCGTAGACAGAGAAGCAATTAGACAGACATATTGTGTAACTGGGTGCGAAATAGCGACAATGTTTTCATTTTATTCAGTTTCCTTAAAATTTACCATTGTACGAATGCACAGAACACTTTCAACCTCGACTATTTTGACAACTCTAGTGCTTTTAGCACAAAAGTGTTTACAGTGTGATAGAGAGAGAAAATTCATAGCTCTTTCTCTTTTATATAGTTCATATTTTTTATAGTTCAGTTCGGAGTAAAAGAGTAAGAAATATCCCAAACTCTTATAATCGTTCTCTCCACGAATGCTATGGGTAAAATCATGGGAGTCGTGCCTTTATGTTCTTCCATTTATCTTGATACCATTAAATACATTACGACTTCTTGTCTCTTACCACTATAGATAGGAATCTAAGAGCACTATTTCGTTTTGTTTTTGCTTCATATTTTGGTGTTATTATTACGGAGAAATATTTTTTCTATGCAATCGGTATCTTTTAATTTCGTTCATATTAAAAAATGTTGAATGTAGGTCCATAGGAGCCACTTATGACCGCTACTGTTAGGAGCGGTATAGAAAACCTCACTGAAACCTAGAAGATTGAGTGAAAATTATGGAAGAGTTAAGCAATTCTTAGTACTTTTTCAGTAAATAATTTAGTAAATAGTAGGTACATAAATTTTCATTGCTAAACAACAAAAGTTGTAGGTTATAGTTTACGAGTGTACTCTGTAATATCAACGTGGCTCCCTCCAGTCAAAGGTAATTTAACTTCTTCATTTTATATTATGACATTAAAAAAATGTGCTTACTTCGAGATATAAGCATAAAATAACTTGTACTTCATAAAAATGTTACGGCCCGTTACTGCCAATTTTCGTGAAGCGTAAATTTGACGAGGCGTTTACGAAAGCAATTCAAACCTTCTCAAATAAATGTATGTAATATATTATATACACTGTATTATCTGTTTCATTATAAGGTCATAGGTACTTTTATTTAGAAAAAAATGCGTAATTTTGAAGAATGTTAACCTAATTTATAACCATTTTTTATTGTGTAATAATAACTTTCTTACTTCCATTTCTTGTCTAGTATTCACGCTTATGCCTAGTTCCAGATTTTTTTAAACTATGAATATCCACAAGATCAGCACATAAAATAATCTAGTTTGCAAGTCTCGTGTAAGTTATAAAAATTACAATTATTACAATGACCAATTTTTATTTCTTTATATTTAGTTTTTTTTTTGCTGCCAAGACAATGAGTACTGCAATTGTAAAAGAAGCTCAGCTAGTGGTTTTGCTTGTGAATATATGAAAAAAAGAACATTCCATCATATTTCAAAACCTTATTGAAAATTGTAAGTCATAATGGAAATACACACTAACAGAAAAAAAGCAAGGACATAGGTAAGGCTTTGAAGCATAATAATACTTCTAAATATAATTATTAACTTATCGTATCGTGTATGGCACACATTGCAAGGTATCTGGAGAAATAACAATGATGAAGAAATGTTTATAAATTTGACATCTATTGAGAAGCATGTTCTAACATGTGCGTAGTACGAGTAACTAATTTCAGTGTTGTCTGTATTATATTTAGCACGTAAGTATGCTTGGAATTTTTCATCATAACAATATTTAAGACGAAGTTTAAAAAAAATAGCTTTGACAATCTCTTTACTCGTATACATAAAAATCTAAAAGAATCTTTTTTTAATACTTCATAAGCTTTTCTTGCTCAATTAAGCTTACTTTAAATTATCAATAAACTTGCATAGAGTGACAAATTTTAATCAAATAATAATAAAACAAGTCATTGGAACAATTTAACTGAAACGGCAAATGTAATTAATTATATTAACTTTCATAAAATATTTAGATACATTTTTTTTTAAATCAAGAGCAGAACATCATACACCAAGCTATTTGACAAATAAAGTAATAAACACCAAGTAAACAGTAGAATATGACCGGTATAGTGCGACACACGATGTAAAAAGTGTAACCCAACGCATACTGAACCATTTCTTTAATGGAGAAACTTTTCTTTGCTCGTTTTCCCAAACAGGGATCGAATTCCTTGTACGCTGAAAATAAAGATTCAAAAGTAATTTTAATTCTTTCACATTTCATAAAAAAATAATCAGTGTTTATATGTTTAATTCAACGAAAAATTTTTATTTTTTAATCTAGGTTTTCTTTAAAATACCAAATACAGAACTGAACTGACGTGGTTAATAATATCTCTACTACTACGGAAGAAGCATTGATCCAGTAATAATACAGCTATTGTCTGATAAATTATATTATACAAAGGAAAAACTGTAAAAGTGATGAAAGAAGTAGATTGACTGGTTTAAAAGACGAAGACGGCTCACATATAGTTCAAGAGATGACTACATAAAAACTTTGTCATGCGCTAAATGGCTGATTCCTGTTGTAAAATTTAACCACATTCGACATCCATCCTCGCTTTAAACCTCGTGGCTGCGCTGCCAGACATAACAATCTGAACTCGCCTACACATAAGGATAATAGGAATCAGCCATGTAACGAACAACAATTTTTTTTTATGTAGCCACCTCACCTCAATAACAAAAACATAATATACCGTCACGCCTGTATTCCCGAAGGGTTAGGCAGAGGTGTACCAATGTACACCCACAGTTCATCGGATATGTTTATAGGTCCCACGTGATAGGGGGCGAGCCTATTGCCATTAATCGAGAACAAACCCAAACTCCGAGCTGCTACTGAGAATTTAATAGAAAAACCCGATAACACTTTGCTTGAACTGGGAATCGGAGCCAGGACCTCGAGCATAGCAGTCGCACTTAGGACCCACTAGGCTTATGAGGCAGTTTAAAAAAAAAAAAAAATATTAAAAAAAGTATGCTTCGAATGTTTGGATACCGGAAAAGTATATATCATAAAAAAAAATACAATACGAATGTGTGTTAAAGTAGAAGCAGCGGTCGAATGATGCTAACTTTGCCTATCAAATAGAAAAATTATCGAACGTAAGAAAAGTAAGAAATCTCAAGGAAGCGAGAAATGCTTAATATATGGTATAATAATAGATATACCTACTAATAGTAATAGTACCACTTAATAATAGATAGTTGGAGTTTTCTCACTTGAAATTTGAAGTAATGATGGTTCAGTATAGTACATTCGGATGCCACGCCGAAGGACTAAAGGGTCATTTACGCTCTGCCCAAGTAGCAAGTACGAGTGATAAGCGATTAGTTAAGTAGGTTAGGTAGGATGTAAAGTGTCTAGTTTTAACAAAACGTTAAAACAGTGCTTACTGGTTTTTGAATGTAGTCAGCGTCTATGTATATTTTTTAAATTATAATCTCTAGTAAAATTATATTTAGACCTGTAAATAGTGTTCGTATAACATGGTTTATAAATTCAAACAACACACGAGTGCGAGAAGTACATGGCTGATTTGGAGAGGCTCCATAACTTACTACTGCTTCACAGAATAAATATCCTTGTGACTAAGAAAAGTCTAAATGGGGCATTCGTTTCAAAATTTATGAGAATCCTAATTCAATAACACCGTCAAGAGGGACTCTGTATATCAAACGAAATTACCTAATTCAAAATTCCCTGGTCTATCGACCTAGATGCCTAAAGTTACGCCGGTAACGAATCTATTCCCATAAGATTTAATTACATTAGAAGTTGTTTGAGTCTAGTTAAAAATTTGGTTTAGGGTAACACGTTTCGGGAGCAACTTCTACAAATTTGTATACCTGGAGGATTTAGTGGAGGCATTTGAAAATCTATCTGTTGATAAATTTTGCATTTTAGACTGCTCTGTACTTATGACCAAGTTTTGAATACTATCTAGATCAAATGACTGTACAGCACCGGGTAGCAAGTACAATATACAGTCCAAAAACAACAGTGACCATCGGTGGCAGATTTAATAAACGGCAGTCGTCGATGTCATGCTGGCATTATTTGCTGCATTGCCAAGTCAATTTAAAAGCATCAAAATTATCGACGCGAAATTTTATTACAACATTTATGAAAATAAAATTTAAATAAAAACGACAATTTCGAAGAACTACCGAGACGATGCTGTGAGTCATCACCCTTTTCATAAAATGACGCGAAAGTGCGTCAGCTTTCAAATCATCGGATATATTATGGAACAAGCTTCATCGGTCATTTATAGAAGAAGTCATAAGTAATAATATAATTACTTACTTGGCATTATGGTAAATATTTATAGTGTTTATTACTTTACTTTTTCTTGGATACTTCTATTGCAGTCCCATTATTTTTTGATAGTTTTGTTCTGTAATTATTAGGTTTACATAATAAATATTTTAATTGTAACGGTTAATGTTATAGTGACAGTATTTTTTTCTGTCAGTTCTGCTGCCAGCATTTTAGTTTTTTTTTTCTTTGTTTCAAAAATAGTATAATATAGCGTAATTTTCAAATTTTAAACCACCTTTATGGTACGGTAAATAAGTCAAAACTTTAGTTATAAGCAAAAATATTTTGGATATTCAGCAAATTGATAGTCCATACGACAAACAAAAATGAAACCCTAATCATGAAATGAATATTAATGTAATATTAGTAAGACAACCCGGCCCTAGTACTTCCAGACGCCGTGATATACGTCTCCCATCTAGGTACTATGATTACTCTATGTAGGTTGTATATGCGTAGGTTGTTAGTTCTTTTCTTGAATTTGACAAAGAATAATAAGAAGTGCTCTAGCTAGCGGATCGTTTTAATGTATTTCAAAATGTCTGTTTTGTTTTCTGATTTACGAACTAACTACGTACTAACTTACGAATGTGTAATACATTGTGGTGGTTGAATAAACGTTTCAACTATCTGCCGACTATATTATTTATAAGACTGAGCTAGCTTGGCGAAAATATATTCTTTACTAATATTAGGTCCTTACATATGAAATTAGCGTTTTATATGGTAAAAATAAAATGAAAAAAATATTATGAAATTATGCATTTAATCAATCGAAGTATGTACCATTATTATCTATGCACTTTCGCCATTTTAAAGGTAGTTCATTGATTCTATTGCTGACAAAAATTGTGGGAGCAAGAATCAATAAAATCTTTGAAGGCAGTTTGGACTGCCTCATCGGAAATGAATTTATTTTCCTTGCAAGAAATTGTCCAGATTCCGAAAAAAGTGGTAATTTGTTGGAGCAAAGTCCGGGGAATATGGTGGGTTTCGGAGACATTCCAACCACAGTTCCTCTAATTTAGCGACCGTCGGTCGGTTCTGAAGCAGCAGTGGGTTTGAGATATTGGCCAGTATCAGTTGTTTAACGGCTAGCTTTTCTATCATGGTTTGCAATTGTTGACAATACAGATCTGCCGTTATCGTCTGGACAGATCTTACGATGCTGTAGTGTATGACACCAGCACTGGTCCACCAAACACTCACCAGTACCTTTTTCTGAGATGACTTTCGCTTGGGACAGGATTTGGCCGGTTCTCCTGGGTTCAACCACTGTTATGAGCGTTTCCGATTGTCGTAAAAGATCCATTTTTCGTCACAAGTAACAATACGATTCAAAATTCCCTCGTTATTGTGACGGTTAAGTAAGAGGTGTTTGTTGGCGTGCTTCAGTCAATTCATGCGGTACCCATTTCTCAAGCTTTTTCACTTTTCCTGTTTGTTTCAAGTGAATTTTTTTATCACTCACACCGAAGACTGGCGCTAACTCTGATGTGGTTTGCGAATGATCCGCTTCAACGATCACCTTTGATTCTTCATTTTCAACTAGGGTCTCCGGCCGTCCACGGGGTTTGTTTCGTAAGTCAAAATTTCCAGAACGAAAACGTTGGAACCAAAAACGTACCGGTTTTCTTTTACAGTAGCTTTCCCATACATATAATTAATCCTTCGAGCTGATCATGCAGCGCTGATGCCACAATGGAACTTATATTCGTAAATAAGGCTATATTTTGAATTTTCTATTTTGTGAAAAGAACGATGTTAAAGAAAAATAAAATGGTGAGAAAACGAATGAATCACTAATTTTGAAACACAAATACACAAGCCAAAATTTGGAATAAATTTGAATTTGGAATTTCTAACCAGACGATATTTGAGATCAAAGTGACCAGTTCAACAAAACGCCAATTTCATATGTAAGGACCTCATATTAATAAAATACTTAAATACTGTTTTTCGTCTTAAATTGGTCTTTCTGTTTCCACTAAAGGTTCTTAAAAAGCTTGTAATTACATAATTAAATAATTATATTGTTATACGTTTTCTAAATAACAATTGCATACTTTACAGGATAAAACTTACTTACATTAAATACTTATAATGCGCTAACTAAAAACGGTTATGCGGTTCATTTGTATATGGTAGAAGTGGGAGTGGGAGGTATATCCACAGAAATCTCTCTAAACTTGCTAAAAGTCCTCGGCCTGTCGAGAACTGTAGTAAGTTCTATCTTACAACGGGTATCTAAAGCAGCGTAAGCAGGCTCTTTCCAAATCTGGCTTGGCAGAAAGGGTATCGCAAACTGTCAAGGTGAGCGCTGATGTGCATCATAAGGGGCCCCCTAAATCTATACCTGGGTATTCGCAAGTCCCGGGGGCTGCTCGATTAATCCATGGAATGCTAAGATGTTTGTCTCTTATTTAATTTGATAATATTAATTATTTATAGGTGTTAGGGTTACCATAAATTTTTTACGTAGACGTTTACGTGTAACATAAAAACGATCATTGTGAAATGACTATAAATACATACATAAATAAATTCTATATTCCCGTTAATATAATATGTTAAAATAAGGTTACTTTTACAAACTCTTACAACCATTTTATATAGGTGAATAATTTAAAAAATATAATGGCTTTTGAAATATAGACAATAACAAACAACGACACCAACCCCTCAATAAGAGTTGTTTTTAAAGTAAAGTACCTATGTTCAAAATAAGATTAGTGTTCCACAGTCCAAAGTACACTCCCACACGTTAAGTGTCAGAACATAAACAAACGCTTGAGAACATAACATAATATCTGTAAAGCTTTTGAGATGAGTGATTGTCATAATAAGCAGATGGATGATCAGTGCAAGTTATTTTTGCAAATTCTCTCACACTTGCTCCGAAATCGATGAATGAGCATCTGATGCACCAACGCTGAGTGATAAATTTTACTTGCATTGCTTTATATCTACGACATGTATCGTGGTAGCCGTAATAAATATTACGTTCATATAACCTAACCGTTTTCGTTTAAAGCGGATGCAGTACTTACACTCCATTTTAATGATATTTTGCTACTCTGCCCATCCTTATGCTCGGAAATGGCTGATATATTCGATCTTAAAAATAATTACAATAAATACTCGTTAGTTTATCTATAATCTTATCGTGCTTGTTATTCGGCTGTTTTTCGTTTATCCTCAAAAGGAGCGATATTGCTTTGAAATATATCTCCAATCCGATCGCCTTCCAACAAGGGTCTCCCATTTGGAGGGATCAATATTGCACCACTTATAAAATTAGTATGTATATTTTCTATGAACATAATTTTATTTTTAATTATTTTGTCGGACTTGTTACAATTGTTCAATGTGCTTGAAGAACAACTTAATAAGTAATAACAAAGAATCTTTATTTAAGCTCTAGAAGCTACCACGTAAAAGTAAAATGTTATGATATTATTGAAAGGCTTAAACTGACTTTATGGTGAAGCAGTCAATTTATCCAAATAAAACTACAAAAATCGCAGGTTCGATTTGCTTCAGAGCTAACAAATTTAAGTAACAAATCGTGTTTTTTATTTCAAGGATGTAGTTTTAATTCTGTTTATGTATTATATAATATAACATTTCTTATGAGTTCATGGATAAATATTGCAACCATACTCTGCTAGAACATAAACATCTAACAACGTAACGTAACATCTTCTCGTGCAAGATTCCGTAGTCTCTTAAGCCGAAAGTCTTCGGTAAATGAATGTTGCCAGTGATGACGTATAGTAATGAGATATGGTCGAATCAAAAATGAGATCTCCAGTAGAACGTTTGTGCTTTACATTGCTCGTAGAACCGGTGGCCGACGGGGCTATAGATTTGTTAAGTAGCGATCACGTGGTACGTGGGTAGGTAGACCCGCTACAGAGTAAAACCTCGATCTGGTAAAGGTTAAGGTAACTCCCTGGATAAAAAAGTGCAGGACCGGTCATTGTGGTGATCTTTGGGAAAGGCTTATGTCCAACAATGGACATGTATCGGCTGAATGGATCGATTGCCAGAACAAAAATCTGAACATTTCGACATATTATGTGCAAAAAACTATCGAATTTATTACGATTATTTTTGGCACAGGGCTTGAGATAGCTTGCTGAGTGACTTTTAATCAACAGATTTATAATAAAATGATTAATTCTGATATAAGTGAAGTGAAAACCGAGACGAGAGATGAAAACAGAGTCATCGGAACTGTCGCAGATGTGACTAATAAAAATAAATAACAAACGACTGAATTCCTCAGTTGCGTCACGGTTCTGTAGGTTTAGTTTGGAGTTATGTTTTAAAAATAAACGTAACATTCAAGCACTGAGACATAATATTGTGAAATCATTATTTTTGTAGACTAGTGTTAAGTTAATATTGATTTATATAGGATTAACAACAGTCATTCATTAAAAAATACATAAATAATAACAAATACAGGTAACAAGATTAATGAACAACTAATTATAGCCAATCTCAGCATGTATAAAATCAAATAAATTAATGGTTAAAATAATAATTACAATATACCTTGAATATAATATTATATATAGAATTCTTTTTTATTAAAACACATACTTTTAAATCAATATCAATACATAGTGCTAAGTAAAGTCGCTATTCACGTCTGTTCAGTTGTACGCTTTTTCTAAACCACGCAAAGGATGTTTATACAGTTTTCACTGTCATTTAGATAATTTTTTACAGAAGGTTTGCATATACAGTACATTCCAATTAAGTTTTTGTAGAGTAAAGATAATTAAATGTTTTGTATTGAAGTCGTCAAAAAATTATTTTCGGAACCTTCCATGGCTTACCCTGGCTAAGCCTTAAGAGATATATTAATATATTGTTTTAAATAATTATAGGTCTTTAAGAAACCTAGAGAAAACTCTGCGATGACATATATCTATCTTCTAAGATTGACTCACAGTAACAACTTCAAGCCCATTGTATAATTTTTATTTTTTTTAATCTCTTTATTTAATTAAAGGATTTGGTCACAAAGCGACCGCCATCCCTATTGGTAAGCATACACATAATAATTATTACAATACACACATCTTTATCTTCTATCTATACCTATTTGTACTAACCTGTACAGCATCCTGGCTTCTTCCGACAAAGGTGAAGCCAGAATACTGTTACAGACCCCAATAGAACGTAAGTTTTTATTTATTACTAAGCAGTAGTTTTTTCTTTCTAGCTCATTCCGGACACATTCCACCATAATATGATAAGCATCCTCTATATAATCGCATTCAGTGCACCGAGTTGACTGTATTTTTTTCATTAAGAAGGCAAATTTATTAAGTAGAATATGTCCAGAACGGAGTCTCAAAGCTGTAACTGTTTCAGCCCTCGTCCAATCAGCTTTATCGGTCCAGGGAACATGAAGAGGATGAGGTTCTATACCAAATACCTTTACTGAGAGACCTCTCGTTGAAATATTCCTTCCACAAATCCATACAGCGCCTTTTTACGATATAAAATACCTTGGTATAAAACGGCAGACATCCAAAAGGAATCCCATCAGTGATGGCCTCCCTTGCCAGACGATCTACCTCTTCGTTACCCCCAAGCTTATAAATATTAATTTGTTTATTTCTGCTTTGTATATACTATACTATTGTATAGTATGGTAATGTGAATGCACTGTACCTAATGATAGGCATAGTTTTATTTACTTAATCGTATGACTAAATAGAGTATTGTAAATATTGTACCTGGATTTTAAAATTTTTCAGCTATCGTCGTTATGAGGGATTAGATCATCTGGGGAGCCGTTGTATCTACTTAGTGGGCACTCTTCTACAATATTGTGGACATCAAAACGCGGTGAAACGATCCAGTAACAGCGATAATAGACTATGTACTTATTTGGCGCAAAATAAAAAGTAGTATTTGACTTAAGAAATTAACATATATTGATTTCAGATATTAACAGTGTTTTAATTTTAATATTTTCATTTTTTTATTTTTAACTCTGAAAGCGCTGTCTGCCATAATTTGACGTCTAGGACTCTAATCAAATTTCATTTTGGAATTTATATGAGTGAAATTCGATATGTAGTCTATGCTCTGACATTGACATTTATGATATAAAAAGTAGGTATCGAGATTTTTACAGTTGTCAAATGTTTATTTTCGACCCATATGACGTCACTGCAGAGATATAATAATTTATAGAATAATATGGCTGACAGTGTTTTTGCCTGTTCGCGGAAAACATAAAATAAAGCTTTGCGGTTTTCTAGGTTCTAAAATATTATGATAAAAAAAAAATCTCTAATCGGACAAAATAATTTAAGACCTACTTTAAAAAGTCAACAAGTCTAATATTCAGTGCACAGTCTGTTTAGCGTGCACTATATACATTTCTCGTTATTTCAAACCCCCTTGAAAAATAGGCACAATACAATCCACACCAAGAGATCGCCATTCCATCACAGTTCTCCGCTGTAATGCCGGCCTTCAAGTTTCTCGACAGCTGAATATACAATGGCGTATCTCAAAGTGCGACAAATCAAAAGAGAATTATCGTGACGGGTTTATTACACTTTGAATGGTGGTCGCGACTCAATCAGGTAGGTACAGATGTCTACCACACCGTTTGGTTACTGGATATACCTGCATCCGCTGATCTCGGAACACGATATACATATAATATATAAATATAATATAATTTATAAATAGCTTTAATCAAAATTTCCTGTACCGATATTTTATTTGATACTGTGTATTTACCAACGCTGTTCATGAATTTATTTATTTTCCTTAAACTCCGTCGGCCGTCAACTGTTTATGAGGTTTCTACAACGCTCAGTAAAAGTTTATTTTATAAAAATGTCAAATTAAATCTTATCATGACTGTGTAGGAATCAAAATAGCTTGAACCAGTGACTCCGTGGTTACAATAAAATACTATTTTCTTACATTCTGTGTAAGGTTTTTTTCAGATAAATCAAATAAAAGAGACCATTAACGAGGTTGTTAGCTTATTTAATGTGTTCGATGACTGTAAATTGTGATTTTGTGTACCAGTTTGGTTAATGCTTTAATAAAATTTATTGCTGATAAGGTTAAATTATACCTAAGTACCTACTTCTATAGAACTACTGTAGAAAGTAGAAGTAATTTTTTGAATTAATATAAGTTACAATATGTACTTATATGGTAACCAAAAAATGAGATACTCATTTTTATAATCATTAGAGCCAAATCTATATAATTAATAAAATTTTAGTGTCTGTTTGTAATGTCAAAATAATAGCTTATTAACACATGCACAAGAAAGTGTATACGGACCTACAAAACAGCACTTTTAAAAAAAATTGTCTGTCTATCTGTGTGTTTGTTCCGGGTAATTTTCGAAACGATTTGACCAATATTGACGGGGCTTTCACTGTCAGAAAGCTGATGTTATAAGGAGTAACTTAGGCCACTTTTTTAGAAAAATAATTAGGGTTCCGCGAAAATAAAAATAAACTGGTCATGGTGAATCATTTCGGGCGCTTAAAAGGCTTACGCTGAGTAAACTATAAGAGATATAGTAAATTAATGTATAAAATACATAATTGTAGACATTAAAAAACCTACCAAAAAGTCAGAGAGAGTGTATGTCTATTTTCTAAGGAACAGCCACAATAAGCATTTTTGGATTTTAAATAGCCGGGAGCGGGGAAGTGAGATTCGTGCGTGTGCCCGATCGATAGCATTATATAGTCCACGTGAGCGAAGCCACGGGACAGATAGTTATATAATATATGCACTAGCGGTCACTTTTTGATTGTAAACATTATATTATGTTTTATATTATTTTGCAGTATGAACATAAACAATGAATATTATTTGACTACACTGTTGGCCATAAGGATACAAGAAAACTCGAGCCTTAGACGGCTTTTACAGCTTTAACTGGCTTGTCTGGATGTTATTTCACTTGGGGGCTTCTTTTCAATCAGTGTCAATGTCAATGTTTTGGAAGCCCAAGTTCAATGGTACTGTTCGGGGTAGTATTCGGAGTACCATATAATATAATTAAATGTATTTTTTTATTTATTCTACAGGAAGACTGGCAGCTTTTCATCAACAAATATAAATAATTGCAAGCTAGATATACTCAGTCATGTAAAAGTCCTCACAGATAGGATACAAATTAAAAAAAATTACCAAATAGATTATTTAAAAAAAATAACAAATGAAAAAACCAATCGCAAAAGACAAACAAAAGTTGGGTTGGGTGACAAAGTGAAAAAAAATTACTCGCATTATTTGTAACAAATTTACATAAATATAACTTGTAGCTTTATGCAGTCCTTTTCCATATACAATTTAACCATGCCAACTCTCAGAGTTCTCAGAGTCATATTATGCTTTAGAAGGAGTCCGAAGGTTTGATTCTCAGTTGGGCACTGGACAAGCCGATCTTTGACTACAAAGCTCGATAGATAACTAGTAAATGCCCGTATATGTTTATGCCGCTATTCGAATGAAACTGAAGAAAAGTGAAGAAAATTTCACAAGAACAGTAACAGTAACGTCTAGTGACTGACCAATGTAAAATTTAATTACCACGATACTCAAAAAACATGTAAATAATCTTCACACAAATAATTGGTTGTATTGTTATATGGTATTTTACTTGATCTATTTTTACAATTAATTCCAAGTCCAATACAGATATGCGAACCTATTATAGACGACCAGTACATTGATAACGTAAAAATATTTACTACTACTAAGAAAAAATAATAATTTCAGTGAATACTAATATAAATAACAGAAAATTAATGTAATTAACATTGTAACATTAAAATAATACATTGAAAGGTCAACTATGTTTTAATTAATAATGGGAAAGAAAAATAAAAAAGAGAGACCAGTGATTATAAATATCGATTATTGTAAATTAAACTAAATCCCTGAAGTGAAATAACTTTTAATCTTAGTAATAATGTTCGGTAATGGCTGTGCAAATATGTCAAAATTCTCTATTAATCCATTAAACTCATTGTATGTTCTGCACATTCTCACGACAGGCGAGTTATATCCGAGATTGGTTCTACAAAGTGCTTGAGAGAAAATTTTACTAATTCTTTTTCTACAATAATTAGGTTTATGATTGATTTATTGCATATAAAAAGTTAACTAAATATTCGATTGCGAAATATCTTCCATCTAAATAGGTAACACATTTACCTACTTTTATCTGGTACACAGTATTGCCAATGAATCATCATTATCTAGATTCACAGAACTCTGTTCAATAAATCAACCATAGTAAATCATAATGTTAGACTTAAGCAATCATATTTAATTTCCCGTTAACCATGAAACACCCACGGTGCTATAAAAATGTAACAGCATTAGCTATTTTCATGAGATTGTGTCGTAGGTACATTTATTAATAACGTGTTAAAAATAATATATTAATAAAATGAATGAATCATTACCCCGTTATTTTTTTAGGTTTATGACGAAAACAACATAAAGTTTTGTGAAAAGTTTGGCCACTGTATTAAAATTTTATTTTTTATGGTTTTAATAAATTCATCCAAATTTAAAAATAAATAATTCGTGGTTATAATACTTATATACCATAGTGCCGTGACTACGTTGGAGTTAGAGTAAGCCCCATCACTCCATAAAGCTTCCAATTTAAACTCATACCCGGATTTAATCATTTATTTATTAAATAAGGTCTAAGAATAGCCGGAACCAATAACTTGAAATCTATTTGAAGAATTTTGATGAAACTTTTTTAAATGTTCTTTATTATTACAGAAGTGCTTTATAGACTATGATATTATATTAAATAAAGAAATATGCCTGTGAAACTGGCAGGCATCAGGTCTAGGTCCAGGTTAGGAATCTATTATACTATATTAAAATCTGTAAGTTTATTTGTTTGAATATTTGTTCTTCAATTATGCTTTAATGGCCCGAAATTTGGCATAAAATTCTACTTTCTTGTCGAACGAGATATTTTTGTCTTTTTGTTTCATTTAATTTCCTTAAATGTTATCTTAAAAATTTATAGCCTGATTTAACTGTCCAAATAATACCCAAAATGGTCATAAACCCAAGGGTGAATTCTTCAGCAGAATTCAGTCCATGAAAACCAATGGCATATTAAAAGTTGAAGACGATATTAAACAAAATGATATATTATCTTATTCTTCAGAAAATTGCAGACCAATGGCAAATTACAAATATTCAAAGTTCTATCTTGGAATTATAAAAGTAATAGAGTTGGAATATTTGTTTAACCTTATTTACTCGGTGAATTATTTTAGGCTATCAATACTTTTTAATGATAGATATTACAGTACCTATACCTAGTCCACAACGTTTGCACATTATCTGTGAAACAATGAAAATATCTTTTCCATTAAGATAAGCATTTATTTGCGTTTATACTCAACTGTTCACTCTAAAAATATATTATATTATAATAATTATATTTTCAGCAATTTTACGTGCTAATTTCTAATAATAAATTGTATTTATTTCAAACCAATTTGCTTATTTTCTATAATATTAAAACCTGTCTGTAGGTACGTGTAATCTTTTTTCCTAATTTAATTTTCTAATTTCACAAGAGACACCATGAATACGACATTAAAAAAATTGTCTCTGTAACTAACGTTTAAGTGGACTTCGCTGAAAAATGGCTTGACTGATATTTATGAAATTTTTGACACGGGAAGCTTATATCATGCCTCTATTGAGAGATTATAAGAAATGTAAGAAATATTCGTAAAAATAAAATAGGAGACAAAACTAATTACAGCGTAAAAAGCGTGCGAGGCTGTGAGGAACCGTTAGTTTAGTAAAAGGATAAGAAATTTTCATTTTGAAAAACTCATATTATAACGAAGCGGAAACTTAATAAAAAAATCTAAATACATTTCCAATATAACAAAACTAAATCTTCCAATTGACACGGTAGTACCATTAAGGTTTATTTCTTGAGGGTAAGGGGTAAAAATAATTACAGATAAAATTGCAAAAGCCGACTCGTGTCAAGTATTTGGCACCTTTGCAGTAAGGCCAAACTTAGTAGTAATAGCTAAACATAATCATAACTTGCTACCATAGGAGATATTTTAGCTAAAAGCTAAGTAACTAATACATATTCCCGAATTTTCTAAGAATCCATTTAAAACAATGTCTCCAGAGTTTTAGCATTTAAGAGGCTTTTGAATCAAGTTTTTATTATGAAAACCAAATGACGCTTTAAAATTAAACTTTGAATACATTTCAAAATAACTTTTAAGTCCTTCGTATAAAATTATTTATAAAAGCATTAGGTTACACGTGTCAATGAAAATCGAGTAAGCTTTTAAACTTTTAAAATAAATTGTGTTTATTTACTACACAGGTGGAGTTTTTGGCGAGATGTTAATCTTTCATATAGTGGTTTTTATTTTCATTCATAAACTTTTGTTATAAGACTCCATGTTATGTAATTTTGCTAGCATTATACGTGATGTAGGTAGGTTATTGTGCTTAAGTAAAATTGATTTTAAATAATAATTAGGAATATGCATTTTAAATTGCCACATAAACTTTCTGGACAGTTATGAAGTGAAGTGGACACATGGAACAACATGGATTATGAATTCTTAGATGACACAAAAACTCCCTAGAACGTTCTAACAAGGGAGCCACCACCTTGCTAGAATACTGAAATCATCATAGGATAGGACATTATATTCACTCCATCATGGCAGTAGTGGTCTTCAATAAAGAGGACTAGTTGCCAATTTAAAAAAAGAAGAAGACATACGAACCTACTTATACTTATACTTACTTATAATTAAACTAACTTCATTACTAATTTTTCAAAATAGTTTAAGTGCCTTAGCTAATCCGTACAATACAAGTTTTATAAGTCATCCCCGCATAATATTATAATGCTCAGTTTTAGCCGAAGGAGATTTTCAAACGATTATTTAAAAAAACATAATATATTTATATAGCTATCATTTGACTGGTAAATAATGAGAATATAATTATTATATTTCATAGGTAATATTTGACAACATAGCAACTGCTGACCTGTGATATATTATCTACTTATATTATGCATATATTTATGTATCTATATATATCGCTAGATAGCTATTTTATATTATAGCACTGATATGGAGTTTGATTTTTTGTCTGTCTGTCTTTTTTGATTTAAGTCAAAAACAGCCCACTGGTTTTAATTATCATTTTTATTAGAGAACATTTTTATTACTTTCTCAACCAATTTCCATAAAATGTTGTTTGCTGGGACTTCTCCTGATAATCCAAAAATTACAAAAGTGATAGATAGGCTAAAAAATTTCATTAATAATATAAAAAGTAATAAAATATTTGATAGTAATAATAAAATTACGAAACGTAAATAATTACTGCATTTTATAGGGTTGCTCAAAATTTATAGAGAACGTCAGAAAATGTACCTGTAATAAATAATACTTCTAGGTTCGTCTTCAAACACAATTATTTATTGGATCTCTCTCTTAATTTCTAGTGTCTACGTGTCTACATTTTCTTCCTATATTTTTCCTGACATCTCTTTAAATTCAAAATACAAATAACGATTCACATAAAGAACGCATATTACATAACTATAAAAAACCGGTTTTATTTCCGATCATCCACAACAGTACCTATTTTTTAAAATGTAAATATATTTTTTCACAAGGCTACTGAATAGACTAAATTTAGTACAAAATTAATTGTCCAAACTCACCTTCACATGTATGAAAGCGATAGAATTAAATAGGTTGTCTGTTATCCATCGCTGGTTCTTATAATAAGAATTTTCTTCAGCGAAGATCATTCATTATAATTTGTTCAGGTGGTTATTATATAATATAATCTTGGGTGTTTGCTAGTAAACAATTCATTTAAGCCGTACTAATGTAATTTAAAAATGAAAAAGAAATTCTTATTATCTTTCAAAATATCATACAAAATTTTCAAAGTAGTAATTTACAATAAAAATTCACTGCTTAAAAGTATGTAATCTATAATAATAAAAAATCTAACCAGTTAAAATCTTGTTGCAAACTTTCGGTCTTCGACAATCACTTAACATAAATAAAAAATAATTACTTTAGCTGAATTTTGCGCACATTATAATGGTGTAAACAATCTAAATAACAGTTGTCATGTTAATTAAACATATTGTTAATAGATGGCGCCTTAAATATATTTTCAATAGCAGATGGCATGCCGAATTTTTAAATGTTTTTTTTTACGAAAAACATTTATTTTTAACTATATATTTATGTTTCGTCAATAGCGGGAAACAAGCCTTAAAATGACATTTGAATCATTAATTTTGATTAAGAATTAACGGCGATATCCCATTGCCTGGCAAAAAACACCTTTGTGAAAAAATACATGATAATGAAGGTAGAATTAAAATGTTATGGTACGTACGGTCAGGTGAACAGCGGCCACTATTTCTCATAATGTCGTAAAGAGCGGTCGCTATATTCTAATCTCTTATATTTATTGAACGCTAGCTTTTTGTTGGATCTTCGTTCCCATAATATTCAAAATGAATCTACTCGCACGCCACCTATTGTAAAATATTTTTAATAATTTAGGAATCTTCTCGGACGTGCATACAATAACTTGGCAAAGTTTCATCGCAATCGCAAATGCTATACAAACGCATAAGGAAAAACAATAAAACACATAAATTTTAATGATTTTAATTAATTTGATACCGAAATCCACGTTTGTATTTCATGAATATATTAAAAACTCTATAAAATTGAGCTCATTTCAACCCTGAGGTAAATTAATTTATTTTGAAAAACAGTAAATTAAATCTAATTGGTATTCAAGGCAACAACCATAAGCCCTTATCTACTGAAAGCCCGGCTTCGGGGTATGAATTGTAATATAAACTGACTTTTGACCTTTTATTTCATGCAGTACTGAAATTTAATCAAGCAGGTAACCCACGAAAACATTTTTGGTAAGTAAACTTTTTGAATGGGCTTATTTAATTAATTAATTTTCTTTTTCATGAACTACGGTTAGAAGTACCTAATTAATTGGTTTAATTGTATGCAGTGATGCTATAGGGTGAGTATATTTTTTCTGAACTTTTAAGACACACGATATCGTTTTTTCGATCTCCACAATTTTAATTGAAGCCCATTGAAGAAAAGCACAATATTACTTAGATACTTTCCAAAACTATAACCTTTTTACTTTAGTCAATTAAGTCTAAAACGCTTGTTATAAAGTATTATTTTATGATATTTATTTTGAAACATACGTGTTTTTTCTTTATTTCTGAAGACATTGCTGAATTCGAGGTACAGAAATTATCTTTTTTTTATTTATTACATTTATTGGATTTTTTTAAGCGTTATAATTATATAATATATATTTAGAACTTTTGTATTTATATTATAATAATTTCTGCTATTTTTAAAATATGTTGGTTAGAGAGATAATGCACAGATAAATTTTTTTGGAGATTTCTCTCTACTTAGGGCAAAATAACAAGCAACGCCTTAACAAGATGGTGGCTCTTTTGTTAAAACTGTCCAGCGAGTTTTAGTGGCAACATAAAATTATTGCAATCAATCTATATTACGCAAAATGCCACTAATCTTACATAATATTTGGCCAAACATGTAAATTAATGAATTAAAACAGTTATTTCCTATCAAGATCCCGCCAAAAACTTTAATCTTCGATACAACATATAAGCTCGCTACAGCTGCCATAAACCCTTCGAAGGAATAATTCAATATACAAAATTCTAATATAGTTTTAAAATAAGTTAAAAAAAAAAAACATTTTTGTAATCTATTTGGTAAAATACAAAGTTACTTGTAGGATTTTACAAAATTGCTTAATAAATATAAAATATTTCCTTATAAACAATGCGTAATTAGAGAAACCCCTGACACATTTAATGGTTTATTATCACGAAACAAGGAAAATAATAAATAATTATTCTAATTCTTAAGAACACTTTCAGGCATTAAATATTATTTTTATAGGTACTTTTAAACGTCAACAATATTTTTTGTTTCCAAAGCTCATAATCGTAACAGATATATGTCCCCTAATTATATTGTATCTATTCCCAAGAAATATTTATATGGTCATATTAAAGAAAACGGTCTCCAATGGGAGATGATTTAACGGAGATTTGATCAAATCCTTAAGCTAATGATCAAATCTCAGGAGATGGGGCTGGGTTTGGTTAGGTTTGACTTGTGATAAGAGATAGTAGGAGACGGCGAGCGCCGGATACTCTACATAAGAAATTTTAGGTAAGCTTTTTGATACTGTTTGGTAATTCTATTCTGGTGACACATCTATTACTTTAGGGGCATATCATCATCATCATCATAATATTAATACGTGAAGCAAAAACTTTTTACCGCTTTTTAAGCGTATTACGTGTACGGAAGACTGTGAAATTTGGCATGGTTAAAGTTTATATGGAGAAGGAGTACAGAAAGCTAAAATTTATCTATAATATCTGTTACTAATACATTAAATTAAATTAATTAATTAATAGATACTGCGAATTCTATACCTACCAGTGCCATTGAACTTAGACCCCCCAAAATATTGACATTGTCACTCAATGAAAAGTGACAGCGAGTGATATAATATTCATTATTTAGGTTCATACTGCAAATGTCAAATAGAAAATAGTCTATGATTTAAAAGTCGCTGGTCGGATTTCGATCATTGGACGACCGCTAGTCTCAATAACTAAGTCATGAAACGTGCATTTCGTATAATAAATATTCATAACGTTATTTTATCACATGCTTTTCTCGATGCAAAAATTTCCTGAGAAAATTCTATAAATTACGTATTTTTTTATTAAGACCCGTTTATGTAATATTTTATGGTACTCACCTTCTAATGCCATAAAAATAGCTGCACCCATAATACTGTACAACACCAAACATAGTGTCAAAAACAAATGCGTGAACCACTTTCTCGAGAGCAGTCTCAACTTATTATAAAACCAAAAAGCTGACTTTTCACCAGCACTTAAACCACTTTTCGCCGTGTTCATAGTGAAGTCTTTAAAACCTTCGAACTGTTTGAAAACGAATTCCGATGCCTTGTTGTGGTACATATGTAGAAAAGGGTTGAAATAAGGGTTCGCGTGAGGATCAGAGATTCGCGATGCCGGTGTACTTGCTGATTTCCCATGGTACTTCGTAGGGCCCCAGTATACAGAGCCTGCGGTCGCCTGACCTCGTGAAGTCATCGGAAACGTCGACTCTGGTATTTGTAACGTAATCTTTGGCCTGCTAAACCTTTTCGGCGGAGGAGGTGGCGGGTAACTGGGAGGCACGTCTAACGTATTCATCTTCTGTTTATCGAACTTTTATTATCTGTTTATTGAGTGAAACAGATGGCTCGGTGCAAGTGGACAGAGTGCGTACGAACGTGGCGCCGGCGCCGAAATACTCATATAACGAAAATCTTCGTTGACATTATTATTTTTGCCTGAGTGTGTCTATTTTGCTGTTAGACGTCCGCGGATGCACGACGTGACTGAACACTGATTTTATAAATAAAACGAGAGGTTACCGAGTGCTTCCCGCCGTATCATCGGTCGGTCTGCGGAATAACTCTTGACTCTTCACTTTTCACTTGAAGCCTACAACTGATTTCACTTCCACGAACGTTATGCGTAATATTTTTGTTTTGTATACTCTCAGTGTATTATAAATTAATGTAAATTAAGTGTGAAGACGAAGCTACTTTAAATAAACACGAATTTCCGATGAAGTCTCTAAGTATTTATAAAAAAATACGTGTGCCTCCAAATTCAAAGGAAGTTTATAATAAATTTTCAAATAAATAAAATTGTTATTATCATTGACTTACACTTTTTAAATAGACGATTTAAGTTAGTTGGTGAAGTCATTCTATATGGAGGCGTTTCCTGCCTCTTAATGTTGTCTATAGTTGATACTCATCTATCTACATATTCTATTTTATACCCAGTCTTCTATTAACAGATCACTAAATACAAATACACATGTTTCTTCCTTCATCCCAGAAGGAAGGTTAGTTGGCTCGAATTTCTACAGATAGGAAAATTAGCCAGTTTGCGACTTAATTGCAACTACGGTAACAGTCCAAGCCGAGGTTTGGCCACTTTGGCACTCTTGAGTATGTTACCACGCTTTCGCGGCTGAGCGCCGTGCCATAAGCGTTCGCTACCAAGCCTCGATGAAGCTGTAAAAGCTGTCTGAGGCTCCACATCCCCAAATTGACTAACAGTATAGTCAGATAAAAAAAAATAGTCCTCTATTCCCGACATACAATTTTATCATGTTATTCTTTTCCACCGACTTTAACAACACATGGAAGGTTACTCAATTCAAATGTTTTTTTTTTTTATTATGGATTTTCAGCCATAACTTCTTTGTTTATGAACCGATTCCGATGATTCTTTTTTTGTTGGATAGGGGATAACTCAATGGTGAGCTCATTTTAATTTCATTGGCATTGGACCTATAACTTCGAAGATACACCAGAAAACTCCTCAAAATCATTGAAGTTGATTTCCTTTTTTGGTAAAAATTGTCTTGTTTGGATTCATTTGTTAGTTTTATTTCTTAGATAGTCACAAAATAATGTTAAATATAGTTTGTATTAATGGTCGTAATCCGAGCACACTGAAATAAAAACATTTGGCCATTTTTGTAGTTCTTTTAAAGAACTACAATTATATAGTATTTTTTAGAGGTATCTCTTATGGTTTACTCAGCGTAAGCAATTTAAGCGCCCGAATTGATTTATCATGACCAGTTTTTTTTTGTATTCTGAAAGAAAAGTAGCCTAAGATACTCCTTGTAACATCTGCCAGTGAAAGTCCTGTCAAAATCGGTCCAACCGTTTCGGAGAATACCCGGAACAAACAGACAGACAAAAAAAAATTAAATGGTGTTTTGGTACCTTTATGTATCGTACTTATATACTTTCATATGCATTTAGTAAAAAGCTATTATTTTGACAATAAAACAGACAATTTTTTTATCGTGTAGATAACATATAAATGAAAACACTATTGATCTCTGTAAATACTTTTCAGATATCAGTCATATACATCGCTGTACGATCACAGGAAAGATCTGAAGATGGAATCTATTTTACGACAGCCATCTGTGATTTTATGTTCGATCAAATTATACCTAACTACTTGTCTATAGGTTTATAAATAATTATTATAGTAAGATTGAGTGTCAAACAAATTTCTTATAACCTTTTGCACCATACCTTAAGTGAGGTTTTAGGATTTACTTACCAAAACCTGGTACCCTCTTGCTAAGCCTACGTGGCTATGTTGTATGTAACCGCAACATAGGTTACCGTTTGAAATTGTCACAAATCAAGTATTATTAAAGCGAATAATGAAACAATAAAAATACCAGAAAGCAAAATATAAAGGGGTACCCATACAAGAAACATATTATTTTGTCTCTTTGAAGTAAAACTTCTTTAAGCGCGACTAGGGAGTAACTCAGATTTTTTTCTGACGGAATTAACGCTGACGTAGTTTCCGGTATTCAAAAATAATAATTTGTTTGGATTGGTAGTAAGTATATGTCATATACTTCACGCTTCTTGATTATGCACCAGCTATTGGCAAATATAATAATCAATTAGTATTATTTATTTCCTATATGTATTATCAAACGGATCAATTGTGAATAGAAAATTTCAAAGTTTCTTGAAAATCTCTAAATATACTTGTTTATTGATTACTTTTGTAATAAATAAATTATTAATAAATTTTCTGACTATTGTGATATTCTATAATTAAAATGGGCGCGTGCGTCTGCCCACAACAAATGTGCTACGTCAACCAATACAGAGCGGGACCGCGCACCGAGGGCGCGAACGCGACGGAAACGATTCCCTCGTACTCTGTATAACCGACGGCGGATAACACGCTACGGTAACCAGCTGTCTGGAAACCAGTGCGTGCGAGCCCCTCTCACTACGTGCGACCGACCCTGTTCACACCCGAAACTACTAGGCGTGAAGAAGGCGAAACATTAAGGTACACACACACACACAGTGAGGTGCCTGCTGGTAGGCGCGGCGCTGACGTAGCACGGAGCGGAGAGGACTGGGTCGCTGGCGGGTTTGAACACTTGTGAAGATGCAAATGACACACAGGCACCACAATAAAATTTGCTGTATTCTTCAAGACACAATACAATTTGTTAGTACTATCTTCTGGGTACTGTTTCTTCCAGTTTCTTGAGTCTTGAGTCTTGAGTCTTCAGCTTGTGGCACCCGTGTGTGCTGGTTGGCTTTTTTTTTTTTTTTTTTTTTTTTTTTTTTTTTTTTTTTTTTTTAGAACTGACTACACTGTTAGCCTTAGGGGCCCTAAAGCCGCTGCGGCGTTTACAGCTTCACCGGACTTGGGGGCGAGCGCAGAGGGCACTCAGCCGCGAAAGTTTTGTGGACGACTCGCACGAGGGCGCCAAAGTGGCCGGACCTCGGCTCGGGCGGTCGTCGCGTTCGCAAATAGGTCGCGATCTATTCGAATCCCTACACCTGCGATTCGAGCTAACTAAATATACACATAGGCACGTTCCCTTCCTCCTGGGAGGAAGGAAGGAACCGTGCGTATGTGTATTCAATAATCGGAATGTTTCTACACTAACTAGCGCTAACTAACTAGCGTAAAAAAAGAAAAAAAAAGGTCCCTCACAGAACCTATGTACCTGTGTGGTGTGCACGTGTGTATGTTCATACGTGTGTAGTGTTGTATGTAGGTAGCTAAGTGATGCACGTACAGTGTCACTTGTATCGCGCGGGCGGTTGCCTGACCCAAGGGTTTCACACCGAGGAACGGACCTAGGCTTGGGTTACCGCTAGAGAGGGTGGACGTGACGGGTGTGCTGGAGCGAAATTGACCGCCCGCCCTCTGCGGAGAGAACGGTGGTTTCGCGGGCGTGGGCGCTGGCACGCTCTGTTTGGAGAGACGGATGTGTAATATTTATTCGAATTTTCGATGTGATCGTCGGGATCAATAAAAATATTGCGCGGCCGGCGTTTGCACCGGATGTCCGTGGGTGCCGGAACATAAGTGGCGGCTGTTTTTATTAACGGATTCGCGTGGTTCGACGCGGTGTCGAAATACGAACGGGAGAGCTGTTTAACGTAGGCATGTATCGAAGGAAGCTCCATATCTCTATGGAGATCTACGCTTCGAACATACCACGGGGCCCCGGTGAGACGATAGAGGAACCTATTCTGTATCGATTGTAACCGTTTGAAACTCGACTCGGACATATGTGCGAACACGGCGCAACTGTATGTCAAAATTGGTCGAATACACGTCTTGTAGAGCGTGAGCTTATGTCGCGTGGACATTTTACTCACCGAACACAACAGAGGATGCAACCGGCCCAGGACCCACGCGGCCCTGTTCCTAACCTTACGGATGTGGGGTCTAAAAGAGAGCCTACTATCTAGGGTTACCCCTAGATATTTGGTCTCTCTTACATACGGAATCGGATTATCGTAGAGCTTAACAGGTTTAAGCTTCCACGGTATCTGTGACGAATCCGCATCGAAGAGCATCGCGGCGCTCTTCGAGGGATTAACGGCTATACGCCACTCGTTAAACCACTTCCCGAGAGTGGTCACGGAGCGTTGGACTTTGTGTCTGAGGTGGGATCTATTCCTATCTGAGGCATATAAGACTGTATCGTCAGCGTATAGGCCTACCTCGACCTCCGGGAGTCGAGGTAGGTCACTGACGTACAGGTTAAATAGGCTAGGAGCCAGGATCGAACCTTGGGGAACGCCTGAGCGTATTGGACGGGGCGTGGACAATTCACCTTCCACTCTATAGCGAAAGGTGCGATCTGTTAGATAGTCGCGAATTATTTTAATTAGCCTATCGGGGACTTCAAAGTGATACAACTTGTAGATCAATCCCTCGTGCCAGACCTTATCGAAGGCCTTGGCAACGTCGAAAAAGACCGCAAGTGTACGGCGGGGTTTATATAATTCAGCAAAATTAAATGCAACGTGCTCCGTGAGGCAGTGCACTTGATGAGTGCAAGAATATCTAGCACGGAAACCGAATTGCTCAGGCGGATAGAGGTCTTTCTCCTCTATTACTGACTTGAGACGGTTCAGAAGGATCCGCTCGTACATTTTCCCTAAAGTATTTAGGAGACTGATCGGGCGATAGCTGTCGGGAAGCGACGCGCTCTTGCCGGGCTTACGGATACCTATGACTATGGCCTTTTTCCAGGCGGCTGGAAAATGGCAGTGGACTATGGCTACATTGAAGATGCAGACCAAAAGAGCTATGAGGCGATCGGGAAGAAGTCTAAGTACTTCATTCCTGATCCCGTCGGGACCTGGTGCTTTTCTAAGCTTAAGGCTTTTTATAATGGAAAGAACCTCCTCAGACGTGACTGGGGACAGGGAGTCTGTCGCGGGGAGCTTATCCAGCTCCCGCACGCATCCATCGATACCCTCGACCCGGTCGGTATTTGCATCGACACTGTTCGGAGAGCACTGGCTCTCCAAACAAGTGGCGAGGCACTCCGCCTTGTCGCTGCTATCGAAGGCGAGCGGTATACCGGGACCCCTCTCGAGGGGGGGCATAAGATAAGAAGCCTCTATTTTGAGGCTGTGAGCTAATTTCCAGTAAGCCAGATGCGACGGCCTTAGCCCTTCGACGAGGGCGTCCCATCTGTGACTTCTGAGTTCTAATATACGGGCTCTAACCGATCTTTGAAGTGCGCGTAAGCGTGCGCGGTTTTCCTCGGTCGGATAGTGGTCGTGCGCACGAGTCGCCGCGTTCTTTTCCGTCAACAACGCCCGCACGTCGGCAGGGAGTACGAAGCGGCGATCGCTCGCCTCTTCGACCTCTCTCGAAGCCTCTCCGATGCCGGCCTGCAGGTGGTCGACCAGGGAATCGATCGCGAGATCTACGTCCGCAACGGACCCCAATACGTCCGGGATCCTATCTAAGCTGGACGAGGACGGCCTGTCCGCAAGATAATGTTTTAGCTTGGCATAGTCAACCACTTGGACCGAAGGAGGGCTAGAGTCGTCTGGTTGACCTAGCTACATGATGACCGGACGGTGGTCGGAGTCGAGCTCGTGTACGACCCGAATGAGTCGTAACCGAAGCGCGATACCTTTAATGAGAGCTACATCAAGCACTGTCGGCATACAGTTGTCTTGAAAGTGGGTGGGAGTGGGTGGCGCTATGACATCAAAGTTTAGCACGTTCGTTAGCTCTTCGAGTTTAACCCCATTACTGGAGTCTCTCCAATTGCCAAACGAAGTGTGTCCACAATTGAGGTCACCCGCTATAATGACCGATTCACCGAGCGAAAGTAGCTTTTCTAGGTCAGTAAACTTTGTTGTATTTTCTTACGCCTTTTTTGTTCGGACGGTTTTCTTGGTTTCTTTTTTCTTGTGTGGCTTCCAATCGCTATCGCGCTTCTGTGGCCAATCCGCTTCTGGCCGATGAAGAAAATCTGGACCGACGAACCATTTGGAATCTTCGTTGAATCCATTCGGCACTCCCCGGGTAGCTATGTCCGCCGGGTTTTCGCGGGTCGGCACCCACCTCCACTCGTGTGGCTTCGAAATCCTTCGATGGCTGCCAACCTGTGGGCCACGAACGGTTTGAAGCGGCGCGGATCGGCTTTTATCCACTGCAGTACTGTGCTCGAGTCTGACCAGTAGAATTTGTCCGTGGTTTTCAGTTCCAGTTCTTCAGTGATCGTGTTGGCCAGCCTCGCTCCCAGCAGTGCAGCCTAATTTACTGGTTGTTCAGCTCCGACATCGTCCAGCTTTTCTTTCAATGAAACAATGGAACGAAGACTTGATGAGCTTACTGAACAAGTTGCTAGTCTCTCAACTCGCTTGCGTAGTCGTTCTCGTAGCCGATCTATAGAAAAACAGCGGTTGCGTAGGGATAACTCTGTGCAGAATAAGATTTGTTGGTATCACCAAAAATTCAACACTAAAGCAACTAAGTGTACCAAACCATGCAATTGGATTCCTTCGGAAAATCCGGATCAACAATTAGTAGAGGCGGCAACTGATTGTTTATCTCCCGGCCGCCGTTTATTTGTTACTGATCGGGTTTCAAAGCGGCAATATTTAATTGACACTGGCTCAGACTTATATTGTTTTCCTAAAAAATATTTAAGAAATCATGTGCAACCAGATGATTACCATCTTGGCGCTGCCAATGGTAGTTCAATTAAAACTTATGGTTGCATTCAACTTCATTTAGATCTAGGTTTAAGAAGGATTTTTGATTGGAATTTTGTCATCGCAGATGTTAGTACAGCTATAATAGGCTCTGATTTTCTTAGTTTTTATAACTTATTACCAGATTGCCGACACAAGTGTCTAATTGACGGCCTTACCAAGTTGTCTGTCTGTGCTTCAATTGCACAATCCCAACAAGATAGTGTAAAAGCTGTGTTTTCTGGTAGTTCAAGTTTTGCTAATATTTTAGCAGAGTTTCCAGAGATAACTCGCCCTCCTGGTGTGCCCAGGATTGTAAAGCACAACACGGTGCATTTTATAAAAACCACTGACGGACCCCCGGTTTCATGCCGGCCCCGTCGGTTGGCTCCTCAGAAACTCCATGCAGCCAAGCAGGAGTTTGAAGCCATGGTGCGTTGCGGAACAGCCCGACCATCTAAAAGTGCTTGGTCATCTCCGTTACATATGACCACCAAAAAAGATAACACCTAGCGTCCATGCGGCGATTATCGCGCTTTGAACGCCAGAACAGTACCTGACCGATACCCTGTTCGTCACATTCATGACTTTGCTAATAGTCTCGCTGGTGCTACCGTGTTTAGTACGTGTGACCTGGTAAAAGCATACCATCAGATTCCCGTTTTTGATGAGGATATTTTGAAGACCGCCATTGTTACTCCGTTTGGCCTCTTCGAATTTCCCTTCATGACCTTTGGTCTTCGCAATGCTGGCCAAACGTTCCAGCGCTTTATCGATGAGGTCACACGGGGTCTCGATTTTTGTTTTCCATACATAGATGATGTACTCGTCTTTTCTCCAGACGAAGCCAGTCACGCAAGACATTTACGCACCTTTTTAAGCGTTTTCAAGAATATGGTGTTGTTCTCAATCCGTCTAAGTGTATTCTTGGTGTTAGCGAAGTAAAATTTCTAGGTTACCTGATCAATGCTGAAAGTACAAGTCCTCCTAAGGATCGTGTCCAAAATCTCCTAGATTTCCCTCCACCTGAAACCGTGCAAGGGATGAGAAAGTTTTTGGGAATGATAAATTTTTATCGCCGTTTCATACCCAAAGCTGCACAGTTTCAAGCGCCATTGATTGAAGTTCTTGTTTCCACGCACAGCAAGGGTGCTAAACCATACCCCTGGACACTTAAGCTGCGGGAACAGTTTGAAGCCTGCAAAAGGAGCCTTAGTGATGCCACGCTACTTCAACATCCAATATACGGTGCTGAACTAGGCCTTTTTACCGATGCCTCTAGCGTTCACATTGGTTCTTGCTTGCAGCAGCGAAGTAAGGGAGAATGGGTCCCGCTTGCTTTCTTCAGTAAGAAGCTTACCCCAAAACAGTCTCAATGGCCGGCCTATTACAGGGAACTTTTAGCGGTGTACGAAAGTGTACAGCACTTTCGACATATTTTGGAGATTCAGCATTGTACGATTTTTACTGATCATAAACCACTGTTGTATGCTTTTGTACAACGGAGAGATAAATTACCTCCATCCCAACTGAACCAATTGTCTTTTATAAGCCAGTTTACTACTGATATACAACATATTAAAGGAGAAGACAATGTCGTAGCCGACGCTATGTCTCGAATCAGTGCCATCACTCTTGAGCAAGAGTACGAAACCCTTGCCACGTTGCAGGAAGCTGACGAACAGCTAGCAGAACTTATAAGATCTGGTTCGTCTAGTTTGAAGCTAATCACGATTGCAGTTCCTGGCACTAGTATTTCTTTAATATGTGATACTACTACTGACAAACCACGTCCATATGTCCCTCCTAAGTTACGTCGTGTTATTTTTAATAAGTTACACAGTCTTAGCCATCCTGGTCCGAATGCTACTTTACGTATAGTTGCGGAACGTTACGTTTGGCCTTCAATAAATAAAGATTGCCGTCAGTGGTCTCGTACGTGTGAGGCTTGTCAGAAGAGTAAAGTTTCAAGACATAATTATGCTCCTCTTGGAACTTTTGACACACCATCTGGTCGTTTTCTTCACGTCCATATTGATATAATAGGACCCTTACCTGTCTGTGACGACTACCGCTATTGTCTCACAGCCATTGATAGAGTCACCAGATGGCCAGAAGTTTGGCCGATGCGCACCACCACCGCCGAGGAAGTAGCGGATACTTTCACGAGAGAATGGATACCACGATTTGGTGTTCCCTCTATTATTACGACCGACCGCGGTACACAATTTGAATCCGACCTTTTTCGAAGACTTATGTGCAGTTTCGCCACTAAAAGAAATAGAACTACAGCTTACCACCCAGCAGCGAACGGAATGATTGAACGCATCCATCGTCAACTTAAAGCATCATTAATGTGTCATGGGAGTTCTTGGACAAAAGCTCTTCCATTTGTACTTTTGGGAATGCGTTCAGCTTTTAAAGAAGATATTAAAGCTACTTGTGCAGAAATGCTTTATGGAGAAACTCTTCGGCTTCCTGGTGAGTTGCTAGCTGATTTTCCTGGAGTGGGTACTTCTGGAGAAGTGTTTGATTTTGTTGTGAAACTACGTCAACATATGTCGAAAATTCGACCAGTACCAGCGTCACGTCATACGAAGACCGGTTCTTTTATTTTCAAAGATTTAAATACGTGTTCTCATGTGTTCTTGCGGGATGACGCAGTCCGGCGTCCTTTGCAGCCTCCCTATTCTGGTCCATACCAGGTTATTCAGAGGGCAAGTGATGGAAAGACCCTAACTATTGACTACAAAGGGAAACATGTGGTTGTAAGCGTAGACCGCGTGAAACCGGCTTTCATTGAGGAATCAGATTCAAATCCTGTTTCTACGACACCGAGGATACCTCAGTTGTCGCCAACGTCTTACCGGCAACCTACAACTATCACACCGACTGTGCCTGTACCTACGTCTCACCTGCAATCGACTACTGTCCCACTGCCTGTCGCTGTTCCTACATGTCAACCTCAGCCATATACCACACGATCAGGCAGACGAGTTAAATTCAAAATTTTTGATGATTAACGCAATGCTCTCCTTAGGGGGGTGATGTGGCGCCTCATTCGCCACTATTTTTGTACTGGTTGTTTCTAATCATTATTATTAAAAAGTACTTAAGTGATGACATATCAGAGAGACAGATGAAAATCAGACGGTTGGTTTCACGACACGTTTTGTACTAAAAACTTGTATTATAATATTATAAAGTACATGTGCTAAAGCCCTACTGACTAGCGTTATTATTGAACACGCCAAACTGTTCTTACATACCTACACGTTATAATATCATATTCAAAGCATTAGAAACATTAGATCTATGATTGTTTGTATAAATTATTCATCCCTACAACTTATATTTACAATTACTATTTTCGTAACATCACGCTTAGACCTATGCGTCGCTAACAATAATATTCAATAATAAAATTTAATTATTTCAGTGATATACGCCGTCAACGTCAAAGAGGTTTTTCTTCAATCGCGCGTAAAGGTTACACGCACACATTTTTTTTTTCTTTTACTGTATGGTGAAAATGTTAATACATAGGTACTAGTGTCAAACTTTGTGTAAATATAGTGCATATAAAAAAAAATACCATGTATACAATTAATAAAATTGAAGTGTCTGTACTTATAATGTCAAAATAATAGTTTTTTACTAAATACATATGAAAGTATTTATAAACGGTACCTACTTTTAACAAAAAAACAATTTTTAACATTTTTGCCTGTCTGTCTGTTTGTTCCGGCTAATCTCCGAAATGGTTTGACTGATTTTGACGGGACTTTCACTGGTAGATAGTTAATGTTATAAGGAGTTACATAAGCAACTTTTATTGAAAGTAGCAGTGTCTAGTACCGCGCGCGTCCTATGCGCATGTTCCCCTTTGCCGCCACCGCATACGAAATCCCACACGGACGAAGTCGCAGGCACAGCTAGGCTTCGCTTACATGGACTACAGAATCCCATCGATCGGGCACACGCACGAATCTTGCTCCTCCGCTCCCGGCTATTTTATAGATAAAAATTCTTAGTGTGGGTTTTCCTTAAAATATACACATAAACTCTTGCTGAGTTTTTGTAGGTCCTAATGTCTTTAATAACGTAGTATATTAATTTGCTATATCTGATAAGGTTTACTCAGCGTAAGCCATTTAAGCGCCCGAATTGATTCACTGTGAACTATATTTTTTATTTGCGCAGAAGCCTAATAGTTTTTCAAAAATAAAAGTAGCCTAAGTTACTCCTTATAACATCAGCTATCTGCCTGATTCATTTTGAACAGTCACCCCAATGGAAGATCTAGCTAGATGATAGGTAGGGTACATAAAAATAATAATAACAATAATTTTATTTATGCCAAAAGTATAGCTGATTTACACCTACAAACACAAATCAAAAATAACATAAAATAACACTTTTGTGAGCTTCTGACTGCCAAACTAGGGTACCCTGCATCTTGGCAGTCGGTTTGCCTCCAAAATAGAAATATTCGCTTGTCGTTCCCATTACTAAGGTGTTTATATAATAAAAGAGAGAGACACAAAAAAAAAAAAATAATAATGCTACCAATACTATTACTAACAATAGATACTAGAAAAAAAGAATATAAACACATAATTTATAATTGATTAATTTATGCAATTGTCCTATAGTAATTAGTGGTGTATTATATGTGTAAGTTCGCGAGTGTGCATGTATGTATTATATGTTTGTGTATTCGTGTGTGTGTGTGTGTGTGTGTGTGTGTGTGTGTGTGATTTTTTGAGTGTGTATTGTGATTGTATCTATGTTGAAAGGTTATATAGAGTACATTGCATTTATGTATTTTAAGTTTTATTCCAAAATTTTGAGATCTTCCGTTACATCATAGGATTTATTTATTAGTCAGCTAGTTATTACTTTTTTACATTGGTAGTTTGTCTTTTCATAGATAGAGATTTCCTGATTTATTTTATTGTATACGTAATCCCCAAGGAAACAATAAAATATATACGAAAATGCTGTTTAAAATAACCTATTTCTACACACAATGTCCTTACGCCTTTGAGTTGAGTTCATGCTGGGATTATAATAGGTCCAACATATGAAATTGGCGTTTTATTGAACTGGTCACTTTGATCTCAAATATCTGTCGTCTGATTAGAAATTCCAAATTAAAATTTATTCCAAATTTAGGCTTGTGTATTTGTGTTTCGAATTTAGTGATTCATTTGTTTCGCACCATATTATTTTTCTTTGACATCGTTCTTTTCACAAAATAGAAAATTTAAAATATCGCCTTATTTACAAATATAAATTCCATTGTGGCATCAGCGCTGCAGTATTAGCTCGAAGGATTAATGATGTGTATGAGAAAGCTACTGTAAAAGAAAACACGGTACGTTTTTGGTTCCATAGTTTTCGTTCTGGAAATTTTGACCTACGAAACAAACCCCGTGGACGGCCGGAGACTCTAGTTGTAAATGAAGAATCAAAGGTTATCGTTGAAGCGGATCATACGCAAACCACATCAGATTTAGCGACAGGCTTCGGTGTGAGTGATAAAAAAAATAATTCACTTGAAACAAACCGGAAAAGTGAAAAAGCTCGAGAAATGGGTACCGCATGAATTGACTGAAGCACGCCAACAAACACCTATTGAGTTCTACATTATATTACTCAGCCGTCACAATAACGAGGGAATTTTGAATCGTATTGTTACTCGTGACGAAACACAACAGATTAACACTTTTTTCGGAATTTGGACAATTTATTGCAAAGAAAATAAATTCAATTCCGATGATGCTGTCCAAACTGCCTTCAAAGGTTTTATTGATTCTTGCTCCCACAATTTTTTCAGCAATGGAATCAATGAACTACCTTTAAAATGGCGAAAGTGCATAGATAGTAATGGTACATACTTCGATTGATTAAATGTATAATTTCATAATATTTTTTTCATTTTACTTTTACCATATAAATCGCTAATTTCATATGTAAGGACCTAATATATCAATGTAGAGTGTCTCTTTATTGTTAGTTGCAATATAAATAATTGACGAACCGATAAAACTTATATAACGGGAAAGTTGGAAATTGATATGGTAGGAAGAACATTACTTTTAGTACAGCATCTCTTTGGGCTCTCTCAAGCATAATCAATGTAGATATTGTTGCCCCTCCCCAAGTAGTTATGCAATAAGTGATTACAGATTGAAAAAGTGCAAAATTTATAGTTTTTAATAGTTTACAATCTGCCACATGTCTAAGATTTTTGAATAAGTATATAAATAAATAAATATGAATATAAAGACACAATTTCACACACAGCCATTTAATTCCAAACTAAGCAAAGTTTGTAATATGGTAACTAAGCAGCTGATATAGATACATATATAGATATTTATCACCCAGACACACACAACTGACATTTATGCTCATCACACAAAATCAGTCATGGGCGGGGATCGAACCCGTGACTTCTCGGCTCATAGTGGTGTTTACTACCACTGCGCCACGAGGCCTGTCAATAAGCTTACATACACGAGTTGTCAATCTTTCATTATGAGAGTGAAATGAAAGATTTTTATCCAAGATTACTCCGAGATATTTAATTGAATCAGTATGCTGAAGGATACGACAAGTAACGCAAAAGTTGACATTGTTACAAGTATGATCAAATATAGAATAATAATTATCATAATTAATTTGTCGACTTTGATTACTAAAAGTGACTGTACATACACGGCGTACGATCTCCAAGAGTCCAAAGAGTAAATAGTTGTATAAATATAGTTAATCTATGAAAACCGTTATTGTTCCGTGGTTGTCATTAATTACTCAAAAGTTTATTGTAAGATTATATTTTTCTTTTTGAAATATATCCGAACATAGGTTGTGCTATTGATTGATCTGTCTGGTCGTTATTATAGATCCTAAGCACCTATGTTAAGCCTAAGCACCACCAGTGGAAGCACATTTTTTTCAGGATTCTACCAAAAATACAGCTAAATCTACCTACATCCAATTGAAAATCTACGTTTCTACCACTTATTAACGAAAGTGTAATATATAAAATTCATTTAACTTTGACTACTTTTAATTACTTTGCAACCAAAACAAGTACCTAAGTATTTATTGCATCTTTATCGTTATTTTCAACTTTATTTAAACAGTCTTTTATAGTTTTTCCCATCACTTTCAACATGATATCTCAGGTTGAAAGAAGATTTGTAAAACTTTAACAGAGTTCCAAAAAAATTTACTTAAAATATATTTTTTCTTTCTTGAATGTGCCTGTCTGGAGTATCTGCACCAGTACCTCATAAACAAGTTACTGAGACCTGCTATGTATGGGGACAGCGCTGCGCTTACGGTGCGGAGATAGAGGGAGAGAGAGATGTGGAGATTTAAGCTAAAATTAAACGAGATTACTGATAGACGAGGAAACCTCGAAGACAGCAATAAATAGAAAGTTGTCATTTATTTGATTAAAAATCTACCTAACACATTTTCACTACCAAAACCAGCTCCAAAAAGCCGTAAATCTACCAAAATAGTAGAAAACTACCCACGCTGCATTATACTGTCACTGGAATGATAGTGACGTTTAGATGCAAAAGTGCTATCGATAGAAAAAGTAAATATTTATACGTAATCGATATTTTGTATATAAATGTAAAACAAAAAATTTGATATAGGTAATAGTTAATATTCTGTTATATTGACAAAGTTAAATAGAAATATTATCGGATGCATTTTCCTAGTAAAACATAATAGATATTAACGAGTCTTTAATTCGATTGTATAAACAACTAAACAATTTATGGCAGATGCACAGGTCGATAGACTCGGGTTGGGTTTCAAAAATAAAAAGGTTGATCGAGACACAATAAAATTCTTTCTACAGCAAGATGAAAATTACACCTATTAAGCATGTGTCCGCTATAGCCAAAGGTAACTGAAAACGGTTGACATGCCTCTAACGTACCGTATCGGTATTGATATAGCTAACAACGGCTATCAGATATCTAGGTACTAACAACTGAATATGATGCGACGCTGTCAACCAACTTACATTATCACAATAGCTGGTTATTTCAGCGATTCTCGTTTCGCTATGTTGGTAACCAAACGAACAATAATATCCATAATAACCAAAATGATTATGCCTTCTCTCACTTTCTAAGCGATTCCTTACGTGTAAAACAAAGAATGAGCGAATATTGGCTAGCGGCTCAAATACAGTAAATTTTTACTAATATTAATATAAACCAAAGACGACCTAATTTCCATAACGCTAAGCCATAACTTTAATAAAATAAGGTTTGGAAGATCAAACTATAATGGTTGTTTAGGCTAGAATTGTGCAAAACGGCATCTTGTCCTTGAACATGAATATTCTTGCCTTACTCTCCGTCCCCCTCCACCCACCACCCTGTGGTATGTACGACACTTCACTTCGTTGTGGGCATTGCGCGAGGCAACGAACGTCCGACCGACATCCGACATAAGTCATTCATTTATATTAATTAAAATACATTGATAATTACTTAAAGTGTTTAGAGAACTTGGTGTTGTGTACCAGTGGAGGAAGAGCGAGACAACAGGGAGCGCAGCCCAGGGTGAGTCCCATTTTTTCCGTCCTTTTCCAATGCTGCTTTGCACATGGTAGGTAGGTAAGTAAAAAATAATAATTTCATCAATAAAAAAGAACTAGCGTCTTCATATTTGGTCCAAACGATCCGAATAATTAAATATTTAGTGTTATTTAGTCCACTTTAGGATAATAAAGTAAAATAAAATGCCTCCTACCGTGCAAGAACGCAATATCAAAAAATTGCAGATTAAAATATCGACTTTGTTTGCTCGAATACAAACTATCTTCGATTTAATTGTGCATGTAGGAAATGATGAGCAAAAAATAGAAAACTTTTTATCGGAGTGTTTTACTATAGACAAATTTCGTGAAGAGTTTCTGACCACGGTCGAACAATACAATGACCTTCAATTGTCATCAGTAGACAGTTCTGATCCTTCATATAGCACAGTTATTTCGTTCGATCAATTGTACACCAAAATTAAATATAAAGTGCATCAATTGACGTCACAAAATACTCAAAATGCGAGTCGTGACGTAAGGGTAAAATGCGAAAAATCTTCATTAAAATTGCCTCGATTAGAACTCTGCTCGTTTAATGGCGATATTGAGTCATGGCCTATCTTTTTTGAGACTTTTAAAGCAACCATTCATGAAAATACTGATCTCACAGACGGTGACAAAGTCCAGTACTTGATGGGTAGATTAAAAGGGAAAGCCCTAGGTATATGTCAAGGTATTTTACCTACGCCTGAAAATTACACCGTTATATGGAATGCGTTAATAAATAAATATAATGACAAAAGAATATTAGCCACTACCTACTTGGATAGGTTGATTAATTTAGCCGCGGTAAAAAATAATTCACCCAAGGAGGTAGAAGAATTTATTGACCAATTTTCGTCTCTATATCTCGCGTTAAAACAGCTAAATATCGACAGTTTAGAAGATTTCATTTTTATACACATTGCGTGTAAAAAGGTAAGCTTAGAGACTGTCAAAGCATTCGAATTAAAATACAGCGAACTCACTGAATTTCCGAAATGTTTAGACTTTATTAATTTCACACGAAGTCAGTCGCATATTTTACAGCGAGCACATAATGTGGCGGGCTCAAGTACAAGTATGAGAGTGGGCAGTATTCAGTCGCGTAAAAATAATATTATATCGTCGGTCGGACGAATGAATTCACGTTCTTCTAATAATAATGTGAAAACATTTATAAATATACAGGAGTCAAAGAACTGTGTTTGTTGTGGGCTTAATGACCATTTTCAATTATTAAAATGCAGTAAATTCTTGACAATGATTCCTAATGATCGTTTTAACTTTGTTAAAAATAATAAATTATGTGTGAATTGCTTAAATAGTACACACACTATTCAAAATTGTAAGGATTCCAGACGTTGCAACGAATGTAGAAAACCTCATAATAGCTTGCTGCATTTTCCTGTCCGTAAAAATACTTCGGGGGTCAACGTAAGCGGGCACTCTATTACGACAACGGCTGGCGCACCTGAGTGCGGCCCTGCCGCATCCGTATCACTTTGCGCAGTTGGCTCGTGCTCTGTGGCCACCGCGACAGATCGCTCGGTCGGCGCATCGTCCGTCTTGCTCGGCACTGCGCTGTGCAACGCGCTCGATGCAGATGGCAATATATTCGTCTTGCGCGCGTTAGTTGATAGTGCGTCTCAACGAGATTTAATAACTACGGAATGTTGTAAACGTTTGAAACTAAAAATATATGAGCCGCAAAATAAATATGTGTCAGGTGTAGGCGATGTCAGTAATCCTGTTGTAGGGACAACCTGCCTGACCATTCGTTCACGTATCGATGATTCGGTTAGGTATACAATTCAACCGGTGATCGTAAATCGCATCACCAACGAGTTACCTACCGCGAAAGTGGACGCTGCGCGCTTAGATTACTTGAATAATATTCCCTTAGCTGACAATAATTATTATACACCTGCAGGCATTGATCTTATAATCGGTAGTGACTTGTTCGCGCGCATCCTGCGTCCGAGAACAATATCTCGAGGCTCGAGCGAACCCGTGGCGATTGAGACCTTATTAGGCTACGTCATAGTAGGTCAAGCGAAGGTCATTGACCCTGTATGTGATAGTTTCCGCACTTATCTTACTATAAATGATGAGTCAATCGAACACTGCATGAATCGATGTTTTGAGCTGGAAGAGGTACCTAATGTACCTAATTATTTATCTAAAGACGAGCAAATATGTGAGAAATATTATAATGACACCACGCACCGCGACATGACTGGTCGATTTATTGTTTCACTACCATTAAAGGGAGACACCTCTGCGTTAGGAGATTCCATGCACTCGGCCGAGCATAGGTACGTGTCTTTGGAGCGCAGATTATTAGCAAACTCTAAAGTAAAGGAATGTACCAAGCGAAAAATACTGTCCACTATTGCCCGGCTATGGGACATAATGGGTTTCGTGGCTCCAGTTACGCTATTGTCAAAATTAATTATTAAATCTTTATGGGAAAACAAAGTTGGATGGGATGAATGTCCTCCTGCTAATATAATATCTTTATGGAATAGAATTCATTCGGAATTGCACTTGTTGAAACAATTAAGATTACCGCGACACATCGGCGTCAATGATAATTGCATAATATCGGTAGTGGGTTTTGCTGATGCTTCTGAACGCGCTTACGGTGGAGTTGTATATTTACACGTTTATTTACCAAACGAAAATCGTTCGGTGATAAATTTAGTTTGCGCTAATTCGAGGGTGGCGCCTTCAAAAACTGTTATCAGCCTCGCTAGAATGGAGCTCTGTGCCAACTTACTTCTTGCTAAATTAATACGCATAGTTATTACGACGTACTCTGGTCGCTGTCAACTAGCAAACATTCTTGCATTCACGGACAGTACTGTGGCTCTGGCCTGGATCCATTCATGTCCTACACGTTGGCAGACTTTTGTCGCTAATAGGGTCGCAAAAATTCATGATGATCTAGATCCTTGTCATTTTCATCACATTAATGGGAAAGATAATCCCGCAGACTGTGTGTCCAGAGGTCTTACTCCAGCTCAGCTGCTAGAACACCCACTTTGGTTTACTGGACCTCCATTTGCACACTTACCAATTGATGAATGGCCATTTCGACGGTTCGATCCCGCCAGTGTACACATAGAAATACCTGAAATAAAGGTGAATGTTCTGTCCACTATAAGCGTCACGCCTCCAACATTGCCGGTCTTTTGTGAACTTGCCGCTCGCGTTTCTTCGTGGCCTAAATTACTTCGAATAACGTTTTTTGTGCTTAGATTTATTAAGAAATTGTCGCGAAAGTTTGAAATTAGTCACTTAGATCGGGCTGAGGAAGCTGTTATTAAGGATCTACAAAAGTTGTACTTTAGTAATGAGATTAAAATTGCTCAAAATGGTGGAAAGTTACCGCCACTTTTCTAAAGCTCAATACCTTTTTAAAGGATGGATTATTAAGGGTAGGTGGTCGTCTGTCCAATGCGGAATTAAGCTATGACAGTCAGCATCCTATAGTATTACCTAATAGAGGTCACATTGTCGATTTAATTATAGACTATTACCACCGGAAATACCTACACACAGGTCCCCAATTGCTAATGTCGTTATTAAGACAAAAATTTTGGATACTGTCCGCGCGTAACATTGTACGTAAGCGTATACGACAGTGCATTATTTGTTTCAAGGTCAACCCTAAAAATAAGGCACCTATAATGGCGAATTTACCAGCTTGTAGGGTTAATGAAGCGAAAGCATTCTGCCATACTGGTGTTGACTATGCAGGGCCGTTGTATATAGTACCGTACCATCGCAGAGGAGTGCGAAGTCAAAAGGCGTACTTATGCTTGTTCGTGTGTCTTGTCACTAAGGCAGTACACATCGAGCTCGCAACAGATTTAAGCACGGATTCCTTTCTAAACGCGCTCAGAAGATTCTTATCTCGCCGCGGTCCTGTCTCAGTTCTTTACTCAGATAATGGAACAAACTTTATAGGTGCAAAGACATATCTTAATTCCGTGTATCAATTACTAGAGTCGGAACAATACAAAGACAAATTTGCGAACGAGTTACGAGATAACCGCGTAGAGTGGAAATTTAACCCAGCTTCTGCCCCCCATTTTGGAGGTATATGGGAAGGTAATATTAGAAGCATTAAAAATCATCTAGCCAAATTCGTAGGTTCTCAATTATTAACTGGCGACGAAATGAATACTGTCCTCACTCAAATTGAGGCCATTTTAAATTCGCGCCCATTGTCAGTGCTAAGTAGCGATCCATCTGAACCGCTGGCATTGACTCCCGCTCATTTTTTGGTAATGACGCCTTTAAAGTCCTTACCTTCTGAGGATTTGAGCACTAAGAGGGTCACACTACTTCAACGGAAACGCATTATTGACCATTTGGTGCAGTCTTTTTGGAAAAAGTGGAGGGTCGAATACCTTAACACTTTGCAAGTCCAAAATAAATGGCTCTTATCTAATGCTCATATCCAACAGGGTGCTGTTGTACTGCTTGAATCAGAGAACAGTGCTCCTTTGGATTGGCCACTGGGTATCATAGAACGGTTGTTTCCCGGAAAAGATGGTGTTCCACGCGTTGTAGATGTCAGGACTAAATCTGGAGTCTACCACAGACCCGTAGTGAAGGTTTTTCCATTACCCAACCAATAATAACATTTTCATTTTTAACTTACAGTCCACAAAATTTATCGTTAGGTTATTAAATATTAGATTGTTAATAAATTACTACCTAAGTTACGTAATAATAATATGTGTTCATGCAATGGTATGGCTCATTTTTAAATTGAAATAAATACAACTTTTACTTCTTAATCTTGAAGGACTATATCCTGTCAAGCCCGGGGGGATGTTTAGGCTAGAATTGTGCAAAGCGGCATCCTGTCCTTGAACATGAATATTCTTGCCTTACTCTCCGTCCCCCTCCACCCACCACCCTGTGGTATGTACGACACTTCACTTCGTTGTGGGCATTGCGCGAGGCAACGAACGTCCGACCGACATCCGACATAAGTCATTCATTTATATTAATTAAAATACATTGATAATTACTTAAAGTGTTTAGAGAACTTGGTGTTGTGTACCAGTGGAGGAAGAGCGAGACAACAGGGAGCGCAGCCCAGGGTGAGTCCCATTTTTTCCGTCCTTTTCCAATGCTGCTTTGCACATGGTAGGTAGGTAAGTAAAAAATAATAATTTCATCAATAAAAAAGAACTAGCGTCTTCAATGGTCTTTATGTCGACGAAAACCGTTCATTATAGTTTGACCTATGAAAGGTTATATTGTTAAACTTTGTAGCGATAGACATAAGGTCGTGATTGGTATGGTCGTGAGGTATTTTAGTAGGTTAGTTAGACTGACAGTATCGATACGGCAGGTAGCATATTTACATTATCGGTTACAAATGAAAATAATGCGCGTATTAGATAGTTGAAAACTTGCTTTGGTATCGATATTTGGCAACGGATATAAATACCGGTATTGAAACCAAATATCGGCTAGATAGCCGTTGCCAGAAATAGCTGATAACACCCATGGCTAACACCTATAGAGTGTACACAATGAATTTAGACATTCAAAATGAGTGGTTAGCCATAGGTGAGTTCAGCATCCCAGTAGCACTAAAGTGGGGCACCTTGTTATATGACTGGTCTCCTGCCCTACTAAAATTTTATCTTAATGCCTTTCAATGACCCTCCCAGACCAGAGTATCTTAGTAAGATGGGGAAAACCTCTGAAAAATCTTGCTATACTTGTAGTGAGGCAATAGGTACAGCGAGGCATTTATTAGTAGGATGCAAGACGCTTCTTGATGGGGGTCCCAACTTACGTCGCCATGATAAAGTTCCTCAAATTATACGTGAAGCAGTAAGTCTTTCAGTAGCTAGAGCTTAAAAAGGATTTACCACTAACAGGAGATAAATTAACTTTATAAAAGAAGGCTCAACAGTAAATGCTAAAAGTAAGCCCTTCTCAATCCTAGGTTCTGCACCTGTTTGTACTATTTTAGTGGACACATATGAAAAACATTAAAAATCCCCGAGGATGTGGGTGTTTCGTAATCCAGACCATATAAATTTCTTTATTCTCGAGAAATGTAATTCTAATGTACGTACTCTTGTAATGTACGTAAAGACTACGCAATAAAAATGAATAAATATTACGCTCATACAGCTCATAGGCTGTAGTATGAATGCTCGGTACCCAGTGTACTCAATACCAAACTCTTCTAACATAACTTTAAATTTATAATTAATTTCGAGGCTATGGAAGCAAAACAAGTGAAACGATTTATTTCAGAGCAAGTGTAATTATTTCTTATATCTTTAAGGAGCGTTTGAACGGACTAGCCTACTATCCTATTACTCAAGATAGTAAACTAGCCATTAACTCGCTACAGCACTCCCCCGCCGAGAGCGTTACTACCAACGTAACCAAAAACGGCTATGCGGTTAACTTATATGCGGTAGAAGTAGGAGCGAGAGGTATACCAGCGAAATCTCTCTATAACTTGCTAAAGGACCTCAGCTTGTCGAGAACTGCAGTAAGTTGTAATTTAGAACGGATATCTAAAGCAGCATTAACAGGCTCTTACCAGATATAGCTTGGCAGGGAAGGTATCGCAAGCAGTCAAGGTGAGCGCTGATTTGCGACATAAGTGGGCCCCTTAAACCTACACCTGGGTCGCAAGTCCGGGAGGCTGCTTGTGTTCCCTCTCTCTGCCACGCGATGGACCCAGCACCCGCACGGTGAATCCATTGAATGCTAAGATGTTTGTCACTCCCAGTAAATAGTAAAATCCATTTTATTTTAGATATTATAAGCTTCACTGTGGCCTACTTACAAAATGTTAATGGTAAAAGGAACCTTGCTGTTAATCACTGTAATTTTTCCTACAATATGTCGATATCAGTTCTTATTACATTACATCCTTATGCTTGTACCAGTTTGGTACTACCAGATGACAGTGGTGACACTTGGCAGATCAACTATATTAGAGATGAGCAACTGAAAGTAAATCGATATTTATCGTATCAATGTTATTATATAGATAGATAACAATTGATAATAAAGAAGCGATTAATCGATGTATGGTCATTTTTCAGAATTTGACTCATCATCATCATCATCATTTCAGCCGCAGGACGACCACTGCTGAACATAGGCCTCCCCCATAGATCTCCAGAGCGGCAGATCTTGCGCAGCCTGCACCCAACGGCTCCCAGCAACCTTTATTATGTCGTCTTTTCATCTAGTGGGGGGCCGTCCTACGCTGCGCTTTCCGGTGCGTGGTCTCCACTCGAGAACCTTTCTGCCCCAACGGCCGTCAGTTCTCCGAACTATGTGCCCCGCCCACTGCCACTTCAACTTGCTAATCCTTTTGGCTATGTCGGTTACCTTAGTTTGTCTACGGATCTCCTCATTTCTGATTCGATCTCGTAAAGAAACACCAAGCATAGCCCTCTCCATAGCTCGCTGAGCGACCTTGAGCTTTCTTATGAGGCCCAAAGTGAGCGACCACGTCTCTGTGCCGTATGTCATCACTGGCAACACACACTGGTCAAAGACTTTCGTCTTGAGGCACTGAGGTATTTTGGACGAGAAGACGTCGCGCAGTTTCCCGAACGCTGCCCAGCCGAGTTGGATTCGTCGACTGGCCTCTTTTTTAAGTTGGACCTACCTAACTGGACTGTTTGTCCCAGGTAGACATATTCTTCAACAACTTCTAAACAAGAGTTCCCAACTGATACTGGGGTGGGCACCACATGGACATTCGACATGATTTTCGTCTTGTCCATGTTGATTTTAAGGCCCACCTGTTGAGAAACTTTGTCGAGGCCATCGAGCATTGTGCCAAGATCTTCCAGCGATTCTGCCATGACTACGATGTCGTCAGCAAATCGAAGGTGAGTGATGTACTCGCCATTGACATTGATGCCGAGTCCTTGCCATTCCAGGAGCTTGAAGGCGTCTTCTAAAGCGGTGGTAAACAGTTTCGGAGATATTACGTCTCCCTGTCTAACGCCTCTTCTCAAAGGAATTGCCTTCGTGCACTGCTCCTCTACTCGGACCGACATGGTGGCGTTGTTGTACAAGCACTTCAACACTTTGATATATCGATAGTCAATACGGCACCGCTGGAGAGACTGCAACACTGCCCAGGTTTCGACCGAATCAAAGGCTTTTTCGTAGTCCACGAACGCTAAGCATAAAGGCAGATTATTCTCCTCAGTCTTCTGTATAATCTGCAGCAGCGTATAGATGTGGTCTACGGTGCTAAAGCCTTTTCAGAAACGGGCTTGTTCGGGAGGCTGGAAGTCATCAAACTTGTGCTCGAGACGATTCGTGATGACTCTCGAAACCAGCTTATAAACATGGCTCAGCAACGAGATGGGCCGATAGTTCTTCAATAAGGTTTTATCACCTTTCTTGAAGAACAGGACCACCACGCTGCCGCCCCACGTTTCCGGCGTTTTACCCTCGAGTATAACGGAATTAAAGAGCTTCTGTAGGACCTTAAGTACCGGCGTTCCACCCGCTTTAAGAAGCTCTGATGTAATTCCGTCATCACCCGGTGCCTTGTTGTTCTTAAGCTGCTTAAGGGCCATCCTAATCTCGTACAGGGTGATGTCGGGGATAGCTTCGGTAGTGTCGGGTCAGCCCGGCTCTCGAATCTTTAGCCGGGCTGGTAACAGGCTTAGTTGACGAGGTATATAACTGCCCATAGAACCTTTCGATCTCCCTTAATACCTCTTAATTTGACTCAATGCTGTCTTAAAAAAAACATTCACGCACTGAAGAAATTATTTATGCTTTCTTTTAAACACGAAAAACAAAACAATCCGGTTTCATTGATTGAGCTTGGCAACCACGCCGATCGCCCACGAAGTTGTTAACCACATACCGGACATATAGTACAGATACACAATTAATTATCATACACAGTAAGGCCATAGACAAAAGTGAAATGCTATTCTATATAATGCATTTCTTGCAGATTGTGGTGGATTAAAAAAAATCAATGCGCGCCAAGCATACCAGAAGTATCATTCTATTGTCATTAAATTGATATGAATCGTTTTTCTAAAATAAATGTAGAATATCGATAGACCGCGGTTAAAATATTAATTTATTAAATCGATATTTTTAAAGAAAATATCGATAAATCGATATTATTTTTACTCATCCCTGTAGTGTATTTATTTTTCATATTATTTTTATTGAGTATTGAATAAACTCTAAATTTATAAAGCAAAGAAAATACTATGAAACGAGTATACGTTTATCCTGATATAACAGGACAAAATGGGAAAGTTGTGGCCGTGGAAGACACTATTATAACATTAAAAAAGGAAATATCAAAGCTCTTTGATTTTTCTGAAGAAGCGCTCCGTTTATTTACAGTGAATGGATGTGAAATACACGATGTTCGCGTTATAAGAGACGAAGAAAGTATTTACCTTAATTTACATAAAGAGAATCTCGATAAAATCGAAAAAGAAATGGTAAATGTAAGTTTAGAACAGAAAGCTAAATCCATGAATGAATGGGTTACTTTAAATGTTGGTGGAAAACATTTTACTACGTCCAGGTCTACACTGACAGCTAAGGAGCCACTTTCTATGCTGGCCAGGATGTTTGCAAGTGAAAATAATGTGTACTTAATGAATCCCAGTGCCACAGACTCCAGTGGTGCTTATCTTATTGACAGAAGTCCTAAGTATTTTGAACCTATTTTGAATTATTTAAGACATGGCACAGTGATAATAGATAAAAATGACAACCCTAAAGGTGTATTGGAAGAGGCTTCATTTTATGGTAAATGTAATTGAACTAGACAATAATGATTATATTTAAGATCAACTGTGCTACAGCCGAACTACAAAATGATAGTTGATCGGCCACACACACAAATCATGCTACACTTGCTTCCGGTTATTTTTTTAAAGATAAAAATACTTATTGTGTTTGATCCTTAGAAAATAGATATATGCTCTCGCTGACTTTTTTGTAAATCATTATAATGTATCCAATTACAGTGTAAACTCTTTATAACGATAACTCTCTATAACGATAAAAAATGCTCAGTCCCTCGAGTTTTGTTATAAAGAGTTTACACTGTATGTATGTAGTACATTACTTTGCTATATCTCATATGGGTTAGACAATGTGAGCCATTTAAGCACCCAAATTGATTCACCATGACCAGTTTTTTTTAATTTGTGTGAAAGCCTATTTTTTGTTCTAAAATAACAGTAGTTTATGTTACTCATTATAACATCAGTTATCTCCCAGTGAAAGTCCCATCAAAATCGGTCAAACTGTTTCAGAGATCACGAGGAACAAACAGATGGGCAGACAAAAATGGTTTTTGTTTTAGGTATTGTTATAGATATTGTATATACTTTCATATGCATTTCGTAAAAAGCTGTTATTTTGACATTACAAACAGACACTTTAATTGTATGCTTAATGTAAAACAATAAATTATTATAATACTAATTTTAATATTTATTGTTATTTTTGAAAAATAAACCAATATTCCAGGAATAGACTCAATGATTCCAGGATTAAATAAATTAATAGAGGAATCCAGAAGTGGCTGCAGTCACAACCAGGCTTTGACACGGATGAATGTAGTTCGTTCCATTATAATGACACCAACTAACTTGGAATTAAGATTTCAAGGTGTCAACTTAACTGGAGCAGATTTAAATAGATTGGACTTGAGGTGTATTAATTTTAAGGTACAAATTTATGTACATTAAAATATGTATTGATAATAAGCCTTATGCCTTCGTTTTACTAGATATTAATGTATCCATAGGTTGCCATGAGGGAATGGACTTTGTGTGATAAAAATAATTGTATTAGTAGTGTGTTGGGGCTAGAGATGAAACGGATAGTGGTTTGGCCAGATACCGGATACCAGATATTCGGCCCTTTATCGCGATCAGTTTGATTTGAATATTGGCGCGGTGAACAAGAACGGAAATAAGCTAAATTAATTAATAAAACTAACATTTTTGATGTGCAAATATAAAAATAAATGGTGTCCATAACTATAGTACAGACGCAAACATATATTATTAAGAATTATAAAAAAATATAATTATTATCTTTAGTTTCAATCTGTGTAAAAATAACATATTATTAATTTTATAATTGAAATAAGTTATTATTATTATTGTGTTATGATTTGCCTTGCGTAAAATAATGAGAATTTTTTGTATTTTACTATCCGGTATCTGGCCTTGTTTTTACTGTCTGGCCAGATACCAGATAGCAAAATTTAAAAAAAAATCCGTTTCATCTCTAGTTGGGACTATTAAATATATGTGGATCAATCAAATATTTTACCCGCACTTTGAATAGGTTAGTTAATGTTTTTTTAAAGATAAAATGAATTTTATTTTTCAATAAGGAGAATGTCATACAGGGTTGCAAAAAAAACCGTTTTTTTTTTTTCTATAATGAAAAAATCATTGAAAAAAAACTTGTTTTTTTTAGGAGTACAGAGTTCAACATTTTTAAGGAAGTTCACGTTAAAGATAAGTTCATATTATAGTTTTGTTTATTTTTAAACCTACCATAATTTTTTGGTTGAATATTACGAAAGCTTTCAATAATTGGCAGCACGGGGAAATCCCCATTCAGTTTATGTATGTTTGAAGTATGAACACAGTTGACAGACCGCCTTTGAAGCTTGAGTGATACAGAGAGAGTACAATATCAGATTTATTTAGTTTTGTGTGGCTTTGTGCTATTCAAAGTGTTGTATAAATATTCATTGTAAATTAATATGCCGAAACGAGTCGGTTCAGGCCGAAAGCAATCAGTCTTCGCAAATGTTTTTAATGATATTATTTCAAATTCAAAAATTCCCAAAACAGAATGTACATTCTGCTCAAAACACGTTACTAAAAACGGGACAAGACTATTAAAGCACATACAAAACTGTAAAAAGTGTCCAAACTCAATAAAAGAAAAATACGGAAAATCAAAAAGATCGGTTCCTTATCCTCACTTAGAGAATATTCAAAAGCGTAAGTACATTTTCAATTTTATTGAACTATTTTATTTCAGAAACTAGCTGAGCCCTACGATTTCACCAGTGTTAATTTTTTACGACAAACACCGCGACACCAATGCACCCGTATAGGCTATTTTTTATACTTTGTGTAAAACTATCGACATTTTATGAGGAATAAATTAATTTTTCAAATTATAATATAGCCTATGTTACTCGCTGGTACGGGAGCTTTATATTGGTGAAAGAATTTTTAAAATCGATCCAGAAGTTTTCGAGTTTATCCAATACTTAAAACAACAAACGCAGACAAAACAAACAAAAAATATAAAATTTCTTCTTCATAATCTTGGTATAGATTACATTTGTTAGTTTAGTATTGATCTTATTTTAAGGTTCCGACCGTATTCAATAAGAAACCTGCATCGTTTCGTTCGCCATGTCTGTCTGTCTCTGGCTTAGGTGCTTATCTCAGAGACTCTTAGTACTAGAAAGCTGTAATTTTGCATAATATTTACGCTGACAAAGTGGTAAAAACATTCTATATTTTAGAGAACCTACCCTTTCTCCACATGTATAATGGAGATGATTTTTTTGTTGTTGTTTATATGATGGTTGATCCTTTTTTTTAGATTTATCAAGCTCCAGCTCCAGCACTGCAAGTACTTTTAAGTCCGTCAAGTTGAAGACAACAGGTATTACAACATTTGTAGACAAAATGAATCCAGAAGTTCAGGATAAAGCAGATGAACTTCTCAGCAGAGCAATTTATGCGAGCAGAGCACCCCTTAGCATGATGGACAATCCTTGCTGGATGGAATTGTTTTTGTTCCTTCGGCCCGCGTACAAAATACCCTCTAGACACATGTTGTCTGGACCGTTTTTGGAAAACAAGTACAAGAAAGTGTCTACGATGGTCGCAGAAGCAGTTGCCACTGCTGATTCATTCGGGTTGGCTGTAGATGGCTGGAGCAACATTAGAAACGAACCTATTGTTAATTTTGTTGTTACAACACCGAAACCATTCTTGTATAAAGTTTTACCGGCAGGAAAATCATCTCACACTGCCGAATTCATGGCACAGGAAATTAGTCGTATAATTGAAGAAATTGGACAGCAAAAGGTATATGGCCTCGTGACCGACAATGGATCTAATATGAAGGCAACTTGGAAACTACTAGAAACAAAGTACGCAAAGACAAACTTATTTATCTACGGATGCCTGGCACACTCTCTTCAATTAATATTTACTGATATAAAAACTTTGCCAAGCTTTAAGACCCTGACTGCTAAAGCAGTAGCCTGTATTAAGGCTATTAAGAATTCTCACAAGCTTAATACAGCCTTTATAGAAAAGCAATCGATCACTAGCTTCAAAATAAGTCTTAAACTGCCCGTAAAACTCGCTGGGGTTCCCTCTTTACTTGCTTGGAAAATTTAAGAGAAAATAAACAAACTATCAGAGCTACCGCAATTGACGAGAATCTATCAGATGCTTGAAATATAGTAACCACAGTAAAAAGATGTATGTTAGTTAAGTGACGATTTTTGGGATAAAGTAACGGGATTCAGCAATTTACTGAAACCTATATCAGATACTATTAAAACTGTGGAAAGTGACACTCCACAGTTATCTTATGTTTTAGGTTTATTTAAAAAAATGAAGATTTAATAGAAAATATGTTAGACAAGACCCTGTCCATATCCGAAGGGCAAAAATTCAGAGAAATACTTAAACATAGAAAAAATTCGAGATATACGACGTTCACAAAATTTGTAACTTATTAGATCCTCGTTTTAAAGGATGCGATCTTACACCAGAAGAAGAATCAATTGCTACAGAACAAATTTATAATGCTGCTGTAAAAATGCCAGTTGATGAGAATATTGTACTGACAGAGCTTGCAAATTATATTGCAAAGCAAGGTTTTTTTTTCTAAAACTTTTCTGTGGTCTTCCGTAAATAAGTTAACTCCCATGACCTGGTGGGCAGGGCTTTGCAAGTCGACTGCTTTATCTAAAGTAGCCCTTAAATTTATCTCGCTTCCAGTTACATCGGCAGCATGCGAGAGAACGTTTAGTACTTACAGTTATGTTCATTCCAAAAAACGCAACAGACTGGACAAATGACAGGGCTAGCAAAATTGTTTATATTGCTCACAATTTGAAATTGCAATCTCAAAGTTTTTCACTTTTAGAACATAAAGAACAACCTGAAAAAGAAAATGTATCTGAAATTTTTGATATAGAGGAGACTAAAGAATGTGAAAATTCTGACACTGACAAGACTAGTGTAGGTAGTGACACCGATACTGAAAGTGGTACTGACACAGACGAAGAATAAAATTTTGATGTAACTTATTGATCTGATTTTTAATTTAAGCAAAATGTAAGAAATCAGAAAACATACATACCTAAATAAAACATTAAAAAAAAAACCAAAATCAGAAAAAAACAACGGTACTATGTTTTTTATTTCAAGTTTTTTTTCAACATAGTGAAAAAAAACAAAGTCGCGTTTTTCATGTTACATCACTAGTTATACCCAAAACAATTTAAGGTAATTATGGCGAAGAAACCTAGGTGTCTGTTGGTAAATTTCTGAAAGTAACTGAGTATAAAATTTTGCTCAGTATAAAATTTTGCTATTCCTTATTGCACATAATAAACCTAATACACAAAATACTGTCTTGTTCTATTGTTCGAGTTAACCACGACCAGCAAAACGCGAACCTTGTGCTGGGCCTTTAAAAAATAACCTGTTCGTGAGTCATGGTTAACCTCTAGTGAAGCTGTGATACACAGCACACTTTGCCTTTTTAAAACGCCTCAAGCTTACCTCAAGACTCGGCGCAGCGATTTTCTAGCCTCGAATCCCGTAGACGTAGACCATGTATAGTGAATCTGTGTGAAAATGGGTGTGTAGGTTTAACCAGGAGGGATGGCACACCTTACTCGTCACTTCCAACGGCAACAACAGTTTATCAAACAATCATGATATAGTAAATCCAAAATCACGCAACACACACATATATATTTTTCTTAACTATACAGTACAATCAATATCACCGTTACGTGAAATGTAACAGCCGTTTTCAATAACATATCTGAGCTTACTATCCCCGGTTAGTACATATTTGTAATAAGTACTATCATTAACTTATGACTAGTTATGACAGATATCGGCTTCCCTCTTAGATAAGATATCCATATAGATATCCAAGCTATAGGATATAGATATATATTAAATAGATATGAAAAACTAACCATTCATAGGTTATTAAAGAAAAAGTAAGGACAAAAGGCTATATGTCTATCTTTAGTAACTTAAACAACGGATAGATAGGTTATTGAAAACGGTAAAAGAACCTTCAAGAAACACTGAAAAATACGAAAAAGGTTTTATTACGACCCAGGCGTCGTAGTAGATTTACAAGTTACAAGACTATTATATGAAACTATCGAGCGAACGCCGGCCGTACCAATTTTTAGTCCTACCTTCCTTTTATGAGAAAAATTATTAACAAACCCAAAACAACGCAAAGCGCATGACTTCACCTGCTAATATTTATAATTTAATTTCCAACATCTATGATAAAAATTTTAAGTAAAAGTTCAAAAGTTCATTTATAATGAAAGTTCACAAGTTAATGTAGTCTTCGGAAATGAGTATTTTATACGGAATAGATATTTTATATCTTGAGTTACCATGAAATTTTATAGATACAATAGATTTTTCCATCTACTACAATCTAATAAGTTTCTCTGATAAAAGTGTAATCTTAGATACAATTGTTTTATTAATTTTCTATATGACTGTTAGTACATATTTATAATCATGTCAGGGATGGCAAAGTGTGGTTAAAATAGTTGATTGACCCGTTTATATATGTGTGGTGTTTTTATAAGAATAAAAATTATGCTCACTTTGAAAATCAATGGTTGTGTCAAATTATACGTACATCAAATTATTACTACTACCATTAACCATTACTAGTATTAGTGTCAGTTTTATTATTCTTGAACATATTATAATATTGTTAGTTACCATCTGCAAGCTGATAATATATTGCAGCTAATGTCTAGGCTTAGTTTTTTATAATCTGTGAGCATAACAACAATTAATATTACGTGATTTGGAGTCAAATACTAACCTATAAAGAACAAAGGAAAGAAATTTCTAACTGTATAATTTCAGTATGCATGCCTGTCTCGATGCAACCTTAGTGGTGCAAATTTATCCTACTGTTTGTTAGAACGAGCGGATTTATCATATGCCAATTTAGAAGGAGCTCAACTACTTGGAGTAAAAGCTCTTTGTGCCAATATGGAAGGTAATTTGTTATGTATACTTCTAATAAAACAGTAGATTCGAATTATATACAGAACATGTTTAGACAGTTTTTGAAATTTTTGTCTTTCTGTCCGTTAGTTTCTACGCCAATCACGCAGAGACCTAATAAGAGAAGAACAACACTCAACTATGTTTATAAAATATTTTATGATGAAGTCACATTTTCTGATTGGCATTTACAATCACGTGACTCTCAGTCAAAAAATCTCAATTTTCCCAAGGGAAAATTAAAGAAATAACCTGTTTTTTTAGATTTGTATTTTTTAAGCTTTTTAACAATAAACCAATATGATAAAATAATTAATTTTAAACATAGTGAACTGACGAGTTGTATTTGATTTCCTGTTAATAAATATTATGTTGTACTGAATGCATAGTTGTTTGTTTTCAGGTGCCAACTTAAAAGGATGTAATATGGAAGACCCTACAGGATGCAGTGCGGTCATGGAAGGTGTTAATTTGAAAGGTATTACATTAAATGGGTAAAATCCATCCAACATCAGATTCATCCAAACTGCCAAAATTAATTGTCCAGTCCGTGGTAGAGTTGCCAACCCTACTATATAATATAGTATCTCACTATATTAGGAGTCCGACTACTGTATTTCTATATATATATATATAGGTGAAACGATAATATTTTTATTGGATAAAAAAAATTGTGCAACATTACTTATTCCAAAATTTTTTTAACTAAAATAAAACGCAGGCCATTGGCTTTATCGCTTTCTGAAATGAGACTTGGTATGACTCTTTTGACTGTCCAAAATGCGCTTCTCACTGTATGATATAAATCCCCAGGAGATTCCCCGTCCCACCTTCATGAAAACCCTCCTCACCCTCACGTTTACTTCTTTCATTATTACCCTTCTGTGTAAATACTTAAATATAAATAAAATTAGACTTGAATTGGTAGAATATATTATGTATTATTGTTTTTATGTTGTGCATACTAACTTAGCTGGGTAGTAAATTTACTAACAGTATTTGTGATTTGTCATGTTGTTTTTGTTTTAGATATTAGTTAGGCGTTAGTCAACTTCGGTCTTTTTTCACGGCTCTTCAGCCTCTTAGCGTCCAAATCTTTTCAAGACTGCCTTCGTTCTAATTGTCCTGGAAACTACATGACACTGGCAAAATTGTGGTACAATACCACAAATGCCATAGACAAAAATAAATAAAAAAACAGCCCGTGACAAAATAGTCACTGCGGCGCGCGCTTAGTTTTAAGAAGCGCGCGTGGATGACAAAATTTGTATATATCCGTGCTTTCTCAAACTTAAAAAAAAAAGATTATCATCCTTTACGAGCACACTGCACTTTGAAGACGTGGCGTGATAGTGATAGATACCATTTTATCACGCGCTAGCTCTAATGCTATTTTAACTGTTCTGTTTTTCTTCTAGGTGCTAATTTAGAAGGCAGCAACATGGCCGGTGTTAACTTAAGAGTGGCAACACTTAAAAATGCCAACCTACAAAACTGTGATCTCAGAGCTGCCGTTTTGGCAGGTGCTGATTTGGAGGTAATTGTAGCAATGTTTTTGGCTTCGCAATGAATGCAATGCTTGAATATAAACGTTCATTTTTTTTTCATCATAAGTACTTGCATTTAAACTTTGTCATAATATGCAGGCTATCTTGGGTGTAACCCCCTAAATAAACCAGAGGGCCTGTTTTCACGCTAACGCCCAAGGGCGTAATTAGGCTTTTGCGATTGATGCTATTTTTATACAATCCATTTGGCTGTATGCGTCTTTGCACATCTATGGGACACTAGACGGCGAATCGCATAAAAAAACTCGCTCTTCTCAAATTTTGTAATTGTTGAGTTAACTAGTATTATGAAGTAATATTAATTTTGTTGGACATAATTTTATTTACGTACTCGAAAATGTAATGAAAAATAATGTATGTTATACGGGCGTTACGGGAATTGCGAACATCGACTCATTAAAACCCCTAGTCTTCGAGCTTCTAATAGACTCTCGTTCGTAATTCCTTATTTACCGTCCTCAGGACACAATGTAGGTACTATACCTACACATTTTATATAATAATGTAGTAATATCAGAGAGTAAATCGATTTTTTTAAAGTATTCTCTTTTGACACAAATTTAAGCAGTTGTTTGAATGGTTTTAAGCTAAACATTTTTGATTATGCATTTAAATTAAATACAAAAGTACTCACTTGCTATTTTTATTATGATTCTTCTTGGAATTATGACATAAATAAAAAATCCACTTTACTTCATTTAGTGTTTTTGCTATATTGGCCTAAAACGGCTACGATTATAATGTAATTTGACTATATTTAAACAAATAGAATAAATACATTGTCAGGCTGTACTGCGCGAGTAAATTAAATGAATCTTAACATGAAAAACAAAGAGCCAAACAAAAACAATAAAAAATTCGTTAAAAAGTCATTTGGCAGCGGTGGGATTCGAACCCACGCCTCCGAAGAGACTGGTGCCTTAAACCAGCGCCTTAGACCGCTCGGCCACGCTACCGTATAGTTAGCTCTCTATAATTACCGTCCTATATCGGGCTAGGTCCCGTTCATATTTAATTCATTACAATAACTATTATGTAATTTGATATAATAATATAACAAACTTATGTACTCCAAAGAAAACATTATTTTACCTAATATTCTATAGATCTATGGTATCTGTTTAGGTCTACAAAATAACTGCCATACTACGTCTGTGTAATGTCTGTCTGTCTGTTGTAATGCTTCAGTGTTTAAGCAGCACAGTGACTGCCATATTTCTTAGCCTTTTAAAGGAATATGGTTGGGAAATTTCATTGGCACACAAGGCTTTTCAATTCAGTACTCATGATTATTACAAATTATCTGTGACAAACTTTGGTTGGGACTGGCCTTTGATGTTGGATACTTACCATTCAAGTGTACTGCTTGCATGCTTGTTTGACTTTTCATTAAAAAATCTTGAAAAGTCACGATCTATTTGGTTTAAATCCCACTTTGGCGATGAACATAGTTAGGAGCTGGGCAAGGTCTAAGGGTCAAGGGATATATATACCCACCGTGTTTATTCTTTTCATCTTAAGAAAAAACAAAATCTAATTTGGCTTATAGTGGTTGATCAGCTGGCTGACTGCATCACCCAAATTAGGAATATTCGCTAGTTACGCCATTGAGTTTGGTAGTTTCAAGGATCCATATTCGGCATCTGAAACAGTTCGTTAGTAATTAAGTAGTGTTTAAATTATTAAGGCCACATCTATAATTGGTAGTAATGAAAAAGTAAAAAGTAGTATCTAAATACTTAAATAAAACGTAAACTTTTTTGATGCTGTATTAATATTATTTATTTTCTTTTTTTAGTGCTGTGACCTTTCAGGCAGTGACCTCCACGAAGCTAATCTCCGCGGAGCAAACTTAAAAGACGCAGCTTTCGAACTCATGCTGACTCCGCTTCATATGTCCCAAACAATAAGATAATTTATGTGTTGATATGAAATAAAAATAATAAGCCGCCTAATGACTTTTCTCATTTCATTCTAATTTCAAATAGAAATATACTATACTATGGGAGTTTTTGGCGGGATCTCAAACTGTCATTTAGTAGTTTGCTATATTGAGTAATAGTGCATAATATAGCTTGATTATAATATTGTGCACAAGTCAATATGGATTAGAAATAATAATAACATGGACCATGAATTCTGAGATACCACAAAAACTCCTTAGAAAGTTCTAACGAGGGAGCCACCATCTTGTTAGGATACTGGAATCGTCATAAGACGGGACACTATATTCACTCGATAATAGCAGTCATTGCCTTTAATATGGAGGGCTAGTTCCCATGTTAGGAAGAAAAAGAATATATTACTGAGTTAAATTTGTATCTAGACACGCGGTAGCCAAGTTCAAGCTAACAGAATGGCGAGTGGTACCGTGTGTCACTACACGAACCATTTGGAGCCACTTTTGACCTCATAAATAAAAAACTATTTTACATAATAGTGGCTACAAGGCTTTTTAAGAAAATAGTAAAAAGGATAGTCGACATCACAGGAGACCGAAGAGCTGGCAGCTACCTCGGACAAAGAATTAGTCTAGCTATTCAAAGGGGGAACGCTGCCAGTATCTTCGGAACCTTGCCTAAAGGGACTCCTTTTCATAATATATTTTAATCTGTAGTTATGTATGTACATGTAATAATAATATAATACAATAATTTTGTTTTTATATACTAAAGTCCATCATTGATGAATAAATATATCTAATGTAAAAAAAAGAAACAAATGTAATAGGTATATTATAAATGTTATAGTAATAATCTATTTAATACTTTGGAATAAAGCACATATTTTACATAAACATGTCAAATTTGTTTCATATATTGAGACTTGCAAGATACATATGTGCTCTAAATTTCAGAAACACACCTCAAACACTTATTTAGACATTAACGTCCAAAAATGGTCATTTTTATCACTGACTGACCTATAGACCAAAACTAACTAGATGACCTAGAAACTTCAAATTTGGCATCCACTTAGGTACCTAGTTGAGTGAATATTTTATGTTATTGCATAAACTGCATGTTTGATAGTTAAGGGATTAAACATTCCCAAAGTCACAATAAATAAGCACAAACTCAATTTACAGAATATCTTCTTAATCTTATAGTTGCATTGTAATTATAAAATGGCAATTTTAAAAATATACATGACATTTACTTAAATTAAACATTATTCACATTATACCATAGTAAAACAACAGTTTTAGAGTATCTAAATTATTAAAATAACTTAGCACAATAATATTTACACATTATTCATAATCATCTGTATGAAACTACCAGCTACGTACGTCTTATATTGTGTAGATTTGTAGAAACTACATTCGTGTTCAGTGCAACTATTTTAGTTTAATTTATAAAATGATTTCATCAAAGTCTAGGTAACAATAAAAACAAATCTATAATAACTATTATTGGGTTATTAGTAAAAATAAAAGTACAACAGCACCTACATCTACAATCAAAGCTCCCGCCAAAAATGAAAATTTCTTGGCGCTACTTCTTATAGTTCGGATACACACAGAAATCAAAGAAAGTGAGAACATATACTGAACGATATTTTTCTAGTGTTGGTATTCGTAAGAAAATATTTTCTTAATAATCGGCTTTTGTTTATGGATATACTTTATGTATGTTACTATTTTCGTATTTTGTAAACCAGCGAGTGTAGCTGGTGCAACAATATCAAGTAATTAATTTAATAAATACTTTTATTTGAATCGAATAATTAGAAAAGTTATTTTGGTAGTTACAAGCGATTTTTTGCCTCTACACAAAACACGTATCGTATCATCCTACGAACGGATTATACGCAACATTTAGAAGATTGTAATATATTAAAAGCACTGAAATCATATCTTAGATTAATTGTATATAAACCGAGCAAAAAGTATAAATTTAATTTAAGTACTTAATCACATGTTATTTTTTAATTTAATTATATTAATAGTCTTCATTTATGTTATTATTTTACTCGACTGTGATTTTACTATTCACTATGTGTATCCACCTCATCTCTAAGTAGCTTTTGTGTTATCAAGTTGGTTGCATTTGTTTTTTATTCGCGTTCTATTTTTGTGTGTGACGGTTCTGTCCGGCAAAGGAAGATTCTTTAATTCAAGTAATTTTGATGACTTTCTTGTAAACCATTGAAATACTGCTAAAATTTCTTTAAAGTTGGGGCCAATACAATTACAATGCAAAACGGAGACGGGACGCCGACGGCCGCTGTCACACGTAAGTTTCTAAAATTCACATTTGTTATCGTTTAAAAATATGTAATGGAAAAACAACCACTTATTCTCTACTATTTTCTTTAATATTATGATAATAGCGGTTCATATTATATGATTTAGTTACCAAAACTTGCATTTTTTATCAAAACGCATGTATTTTAAATTACCCTCGCTAAATTTGTGATTAGGATTATTTGATTATTTTACTGTGAATCGTGTAAAATTATTACTATATTAAATTTCACTTGCGAATCGAGTTGTTTCGTGTTTCGTTGCAACGATTTGGGTGGTTTCCACGGATTGCAATCATTAATTCTCTAGGTAGCTTAATTAGAGTGTGAAAACGTGACTCAGATTTCTACCCACCTCGGCTATATGATTTTGATTTATTGGGCAATTGAATTGCCCGATATTGTTCACGTATTTTGTAGTTTGAATAAGGAATATAAGAAAGTGTAGTTGTGATGCAACAGATGTTACTGTAGCTACCATCACACGGGTACCTATTATGACTATCATGAGGTCATATTTGAATTTCTGTTTGCACTGAATCATCACCTTGAAGGTCTCTATTAGACGATAATAAAGCATAATCTATACAAGTATGTGACATGAAATCTGAGAATTTTTTCTAAATATAAATTTTTATTTATAACTACCTAACTTTTTTTATACAACTAAGTTGACAAACAATCTAGTTTTTTACCTGATGGTTAAGTAATTACTGTAGCCTATGGACAGAGGTATCATGATCTCGTTGACAACCCTGAACCCTCCTCAAGAAGCTTTGGATACCTTACTCACCACAAGACCACAACAGAAGTTTATGTGGCTGCAATTTTCTGTAGGTTGGATTGGATGTATATTCCATCAGTCGGACTGGCTTAAGTAGAGAGAAATCTCCAAATAATATTCTGTGTGCTACTTACCTTTTTTAATTTAAATTGTCATATAATTTAATGTGACTCAGACTACAAGTAGGAACAGTAAGTTAAAACGAAGGTTCTCCATTTGCATAGTGTACAATATTTTCAAAAATATGTATAACTAATTTGTAGGATTCTTTCGCGGAGTGAATTTATATTATACACATATGGGAAAGTTTTTAAGCAAACTTCAAGAAAGGAGGAGTACTCAATTTGAATGTATTTTTTTTATGGATGATCAAACCATAACTTCTTTGTTTTGTCAACCAATTTAGATGGTTATTTTTTTGTTGAAAAGGGCACACTTCAAGAGTGCTCTCATTTTAATTTCATTGGCATTGGACCTTCAACTTCGAAGATATACCAGGGAACTTCACAGAATCATTGAAGTTGGTTTTATTTTTTATTATACTATATAAAATTCATATTTTGAGACTTTCAGATATGATAAATCATTATTGTGTTTAGGTAAAGTGGAATATTACCAAAGTCTGTTTTAAAAAAAAAGTCTTATTTCTTATCTATCTAATTGGTAGGTCAGGCATTCTGTTTTATATAAGAGTTTGTAAGAGTATTTTGATTTTGCTATGTCCATTGAAATTTAAAAATATGTAATTTGACTCTATGCTCAAAGAGTTCTAACCAAAAGCAATAGTATATTTGTTATCTTTATTACATATCCAGTGACGCATACCTAACCATGTTGTATAGAATTAAATTCTAACATGAGAGTCATTTTTTCCATACTTTTGTCTCGGATGTCAAATTATCAGCTAGGATGTGTTATTTTACTGTAATGATAATTATTATATAAAAGATAAATGTTGATCGTTACAACATGTTAAATAATTATTTTATTTTATATTATGTTTTATTCACACGAAAATATCATAAAGAAATTTTATGAATACATATTGCCAAATAAATGTTATTGTAAATGGAATAATTGGATTTTTTATCATCAGTGTGCAAAAGATTTCACATAATAGGTATGCAAGAAACACATGATTTTCACACTTTTAATGTACCTACTATCAATTTGAATAAAGCTGTTTATTAAAGGGGTTTAATCTGTAGTACCAAATTCATTAGATAATAATTGTTATGGTAGTCTTTTACACTCAGCAAAAATATTTTATATAAAGTACTTTTTTTAAACAAATTACTTTATCCTTATATTCAGAAATATAAATCACATATAGGTATATCAAAAGTATATATTACTAAGTTTTAGTTTTTTAACTAGACCTTTAAGGTAGTACTGCTTTTTATTCTATTTAAATACATTAAGCTAGATGATCAAATAAGCTTGATAAGAATCCATAAAGAAGCGTTTTCCATCTTATAAATAATTTTGAACCATTTAAAATGGCAAATAAAATTTACTTTCAAATATTTTACATTCACCTTATAAGTACTTGGTGAACTACACAAGATAAAGTTCATGGGTAATTTATTAAATATCCAACCTACTGAAAAATATTAAAATGCCAAGCCAGTAGAGGCTTTATGAATTTTACAATGTGTACTAAATCTACTAAAATCTTTCCAAGTTTACCACATCAGGTTTTTTTTAAAGGCCTTGAGTGAAGCTCCGTCCCCTTGTTATTATTATTATTATCAAATAACATAAAATATAATATTAATATACTTAATAATTAAATGCTTAATATTTCTTTATCTTGTGCACCAATACCATGTGCTATAATATCAATATTTAAAATTCACAGCTTAATCACATGCAGAAATAAATTGGTAAATTGTTAAACATGCTATATTAGCAACAGAAATTATCAATTTTATACTAGTATGTACGTTTTAAAAAATTGAAAAAGTCGTGGTGGTCCAGTGGTTTAGACCTGCTGAATATCGATTCGACCTACAATCGAGTTTCTCAGAATTCGCGAATTTACTAATTCACCTTTATCGGCTGACGGTGGTGGAAAACATCGCGAGGAAACCTGAATGTTTCAGAAATGTTCTTGTTGATTTCTCAGTGTTTGAAATCACCAAAATGTGTTGTGGCTGACGTGTTCATAAAGTCCGTACCTTGGGAAAAGATTCCTTTACCCAACATTGATACACTTACAGATTGAAATTAAGTTTTTTACCCGACTGCGATAAAGGAGTTATATTTTTGGAGCATATGTGTTAATTGTGGGTGTAATATAGGCTATATAAATTATTATTTACGACATGTGGGAATTAAATAAATAAAAAAATTATCACAAGTTTTGTTGCAGTCGAGTTTTTTGTTTCCTTTTTAATAATCTAGGTTGTTAGTATGTGTAGTGTTTTTTGACAATCTCACCTAATTTTAAGTGATGATGTGGCAGAAGATGCTAAAACGCTAAGCCTAGAGAGGCGGGAGGGGGTTGGTGGGACTGGCATACAATTGCAACTGCCGGGTGCATCTTGAAGGCGGTAGGTAACTAGGTGGGCATTAGACAAGGCTGTACCACTATCCTACGGTTGCATTACAATGTTTTCTTCACTGAAAATACAAGCTCATTGTATTTGAATTGCATCTGAACATTCACTGAGCCATCATTCCTTCAAAATAAAATCATATTTCAAAAAATAAATTAATCCTTCATTTTGACAAATTTTAAGTGAATAATGTTTTCAAAAATTTTAAGTCCTAAAATATACATAATTATGTTAACATTTATGTACAAGGCGCGCGTTATTACTGTATTATGTATTGATAGATATATGTTCTCATATATTATAGTCTAGTGACTAAGGAACGTCTAATACAGATAAAAGCTATTTCACATGCCTCGGTAGGGTTATAATAAAAAATAAAGTTTTTGTTAAATAAAGAAGTTGTAATGAGTGCATTGGATCCGCATCAATACTACGTGCGCGAATGTACCACAAATTGATTCCTTTACCCACGAACTTTAAGAAACTTTGAGTAGGTAGTTAATGCATGAGGCTTGTTATTTTTTAACTATCATTGGTAGGTTGAGCATTTTACTGTGCCACTTAGAGTAGCCCGATAGGACGAATATGGCTTTAGGTCGAGCATTTTGCTGTGTCTCTTACTTAAAGCCCGGCCGCCCGCGTGTTAATCTCGGGTTGCAGGTTGAGTATGTGTACTATGGACGATCTAGTCCCATTTTTCGCAATGTGGATGATAACGACCCAGGGTAATCAATGTATTAATAATAATTTCATCAGAAAAAAAAAGTGTTAGAGAAGATCAACGGAAATAGAATCCTCTGTATTACTACACACTTTAGTAACTAATTGGGCATTAATATCATACCTTACTCCTAGGTAGTTTTTTTTTTTTTATATTGTAACTTTTAGCTTATGTGCCGCGTCAAGCAGCATGCCGTTCTTGTAGTAATCAAGTTCTTACAATTATTTTTTAACAACTCGATTTTTGGGGGACGATAGTAGTTTTTAATTCGGAAAGTGGGGCTGAAGTGCGAAATAAGTTTGAAAAAGTATGGTGTAGTCCATCAAGGTTATTGTTACTGTGTACTCTAATGTAAAACAACACCAGCTGTGCACATATTATTATTGTTATGTATTTATGTGATTCATATCATATACATATAAGCGATTGGAGTATGTGTACAATTGTAGTTTTATGGTCAAGTATTATTGTAATATTATGACATATTTTTTGTGCACTTTTGAAGAATTTATTTAATTAAGTTGAATCGCTATAATGCCGGCCCGAAAAAAGAGTGAGTCTTCAAGCGAAGAGTTAGTAGGCATCTGATAGGCCGCCTCATCTTCACTTACCGACAGGTGGGATCGAGGTCAAGCGCGTACCTATAAGACAATTTTTAATATATAAAAAAAACCACCTTTAAATATTTTGAGGAGTTCTCTGTTGTATCTTTGAAGTCGAAGGTCCAATGTCAATGAAATACAAATGGAACCACCCTTGAGGTATATCCCCTATTCAACAAAAAAAAAAATCGGTTGTCTGTAAAGTCGGTTTACTGACGATAGTTGAACGTGACAACGTCATAAGAAAATACTGATGGAATGGTATCATTTTTCAAAAGAAAATTTTAATTTTATTTATAGTTTTGTCAATTATAGCATAACCTACAATCGCTGCACTAGCAGACCGATGCTATTTATTTTAATGATGAAAGCACGAATATTCGACAATATATCACTGAACATCTATTTCATCTATTTGACGCATCGCTCACTCAATTATGAGAGAGACAGATGTCGAACGCTGCCGAACGCGGAGGCCGATTGTGCCTCTTTGTCGCTCGTTCCGCGCTCTCGCTTGCACTTCAAGCTTTAAATGGAACGCCTCAGAGCGAGGTAACTCCGCATGAGTCATGTTTTTTCATGCGTGCAGCCGGCTCCATCGAATTAGACGTTGTCACATCAAAAGAATCATCCAAATCAGTTCATAAACAAAGAAGTTATGGCTGACCATCTCATAAAAAAATCGATTTGAGAAACTCCTCACCCGAGCCGAGTGTTAAATTATTTTAATTTTCCATTATCTTCTGAACTATGTATCCGAATAACATGCTTTAAAAGGCAAAGTTTAACTTCATAAAATTCTCTTTATGATGAAGTAACTTTTGATCGTTAGGATTAATATGCCATGCCTAAAAGTAATGTTCAGAAATCACTTTTTATCTTTAACAAATGTTTGTCACAAATTACCGTATTGTGGCCTATGTATATAAGATAGGCATATGCTATCGCTGACTTTTTTTTAGATATACGTAGGTACAATATTTTTGAAGAACATTGTATTTACGTATCGTTAATCATTACACCAGCGCACACGGATAAAGCAGTTCATGATCGCTTTGACTTCCGACTCATATTTCTCGATCATAGCAGTCGCGCTTACGACCTCTAGGCTAACGAGGCAACTTACATATCAAAAATCAATATTTAAGGTTAGCTGAGAGTTGTAGTCTAATGTTAGATAGTCTATACTATTCCTTGTGAATTTGACTATCATATATAAAGATTATCATGTTTAAAGAAACAAACAACAAAATACTTTTCTGCTTTATTATACTATTATAATTATTGTAGATCAGTATAGATTTCGTTGTATTATTTATTTAATGATCTAACTTAACAACTAACCATTTTAATATATAATAATAGTATACAATAAAATTGAAAATCTTACAGTATGTCTTATCTTCTAAGCATCACTCACAATAAGTATTTTTATCATTAAAATAACCTGGAGCTGGGGTAGCACGAAACGCGCGTGTGCCCGATCGACGGCACGAGGCATCCTGTAGTCCACGCGAGCGTAGCCGCGGGCACAGCTAATGTAAAATAAATAAAATAACTATTTTTATTCGATTCGTAATTGGTCGTCAGCATAGTTATTTACATTGACTGCATAAAAGTCTTTATGATGAGTAAGCAACTCCATATTTGGACTGTGAACGAGCTTCAATTGAGCAAAATTGGCAGTGCACCGTTTGGATAATGATATTGGACGATGGTATTGTAATTAATTACATTGTTGTCTATGTCTTTTATCAAATACGCGTGAAACAAGTAACTATTTTCTACTTTATCCAAGAACTATTGAACCGAAATTAAGTAATTTATCTAAGTTAATTGGTAAAGTAAAACATTATCTGCTTAATTATAATTTATTATATTCGTTTAAGCGCGGTGCTAGGGTTCTGCACACGACTGGGTCAGGACCCACGAACACGGGTGTTAAACCCGTCACATTGAAGCTTTTGGTTTGTCGCGTTTCGGGATCAACCAGTATAAACTGAGAGGCTTGAAGGCCGGTATGACAGCGACGATCTCTCGATGGTGGCCGTAGTTTTTGGAATGTATTTTGTTTACTATCAGGCACAGTGCCGACAGTTTGAAAGGACTATAACAAAATAATATTCAAAGTGTGAAACTCTTTCCAAGGGATTACAATAGCATGGAATTATTATTTATTTAGGAAGGTGACAATTCTTGTCTTCAAGATGTTCTCCGATTTTACTAAAGTTTTCCTTATGTAGGCGTGTTACTATCGTCGATCGCCTTGTCTATTTCGTATCTTAATATTATTGTAACCAATATAAAATTATAACAAGAGCTGTAGGGTACAGAAGAGTCTCTTTTGGCGCAGCCTGACTTGCGATAAACCTCCACTCTACAGAAGATAGCCAATGTCTTGTGTTGTGTTCTTGCGGTGAGAGATTATTATTATTTATTTACCATACTAAGAGATTTACACAAGAGTTGTTGAAATTAATGCCACATAAACCTTTAAAGTTTGTGTGTGACACCTTACAATACGTTGTCGGATATACAAAAAAATAAACATTAACCTGGTGCAAGTACATAGATCACCATCTATCAGAACCAAGAATTCACAATTCCGATAAAAAATGTTCCTTCAACACATATTTCTTATTTTGACTAGTTATAATATTGCGAACGGAGGTAGGCAAAGAGTTTATTAGTCGAGGAATTAAGTAAGCAGTCGTCCGACTTCCGTAGCAATTATTTGCTGAGAGGGTAGTTAGTTTCTTATTCGCTACTTGACGAGTGTATACAGCATGATCTATTTTATTTTGGATTTCTAAGTTAAAATATTGTTTTTTTAACATGTTAAATTTTACTTTGTTGTATACTGGAAGAGTTGTACATAATTTAAAAAGATCACTTTCGTCTGTAATCTGAGATTTAGCGTTTGGTGTAATTATTGACTTTAGTACTCTAACTTGAAGTTTGTAGATTTTATTTAGGTAAGTTTTATATGTACGACCATAGCTAGATATACCGTAAGACACTACCGAGTCAAACAATGAATTGTAAAGTAATAAACGAGTATTGTAAGTAAGGCGGTTTTTTATTATATAAAATTTGGCTAAAATGGCACGCAATTTATCACACACACGTTATATGTGTGGACCCCAGTTAAATTTATCGTCAATAACTAATCCCAGGTAAAGATGCGTTGAAACTTGATCAATTATTGGGCATTTTGAGTCACAAAATATTGGATTTTTATGTAAACACGCGTGGGTGTGGCCCACTATTTTAGATAGGCTCTTGTCACATTTTAGATAGGGTGATTTTATATGCATCAATTTCGTTTTTTGGGCATTCAGTACAAGTCCTTCATCATGGCACCACTTACATAACCTATTAAAGTCGTTTTGTAAGTGTAAAAAGATATTGATTCAACGTCTTTTCCTGAAATAAGAATACAGGTGTCATCAGCAAACTGGAATGCGGTGCAATTCTGAAGTATATTCGTCATACCAGAGCGCTTTAGAGAAATGGAGTTCAATGTCAACAATGCGCTACTGATACCGCTGGTTTACAAGCGTTCATTGTAGGCCGTAGGCTTACCTTAGTTATATTTAAAAAAAAACATGAGGCTATATATATTTCTCAATTACAGTCAAAAAGAAAGTACCGGAAGAGATGACCAAGCATTCCTATCGACTGAAAGTATGGCGGCATTTGGAGAACAACGGTCTGGCCATGTTTCCCCGTCCGGTTTACAACCGCATACCGAATTTCAAGGGCGCTGTGGAAGCTGCGGCCAAGCTGTCTGAACTAGACGTCTTTAAGAACGCCAAATCTATCAAAGTAAATCCGGACAAACCGCAAGAACCCGTAAGGTGAGTCTATATTATCATTCTATACTCCGTTTTTAATTCAATGGCGACATGCTTGAAGAATACCATTCCGCCAGTGTTTTACTTGATATATAGCGCTCATATTTTACTTGATCCATTTACGGGTTAAAGTTTAAGCGAAGGAGATTGGCCGGTGGAAAGGTATGGTCTGTTCTATTGAAGTTGACAAATGTTATTTTACCTCGAAACCGAGTATAGACTATAGTGTAAATAGAGGACAATATAATCCGTTTTTAATCCTGCGAAACAAATTGTCAATCACTAATGACAAACATGAAAATAATGTTGTCACATTAATTTTTGTACTGTTGTGCTACCGGTTATTTTATGTTCCGAATATTTCAATCTTAAGATTTAAAATACTGAATTGAGGGTTTTTATTTATTAACTGAAATATTTTGTGATATTTAACATACTCAATAAATTACTATAATCATTACATAATTTCGGAAAGTATAAAATAGGTACCAAATAAAATACCAAAAAATAAATCTTCGGTTGTTCATGAAAGATTTTATCTATCTTATCCGGCCTTCAATTTTAGAGGGTGCAATGTTTTTCAGAAAAACTTTCAATATGAATAATATCTCGTACAGTTTTACGAATAGTTCCGATTGAGGGGCATCTCTAATTTTTTAAATCGAGTTAAATATAAACATATGGAATGTCATTTTACTTCACATGGAAAAAAACAGACTATTACTTGCGAATCAATTCATTCGCCAATTTTCAGCGTAGAGGAGTCTGACCTACCAAATCCTACCTCCTTAGGTTTTTGTTCTCAGCAGCGTATTTGGTCATTATTTTTTTAAAGTAAACGTCAAAGTGAAAAATGTAAAATTTAATTGAATCCGTTCATTCTGTTTCATTCTAAAGAAAATAATTTAAATAATGTAAAAGGAATTATCATACTTAAAAACATTCTAAGTTAAACTGCGCTCGCATTTTTGCTAACTCATCCATACGCTTTGCGTGCAACCAGGCATACCTTTGTGTGCCTTGTCAGTTCCATTCTACGAGTCAAACTATATTTCACGTTTTTGCAACCGTGAAATTTTTTAATGATACCTCTTTTTTTGTATCTATATTAATAAACCAGTAATGCTGTCTGTATTTGTAATTTTTTTTTCTAATTTCTTGATGAATGTCTGTTATGAAGAATACGCATCACAAATTTTGTGACATTTAGATTATGCTAATTTTCCACCATCGCACTGCTTGCCATCGGCAGGGAGTTCATGCTCAAACTTTGGAATCTGAATTGATCGCAGGACAGTTCGGTATCAGAGGGGTTTTCTTTCCGCAAACGCTTCGGATATGGAATGCTTAGGTTTCCCCAGGGGAATACAATATAAGATTCTTCAAAAAGAGAGTGTACAGGCTTTTCGTCGGCTACGTGCATGTAATGCTTCTGATGTTGCAAGTGTCCATAGGCTGCGGTGACCTCTTACCATCAGATGGGCCGCATGCTTGTTTGCCACCATCGTGTAATTTTTTTTTATTATAAATAAAATAAAACTTTTACAAATGATAAAACATTCTCAACCGATTTTTATAAAATTTTGTACACGGAAAGTGTATAATGTTATTTTCCAATTTTTACAAAGAAAGTATTATCAATAATATGAGTAAAAATACGGGATGAAATTCTTTAGAGTGTAATAAATGCGTGCGGAGCCGCGGGTCACTGTAATTATTTATAACGTGTCCGCTTTTCTAAAATCTGTGACAATACCGTTGAAAGTAAAAGTTTGCAAGCTTGTTTAATTTCTATTAAAGATGATAATTGCATGAAATTAAAAATGAAAATAAATTATAGTGGTAATTTTTTTTTTATATTCCACGACGAAGGCAAACAACCTTGAAGCTTGCCAATTGCAACACAAAAAGTATTTTATGCGCGTTGCTGATCTTTTAAAAAGACATTTTCCCTAATCTCTTGAAGAAACTAATTTTTTAGCCCTTGGGAAACCCTCAGCATTGAGTTAGCTCACTCAGAATCGGTGCGTTCACTAGAGGAAATTTCTCAGAAACCGGACTGTTCCGCGACCATTTAGGTTCTAAGGTATGAAGATGAACTTCCTGTCGATGACGACAGTAGCTTGGCAAATTGACTGTTCTATTCCTGATAGTAAGCACAGTACAATCCAAACAACGGCGACCATTAATAGATCAAAATCCATCGGCGGTCACCACTATCATGCCGAATTGTATAATTATATAGGCACAAATTACAGATTATAAACATATATAGATAATATTAAAATAAGGTAAAGTATTTTTGAATTGTATGTCGGAATCGGTATATCGGTTTCAATATCTTGTCACGTTACCTTGAAGGACCCGATGTCGTAAGGAGGTAACACATAGGCTGGGCTATCCGGATATAATTAAAAAATTAAATTTGTATGAATATTGGATGGGGGATGCCTATGTCCAGCAATGGACGTCTTTCAGTTGGTATGCTGATGATGATGATAAAGATGATGTATTACCGATTTATGATGGGAAAAACAAAAAAATAACGTTTCTTATCTGGCCTCTTCTTAATATTTTAGATTTTGGTATCTGTTAAGGTAATACGTCATATTCTGTGATAATTCTAACGGTTACCAATTACGGTTCAAAAGATACAACCTTTTAAAGGTAGACTGGACAGCTTAGACTTAGCAATAAATAGTATTTCTTTTTTAGGAACAGAATCCTAAAAATGGCTTTTAACTGTAGTTCAGTCTCTTAAATTTGATACATTTGCGGATTGTATGTGATACATATTATAAAGTTAGTACTTATACTTACTATAATATTACCTTTTGCAAAAATAAGGGCACTTTAGATTTTTTTCTCTAATTCAATGAATATTACCAGAAAGAGGTTTTGAGTCGTGTAACTGTCCAGAAAACTTGGCAACGAAATCAGGAGACCGGTTCGGTCTAAAGAAGACCAGGGTCGGGAAGAAAATGATGCACCGAACCACGAGATGTCCGCTTCTTAGTGAGTCAGGCGTTGCGGAATCGTAAGGCGTCAAACGTGGACCTAAAGAAGAGATTTGAAGAAGATGAGTAGAAGTTAGCTTGTGGGGACGATCAGGAGGAGGATTTTGTCTAGCAATATCAGCAGTTACTGCCCGGACCAGGGCACTAAATTACTTCGTGAGCACCGTGTTATTATACTTAGTTTGCTCGAAACTGTGCTCTTCATGGACTCTGGAGGATTGGAACAAAGTAATGTTGTCTGATGAAGCTAGAATCTTTTTGTGTGGAGAGAACCGACGCCAGCGAGTGCTGCGAAGATCACGGGAACGCTATGCGGAAATGTGTTTCGAAGAAATCACTCCATATGGCGGAGGCTCCGTTATGTTTTGGGCAGCAATTAATTCGACGGAGCGTGCGGAAAATAGAAATTACACATTGATACGCGTACGGAAATTGGATCTACATCGGTACATAACGGAAGTCGTAATTCCACATGCACATCCCGCATCGACTACTCTTGAGGAAGATTCCATTTATATGGATGATAAGGCTCGCCCTCACCTTTCTAGCGACATGGAAGCGTATATGCTAGAAATTGGGATCCGTCGTTTAAATTGGCCATCTCGAAGTCCTGACCTCAATCCAGTTGAGCATGTCTGGGATGTTCTAAAGAAATTTGTAAGATCAATGCAACCTGTTCCACAGAAAATCAGGGAGCTAAAAGATTCATAGCAGAAGAGTGGAAACGTATTCCTCAAAACGTTATTAAAAATACTGTGGAAAGTATGCCCAGAAGGCTTCAAGCTTGATTTTGACAAGAGGAAGTCACACTCGTTATTAGGTTTTCTACATTTGTTACTTTATTTAATTTAAAAAATTGTTTGGACGTGTATATCGGTTTTCTGGAATTCATCGAAAATTTATGAAAAAATTTCAAGAATTCGCTTCACGCATAATAATTTACACGATTATAAATATACAGACTACGTCAAACAATTAAATTCAATTTAATTAACTGAAATCGATCTCAGAACGTAAATTTCCTTGGGTGCCCCGTTTTTTTTTGCAAAGTAGTTAATAATAAAATGAAAATGCGAATGTCGTTTACACGTCTTGTTGGATGGCAACCGACGATGGGCTCATTTCTACGGTGGTACGTGACACAATCCAGATCACATAAACTGTGTAGGTACTATTTTCGGACATCAGTCTGTATGTGCTCCAAAATACACATTTGATAAACTTTTTTACTCATATACACACAGTTACACCGTCAGTGAAATTTTTGGAAGATTACAATTTTTTATTAGAGTACGTTCAAATATTACGTAAGCAAGCTTAGGGGAATACATTTTTTCTTACTTTTACTGACATAGGGAGTGGTTGGAATATTATAGATGTTACATTACAAAAATTATAAAATTATCACAATGTTATCAAATAAAAAATTTATAATTCAAATTAATAATACTACTGTAAATCCCGACGCAAAAAGAGAAGTGTAATAATTTTATCTATGGCATCGTAGCTTCCAAACGGTTCAGCCGATTTTGTTCCATTGTCAAGTCATTATAATTCTAGAACGTCGCCCAATGATCGAAATTCTACCAGCGACTTTTTAATAATAGACTATTTTTTGTTTGACATTTGCAGTATGAACCTGAACAATGAATATTATATCACTTGCTGTCGCTTTTCATTGAGTGACAATGTCAATATTTTGGGCGGTCTAAATTCAATGGCATTGGTCGTGTTAGGATTCGCAGTATTAATTTATTTTATTTAATATATTAGTAACAGATATTAAGTATAGATAAATTTTAGCTCTCTGCACTCCTCCATACAAACTTTAACCATGCCAAATCTCAAGTCTTGCGTGCAGGCAATATGCTTAAAAAGGGGTCCGAAGTTTTCTCTTCTTGTATTATTATATAGATTTCTATATAAATAAAATGATTGAAGTTAGCCGTTGTGCGCGCACATCGCAAAACTATTGGAAAACATTCGACCATTTTTTTTTTGTTGTCTAAAAAATCAATAAATTTATAGTCCACGAGAGTGGAGCCGCATTACAGCTAGTTTTAAATAATCGCCTGAAATTCAAACGCTCTAAACATTTTACAAACGAAACTGTGAAGAATACTCGTCGGTACCGATGATTAAATCGTGTTATGCAAGCCCTGACCGACATCTTGGCCAATGCATTCCATGTAGAGGTGCATTATTACTTTCTAACGCTTATATAAATTAATATACTTACTATTTACCTCTTATTATATAAATTTACTAACTTTCCCACAGCGGCTTCGCTCGCGAAGAATATAAGATTTGTACAAGTTTTTTTTTTTTGTTGAATTCGTATATTGTTTTTATATCTTTATTAAAAAAATACGAATCGTCAAATATTATTTATCATACAAACTTTGCCACTCCTTTTACACCCTTAGTAGTACAATTTTTAAACACGCTGAAATAAGGATGGTAGAAATTGCTTCTTAAACGATGTCTACAATGTGATTTCCACATCTGCTACAAATTTCAAGTTTCTGTCTTTAGTAATTTGAGCTGGCACCGATGATTTTTTTTATACCACTAAAGTGTAAAGTCGGCATATCACCCTGTCCTATTAGTAAGCGGCTATCTAGTCTATGGACGCTTGTAATACTCCCCTTGAACTATCCTTCCCCAAGTAGCTCTGTAAACCCTACTCACCACAGGATCACAACACAAGGTTATTTGGCTGAGATCTTCTGTAGGGTGTAGGTATTCCACCAGTCAGACTGCATTTTTAACCGACTTTAAAAAAAGAAGGAGGTTCTAAATTCAAAGGTATATTTCTATTTTCAGTCATAACTTTTTGTCTATGAACCGATTTGGATCTTTCTTTTTTCGTTGGAAACGGTGTCCCATTTTAATTTCATTGACATTGAACCTTCGACTTCGAAAATCATTGAAGGTGGTCTTGTTTTGATGTTGGTTAAAATAGAATTCTGAAATTTGAAATGTATGCATGTACAAGTATATCTAAGAATAATAGAAGAAGGAAGGTAGACACATGGATACTTATATAATATGTATTTGTGACGAGTTCGAGAAAAGTCGATTATGCGCGATTTTGTAGGATTTTTTTGTTTGTTTTTGTAGTTCGGCAAAGCAACCTGTACTCGAGGGTGAGCACAGTGTAAACCAATAACAATGGTGATTATTGTGGAATCTACAATCCATAGTCAGTCTTCGCTGTCAAGCCGGCCTGCTCAAATGTCTCTTCACGTTATGATTGAAGGACTCCCATGATTTAGGAAGAAGGGAACACACGAGACAGTTCCACTGCTTCACAGTGCGGCAAAGACGTAGAGAACTAATAAACTAACTAACATATTAATGCTGTCCTTGCTATTATTTAGCTGACCTTGCATTCCTTTTTTATATACTCATATTTTAATTAATTTACAAGTTTACCGTAACTATTATACTTTCAAAATATATTTGTATAGAAACAAACTGCTGTCCATCTGTTGCGATTGGTAACAAAAAAAAAAGTTTCTATGGTACCTATGTCATAATTCACGACCTTTCTAATATGCTCTTCATTAGAATCTGCCCAGCCGTTTGATCGGGGTTGTATGACAAACATTTAGACAAAAGTATTTTCACATTTATTATTATTAAAAAAAAAGATTGTTTAGTGTTTGGGCGATCAAGGTCAAAAAGTAAAACACGTTAAAATCAAATGAAAATCAATGGTTGCGTAATTTGGTTAAAGTATTCACAAAGATGCAACGTTTGATTTGTAGTATTGCTTTTTCAATTAATTACAATTCATAATAAATATTTAATATTCATTTAAAAATTAGTGTACTTAATCATATGATTACATACTAAAACTTGACATAAACTAAATCTTCATTCGCGTTGTTTTTGTACAACAACACTAAAACAAATAATCGGTTTTCACAAGATGATATAGCCATGGTCTCGCTCAACGGTTACAATTTTTATTATAGGCAGATTCAGTAATGATAGTGTACAACACATATACAAATCAAAAGGAAAGTATCTGATCCTAAAAATATGAATAAACTGCTGCTGACCTCTAAATACATTTTTTTAAACAATATTAGAAGTAATTGTAAATGCTCGGGCTAAATGAATACGGTATGAAAAACATATATATATAATATTTGGTATAATAACATTTCGAAATATAATTGCAGACTAGATTATACTGTCTCTACGAGTATGATTTCTCTGTTTTAAATAATATATAACAATAATTAAACAAAAGTTGTAATTATGAAAAAAAAGTTAATTTAAATCAGCTCACGTTTCCATGAAGTTTATTCTTAGAATAGCTGTGGCCCGCGGTTTCACCCGAGTATCATTTAAAAAAGATCACTGATTTAGAGAATATTTTATAATAGTAACATTTTCTTGTGGTATTAAAATATATTGTTACTCATCACACCCTGTTCTACCGAGCCGAATGTTGAATTATTTTAATTTTCCATTCTCCTAAACTATTCGTCCAAATAAAATGCTATAAAGGGCAAAGTTTATCTTAATGAAATTGTCTTAATGCTGAAGGAACTTTCGTTCGTAAGGATTAATCTATACTAATATAATAAAGCGGAAAAGTTTTTTGTTAGTTTATTTAAACAGGCTAATCTTTTTGTATCTGATAGATAAACTCACTAGGAATCGTATAGGCTATCTAAAATTAGGTTATAAATCTCAGCTAGCCTTAAATATTGATGAAGTCGGAAGTTGAGGCCCTCCCGAACTGCTTTGTCCGAGTGCGCTGACGTTATCGTTAATGATACGAAAATATAATGTTCCACAAAAATATTGTTCGTTACTATATTTAAAAAAGACCGTGACAGCATATGCCTATCTCTTTTACAAGTCACGATAAGGTATTCTGTGACAAAGATCTGTTAAAAATAAAAAGGGATTTATAAGCATTATTTTTAGACATGGTATATTAGTCCTTACGAACAAAAGTTACTTTATCTTATAGACAATTTTAAGAAGTTAAATTTTGCTCTTTATAGTAAGTTATTTGGACATATAGTTTAGGAGATAATGACAAATTGGAATAATTTGTACCTGCGAGAGTTATGATAGGCGGTACGAGTTTAAATTAAAAAAAGATTTATTTTAAAAGAATTATAATAGGTGTTTACACTTATGGTTCTTAAACAAGACTAACTTAAAATTAATTAAAGTAATAATCAAGTTGGAGTCACGCCGTCGTTTCCCACGGCCGCAATCTGCATGGTCAGCGATCCCACGGTCTATAAAAATTATGTAACGTGGGATGTGCTTGCACATTAACCTCGAAAAGCGTTAATATATTATCTACTTGCCTAATATAATAGTTTAATAATCGGGGATTGCCATCGTATTTGGGTAGTAGTTCCCCAATTACTTTTATCAATTGTGCCGACTCCGTAAGCGACATCATAGCGTGAAGTTTTATATTTTACAAGAATCAAAAGACAATAGCTCGGATATCGGATGACCGCGCTTATCTGTTATGATTCACTGTACGGTGTACGTCTATAGCAATTTTAGCTTACGACAGAAACACTTTAACACAATGTAAAATATGATATATAAAAAAATACACAATATAGACAGGAAATGTGACAAAAGGAACTTGGATAAACGAGAGTACTCACCAAGCCAGCATTCTGCCTCTCCTCCCGAGTCTTGTTTAAGGTACACTAATTCACCCACAAAGGATCTTCAATTCTCAGAAAGTCCTTTCAAAGAGTTCGTACACGCACTTTAAGTTCTTATTATGATCGCGGTAGTAACGACTTAGAAACCGAAAATTTGATTCGACGAAAAGTGCCGCGATCCTACCGACTGCGCCAGTTATGATAGGCGGTACGAGTTTAAATTAAAAAATATTTTTTTAAAGAATTATAATAGGTGTTTACACTTATGGTTCTTAAACAAGAGTAACTTAAAATTAATTAAAGTAATAATCAAGTTGGAGTCACGCCGTCGTTTCCCACGGCCGCAATCTGCATGGTCAGCGATCCCACGGTCTGTGTCCGCCGGTCCCACGGCTTATGGCGTGGTAACTCGAGAAGAACAATTATGATAAACTACATGGATGTGATGGCGACGCGGTGTTTGTCGGATAAAATTAATACGGGTGAAACAGGGGGACTCAGTTAGTATGATATATTAGGTCGGGGAAATGTTTTCGCATAACGTAGGTATAAAGTTGTTATAAAATTTATTTGGCTGTACTATTTGTATCTGGCAGGTTTTGATAAAATTAAAAAGGGTACATAAAAAAAAAATTGTTTACAGCTATTTTTCATTTGTTTTTCATTCTCTAAAAATGAATGAATCTAATGAAGAAATTCGGTACATTTTAAAATGTTATTGCAAAAAAGGCAAAATTGTGATGTTTATGAACCTAATGCAGTGTCAGTAAGATTAGCACAAAGTTGGTTCAAACGTTTTCAGTCCGGAAATTTTGATGTTAAAGATGCACCTCGCTCTGATCGCCCTGTTACGAATAAAATGGACGCCATTTTTGAAAAAGTGGAGCAAGAGCGGCATATTAGTAGTTACGATGTAACTGAAGAACTTGAAATTGATCACAAAACAGTTTTAACCCATTTGAAGAAAGCTGGCTATACGAAAAAACCTAATATTTGGGTGCCACACGAGCTCACTGAAAGAAACCTAATGAACTGTGTACTCATTTGCGATTCATTATTGACACGTAATGAAACCAAGCCTTTTTGAAGAGATTGATAACTGGCGATGAATAGTTGATCACGTACGACAAGAACGTGTGAAAAAGTTCGCGGTCTAAGGTCGGCCAGGCTTCATAGACTGTGGCTAAACCTGGGCTTAAACTCGAAATAAGGTGATGCTGTGTGTATGGTGGGACTGGAAGGGCATTGTTTATTATGAGCTTTTACCGTCCGGCAAAACCATCAATTCGGATCTCTACTTCCAACAACTGATGAGATTAAAGGAAGCAGTTGAGAGAAAGCGGCTAGAATTCATAAACAACCACTTTCATCACGATAACGCTAGACCACATCTTTAGCCACTCAGCAAAAATTAAGGGAGTTTGGCTGGGAGGGGTTTGTGGATCCACCATATAGCCCTGACCTTGCACCTTCAGATTTTCACCTGTTTCGGTCTCTTCAGAATTCTTTAGGTTCTGTAAGGTTAACATCAATAGAGGACTGCCAAATCTAGTTGTCGCGTTTTTTTTTGATCAGAAATCCCAAAGTTTCTACAGCAACGGGATCATGTATGTCTCTACCTACAAAATGGCAGAAAGTCATCGAACAAAACGGCACTTATATACAGTAAACAAATGTAAATAAACTTTGAAAAAATAAATTGTCTAGAGTTTTCATATAAAAATGCGAAGAAACTTTTTACCCGACCTATTATTATGCCTTATAATAACTTTCAATTTTTGTAGAACATTGTATTTACGTATCACTAAACATTACGCCAGCACATGCGGATAAAGCAGTTCGGAAGTGTTTTTCCTTCCGAATTACTAAATAAAAATCGTTATTTAATGTAGCTCAGAGGTGTAGCTTAATTATAAATAGCCTATACTATTCGTTAAGAATCTGGATATTATATATTCTTTTGAATTCGACTGGTAATTAGTTCCAGAGATTAGCGTGTTTAAACAAACAACGAAATAAACTCTGCCGCTTTAATATATTACTAGCGGTGCGCCCGCGGCTCCGCACGCGTTTATAGTTACGCAGTAGTTATTTACATCCCGTAACTTTATTTTTACCCATATTGTTGACAATTCATATGCCGTATCAATTGAGGAATGGCGTGTATTTCCCGTGTACAACTTTAATCAAATAATTCTTTATATTTATTTCTTACCAAAAGCATAAATATGAATATCCCTAATATGAGACATGACGGGTTCTTCATACAAACTTTCACCCAAGTTATATTTTCACCATAATATGTGGAATAACACAATGAAATAATTCACTCTTAGCAAAATTGTATAATCCAGATAATTTACAATAGGTATATCGCTTAGAATATATAAAAACCCCGCGAGCCGCGATTGACAGCGTACGTCATAGTTCTATCATAAAATAAAATAGTAATTAACTGTTACTGGTTCTAATTTTTTTTTTGTTTTATTTACTTTGGGTATTGTTTTCAATTAATTTTATGGAAATTTTAAAGAACGACCTTAAGTTTAGTTCGAATATGATCGTTGGAGAGCTAAGAAAACTATTATGTTTTTAATATAATCTGCAAGGCATATTTCCTAACGTTTTTCTTTGTTTATAAGTCAATTTACTAGAAACAATCTCAATAAAATATTGAAATAATATCGTTTTTCTTCTCGCATTTTTAAAGTTTGGACTAATAATTTTTGTTTTAATATTGATAAATAACTAGTATTTAATCGTTTTTATAAATCAGAAAAACAGTTTTTCAAATTGATACTTTTGACTTATTTTGAAAAAAGCTAAAAAATGGTTCACTTTTGCATAATGCATATGGGGATCAAAATTATTACAAATGGTCACCCCTATCACCTCCTAACGGGAATACGGCGAATTACCAATAAATAACCCTGTATTTTTTTAACATACTATACAGTCCATATCTGCTAATAAAATGTTTTAGAACGTATTATTATTTTTGTTCCTTGGTGTCGTTCAACTTTTCAAATATTCTAACATATCGAATTGGACATTTTACCATTAACCAAAAATGTTGCTAGTTTTAGAACAATGTCATATTTCAGTAAAGCCCTGAAAAAGTATTTACGAACGTCAAAGATTGCGGAAGAGAACATTGTCTAAATATAAATATTAGGGCGACCAAATCCTAACTATCATCATTAGGGAAAACGATCGTTGATGTCGAAAAAAACAAATATCTGATTATATTATGTGGTCAATTCTTGTTATATATATATATATACATGTAATTGGTTTCTCTGAAACGGCTCCAACGATTTCGATGAAACTTTGCATTTAGATAATGTTTTACATTCGAAGTTTACCTAAATAGGTGTTTTTCTTTTTTTTTTTGTTTAAAAGACGCCGAGCCTAGCTCGGTCGCCCAGATATTTTTAATCTATTTGTCTATGTTTCGTCAACAGCTGGGAGCTTTAAAATGATGTTTGGATAATTAATTTTAACGAAGAGTTAATGGAGATATAGAGTTCCCAGGAAAACACACATTTGGGAAATAATGTAATATAAATTATCGCACCTCCGGTAAGACAACGGCATAACTGCACTTTGTGTACTTTTACGTGATAGACATTTGTTTTTTTTTAATATTGCTCTGAAGTAATTGTTCTTTGCGTGAAATATGCCTTAAAGTTTTTATAAGCGTTTTCGTTCCACCAGATAAAAATATGTTTTTAAAGAGTTTAGGCTTACGAGTAGGTACTCATTTTACGTATTGTTAACATTTAAGCCCTTCTTTTACCGAAGATGCCAATTGTGCCTTTGTTTTACCAAAGGTGTGTTAAAATGATGTAATAAATTGCAGATATTCATGTAAGAGCGAGAAATAATATAAAGATTAGATAAAACAATCTTATGCCACCAACAAAATCATTGACATTGGAAGGCTGGTTCTATAATAACAAAAACTACGTATATTGGTTTATAGATGTAAAAAGATATATTGCCAAAAGATTTTAAAAACGAATAATATCAAAATATATTTATATTGTATCTGGTCCGGAAGACGTTGCTCTGCCTTTTTTTACAGAGCCACCTATTTGATTCAATTTTTTTTTGGCTCTTAATCAACGTTTTGCGAATATGAGTCACTTTTGTCCGTAAATATAGAATTTATTAGTACAACGCCACCTATTGGATCTTAACATATTTATACACCATAATTTTGATACAACAAATAAACAATGTGAACTAGCAACCCGCCTCGGTTCCGCTCGGGTAGCAGAGTAATATACATAACTCTATCGGTTTACGCGGCACATGCCTGTAAAGCTCCCAGTCGGCATAATTTTTCCGTCATTTTTCATGAATTATTATTATACACTCTACACACTCGGTTCGTTGATGAAAACCGTATGAAAATCCGTTCGGTAGTTTTTGAGATTATGAATAATAATAATAATTTTATTAGTGACTATAGTATTTGCAAACAATCTGAATCAAAATTCAGTTTAATATGGGTTTTGTAAACAATACTTAAGTATTTATACTGGCATGCAATATAATAATAATTTATTATATATATTATAAGTTCAGTAAATTACAATAACATAACGTAACATACCATCACGCCAGTATCCCCGAAGGGTTAGGCAGAGGTGTACTAATGTACACCTACAGTTCAACGAGTATGTTTTTTAGGTCCAATGTAATAATAATAGGGGCGAGCCTATTGCCATTAATCGGGCACGAAGACAAACTCCGAGCTGCTAATGAGAATTTCATAGAAAAACCTAATAACACTTTGCTCGACCTGGAAATCGAGAACCCAGGACCTCGATCATAGCAGTCGCGCTTACGACCACTAGGCTAATGAAGCAGACAATAACAATGGTTAATGAGACAATAACATGAATAATTGAATCGACGAAAAATTTAAAAATTAAATTAAATCATATTCAATATTTTAATGTGTATTGGATTAATATCTAAAATTTATGATTTCATTAATATCTCTAAAATATATAGTTATATACAAGTACTACGAAAAGTGATCAGTATAAAGTGAAGTAGTATCGTGTTCAGAGAGATAATATATTATAATAGACGCCAGTACGATGACGTTATGAGCTCAATCATAAGTTACACGTTCACCAATAGACGCTCACAAGATTTTTATATTAAATTTCTATTTTCATTCAAACGTTCTCGACATTAAACTTTCATTATTAATTTTTTTTTAAATACACATTTTTTCGCAAATATAGTAATAATCATATTTATCATCTATTTTGAAAATCAGCCGTTTGTAACCAACCAGTACATAATTAATGTATTTTGAAATTATACAGAATTTATTATGAAAACAGTTTTTTTTTTTATTTTATCTTTTCATTTTATAAACAGACTAGCAAGTAGCAACCGCCCGCGGCTTTGTTCGCGTTAATTATACAATATGAATAAAAAAGAGTAGTTACAAACACTAGTGGAAATATCCGTTACAAACAGGCGGTCTAATGTTGAGTGTCTCAAATCCCCAATATATGGAGTACAACGACGCAGAATAGTCCCTTAATAGCCGTATTGTGATCGATGGGCAGATAGTTTACAGATGTGACAAATACCAATATCGGGGTACCATATTACATAACATAGGCGATTTTGATACAAACATTCAGCATCGAATTGCAGCTGCCTGGTTAAAGTGGCGGGAAGTAGCTGGTGTAACCTGCGACCCAAGAATGCCTGTTAAACATATGAGACTTGTGTACAGGAATCAACAGGCCTGTACTCACTTATGGTAATAAAACAAGAGCCATAACTCAACACCACATCTCCATTTTATGCAAGTTGCCGAAATGAAGGTACTAGACTATATAAAATACGCAACGAGTTTGTTCGCTGCAGTCTGGGGAGTACGTGACATCGCTGACTAGCTCCAAGAAAGCAGGCTACGCTGGTTTGGGCACATCAATAGGAGGTCTTCAGATTATATGGGAAATATAGTGACCAATCTGAACATGTTGGGGTCCAAACCAAGAGGAACCAAACTAAATGGATAGATGTAGTCAAAAAAAGATCTTTGTTCCTGCAATGTTACCGAAGACGATATGGCCGATAGAGCGAAGTGGAAGCGAAGCACGAGGAAGGCAGACCTCATTATCAGACGGTATTAATGATTGCACAGGAGAGACAGAGAGAGAGAGAGAAACTTTCATAAACCTGCGTTGTTTGGACCTATATTATTTTGTAACATTTTACGTGATAAAATTAAATCGTTTGGTTATTGTGCAAAGTGAAGTGATTTATAAATAATTGCTTTAAACATGAATTTTAAGTTTCCCCAAAAACTCCCCGGACAATTTTAAGCGATCCACTATCTTGTTAAAACGTTGCTTGAGCTCTGACGGTTACAAAAACCTTATTCAGACTAAAAATAAAATGTTAAAAAGGAATTGAAAGGAATGGAAGCACGCCAAGCCTAGTGGAAGACTGGCTCTCAAGTGCAGCTGCCGGAACACACCTATTGGTGTTTGGCGATAGATTTTAACTTAGGGGTAGTAAGTAACTAGCCAGACGGGCATTAGGAAAAGCCATACCACCATGCTAAGTTGTCATCACGATGTTTTTCTTTGCCGAAAGCTCAGGTTCATTGCAGGGATTCGAACTTACGTCCGTCGACGCGGAGGCCGTACATCAACGAACAGTATTTTATTTTTATTTATATAGATTTTGTAACGAAGTTACTTATCTCACAGGTTGGGAGTTAAACTGAAAAAAGTGATCGAACCGACCGACGTTTAAAAAAAAAAACGCATACATTTACAGGTTTTCAAAACTATGACAGTCGTGGTAGAATTAATTGGCTCATCTGTAATGATAAACTACGCACTGTTGTATGTACAGTACGAGTGGTCTATGGATCTAGTCCCGTTGATACGTGATTTTTTTTAAATTATATTGTTTGTTTATATTTTTGTAACAAAAATTTAAAAAATCTTAGACTACTCGTTCTTACTATACGTACAACAGTGCGTAGAAATCGGGTCATAAAATAATATATGACCAAAGGAACTTTATTACTACAGTGTATTCCACAACACCTTTCGAGTTTTTATTTTTTAAATTATTATTTAGTTTAGATAAATTTATGTAAATATAATTCCAAATCAGTCTTTATTGATATGAAACAATCGGCCACATCCGTGATGTGTCATTGTACGAAATGTACCACCATCATGCAATGTATTGTAAACTTTAAAGTATTGACGCCAATTTGAAATATTTCTTGAACATAACTTAATGTCTCAATAGCATTATATACTGTTTCCATCATTTTATTTCCGGAAAATATAATTTAGGTAGATATTAAAAAAACTTATCTCATAAAAGATTGTAGAAAGTATAACTTAATTAGAAAGTAGTCAGTAGGTACTTACTCGATGTACTAGTTTGTGCTTATTACTTAGATTATTAAAACGCATTAGATCTATCCACATTTATATATATACTAGATGTGACAGTGAAATGGGTTAGTGAGATGAACTCTGGGGTCTAACATTGAAATGGGTTAGTGAGGGGAACTCTGAAACTGTTATGATATAGAGAAATATTTTCTAAAGAATCATGACCTTAAACATGAGTCGGGAATCGAACTTATTACTTAACTTTAATTAGTTATTTTATTACAATAATTGATAGTATGTAGGTTGTGAGGAATAAATGACTGAACCCCTGTGCATTGATCCAGCAAGAGGCATTCGCCCAGAAGTGAAATATCTACATACTGGATTCTGTCCTATACCTATAATAGTGGACTCTTTGAAATAGGACCCCGGCTACTGATAACCTTATTGGCACGCGTTAAATTACGTTCAATAATATAATAATTATATAACTAGGGTACTTACTATATATAATAACCATAGATTCAATATATATTTAGATCGACAATGGGTAGATTTGGGCGAGCCGAAAAACAAAATACATTAGCGTGTCCCGACCCGGCTTTAATGTCGATATTGATACACACATCGATGATTTCATGTGGCTTAACAAATACGTATTAAATAAAAAATTATATTCTACTTGCTGCGCCTGCGTCTTCGTCTGCGTGAAATTACTCGTAAGAAACACAGCGGGAAAAAGATGTGAAGGTGTACGGAAATTCAACATCGGCGATTTAATCGTGTTTCGTACTTCGTGTACAATGTAAAAAATTAAGGTTTTGCAACTCTTTAGGAATAGCTAAGTTTATTTAATATTTTTGGATTAATTATTTACCGTGAAAATCAATTGTATAGTGGCGCATTACTGTATGTCTGTAGTTAAGTTTAATAAAAAATTAGATACAGTAATAAATCTTATGTGGGTAAAGGTATTCCAACAGTGAGGCGGAACCAAGTAGAGAGAAACCTACAAAAAAAATGTATTTTTACCCTACCTTTCTTGTCTTGTCGTGTCCTAGGTAACTCACCAAAAAGACAGTGGAAGAAATAATACCATGAAATGCAAGAGATCAAAACCATAGACATAATCTAGTATATTATATTTTGTAATAATTCTTTAACAATATGATGCATTATTAGTTTTATATCTCAGGGTACTATGTTTGGAGCAACAGAAAACTCTTTACGTACCGGTGCTTCGGCTTCAAAACGGTTTCCTGAGCCGCTTGGAACTGCCCGGGGGAGAAATAGGCCCCACTACAATCAGGATCAGGAAGGCTGTATCGCGAAACGGAATGGAAACTTATGGAAAACCTACAGGTAACTAAGCTTTTTATCCATTATATATTGTTTGTTTGAACACGAAATGTAGACTAAACTAAACTCTAGAACTACAAGTAATATATTAAAAAAATGTGTTCGCTTATTCTAGTCTAACTAATTTATCCAAAATTCTTATGCTACTTCCGCCGGGTACAGATTAACAGATGTGTCGTCTTTCTGCAACGAAAAACGTTTGTTATTGATTGTTAAGGTGAATCTGAAACTAGCTTCGGAGGAGTCAACATCGATCTGAGGATGCTTCGTCGATTGTGGTCGTTTCAAGGCTCATCTGCAACATAGCTTTCTTTAACACTTTAACATTTATTTCCAGGTTAATAACAATCGAGTCTGCTGGCTCGACCGCATCTCTTTTGTCGTTTTTCATTTAACATTTCACTTTTTGATTTTTCTTTTTTTTCACGATTAGTTTCAGATTTAAGATTTTTAAAATTCATCTTAAAAATTAATTATAATGGATTTCCGCAAAGTATATAATCTATTAAATATTCTAGCCTATTTATTGAGGAAGGTTATAATTTTACGCTACGACTCTTTAAGGAGTGGACCAATGACCATGAAAGTTAATTAAGTAATTTGGCAAGCTGTAGGAAGTGAAAACAACTATAGGCTACATGGATGCGTTGGCTGCCATTTGAAACATTGAAGTTGATACAATCATCCCCAAATGTGTCCCTAAACTTTTTTTGCCGAACTTTGGCAAAAAAAAAAAACAACGAAATAAATAATTGTAATGTATTTAATACGTTCGCCTTGATGCTTGTTCACCGCGAAAAAGTCTACGACCGCGACTACACAATGCAGCAAAAAAACTGAACAGACCAAATGCACACTTTCACTGCGAAATCTGTACCGTCGGTAACAAAAACAATTTTTTTTTGTTATTGTACAACGATATAAATTGAAGTGTATACTTTGGGTAGTAAAAACGTAATAATTATGTTTTATATACTTTTATTAAGCGAGTTATTTATTACGTCCGCTTATAATTTTGTCTTTTAATGTCGTAACGTCTGCATAAACAGCTATAAGGTTGAATAGGTTTTTATATTCTTTCTGGTTTATAACTTTCAAAGAACGTGAAATAGCAATAACGAAAGTATATTTTTTATCACGGGTCATAGTTTTAGTAGAAACTGCATTCATATTTTGGTTCGAATATTTGTCGTTGTACTGCTGAGCTAGAAATTTTTTAAATTTTCATTTAGTGCATAATATCATGCGGATATATTCTTTTTTTTAATCAGCCTGTGGTTCAATTGAAAGTCATCAAAACTAGCGAAATGCAGTTAAGTGGGAGTTCATTAATTATGTAAACTCAAAATCTCATTTAATGGGAAGGGGGGTCAATTAAAATCTCACGAGAACTTTTTGCCTTATACAACATTATATAATTTCCATAAAAGTTAACACTTAGACTGTAATTTTCCTTTTTTTATTGCTAGTTGTTGCTTGCAACTTCGTTCCCGTTGTCTTGAATATGAAACTACTTGCACGCCATATTTTTTTAAATTGGTTGTACTAATACAGAAACATGATTAAATAAAAAAACTTAAAGCTTCTTAACTTAAAAACATTAACGAGTTTATTATAAAATTGTTCATTGTTTGTTGATATTTCACAAGGTAAATAGAAAAAAAAACTGACACAAGTAACATTTTATTTGAGATCGATCTAAGGAGCCCAAAAACGATATCTCTGCTGAAGTTGGTGAGGAGTTCAGTATCCTACAGATTCCAGATGGTGCTGCAGCATCATCAGATCAAGGTTACCATGTCCTTGTAGTATCATTGAAGTAAAAGATTACCCAAATTTTGACTCGATCAGACCTGTAGAAAGTGTTGACATTCCATTCATAAACAAGAAAATAGCTGATAATCTTCAAACGGTTGAACACATTTTCTCGTTCAACTCACAAATAACAAGCATAACAAATGCCACTCATTGTTCTACATCTTCATGCTAGGTAAAGTCGGATACAGTAGACCTTGAAGAGATGTTGTTACGATTAGCAAACCAAACATGAATTTGTTAATGTCTTCCGTATGTATGTAGGTATATCAGTGTGCTTTATATTTATTTTTGTCTTCCTCAGGCATAGAAGATACCGTCTCGCTTGATTTAGTGGTGGTAGGTTCTGTGGCAGTTTCCAAGGAAGGTTACCACATCGGAAAAGGGAAAGGTAAACGTATTGACTTTGTTAAACCTTTCATAGATATAGGTACTTTAATAACCTCCACTACTGATAATCAATAATTTATATAACTTTACTTGATTTATGTAAGACTTGTGTTTAACTGATCACCAGATATAACCTCAAAAAAGTATTTTATACTTCCAAAATTTGTAAATAACCACAAAAATATCAATATGTACTATTAGTATTTCGTGTGGAGCATTTGGTGAAGGAAAACACCGTGATGAAAGCATAGCATGGTGGTAGGGGATTTTTTAATACCATGCCTGGGTAGCAACTACCCTCAACTTGAAATGTCGCCAAGCATATATAGGTGTGTTCCGGCAGCTGCACTTGAGAGCCAGTCTTCCACTAGGCTTAGCGTGCTAAAATCAGGTGAGTTTGTTACCACAATGCAAAATATATAACGATAAACAAAATCTGACGCTCGTCGGCCGCTGCTGTGGGCATCTCCTGCTGTTTCTTATCACAAGTTACAACCCAGCCACAACGTTTGATAGATATTCATAGCCCATTAACTTGCTCGCTAAAATTTGGTGATCATTTACTATTCTTGGCAGTATGTATTTTTTGTTAAGAGAGCTTAGGATCTGAATGTATTATTTGGTTGTCATTATGTTTAATCCCGTAATGTAATGTACATAGGTACTTACATCATAATCAGCTTAAATAACTAATAGCTTAATTTAAATAATTGCAATCAGAGATTTTGGCGGTGTTATGTTGTCATGTTATAGTTTTTATTTTCATTGTTCATTTTTATTCATGTAGGTAATTTTGGCGGCATTTTACGTGATTTAGTTTGGTTATTGTGCACAAGTGAAGTGGATTATAACTAGGAAATAAATAGGAACATGTATTTTAAGTTGCCACAAATATTCCCTAGACAGTTTTAATATAGGGGCCGCCATCTTAAGATTACAAGAATAATTAGGTATTAGAAAATTATTCTATTCACGTGACGTTGGCAGAATTTTGGATAAACACAGCTTGCCATTAAAGAAAAGAAGAAGAAGAATTGTGGTAGTCGAGTGGTTTAGATAGGCTGAATATTAATTCGATGTCCGCAAGTTCGAGCCACTGCATGTACCAACACTTTCTCGGAATTAACTTACATTCACTAGTTTGTATTGGTAACACTATTGACGGTGAAAGAAAATATCGTGAGGAAACCTGAACGCTTGAGTAATATTCATGTAGTACCACTGCATGTGGGGAAAACTTAGAACTGTGTGACATTCCTAATGCGTCGCGAGCTGGCGTTGTGATTAAACATGTGCCTTCCCTCGAGAAGAAGTCTTTTTGCCAAGCAGTAAGACACTTAAAAGCTAGTATTATCATTGTATGCTATTAATAGAACTATGGAGTGGATGTTGTTAGGGTTTTGTCTTCCGAGACATGATCTGATATACGGAGACGAACCAGGCTTAACGACATTGCCACGATTGTAACTTAAAAGAAATGCAAGTGGGCGGGCCACATGATATGTAGATGGGGTGAAGCAGTACTGTGGAGTATATATCCAGAAATGGTCACAGAAGCGTGGGTAGACCGCCGATGAGATGGACTGACGATCTTGTTAAGGTAGTGAGAAAACTTGGATGACGATCACTGTAAACAGACGGAAGTGGCGCGCAATGAAACAGGCTTAGACTCAACTTCGGATAGATAAGGGGAGAAGAAAAACAAGAAGATTATTGTATTAAACTTGTAGTATACTTACCGTCAATTCTTTACAGGTTACGGCGACTTGGAATTTGGACTCATGATGCACATGGAGGCGATAAAGCCTAATACGTTAGTCGTGACCACTGTTCATGACAGTCAGGTAAAGTTCATTTATTTTATCGTAATAAATATTAAGTATTTACGTGTTTTTTTATTATATCTCCTATGTCAGTTGACTTCAACAATAATGTTAACAAAATTAATTAATTTCTCCATTGAATTTGAAAGATTATTTGCATTCCATAGATTTTTGCATGATTTCGGTACATTTTACATACTTTTGGTCTGTGCCATCCATACTCGACCTGTTTTTCTCGACAAATAACAGCGAATTCACACAGACCCCAAAATTATTTAAAAAAAAGTTATTTATTTATATAAGAGAAAAAAAAAGTTGTTTTATAATTTCATTACTTTTGAAGGCGCTGACGACTGAAGCAAAATCTAAAATGTTCTTACATTAAAGAGCATATTGTTTATTTCCTAAGAATAATTTTAATCATCAAATTTATTCTTGTAGTTTTGTACTACCGCATATTATGCGGTACAATTATTTGAGTCGTGATATTTTAAAAACTGATTTGAGAATTTTTATTTATTAATTGAAATATTTTCAATTATTCAATATACCCGATTATCGAATATTATTTTTTACATAATTCAGGAAACTGTGAAGTGAATATATTATAGAGAATAACTGCTAACAGAAAACGCTTTGGATACACGAGAGATGTGAATTTGTCTCCCTTTATTCGAGCTTCAAATATGACGGGTTCAATGTTTTTCGAAGAAAAAATAATCTTATCAATAAGTGTAATATTTCATATGAGATGATTAACATTATTTTCTAGTCTGACATTAGTGATTGTCAATTTACTCCGTAGGAATTAAAAAATGCAAAGTTGACTTCCGACCGATGTCGTAGTGTTAGGCCGCAACGTATTTCACAATCATAGTTGCATATCTTTCTTTCTCCTGGTCAAAATAATTCTATCTTATTTCTTTTATTCGCGAGCTCCAGCTCGGCTAGTTAATATAAATATTTCAGTGTAACAAATCATGCAGTACGTGTAGCAAATAAATCGAGCAATCAAATAATTTCTGGATAAGTTGTCGATAATAAAAATATATAAATATGTACCTCGTTATGACCGTAAAAATATTGAAAAAAAACTGCCTTATTAAATTATTTTCTTTGTGGTTGTTTCATGAAAGCCCCTTTTTTAATAAACGTTGAATTAGTAAGGAAATATTAATCCATAGATAAATAACTCACATTTTTTGTATGCTCTGTCCTAGGTATTTGACACACTGCCAGCAGAGCTGTTCGGGCCACACGATATTCCCATCGATATTATTATCACTCCAACACAGGTAAGTACTGTTATCTAGATGTTTAATTATCCACATCCGAATTCACGAATAAATGAGGAGATCCTCCATTCGTCCAGTTAATATATTTCGTTCCGTGTTACTACAGTAAAAATGTAGTAAATTAAATGTACAACAGTGTTGCATGAATTCCATTAATTTAAAAGTTTTTCGATTTATAGTTTTTTTTAGTCTACCTACTTTAATTTTTAAGGAACGTAGAATGTAACAGTACACGTAGTAAAAAAAAGACAGTTCTTAAAAATAATGTATAGAGGAAGCTATAGGATTTTGTCGTGCGGAATGTTTTTATAACGTTTATCGTTTATTTTTATTTTTTTATAATAATAATTTAGTGTTGAAATACATGTTTTTTGATTATGCCGAAAATTGCACGACGTAACAATTTACGTTCTAAAATTATGTCTGGCAAACTTTCTTATCCTTAGTACATAGTTATAAGTAATGCAAGAAACAAAAAATGACAATCATATAAAAACATTATTTTATGTTTCATTATGCTCAATCGTGATAGATCAGGTTACCATACCTATAATTGAAAATTATTTTCCAGGTGATAGAGACTCAACGCATGAGTCAAAGGCCGGTGGGCATCCTCTGGAATATACTGTCAAATCGTCGCCTACAGCTCATGCCAATTCTCGGACAATTGCGTGGAATTGAAATACTGTATGTTTTACATATTCTAAGATTTACCTTATTATTTTTAAGAGGAAATAAAAGGAATGCGCGGGCGGTCTTTGGATCATACATGCGTATTTCTCTGTTTTATATCGTGATAGTAACACTAGAGCATACATACATAAATCACGCCTCTTTCCCAATGGGGTAGGTAAAGACCATATCCTTCCACTTGCTACGATTCTGTCATACATCTTTCGCTTCTTCAACATCAATCTTTTCGTGCATGCTCGTTGGTTTAGAATACTCTTGTTCTGACCTTTCTTTAGAACGTCCCCGATTTGATCGTGGTACGTTTGTATAAACCTTCTTCCAATGTTCCCTCATTCACACTCGCGCTTATACATCTGTCTAGTCATTCTACTTTCATTCATCATCACTACATGACCAAACCATCGAATCATCCCTTTGTCGATCCTTGTCATGATATCTTGTTTCACACCAGAACATTCTCTTATAACACCATTTCTTATCCTTTTCAATTTTAATTGTAATACTTCTTAGAGCTCTCATTTCTACTGCATTTATTCGACTTTTTATGCTTTTTCTGCCACACACAGCTTTCACTTCCGTACGTGAATATTGAACTAACACTGCTCTATGTACAAGCCAGACAAGCTTTCGTAGAGGTTTTCTGGCTATTCACTATGTTGTTACTAGCAATAACTCTCCTTACAGTATCACTTGCGCTAGAGCAAATATTGCTATATCGTACAATCTACTACCGCCATGTTCTTACGTTTTGTTTTTTCTCCATAAAAAGAAAGAAAGAAAGATTCAACACTAAAAATTAAAGAACATGTAGCGTGGCGATTCGTTGCCACGGCCTTTATCGCCACTCCAACTATCTGGTTTATCCTCGCCTATAGATGTTTTACATCAAAAAGTTCTTTGTATCTGAGATGGGGTCATCTACAGCCCCATAACTAATATATCTTTCTGGGACTTTGACGATCAGTTTCAGTGTCATAAAGAGTATTTAATAACCCCAGCATGCCGTTTCATACAACATTGAAACGTTGTAATGTTCCAAATTCAAAAACGCTCCTGCAATTGATTTGATTTTCTTTGTCCGTAAATTAGATACTTCGCGTGTTCTTTTTTCGAAAATAATGACAATATGTCCATGCATGTTTGAGAAAACTTTATTTACGCAATAAAAAAAACGAATCGCGTTTCTTGCCGGCTCTTTTCGATGGCAGCAATGTTTTCCTAACCGGTTTTGCGGTGTTTTGACGTTAATTAGTACTTTCATAGGCTTCATTTCCAATGGCGCAGAGTGAAGTGAAGCGTCACGACATAATATACTTACACTTTACAAGTATAATGAGTTCTATGCCCATAAGGTAACGTACAAATTTGTATAAAGAAAATATGAAAACGCCGTGCGAAATCGTGCCGACTCCGACGTAAAAATGCGCGCGACGATGCGAGGTTTTACCAGACTGACAATGAAAGGTTGTTTTTCGCGCGTATGTATTTATTTATGTTTATTTCGTTGGCACCCGATTTAGCATACGAGGTATCGTCGATGGATGATATATAGGTTAATTAAGATTTAAGTGCGACGTCTGGGAATCAAACAAAAAGCAAAAAGAAAAATATTTTTTAAGTATTTTCGTTGCAGTCTGGTTGTTTGTTTTGATTTTTTAATAATTTAGCATGTTATATTTTCATCATACAAATTTTTTACATTACTTAATGTGCATAAAACTCAAAGTATCGCTACGCTTCGCTTCCACTCTGCGTCAGTTGGAACTAACCTAAATTCAATAAAGTATTTTTGAGTTTTTATTTCAATAAGAATTCAAATGCTTAAATTGGTGTATCAGTCAAAAGTAACTCTGATATGCAAAGTGTTGAAGAGAGTTGTGGTTAAACTATGTAACATTTCAGCGCTGGTCAAGAATGCGAGCTGAAGGAAACTGACACAGACGTGGAAGAGCGTACCGCTCAGAGACCTCGCAGAATCCGCCGCCGTACTCGTTCTTACAAGAGCCACAGCGAAGGAGAGGTACTTTCCTTGTTGTATTTGTTCTGATCTATATCAAATCACCAACACTTCGCCAGTATACGTCCGCTCCGCACTACGGGTCGGCTTGCAACTCTCTGTCGTACGTTCTTCAGACAAAGTCAATACACTACACTTGTTGTTTTTGTTGTTTGTTCATTTATTTGGTTAAGTATTAGGTTATTTAGTATTTTTTACATAATAAGTGTTTAAAAATTTTGTCATGTTTGGTTGATTTATTTACCGTTTAAAATAAAGGTGCTATGCACACCTAGTTTGTAGGTTACAAGTCCGGTGAAGCTGTAAAAGCCGCCAGAGGCTCCAGGGCCCCTAAGGCTAACAAACATTATAGTCAGTTCTATAAAAAAAAATACTTTGTAGGTTTGTAATTTTTTAAAATCCTTAACCAGCGGGAGTTTAACTATATGTACTGTACGTACAACAGTGCGTACGAGTCTGGTCGTCACACCGCTAGGCCAATTCGACGACGATCGTAGTCGTAAAAATCTGGACTTGCAATAACCGTGTAAAATAGTTTTTATCTCCTTCTCTCGTAGCCTAAATCCTACAGGTGTGCTTGTCTCTTTTTAGTGTCGCTTTTGCGTTTCAAATTACAACTTCCCGAAGAAGTTTTTATTTCAAAAATAATATCTTATGAACTTGTCAGGGCAACACGACGGAGGGCGAAGACGGGAAAGTGGGTGGCAAGCCGCGCAAGAACGCTCGCCGCCGTAACAGCCACAAGTCCACTGGGAAGGAGGGCAAAGAGGGTGAAGTGAAGCCCAGACGTCCGAAACGACAACGCCCAGTCATCGATTTCTCCGTAAAGGTAATATTTTTGATAATATAATGTAAAACAATGATGACTCAGTTGGTAGCGTGTACGGAGACTCCGCGCCGATATACGTGAGTTCTTATCCCTGCAATGAGCCTGAGCTTTCGGTGAAGAAAAACATCGTGATGAAACCATAGCATGGTGTTAGAGCTTTTTCTAATGTCAACCTGGCTAGCTACCACCCTCAAGTTGATAGTCTGTCGCCAAGCATGTATACATGTGTTCCGGCAGCTGCACTTGAGAGCCAGTCTTCCACTGGGCTTAGCGTGTTAGAATCTTGGCTCATAACATCAGGTGATGTGGTCACGGTGCTAAACGTATAACGATATAAAAAAATATCTAGACATCAAAATTATTTTGTGCTTTTTTACAATCATCACTGTCTGAATTTTTACAATATTCAATCAAACGTCTTGAAGAGATAAAGACATATACATGTGGTAAAAAACCTATTTTAATTGAACATTTATGCCGAAATCTTTCAAGACCCTTCTTAACCCATTATGAAGTTACATTTAAAATCTGGGGCAATAAATTTGTATTGTACAGACTATCAGACAGACAAGAAAGCAAATTAATTGTGCATTGTCATTCAATTTTGAGCTATATTACATAAAATCGATTGTATAATTTCTACCGAACAGACAAACAAATAGTTAATAGCTACTTATAAAAATTAATAAAAACTTTCAATATTTTTCGAAAAGTTTACATAAAGACTTTGGAAAATTTTTCTGAAAATTTTAAACTCTTCGGGAATATTTCAGGGTATTTTATTCGATAGTCTGTCCTAGTGGTTGGAATCTATCGACAAAAGCCAACTATAGAAAACCCGATAATCGTCAACTATCGATAGTTTGAAAGAATATATATGAAAAAATATTTTGCATGCATGCATTTCGCACTCGTAAACGACAGGCACAATTTCAGTACTATAGTCGTATAAGTTTGTACGCGACCGTCCTATTTGAGACGGACGTTTGCGTGGACGAGGTACCACAGACGATAACGAGGGCGGGCTGTGTCGCACACGAACTTGTATGACTATAGAAAAACGATAAGTTTCCTAAGGACATAACCGATTTCGCGGAAAATACTAGCATGTATGTATTGTGTAAAATTCTTGCTAAATTATATAATATTATTTGATTACAGATATCAAATATCAGCCCCAACACTAGAGTTCGTGATCTGAAGCAAGCGCTGTCCGAGCGAGGCGTAAAACCACAAATTATGGTGTGGAAGGTAAGTGTGTTTAGCTTAAACCACATTAAAGTAATAAGTGTGTAATAGATACATGGGAAAAATTAATAGGTTGTATTCGAGTGGTACTTTTAAAAGCAAAAACGTTATTATCAGTTATTGTGAGCGGTAATATGCAGGAAGTTGTAAGCAAGAAATATTTATTTTGGTGACTTTTTATTACCACAGATAAACAGAAAAAAATAATTTAAAATGGGTTTTTTGTTATAAGTATCGTATATACTTTCATATGCATTTAGTAAAAAACTGTTATTTTGACATTACAAACAGGCACTTCAATTTTATTAATTGTATAGATAATTATAATAGTTATTGATTTATCTAAAAACAAGATAATAATTGTATTATAATGACGTTCTAATTATTATTTATTCGAAAGAACCATGCGCGATTTCAGACTCTTTGCTGTATTCAGACCGACCATAAAGTATGGCGGGAGTTGTACGTTACGAATCCATCTTACAGACTGTCCTATGAAAAATACACCGCACGGACCGTCTAAAACATCATCAACACTCATGTTACGACATTGTCGTTGCGACTGGTATATCGATAGTCTTTGCGACCGTCTCAACGTGTATGGCTCGTCTTATAATATATAGGGGTTTTCAATAAGAACCGGGTATATTGAAAATAAAATAAAAACACATTGATTATTTACAATTATTATGTAAAATAATATCTTAACTTTGCCCTCCCAAAACATACTTGATAACTTAATGTATATTCGTAAAAACTTTGACAAGCTAGATTTTGTCAAAGACCAGCACAGTTTTAATACTAGAGATAATCTATGTCGATTAGTTTTATCGTGTTTTAGACTTGGTAAGCCCAATAAAAGTTTGTTTAGGTATTATTAGTGTTAGGTTCTATAATAAATTCTGAAGCACATTACTGATTTGCCAGACAGCTAGTTCAAAGACCGTGCCAAGCCGGTTTTACAGTCAAAAGGTTATTATTATAGGGTGACGTCTGGAAGTGACTCCTTCTCTGTGCAATCACTAAATTATTATTATATTATAGATTATTTATATTATTGTATAGTTATATAATTGATAATTATATAATATTGTATTAATAATTTTGTAGAGTTGGAAAAAAAGATAAACTCGATCAAGTTTCATGCCGGTTCTTCTTGATGACCGGTAGTAGTGTTATATCATTTATAAGTTACCTTCTTAAGGCTTAAATAGAATAAAGTGTTTTTTTTTTTTTATTTGATTTCTTTGTTTTGAAAGCTTACTCTTTGGTATAATTTATGGAATACTACATAATACAAATGACCATTCTTATGATGTGTAATTTAATGAGTATTCAAATAATGTAGTAATTTTAGTCGCATTACGTGGATAGTTGTTCAAAGTGTGTAAACGTATGATCAAGGTTATCGAATCGATTTTTTATCGAAAGCGATCTATTAACTTGCCCTGACTAAAATCATTTTCGATTTTTTTCACAGGGATTCCGTGGATTCTGTTATTTGCATTTCTTCAAAACGAGCCCGCAAAAGGTAAATCTACATTTATTGATATATAAGTTTTTTTTTTGTAATAAAATTATAGAAATACTAGCGGCCCGGTACGTGCTTCGCTACGTATAAAGTGAAATAATAAAATAAAAAAAATTGGAACATCAAATTAATTTATTCAAACAAAAAAATATTTTATTAATTGCTAGCTATTTTAAAACTTAATCCAAAACATTTGGATAAACAATATTTTTTGTTTTTCCATTTTGAGCATGAATAAACAAACGACGGGGGGGGGGTACCGACTCTGGAACAGGCAACAAAGTTGGCCATGTGAAAAACATGATTCCTCCAAACTCGCACCACAAACGTGAAGTGTTTGCCCTTGGGCCTTGTTAATGGACATTGCAAATGATAAACGCACAGGATATTGTAATCGTTTGAACTCAAATAGCATGTCAGTTGGAATCATAGGGATACGGGGAATCAAACAAACTTTTCCTTTTGATTTAGCAATTAAGATCGTAGCTTCGATCTAATTTGGCAATAACTTTTTCACTGCCAATCTGGTGCCATTACACAGTTTTGGTGGATTAATATTTCGCAATAATATAATCAAAGAAAATATTTTGTAATCTTCAGACATAGCTCTAACTGTCCAGGGAGATTTGTGGCAACCTAAAATATGCATAGTCCTAGTTATCATTTAAAAGCCACTTCACTTGTGCACAATAGCGAAACTATATCACGTATAATGCCGCCGAAATTATATAATGTAATGCCAAATAATAGGTCGTGGTTGTCGACTGACTTAGACCAGCGGAATATTGATACGATATCCGCAGGTTCGAACCCCAGCCTGTACCAAAATTTCTTTGGAATTCGCGTACGTTTAGTAATTCAAACTGGCAACACGGTCGATAGACGGAGAAGGAGGAAAACTGAATGCTTGAGAACTTGATTTCTTGGTGTTTCTTTGCCCAGCGGTAAAACACTTACAGATATTATTACAGATATGCAAAAAAAAAATAAAGACCGACTCATATCGAAGATCTCGCCGTAAACTCGATCAAAAAGACAAAGTGACAAGTCGCTAAGTGTAAGTTGTGTCTTAGGGCGAAGGCGACAACGGAGGTAACGCGGGAGCCGCCGCGAACATGGACAGTGTTTTGGCAGCGCTCGCGCACATGTCCCTCGGGGGCAGCGGGGTCGCTAACAATGCCGACGACAACACAGCTCCCGACGAGAAGCCGCGCCTGCTGAACGTAGAACCTGCGCCCCCACGTCACGCGCACGTACAATCTCCGCCCTCCGCGCCGTCCGCCTCGCCGCCATTGGCAACCCCGACCGCGCCGGCCACGGAGGTACCTCTTATTTTTGGAATCTAAACTTCTTTGACGTCGTTATTATTTGAAACGCGATGAAACGAAAAAGCGACGCTAAAAAAGAACACATCTATTGGATTTAGCTTACGAGAGATTGAGATAGGGTATAGTCTTGATTTTCATAATTATTATAATCGTCGAATTGGCCTAGCGGCATGAGACGACCAGACTTGTACGCACTGTTGTATGTACAGTACGAGCGGTCGATAGATCGAGTCCCGCTGTTTTAGGATATTCTTTTTTAAAGAAGATGTTATTTCCTGAAGGTATCACTTATTTTACCGTGTGTGACTTTTATTTAAACCGCTTTTTCAACCTGGTGATAAGTTTTTGAAGTGAAAACTTTATAATCGTTGTGATATAGAAAGCGATGAAACGAAAAAGCGACACTGAAAAGAGACAAACACATACATCTATAGGATTTAGCCTGTTAGAGAATTAGATAGAATACATTATATAGTGTTTCCTATTATCTCGATCTCCTCTTTGTACTTTCTAAAGGTTTCACTTCTACAAGCGTGTGGACTGCACATATATTTTTTTAATAATAGCTCGGCAAATTGTACTGATGGTAAGGACAGTGCAATTGAAACATAACGGCGACCACCGAAAGATATAAATCCAATGGCGGTAGCCGCTGTCTTACCGGCAATAGAAAAGTGTTCTCGGGACAATTTAATAATTCACTAGTGTTTTTATTGTCTCGTTGTGATAAATATCACGTGATTAGTCGTTTACACAGTTTAAAGAGAAGGTAGGGTACAGAGAAAGCAGCCCGACTGGGGGAATACCCTTCAGAAGATCGCAGCCAATAACCTTGTGTTGTGTTCTTGGGGTAGGTTGTTCAAGGTCGTCAATGCTTTTGTGATACTTTATAACTGTTTTATTACAAGCGCCCGTAGGCTACGGTAGCCGTTTAACATCAGGCGGTTTTGTTGAGTATGCTTGTTTACCACTTTAGTTTTTTTTTTAAGTAACTGTGCCCGTGGCTTAGCTCGCGTGGGCGACTGAAGAACGTGTAATGCTTATAAAAACACATATAAACATTTATGTATAAGATAGTCTTGGTTTCTTAAACTATAATAAATTTTTATTGAATGATGATATCGTGATTTTTTTTTATAAGGACCAAGTATCTAAGGAGTAATATAAAAAAAAAAAACAAGTTGTCATAAGGCCTGCCGACAGAACTGGGAACTCAATTTTGATTTTTTTCAATCAATTATAGTCTGAATTATTGCTGAGTATGTCGGTGACGCCAAATCACAAGATTTTACCCATCCAAAAAGTCAAACACGCATATGATACAGTCGAGTATATACAATGTATAATAGTATATATGCGTATACAAGTACACAAGCCGCTATACCACGCGTCGCTAGTTTGACGCAAGCGCAATACGTCACGAGCATGTCTAGGTTGAAGGTGGCGCGAAGGTCACGCAAACCCATAAGTTTTTCCCCTACCAAAAATTGATCAAAATCTATCCCATAGTTTTTGCGTGATGCGCGTACAACGGCATACCTTCATTTTATTTATATACATTACAATAATAATGACGCTTTCGTTTTCAGGTCCATTGATTTCAAAGAGCCGAAGCGATCGACGCTGATATATTTTCATAACGGAACACACATTATGATATACATTTACAAAACACGCATAACGTTGCTCGCTTGGTTGCACGCGGACTGACGGGTCGTCTCCTGTCGCATTCCGACTTTTATTTCATTAGTGTTAAGGTTGATTTTTTTGTTCTTTGCGCCGGCTTGAAGAGTAAGTCGTCGTGTGCATTACATACTTTTTAGTATAGTATTGATATTGAATCTTGGTTATTAATAGTATCAGTATGGTTCAATGGATTTTTTTCTCATGTAATTGCTTATTATACCCTTTGGCACCCTTTCGTCGCAAAAATGTATTTAAAATTGGTATATATGCGGGAGCAGAGTTATGAAATAATTCTCCTATATAAATTATTATAAAGACAAATATTTCCAACCGATCAATCAATTTACGCAAATTCAAAAGAACAATAATTTGTGTATATATTTTAATAATTTTTCGAAGTGAAGATTTTACAATTGCATTTTTTTACCATTTTGGAAATGTATTACACACGACGCTTTCTTTATAACCGAAACAGAAGCGAGGAAGTTCGATTTTAGTTTGTCATTTGTCGGACGCGTGTTCGCTCAATGGTTTTTTGTTCTTATCGGTAGCACGAGCCGGTGTATAAGTCTGAGTGAGTGAGCTATGTTTATAAATAATACACTTACGAAAGAATATATTATATCTTTATAAAAGTCTTAGTTGTTCTCTAGTCTAAAGTTAGTATTTAATAAAAGTATATGAATCTCACGATTCCTTTCTTTAATGCAGATACGTTCTTCCATATTCTTGTAACAATGAGAGTAATATAGATATTAGATTGAAACACTAATATATTTTTTTCTAATATTTAAGGTGCTTTTTTGCAAGAACAGAGCCCCAAACTTAGTGATTAGTTGAAAAACGGGATTTGATTAGTCTTAAGAATATTTATTTTAAAATAAAAATACAAATACATATTTTGGGGCTCTGTTTTTTCTCTTGTCGTGTGTGATTTGTGCCAATTTATTGTATAAATTACACGTAAATTCATTTGATTAAAAACATTTCGGTATAACTTGTGAAGGAATTAAGCGAAGATACGCACATTAATATCTCTAGATTTACTTAGTTGTAGTTACTGTTTTCAAAATCAAAATAAACGCTGAAAATAATTCGGTTACGGTGATGATTAACAAAACTAATTCTAACTTCGAAACAAGCAATTGAAATTTAAATATCTTTTTTCTTAAATTAAAACTTACCCGTATTCGTATAATTACATGTGTCTAAAATAAATTATCTATTTTTTTTTTTAAAAAACCTCGGTTTACCTTTTGCACTCAAGATTATTTTTATTGGTTTTTTAGTGTTATATGGGTCATCACCTAATTGTGATCATATCAAAATGCGTACGTATTGTTTACTAAAATTCATCTCTTAAATTATTAGTATAATACGTTAAATACTAATAATATATAATAATACATAATACTCTAAATGTTCATTAAAATACTATTATTATTAATACAACGTGTCCTTAAATAACCTGGGCTAGGACTTCATTTCATCCCTAAATCAGTCACTGAAAAGTTTTTACACCTGAATACTGTTAGTTTTATTTAACCACAGGTTTGTTAGACGTAAAGGTTTGTAATACTATCTTTCAGCGACATCTGTGTCAGGATTATTGGGCCACTGTCTATCATCCTCGGATCCCCGCCTATTAGGCTGCCTGTCCATCGAATAGGCAGCCTAATAGTCTGTTTTTTTTTTCCAATTACACTCTTCCGTAAGCAGAGCGAGTATTGCTGCTTTTTAGCGCAGAAAAGTGCTACCATAGTCGAACTCTCTATACTGTTCTACCGCCTGCAAGATCTATTTTTTTTATCTGTTCTGTTTGTAATTGAAATATCCATTTCAAATTGTAATTTTTGTTTTTCATTGTGATGTCTATTTTCAACTCCAATGTCTATTTTCAATCCCAATGTCTATTTTTAATTACAATGTCTATTTTTAATTCCAAAGTCTGTTTTCAATTTCAATGTCTATTTTCAATTTCAATGTTTATTTTCATTTTCAATGTCTATTTTCAATTCCAATGTTTATTTACAATTCCAATATCTATTTTTATTTATAATAATTATATTTTTTAACTAATTAACTATTACTATTAACTAATTTTAACTGATGTTGCCTGATTTGCACTGCTTGATTTATTTTATTGGAAATACTGAGTTCTGCAGCTGTTTTTATGATTTTATAGAGAATGAAATTTGTGTATATTTCTATTATATTTACAACAGAGGTGGTCTGCTATGAATTTTATAACTTTTGGATATCATATTAATATGGTATCTCTATTGTATCTTATACGTGATCTGGTATGTTACATGTTCCATAACTCTTCCTCGAGTGCAAAAGGGTTCATATTTTTTTGTAACTTTGCGCGTCATAATCCTATATTTATTGTTATACTTTTTTAAAGTCTAATAAATTAATGTAAAAAGAATTTAAAGTAAGTCGCTGTATAAACATTTCCAATTGTTATTTATATTAATTTACTTTCTCGGTTTTAGGTTATTTATATAATTTAAAATTTGAAAAAGTAATAACATATATTATTATTTAAATTTTCTAGGGTATTTAATATTTACAAGTTGTCTATTGTAGATGTGTGCGCACATCGGATTTGTCAATGTTGCAATAGGTCGGTCTCTCAGATCGATAAGTACAATATATTTTATATAGAAATAAATATTTTTACGGTGTATTTTTCGAAATTGTTTAGTTTTAGACGTCTAATCGCATAATAAAATAGATTCACAAAAGCGTTTTCTTTTTAAATAGTCTATGATATATACACGCACGCAAATTTGTCGTGTTCTATTTAATATTGTTATAACTCTTGCAATTTAAGCACTATAAAAATTAATATATTTATGTATATATAACTTGTTAACGCATGCTATTTACTACTTTATTTTGTAACATTATAACGTCGGATAACAAAGCCTGGATGAGCGTTTTTTTTTTTGTTTTTGTATATATATTTTTAATAAATTTATTAAAAACTTTTTTTCTTTTAATTTTTCTTGGTTCACTTTATTTATTTTTGGTATAAATGCTAGGGAAGTAGTATTAAGATCTTTAGTGAAGCTTGGTTTTATTAGATCTAAAATCGAAATGATGTTGATTGTAATTTTACTTTTTGCAGAGGATGGGGTTCATTGAAATATATTTTTCTAATAAATGGCGGTTTTATTTTTGGGCATCATTTTTATTCGATAATTTGATATTTTATGCTGTAACTCTAGCCTTTTATACGCACGGTGCGAATTTCTATAACAGCGCCCTTATTGTTTGTGGTCCTGGTCTGGTCATTTTTGCACCCCTTCAGAGTCTGTGTGCCCTGGGCACCGCCTTACGTTACGGCACTGGTGATATCGTATTGTATAGAGGTGGAATATTTTAAAAATAATGTGATATCCATCTGTGATATCGCATTATATGGATATTATCATAAAAGTCGACAAAAAAAATAGAACAACAATTAACAAAGTTGCTATAATTAATATACAAGAATAGATATTATTTAATATAATTTTGATTTTGAAGACCTACCCTTTAGTATATTATACTAGTGTAACATTTAAAGGAGTGAGTGAGGGGAACTCTAAAACTATATTACATGTTCTAAAGAATCATGAGATCGATTTAAAGATAAGAAAAACTACATTCATTGATTTAAAATGGACTTATACACGATTTGGGAATCGAACCTAATCATAAAAAAGTGTCATTTTATTACATTTATTGATACTGTAGGTTGTAAGGAATAAATATTACTAGCATAGATTTATAATAGGTTGTAGCCCAACAACTATATATACCGTCGGCGTAATATATATCGAAATAGCACCGAAGGCGGCGTGCTCGGTATAGTATCATTCCGACAACCCTGTCACGTTGCCAAGCAGTGTATTTTATTAAATACTAGCTGGTACCCGCGACTTCGTCTGCGTATTATTGGATATACACAGATAGATCTCGGAAAACGACAATCCAAAAGAAAATCAAGGCTGGGATTGTCACTATGTGTATGGTGGATGCAATCCCTATCACCCCGCTATATTACAGTATATGCACCGGCTGATTTCGGAACACGACAAAGCAAAAGAAAACCATACATGGATTTATCACTGTTTGTATGGTATTGTCATTAAATGCCAATATGAATCCAACACATTAACCGCCCCAATAAAACTTACAAGAATACAAACAACAAACATACAAACTTTCCATTTATTATATTTGTAGGGTAACATTGGTTAAACTATGACTTTTACCGGGATAAAAAGTACCCTAGTGTTATTCCAGGTCATAGACTATCTGTCTGCCAAATTTCATTCAAATCCGTTTAGCCGTTTTTGCGTGATTGAGTAACAAACGCACACTTTCACGTTTATTATATTAGTAGGATTAGTTCTGGGAGGAAGGACGAGAACATGCGTATGTGTATTTAGTGATCGGAAAGGTTTTTCTACACTAACTAGCGCAAAAAAAGAAAAAAAAGGTCCCTTACAGAACCTATGGGCCTGTGTGGTGTGCACGTGTGTATGTTCATACGTGTGTAATGTTGTATGTGGGTAGCTATGTGTTGCACGTATAGTGTCACTTGTATCGCGCGGGCGGCTGCCTGACCCAAGGGCTTCACACCGAGGAACGGACCTAGGCTTGGGTTGCCGCTAGAGAGGGTGGACGTGTCGGGTGTGCGGGATTGAAGTTGACTGCCCGTCCTCTGCGGAGAGAACGGTGGTTACGCGGGCGTGGGCGCTGGAACGCTCTGTTTAGAGAGACGGTGGAATAATATACGTTTGCTTTTTCGACTTTGTCGTCCGGATCGGTAAAGATGTTACGCGGCCGGCGTTTACGCCGGCAGGCGTTGGGGACCGGTACATAGGTAGCTGATATCGATCGGTCTTTTTTTTTTGAACTGACTACACTGTTAGCCTTCGGGGCCCTAAATTTATACCTGTTTTGGAGAGCGACGGAACGATGGCGTCTATTCTCCTCTTACTCTAATATTTCCTAATACGGTCATAACACGGCGTACGGCGAGGCGTGGCGTTGCGACTATTCTGTTAATATTATTCTCTTTTCTACAAAACACTATTGCTATCTGGTGGTTGTAATAAGGTGTACTGTTGTATGCAAGAATAAAATAACGTGATGTCGATTGCAAGTTATATTGACGACTGAAGAGTACTATGTAAGTTGTGTAGCTCACGAGCGAAACATTAGATAACGTATAATAAACAATAGAAACACCAATACTATTGCTATCCCTATCTGCATTATTATTATTATTATTACATACAATTTCACGTAATTGGCTAATATCTCAAAAGATTCATATTGGAATGTTACAAAGCCTATTCAAATCTATTAAGAACATTAATACCTACTTAAATACACACAATATAACATTAAGGAATAGTAAACTTCGTAAATATTAAACATTACAACACAAAACAGCCTATAAACACGTTATGTATGAATTATAAACATTACAAACACGATAGAATTCACATGTAAGCCTAACTATTCCTATGAAGTCACAAACATTACACATAACTGGTTTATAACAAAGATTATCAATGAAATATAAGTTCAGTACGTTTCTATACTATTCTTACGAAATTATAAGCTATATTATCTACTATTTATTTACTATCACTATGTACCTACACTTTATATCTTTAATATAAAAACAGTAAATCAACGATTGTTCATTTATCATTGCTTATTTCTGAAGCCTAACAACTTATACCAACAACTAATTATCAATGTTATTTCCTAACCATCACGCCTAGCCCTATGCGTCGCTAACAGTAGGTCTATTTAATACTATTTATAATCATGGATAAGTATAGTGTGACAGTCTTAATACCCTACGTGTAGATATTCGCAGCGACCTCAACTCCAGGAATTGCCTAACTCAGGAGTATCATCTCCACTACGTCTCGGAGACTTGGAATCCTGAACAAGGTGGGACTGTTTTTCACACCCGGTCAACTCTATTTATGTGTTGCTATTACAGAAAGCTTATAAGCGGTCGGAGAGAAGCAGAAAAGAGACGTGAGAACTTGTACTTAACCAATCCTTGCACCGTATTTTTACATGGGGATCAAGTAAGATGGTTGAGTTCAATACCAATTGCCAAAAAAACTTAAGTGTGTGCGCGTTTTTTGCCAAAGTTCTCCGTCCCCTCCCTACTCTTCAAAACGCCTCGGTAGCAATGCATGACAGCTTCAATATCCTAAGTGTGGATATTCGCAGCAACCTCAACTACAGGGATTACATCAGGAGTGTCATCTACACTACATCTCGGAGTCTCAGAACCCTGACGGTTTTTTACGCGCTGACCCAAGTCCACTGTGTATTCTTTAGAAGGCAAAAGTTCGGTAGCGTATAGAATACTGTTCGAACCTCTGGATTGGAAAATACCTCCTCGTTGCTGTGGATAGGTTGCAGAGTTTTTTGTCTTATCTTTCTCGTACCTACTGTGAAACTGAAACCATCTCCCGGCCAATGTGTTGTTCCCTCCTTCGTACGACATCGGGACCTTTGTATTGTAGATTTATCAGGTTTCTGGAACCATGTATCAGGTAAACATTATGCTGATATGCAATAATAACAACTTTCAATATCGATTAAGGCTCCTGTTGTTTTGTTTACCTGGCAGCTAAAAAAAATTTCTTTAGGCAGCGGAAGACGGAATAAGGGCTCGACGTTTGCAAATGTTGGACACCGTGGTGCTAAAAAAAATGATCCTCCAGGAAGCGGACGACGGTATTAAGCCCCTGTATTTGCTTGAGAGTACAAGCAATTTTTTCAAATGCCATCTTTTAACGACATCTGTACTGGGATTATTGGGAAACGATCTATCATTCTTTTAGAGATGGCAATTAAAAAAAGCGACTGCATAGTATAGGAACGCTAAAGTTTTGTATTTGAGGGGCGCCACTTTGAGATCTTAATCTTGTCTGTACTAGAGGTGTAACGAATATATTCGTAATACGTACAGGGATTATAATATAAGCCACGAACATATTATGATAAACGAATAGAGACTAATCAAAGTAAATATTAGTCAAATAATAGGCACGCGATTCACGATACGCGCGGCGAGTCATTGCAAAGTACCTCTCTTTGTCGGTTATATGGGCACGCATCTTGCGAGTAAACGAGATACATACATGATTTTAAAATTCGTATAGAAACGACCGCTGGCTGCTGGCTTATCGTATGCGCAGCTAGGTATGTATAGTAAAGACATCATTATACACGTCGGGCTTCGTATGAAAACTGCATGGGTTGGTAACACAGTAAGCAAGCAATGAGAACAGAATCACTAAATTAGGCACCGTTTTTAACGAATATCAATGTATTAAATAATACGGATATTAGTTAGATTCATAGATTATTTTGTAATATTTGTATTAGGTATCTATTGGGATTTCGTATTATATTAGCGGTTTCTTCAGTTCCTTGAAACTAGCTTCGATTGCACAGATATTATCGTATCTATATATTTTAGAGAATTTCAAATGTAAATATTTATTATTTTGTGTTTAGAATTAACTATAAAAACCAATCGATTGACGTTTTAATGGACATATAAAAAAATCTATAATTGTAGTACATGACATAGTGATATTTTTTAACATAATATATTTTAATATACCAAATATTTTGACGTTAACGACAGTCCGTAATCTACACAATTAATAAAATTGAAGTGTTTGTTTGTAATGTCAAAATAAGTTTTTTTTTTTTTTTTTGCTAAATGCATATGAAAGTACATATATACTTTTTACGATACCTGTAATAAAAACCCCATTTTTAAAATTCTTGCCTGTCTGTTTGTTCTGGGTAACCTCCGAAACTGTTGGACCGATTTCAACAAGACTTTCACTGGTAGATAGCTGATTTTATAGGAAGTAACTTAGGCTACCTTTATTTTAGTAAAAGAGTTAGGGTTCCGCATAAATAAAAAAACAACTGGTCATTGTGAATCAATTCGGGCACTTAAAATGGCTTACGCTGAGTAAACTATAAGAGACACAGCAAATGAATGTAATAAATAATTGTACACACATTAAAAATAAATTCAGGGAGAGTATACGTCTGTCTTCTAAGGAACACCCACAATACGCATTATAGTCTTTAAAATAGCCGGAGGGGGGGAAGTAATACTCGCGCGGGCATTCTGTAGTCCACGTGAGCTAAGCCGCGGGCATAGGTAGTTTATTAATAGGAAAGAAAATTTAATCACTTTTGAAGTGGAAACTTCTTTAGAATCGTGATATCAAACCGGATGCAACGGAAAAACGACAGGTAAGAGACACAAAAGCTAATATGAATGATATACTGTGTACGGTAAGGGCTACATTCCCATACATTTTTACTGGCGCTTACGACCGTTTGGAACTGGGTGAAATTTTTGTCGATTTACTGAAGTTTCACTTCAATCGTGTGTGAAACGCACACACACATTTTTTTCATTTACGTTATATAATAAGCATACAGATAATAATAATAAATATTCACAATAAGCTTTTAATTCGTACTCACATTCTTTATGTATAGAGAATACTGAGAATAGATACGCCTAAATCAGTATTAGATTCAAGAAGGTAGCGAATAGCGAATATTGAATCGGTGACTATTATTTGACTAATACCAATTAATAGTTACGGGAACCTATATGATTTAACTAATATAATCCATAGGAATACCAAAATATAACCCCATAATAAAACACCTCTAGTCTGTACTGTAACTCGGCTGTACAGTGTACATTGGGTACAAGCTTCTTGGTGTACATCGATTAACTATGTCGGTTGTAATCTGTGCTCCGCTAGGAGTATTATAATTAACAGGGTTGTCGTTTTGTGGGGAATTTCACAAATTACGGGGGATTTCAACTCCATTGGGGATTTTATGGCCATTGGCGATATGTAGGGAATTGCGGGGAATTTTTAACATTTAAATGAATACTTCTTTTGAATTAATAGATGTTAAAACTGAGAGTTCCTCGAACATCATGTAACTGATTAAAATACTGATCAAATCATGTTGTTGGTGGGATAAAATTTTTGGAGTTATTATTGTTTTATTAGGACAAAGAAGTATAACTATTTGCGTGCGTACATTAGTACTTATAATTTTTTATAAGCTATCGATTATTTCAATTTTAAAAGTTTTATCTCGATGGACAAAAAGTCACTTCTTTAAAAATATGGCATATCCCTAATTTGTGTAGCTGAAAGTTACTAGGGCTTAAAAAGTGTTTAGGTATAAAAACAACAAGGTTACCAAATTAAAAATCGCCATTTGCATATTATTTATGTTGCCATTCAAAAATGCATCCGTATTTTTTTTTAAATGGCTCGCAATAGCGGCGTTAGTTCAAACGTGTTCAAACACTACATCGAACGACAAAAGAAAACTTTTTTTTATTTAATAGTAGTTCATATTATAATCCTTAAAAATGCAATGAAAGAATTTATTTTAAGGAAGGAACACAGTATACACTATACATGTAGTAATATTAGAGCCATTTAAATTAAATTTTGAGAAATGCGTAATTGCCTTTTTTGGCTAATTGCAATGGTTTTATTTCTTTCAGCTCCATTTAATTACTTTATTACACTTTTGAACCTTCATAAAGAGAACATCATAAAGTAATAAAAATAAAAATAAAAACAATAAAATGTGGTTTCTAAGCTTTCCAAGTACTTCGTTAGTAACAGTGCGCTTTTTTATTTTTCTATTGTTTTATAGCGGGTCTTAACAATTCACAGGAATTCTAAATGCCTGTTATTTTTCATTATCATTTTAACGTAACGAATTTAATTATAAATAAATAATAACGCCTGAAGTAAGTTTTAATATATTCGTTTTTTCTTGAGAAAGATATGTAAGGAATCAGGACTTTGATCTTCCCCAATTTAGGGAATTTGAGCAAGACCTTTGGGGGAATTTTTTAGTGAACATTGACAACGCTGAATTGATCAGAGCCAAAACTATTGTTCTAATAGCTTTACGTCTGTGGCTCTACCGGCTCTGCGGGTGGTGTCAGGCAGAGATAAATAACAATTGTGTCAGGTGTCATCAGGTCATCACTGATTAGTGTAAACATGGGTAACTCAGCAAAATTTCTTGCGCTAATTCAATAACTCAAACGCAGCTTACTGCTCCGGCTCATTGAGTTAACTCAAATTTGTGCCATGGCGCAGTAAAATAGTACGCGAGGCAAGTGAGTTAGAGAAATGTATGAATCAGATCAAATGACCGACCGCGGCACAGTGGCGTGCACTGTGGATAGTTCTCACACAAGCGGTTTGACATACGACGACTTAAAAATTCAAAGTCGTCATTTCACAAAACTTAATGCCCTATTCGATTACTATATTAATTGCCAACACATATGCGTGAAGTGACTTTTTTGATTGGACTTATAGTTTTGGAGTAAGTCGAGAAATACGGTTTTTAATGTATGGGAGGCTACCTATAAATATGGATATCACGTATATCTGGCCGCTTTTTTTCGGGTCGCTGCTTTGAAGTGCGCAGTGCGCCATTTATTTTGTAATAATGTGTGTTAACACAAGTGGCGTAGTAAACGGTGTTGGCTCTATTGCGCGGTGTAGCGCAATGTTACCCATGTCTAGATTAGTGATGACGTCATCAACGATCGGTCTCCATCCTTCTGGTTATTTGTCTATGGTCTCCATCTCTCCGTAAGTTGGTAGGTTTGGACTCACTTCACTAGTCACTTTGGAATTTTAGATTTGAAGGGCGTTGTATAGAGATGACGCCATTATATATAATTCCTTACAGTAACAGTCGTTTATCTTTTAGATTTTGTCTTATTTATAACAGTTTATTAGTGGCTTGACGTAATTTAATATTATTTAAGTACCTACGTAGTCGCATAAATTTGTTTTATATATATAAAGCATAAGAGTAAATTTTAAAAGCATTAATAACTCTATGCAGATACTTAACTACTATTTTTATACAATTCAACATTTATACACAAATTCTTAGGTCATACATTTAAAGGCCTTACTCTCTTTATTAATCATTTATTCCGTCTTGGTCCATTTTTCGATAGTGAAGTATTAGAAGTTACACCATGAAGACAGCATAAATGAATAAAGTGAATTATAATACAATCATAGAATAACCCTATGCATAGGTACAATCTTAATTTAGGTGAAACCATTACGAATTCAAGGTAAGTTTGTTTTTAAAATTTATTTGGCTAATTATTATTTGTTTTGTGACCTTATTATCAGATGAACAAAATTTGTTTTCATTTTCTGCATGATTCATTCGTTTTGCACTTTCCAAAAGAACTCTGTGGCACTTTCTACTACCTAGGTAAGTAAGTACCTACCTACCAAATGACTGATTTGTATATGTTTGAGAATTTCTATATTTAGGTAATACCTATACCTATTCGTTTTGACATATGTAAATGAGAAATGTTTGTTGGTTGAACAATACGTGCCTAACATGTATTTCTATTTATAGGTACTACTGTACTATCTACTATATTATATATATACTAGAGGTACGCCTACGCGTACATATTAAAATTTAGAATTGTCTGGTAGGGAGGGCGGAGGAGCAAATCACTTCCAAGAAAAGGTAACTTATGGGAAGTTATTGGGGGTTCAAAGAACTTGCAGTCATCGCGAGAAACCTAATGCACTCGTAGCGTTGCTTCTAGTTACATATCTGTTTCATATTTGCTGTTGAATGATTAAGCTATTGGTAACTTTTTAATTTATTTGTTTATAAGAACAATATACGTATGCACAGCAGTGAATAGTTACTTATATTAACAACTTATAAATATATCAATAAATAATTAAAAACTCCTTAATAAATAAATATTTTCTCTAATTGTATTGTTTACTTACTAAACTAACTTAAATATTATACTGTATAAACTTAAAATTCAGCAAATGTAGTTACGTTACGTTTTACGATTTTTTTTACATAGGTACTTACTAAACATAAAAATTTTGCGTTTTATTACCCCAACTGCGAAAAAGGAGGGTTATGTTTTTCGAGCGTATTTATGCACTAGTCGTGCGCGATAAGTTGAGAATCGTCTGGATTGCAACCCTCCACAGCTACCCCTGTAACACCCCCTCAACCTCACGTGCTGTACTGTAGGCAACGCAATTTTTTAAAACATTTTAGTCTCGTACTGGCTTATGTCACGCAACGACGACGCGCTGCGAATTTAAAATCTTATTTGATACTGTTTTGTTAATAGTTATTAGAGTTACTGCTATATTTTATTGTTATTTTTGTGTTAAGTTTATTGTTATAATGAAGAGTAAAACTTTACATAGTGGTGAGAGAAATCTCGTTAAAAAAATTAAAAATATTTATAACTCAATTCGCACACTTGTAATAGCTCAAGTATAGTAAATATAAGACGGCGTTGTTCCGAGATCAACACTCGCTACATTAAAAAAAATAGCCGAGACAAAGTCGCGGGTGAAAACGTGTTGTGATATTTTTTGTGCACAGTACAACCATGCGTCTGTGGCGGCACCACCCCCAGGTCTCAACTTATTTCGCACGGGTAGTATGTTTGTATCTATGTAATATGTATATTTCTTTAGCACGCTCTGTATGTAGTACAAGTTCGGTGAAGCTGTAAAAGCCGCAGCGGCTTCAGGGCCCCTAGACTAACAGTACAGTCAGATCTAAAAAAAAGGTCTGTATGTAGCCTAAATGGCTTATTGGATTTTAGCATATGAGATGTCGTCTCTTAGATTCTTCTTAATTGTGGGAGTGACATAGGCTATCTAATATTTAAGTACGACGTCTGGAAATCAAATAAAAAACAAAAATAGAAAAATATTTTTGATGTGCAACATTTTCCTCTTGCTTTTCTGCAATCTGTGGGTGCTAAAAAGGACAGAAATGTGTAAAGGGAGCCAGAGAAACGAGCGCTACTTTTTTGTTTCGACCAATAAGCGCACACGGTGATAGAGTTGGCCGTCACATGGTACCAACCCATTTTCAGAGAGGTTGGTACTGTCAGCCGTGTGTGTGACGAGAAAGATAAAGGGAAATAGAGAAGGAGAACGTATCTGTTGGCGACAGAACAGTTGTTTTTCGTGTCTTAGGTTAGGGTATTTTGTGTTATTATTATATTGACGTGTTATATATTATGTGTTACAATAAAATAGATTAATATTGACAATATTATAGAAAAATGTAAGCGAATAAGCTACATTACAAGTTGCATGTTGTATGTTAAGATGTATATAAACGATTATGTATTGTGTGTCACATATGTGAAAATATAGCTAATATAGAATAGATTAACATATAAAGTAAGCCAATAGATTAAGTATATCAAATGTAATAGAGATTTTACGAGCAGAAAATAGTGATGTCGCCCGTAAATTACATTGTTTTTGGCTTATGTACGGAATGTATACGTAATGTATATTATAAGTGAATATGTAATGGATAGATAATTCAAAGAGGAACATTTTGATATATAACATGTGTACATAGGATATATAATGAGAGAAATATAAAGAGTTTAACAGGGCAACCAAAGCGAAAAGTAAAGTTAAAACACGAAATAAAACGGGGCTCTCTTTACGGTCATTGCTCGAACCACTTAAGCTCGAAGAAGGGCCGTATTGGGCACGGTGCAATTCAACGACTCTACAAGTACAAGCAACGAGTAACTACAAGAAGAAAGCTTTGGTCGTCCTGCGAACAATCAACAAGATATCGACTTTCATTGAAGACCCGGCACCTCAAGCGGTCGTGCATTATTGCACCCCCCGGACCCCCTCACCACTAACATCACGCCGCCCACTGGCATCCGTACGGTATCTACGAGACGGGCATCCGGCGCAACAAAACGCCCGTCCAAACCGGGGAAACGTCACACCCCCCCCCTCCCTCACGCAGAGGGGAAGTGACGCGTACCCAACAGTATCAACATTTCACTTAACCTACAGTGTTGTATTTGTGTATTAAATTTGCTGTTACATAAACTATTTACATAACCATATTAAGTAAGAAAGACGGTAGACGGTGGCACCGTGTTCTGATCGCTCTGCGTTAAATATTGTTTAAACTGTATTAAAATTAATCTTTTCGACGCAAAATTTATACAATTACTTGTGCAATTGTTCAAGTGACAATAATTACATTAGTGTGTTATGTATTACAGTGCTAGTGAATCAAAAATCTAAATAATATTCGTAAATCAAACACAATTATATTTCATCATATGTTCGTTTTGTTTTGTGCGACGAATACGCGTAAGCGACGAGTTATACACGGCGCTTAAGACGTTTTTGCCTCCTTCGATACATGCCTACGTTAAACAGCTCTCCCGTTCGTATTTCGACACCGCGTCGAACCACGCGAATCCGTTAATAAAAACAGCCGCCACTTATGTTCCGGCACCCACGGACATCCGGTGCAAACGCCGGCCGCGCAATATTTTTATTGATCCCGACGATCACATCGAAAATTCGAATAAATATTACACATCCGTCTCTCCAAACAGAGCGTGCCAGCGCCCACGCCCGCGTAACCACCGTTCTCTCCGCAGAGGGCGGGCGGTCAATTTCGCTCCAGCACACCCTCACGTCCACCCTCTCTAGCGGTAACCCAAGCCTAGGTCCGTTCCTCGGTGTGAAACCCTTGGGTCAGGCAACCGCCCGCGCGATACAAGTGACACTGTACGTGCATCACTTAGCTACCTACATACAACACTACACACGTATGAACATACACACGTGCACACCACACAGGTACATAGGTTCTGTGAGGGACCTTTTTTTTTCTTTTTTACGCTAGTTAGTGTAGAAACATTCCGATTATTGAATACACATACGCACGGTTCCTTCCTTCCTCCCAGGAGGAAGGGAACGTGCCTATGTGTATATTTAGTTAGCTCGAATCGTAGGTGTAGGGATTCGAATAGATCGCGACCTATTTGCGAACGCGACGACCGCCCGAGCCGAGGTCCGGCCACTTTGGCACCCTCGTGCGAGTCGTCCACAAAACTTTCGCAATACTTTATTTTAACTCCACTTGTGTAATTTTATAATTCACGATGACGCTTCGGTGCAAGGCATGTAATAATGAATCATCTGATGGTATCCAGTGTTCAGTGTGCTTAGGCCACTTTGATATATCCTGCTCCGGCTTAACAGAGACAGGTTACCGGAGACTTGGTGACAGGAAAGCCACTTGGAAATGCAACTCCTGCAAAATCTCAGGTAATCCTACCGCTACTAAAGTAGGGTCCATTAAAGCACCCATTACCTCTGCTGCTGATGTTGACCAAATTCTTCTTGAACTAAAAAGTTTGTCAACCCAAATGTCATCACTGCCGACCTTGATCCGGGATGTGAAGTCAATTCAACAGGAGCTTGCAGAACTGAAGTCATTGAAATCGGAGATCTCTGATGTGAAATCATCAATGGATTTTATCCATGGTGCATTTGAAACACTCTCAAATAAGTTTTGCGAATTCGAGCGAGAAATTCATTCTCTCAGTAATAGTAAAGAACAGGTCATACAACTCCAGCAACGTGTCGAGCAATTTGAATGTGCATTACGCGAGGGTGACCAAAGATCTAGGCTAAATAATATAGAGGTTAAAGGCGTTCCTATAACTAATTCAGAAAATTTATTTTCTGTAATCTCCAAAGTCGGTGATCATATTGGAATAAAAATCTCCAAAGACCAGATTAACTACCTCTCAAGAGTACCTATGCGTAGCAACAGTGAACATAAGTCTATAATTGTTTCGGTGCACAACCGATACCTAAAAGATGACTTTGTGGCTGCAGCGAAAAAGTGTAAATCTATCACTCCCAGGGATCTCGGACTTCAAGGGGAACACAGGGTTTATATAAATGATCACCTAACCTATGATAATAAGATCCTGCTCAATAAAACCAAATCGTTGGCGAAAGAACGGGGTTTTGCGTTTGTCTGGGTAAAGGGATGCAAAATTATTATAAGAAAAAACTACAATTCACCGGTTTATGCCATCAAATCGGAAACAGACCTAAAGAAAATACTGCACTAAAACTATTGTATTATATTATATATTTCTGTAGCACATGTAGTAATGTTTACAGTTGTACAACTATACTATACATATGCTTTCACACAATATTAGATCTATCACACAATGTAATTATATTTTGTTGTACTGATGCTTGCTTGCAAATTTTGAACATCGCTGGTATAATGATCCGTGCTATTATGCACTTTTTATGGTCACTTTCACCTTTGTTCGCTTATCGTCTTGGCACGGCCAGCTTATTTTTATTATAATTTTTTCTACTACCCTTCATATTTCCTGCGATTTGTTTGTACCGTGGTTTTTACATTATAATTTTGATTTTGCTTTTTATTACAGCCTCGTTAATACTATTTTTGCTCAGTATTTCCACTAAATTGTTACTTAAATACCCTCATGTAAAATGATCACTATATATTATCAAAATGTACGTGGACTTCGTACAAAAACAGCTATTTTTCTTAGAAATATTTGTATTAACTCGTATGATATTATATGCCTTACAGAGACTTGGTTGACTGATTCTATTCTTAATGGCGAATTATTTGACGATCGCTATATCATATGGCGACGGGATCGAGACTACTCGAATACTGATCAATTGTTGGGAGGCGGGGTGTTAATTGCGATTCGGCGTGAGCTGATCGCTAATCTTCGTTCCGAGTAGTTCTCGTCAGCTGAGGATATTTGGGTGACCATATTAGCTCAATGTAAGAAACCAAAAATTTGTTACAAAATACATTTGTGTGTTGTTTATATTTGTAATCAGAATCTCGGTAATTCGATGGCAACACAATTAACAAATTTTTCGGAAAATTTAATTGAAATCGTACTTCAGAATCCCCTTGATAAATTTATTATCTTAGGGGACTTTAACCTACCGAACTTAACCTGGTCCTTAGCGGATGATGGTGTATCGTTTTATCCTTCTAATACTCAGGGAGTTGTTCAAACTAATTTCATTGATAGCCTTGCCACATGTCACTTGCAGCAATACAATTCATTTAATAACATAAACAATAGATTCTTGGATTTAATTTTTTCTAATAGTGATGTCTCTGTTACAAGTTGTATTGAACCTTTGGTTCCAGAGGATCAGCACCATAAAGCCTTAGTTGTAAATGCAGATTTTGTTGAACTCCACGCTCTTCCTTTGTGTCCGTACGTTAAATTTATGTATCACTTAGGTGATTTTGATTCAATTTCAACAAGAATAAATGAAATAGTCTGGCGCCATGAATTTAGCTCTAAATCTACAGAGGAATCTGTTTCGTTTTTTTACTCTACTTTGACTAGTTTACGAAACAAGCTTATTCCCTCGAAAACTGTTACGCCTAATAATAAATACCCACTTTGGTATAAATCGTCGCTCATTAAAGTATTGAAAGAAAAATACAAGTTTGTATCAAAGTTTAAAAAATACAAGAACTTATCTGATCACAATTCTTTCGTAACTTTAAGGGAACGAGCTAAACATATGGAAAAAGATATGTTCCACAATTATATCTCTCAAATTGAAATTAATATTTTGAAATCTCCCAAAGCGTTCTGGTCTTATGTGAAAAGTAAAAACCAGTGTAATGCTTATCCATCCATGATAAAATATGGTCTGGTTTCTTCTGCATCAGGTGACATCATATGTAACATGTTTTCTGACTATTTTCATTCTTCTTTTCTAGATAATACACAGAATTTTTCACCTATTACAGACGGTTCAACATTCATTCTTGAGTCTTCTTCCAATATAAGTTCTATTGAAATTGTCTGTTCTGATATACAAAAAATTCTTGAAACTCTTGATTTTAACAAATCTGCAGGTCCTGATAACATACCTCCCATTTTAATAGTTAAGTGTGCAAATAGTATTTCTGTCCCACTTTCTCTTTTATATGAGCGTTCTCTTAAAGATGGGATAATGCCCGATATATGGAAATCTGCCTTAATTACGCCTGTTCATAAGAATGGCTCTAAAGACTTGGTCATTAACTACAGACCCATCTCCAAACTTTGCATTTTTTCTAAAGTATTCGAAAAAGTCGTTTTCAAACAACTTTATCCTTCTCTTAAACATTCCCTTAACGATCGGCAACATGGCTTTATAAAAGGAAGATCTACTACATCAAATCTTATCCTGTCTAGTGATTACATAACTTACTACATGTCAGAGCCTGCCCAGGTAGATGTAATTTATACTGATTTCAGTAAAGCATTTGACAGGATTGATCATGAAATCCTGCTTTGCAAACTGAGAGATATAGGGATTCGGGGTAATTTGTTTAGGTGGTTTTCATCTTATGTCAAGAACAGATGCCAAACTGTAGTTCTAAATGGCTATACATCTTCGCCGATGCAGATTCCTTCAGGAGTTCCTCAGGGATCTTTATTGGGTCCTCTGCTCTTTAACATTTTTATTAATGATATACCATCCTGTTTTACCACTTGCAAAATTCTTCTCTACGCTGATGACCTTAAAATTATATGTCCTGTTAAAACTGTTTCCGATGTAGTTCGTATTCAATATGATTTAGATAAGTTTCAAAATTATTGTACTCTCAATAAATTAGATTTAAATGTCACGAAATGTCAAGTTATAACATATACCCGTAAACTCAATCCGATTCTGCACAATTACTTTCTTAAAAATACTAAATTATCACGAGTTAATGCTGTTAGAGATTTAGGTGTTATTTTTGACTCCAAACTAATATTTGATAAGCATATTGATAATGTTGTCAAAAAAGCTTCTAAAGCATTAGGGTTTGTAAGTATTTCGATTATCCAATGAATTTAAATGTGTTAATACTTTTAAAATTCTTTATTGTGCTTTTGTTCGAACCCATCTTGAATACGCATCTCAAGTCTGAAACCCCAATTATAATATATATATCACACGCATTGAGAAAATACAAAAGCGGTTTCTTCGTTTCCTACAGTTTAAATCTGAAATAATTGTACCAGATTACACATCGCGCTGTAAAAAATTTCATATGCTCCCGCTGTATACACGAAGAGAAATAGCTGATGTATCATATCTTTTGTGTATACTCAATTGCCTAGTTGACTGTTCGGAGATACTGAGCAAAATTAACCTACGTGTACCGGCAGCATCTTTTAGAAACCCTAACATACTTATAGTCCTATAGTTAGAACTACCTACAGACAAAATTCCTATTTCATTCGAGTAAGCAGCAGTATGAATAAATTAGTTAGTGATTTAGACATTGATATATTTGATACAACTGTGCAAAAGTTGAAAGCTCTTTTGAATTCTTATTTCTTTTGTTAATATTTTTGTGTTCTTCCGTCTACTTTATTTTTATTTTTTTTATATATAAGTACATAATTATATGTGAGAACTTGTAAATGGCCTTCATTAATTTACATGTAACTTAAATAAGTACTTAGCTGTAAGTTTTCTTAAAATATTAAAATAAAATAAAAATAAAATAAGATTGTCAGATGTGACTACTATAAAGGCCTGCTCGTTTTTTTTAGTCAAGCGTTTTATTTCACGTAGATTTTTTGTTTCCTATTTAATAATGTAGTTTGTTTTATAATTTTAAACAATGAAGTTAAGGCATGGTCCTGTTGTAGGATGTACGAACACCGCATCAATCGACGTGAGTTCTAATCACTGCAATGATCCTGAGCTTTCGATGAAGGAGAACATCCTAATACATGTGCATAGAATAGCATAGCCTTAGAGCATTTTCCAATGCTAGGCTGGCTAGCCAGCACCCTCAAATTAAAAATCTGTCGCCAAGCACGTATAAGTGTATTCTGATAGCTGCACTTGAGAGCCAGCTCTCACAGTATCTAGTTTTAGCGTGCTTACCATCTTGGACAATGTCGTATACATTTTCACCTAAAACCAGTTGCGATTCTAAAAAAACGCTAAACTTATAACATAGATCTCTGTGTTATAAGGAATAAAAACAATTATAACAACATTTATAATTATTATTTATATGAAATTGTTGTTTTTTGCAGATGAACAATTTTATACCAATAACTTTAACGGAGAAGACTCTAGGACAACGGCACCGACAACTAGATTATTTGGTCAACAAAGCTTTCAGAAGCGGAGTACCATTTGAAAACGTGGAAAACGTTTTAGAAAACTCTCCCGTAGATAGACTTTTTAAGATTGATTTGGCTTCTAAATTTAAAAACGTGGACTATATACTGCGAAACATTAAAGATGAAGACCTGCTATATGTAAGCAGAGCTTTGAAATGCAAGTGGCTTTTAGATACTAACTACCAGCATATTATAAATCCTGTATATTTAGAAAATACGCTGTTTCCATATATGGTTACACCTTCAGTTAGTAAATTCAAAAACTGGTTATACTTGCATTTAAAGAACCCTCAACGATGTCAAGAATTTTATCAATACTATGCTGAAAAGGACAAAGTTTACAGTATAAATTTTTTAAGTGGATGTAGCATTGTATTCATTCTCAATGAAGTGGAAAAGGTTTTGGATAAATTATCACCACGTCAATTAAAAATTCTCTGTGAGAAATCCCCTAAAGTCGCTGATATATATTTTAGAAATATTTTAACAAATGAAAAACTGCAAACTACATTTTTGGACAAAGATCACGAATACTTTCATAGTTTAAAAATAGTGTTGAAGCGAGACCCAGATATATTTTTCAACATAAGCGAAAAATATTTTGATTATAAATTCAACAAGTCATTATCGAAATTTATCCTTAAACATCATAAACACATATTCGATAGGAAAGTAGAACTCTATACTACTAAATTATTAAACATGGATACTGTAGCTCAATGTTTAAGTCCAGAAGAATGTAAAGAAATCATTATCCAACTCGCGCGAGCTGAGTATCTGACCAATTGGTTTTCTTATGAAAACGTAGAGCCTTTAGTGAAACGGATTCTCGCTGACGAAAGAGCAGAGTTCAAGAAACGTGTCTTCATCAACAAGGACATAGGGGAAAAAGTTGAAGATTGGTCTTATGAATTACCCACATTACCATATAAAAAATATTCTACATTTTGTGTATTTGATGATATTGAGCATGCACCATATAGTGACGATTGTTTGGAATATATGTTCACAGATATAAAGAAGGTATTAAGAATGGAAAAATTGGATAGAATGGAAAGTGAAGTTATGTTATGTTCTGACTATGTACGTATAAAGACGTACTTAGATAAACTATATGACGAATTCCGCTTTATGAACTTTGGGCGGACATTATTTGAATTGCGTAGAAGATTAAAAGTAGAAAGTTCACCTCAGAATAGACAATATATGTTGTTGGTATTAGTTAGCAAGAGCGGGGGAAGAATAGAAAATTTGGCGTCTTTATTGGAATTATTATCCCAGCATTCGAATGAACCTGTCCATGTAAGAGCTGCAATTGTCAGGAGCCTTGTCAAACGTGCTTCTGTATGGCGTCTAAATAAAGAATCTTGGGACGCCTTTTTAAAATTTGGTAAAGGACTCGGCCTCGACGGGGACAAGCCAGTGTGCAACTGTCACGAAGGGTTACATGCGGTTGTACTTCGAAATTTACTTGAAGTCGGTACTTGTGAGCCCAAATTGAGAGAACTTTTTATTGAAACATTTTCGACGTTTGATGAATATTCGATAAATGTAAACGAAAAAAAGTTACTAAAAGTACGTTTACCATTATTAATAACAAGCGCAGTAGAAAGCGAGACAAACACTGAAAAACAAGCCCAACTTCTTGAATTACTATTTAATACACTTGAAACTTATAAAGTTCCTATTGATACGTCACCTTTGATTCCTGCCACGAGAGCTCTTGCAAAATTAGATTTTCCCGCCGCTCACAACATACTCGAACGTATATTTTCTGCTAACATTGCTCGCAGAACACTTTTCTACGAGAATTTTTCATTTATCCAAACTGATGAATCGTATTTAAATGCATTGCGTCATGATATAACAGTATTAGATGTAAATAAGTTTTTGGATTTGATCGGAGAAAAAAGACTTTGCCCAAAAAACTTTTTACGGAAAATCACTATATATTTTTCTGAAATTGGTGGTTTAATGGAAACGTATTTGGACCAAATGAAAAAAAGAGTACTAACACTAACAGAGCCGAATGCAAAATTGGCAAAGTCCCTATGTGTTCTACTAGGTGCTGACATAGCTTACATTTGTGGACTTAACCTTAAACAAAAACACTTGATACGTTTCGCAGCTGACTTAAGAGCTAATATGCATGCAGGCAGAAGAAAACTTGATATTAATCAGTTAGATTTGAGTATTCTTGGAGCAAAAGCTGTAGCTAATAAAGTCTCTGTCTGTTCTGACAAAGAAGTAGATAAATATGTTAAGATGTTATTGAAATGGAAACGTACTGTTATACTCGGTGTTGTATTATCCCAAAGAACGGGTAAAGTAGCAGACGCTTTCGCAGTTGCTGCACCTACAAGACCCATTGCCAGTTTGAAAACGGCCATAAAATATTTTCGTCGCACAGGAGACTCCTTTGATATCAGAGTTTGGGACGTTGTAAAACCGATTCTACAAAACATTGACATTTCGACAAATAATCGTCAATATTTATGCGATTTTTTGAATAAAGTAAATAATATTCCTTCCAATATCAGACTAGAGTACTGTACACTCCTTTACAAATGTTTTATAAATAGTTTTTATTCTAAAGCTTTGTCAATACTTTGTCATATAGAATTACAGTTTCCGAATGTATGCGAGGAATTTATCGAAAATGTACTAACAGACTTTTTAAATGAAATGAACTCTGATAAATATGAGACCATAAACAATGAATGTATGTTAATATATATAAGGATTCTAGTAAAGTATTTATTAGTTGCTAAAAGTGAAGATGTACAGAGACAAAGATTTTCTGTTTATGGTGTAAAACTTTTAAGTAACTTGGAGTCATTACAAAATAAGAATAATTACCTCTTCGAGATCATATTTGGTGTAATTTTATTAACTCTTCAATATAACAAAATCTTTTTTGATACTACTATTTTCTCGCCAATACTAGTCATGGAAAGATTTGTATCTTGGATGCGTAAACATTTACCAATCGAATTAAATTTTTCTAAGTTCGTCTTTATTCATTTAACCATGTTATACTGTAAAGCGATACGGCAGTGTGTTGTACACATGCCTCATATATTTAATGACAAAAAAATGAAATTGAACGAGGGAATTGATATAGTCGGTAGAACTTTCGGCAAATATATCGCGCATGAAATAAAAATTCTAATGTCGGCCTATTTCAATTCGATAACAGAACTATATCGTAATTCTTTTTATACATATTTTGACAGATATTTTCAGTATGATTCCACACCAAGTCGGTTTAGAGCGGCTGTAGTTAAAGGAATTTTGGATAATGGCGTGGGTACGGAATCGAAAATTGGTATTTATCTACTAAAAGATCATTGGTTTAGTATCGGAAATGAGTTATCTTCTCAACTTGTAAATCAAATGAAAGAAATTGAAAATCTGGAAACGAAATTTACTTTTTTTGCTGAAATTAATTCGAACGAGTAAACCTGCGAGCGAAGTTCGTTTTTATTTTTATAAAGTTTGCCCATGGCCACTGTGTTGGTTACACATAATATGTATGTACAATATGTTCATGTGGGTACATATAAATAAATTAGTTTTTGAGTTTTTTGTTTACTTCATGGTGATAGCGGTGAACAAAATTAATAAATAAACAGTAAATAAGTGACAAGAAGTTATTATAGATAATGGGCCAGCATACAGCTCTAAAGAGTTCAATATGCTTTTTAAAACATGGGGATTCCAGCATATTTACTTCATCTCCTATTACCCTCAATTCAATGTCTTTTTTTTGTAATGTAACAACTTCATGAAATTAATTTTGCATAGATTTTTTAAGTAAGGTTACATCTACTTTTTTTGTAGCTTATATTATTAAGGGTGCAAATTTCCAACTTTGTAAATTTGAATCATTGAATTTATTTTTATAACCCTATTAATATTTTTTATATTATTCATGTTATATCAAACATTTTTTATTTATTACCTAATTACTTCCATTTTATTGATGTGTTTCTATGGCATCCGTAATAGATAATATATACGGTATATTAATAAATCTGTAGTATGTCTGCAATTAATGTTGTTTTTTTTTTGTAATGTAATTTTCTTCCAAAATTTCCTGATAGGCATACGTAAATTAATTATACTGATTACTGATCACGCGTGTGTTTAAAAATTTTTTTTGTGTTTGTATGTCGGGATTTACCTCAAAAACAGTTTGACCGATTCTTATAAAATTTTGTACATTGGATGCTTATGTCATTGGTCAATTGATTGGATATAAGACATTTCAATGTTACTTTTCGAAAAATATCGTAAAAAATCCCAAAAAAATATTTGTTGACTGATTTTGATGAAATTTTGTACTTAGGAATTATAAGTCATTCATTCATTTCAGGAATAGTAAAAAAAGGATTTCCAGTAATTTAAAATTTCTTTAATTCATAACCGATTTTGATAAGCTATAAGATAACAGGATCGTGAATATTTATTTTTATTTTAAAAAGAACATAAAATGTAATTTGTAATTATTCTCAACCGCTTTTGATGTCATTCCTAAATGGATAGGTCAGTTAAAAAAAAGCCACAGAAAAAATTAACATCTAGAAAAATAAGATTCAGTTGATTTTTTAAAAAGGTCATCAGGTTTGGCTTTACAAATTATCTATGACCAAGTATACCTTTTCTTGCCTCGTGATTACCTGATTCAATACCCAATAATCGAACGTTTGTTCGAGTACCTAGGGGAGTCAAGGCTAATCGCTTTTTCAACTTAAATGAAAAGATGTGTGCCAGAAAGCAACGAGAAGGTAAGTACCACCAGTATTAATGGGCGGTTGTAATTTGAGAAATTAAAGCGGACATCACGTTACAGAAATTGATTGAAAGTATTAGGAACTAGCTGTGGCCGCGGCTCCGCTCGCTTGGACGACAGAAAAACGAGTAACTAGGTACCTAGTGCTTATAAAAATCTTACATTCTTAATACTTTAATAATATATTATTGAATGAAGATATCGTGTTTGTCTTTTTGAAAGACTAAGTATCTAACGAGTAATAAAAAAAAAGTTGCTCAAGATCTATCAGTAGGTTGTTTTTACGTGTATTTATTTGTCTGTAAATTATTAGATACTACTATAATGAAACTGTATCACACGTTACATGGTTTTTTATTTAACTAAAACTATCTGACCCGTGCGAATATTTCGCACATTTTAAGTAGATTATAGGTAAATAATATAACAACTGTCATGTTAATAGATGGCGTGTAGGGGGATAATAATTATAAATATGTACTTGAATATGAAATGAATTTCTTTCTGTTCCAAGTCCGGTGGAGCTATAAAAGCCGCAGTGGCTTTAGGGCCCCTAAGGCTAACAGTGTAGTCAGATCTAAAAAAAATGAATTTCTCTGTCTGTATGTTTGTATGTCCGAATTGAACTCAAAGACGGCTTGACCAATTTTTATGCAAATGTAGGTACACGAGAAACATCGTTTTTCCTCAATTGATAGGCTATAATAAGTATTGTCAATAATACTTTAAGGAATAAACTTTAAAAATCAATTTAAAGTTCATATCTCTGTATAGATTAATTTTTTAAATGTAACTTGATAAAGATTGGTAAAGACCGGAAAAGCCGTGGTTGGATTGTGTAAAGAATATGTGTAGGTAAGTACTTATATTATCAATATCTGGCCGAAATAGTTGCGCTCGTTGTCTTAAAAAAACCACCTATCTAGGTAAACTTGGAGTGTAAAACATTATCTAAATACAAAGTTTCATCGAAATCATTGCAGTCGTTTACGAGAAATCAATTACCTGCATAGGTACATATATTATACAGGGTGGAAAAAACGAACGGAACTTGGAGGAAAGGTGTATTAAATAACGAAGATAGCAAATTTTACTTGAAGGAAACATTCTTTTTTTATTTTATAATTTTAACTGCGTTTCTAGTTTTTTTTAAAGGTTATCAGTACTGGGAATGGTAACAACTAAAAATTAAAAAAAAAACAGACATGCACTATTTTATTGCGCCAATCGATACGGTCTATGATAAGGATAATATCTCTCGGATTAACATTGTATCTTAAAATTACAGGAGCCCATGAAATTTAACAATGCGTACATATCGAACTAACATGAATTAAAGCTTTAAACTTACCTATAGAAGATATCTTTATATATATATAAAAATTTTGTGCCACGATATATGTTCGGGATGAGCTCCGAAACTACTTAACCGTTTTTGATCAAGTTTCGTAACTACATATCTGTAATTTGGTCCGACTTAAAAGATAGGATAGTTTTGGTCCCAATAAGTAACGCAGTTGTCGAGGTCTAAATTTTTTTAACGATACCTAATTTTTATTTTTATTATTTAAAGATTTGTCAACGTTTCCTTTCTGTTAGGACTTTATAAATAAAAGTTGCTTATGGCCAAAACTCTGCTTTAATAATGAAGACAATGAACACTATATAAATTATTGAAGACACAAACAATTCACTACGTGCAGTGATGCCAACACTGTATTTAGGAAGAGAGCTAGAAGGTTATGAAAAAAGAGCTAATTATTTTAGTTAAAAAGAGCTAAATAAAAACGTATATGAAAATAACATTTTAATCAATGGCTTATACTGGCACATCCGAGAAACAAAGATCAAAGATTTTAATATATACGATAATGTCTAATAATCTTAAAAAATAATGAAAATATGTAGTATGTAAATGAAGAATTTTTAGACAGAATTTTTAAGCTCTAAGATAGTATTTAAAAGGAGTCAAACGTCAGACAAAATATGATTAATTATTATGATCAGAAGAATCATTTATTAAATTTATCAATGCTATTGCACTTTTGCTTGGTTCTTCTTCATTCGCCACTGAGTTTTCATAAGTTGCCATTATAGCTATTTGTTTAATAAAACTCCAGACAAAAATGCTGTTGTGTTATAGTTTCAGAAAGCCATTCTCCTCGGAATTTTTGTGTGTATGGCTTACTCGATGACATTTTGCACGTTACACCAGTCTATATTAATATTAAATGATTCAAGTTAAAGCTACACAAAAAAAATCAATTCAAAACACACTCCGGATCGTACATTAATGAACAAAATTATAGAACGAAAGAAACAAGTTCGGTGAAGCTGTAAAAGCCGCAGCGGCTTCAGGGCCCCTAAGGTTAACAGTATAGTCAGTTTTCCGGTAATTCTCGTAGCGGATCCTTAGCGGATGATGGTGTATCGTTTTATCCTTCTAATACTCAGGGAGTTGTTCAAACTAATTTCATTGATAGCCTTGCCACATGTCACTTGCAGCAATACAATTCATTTAATAACATAAACAATAGATTCTTGGATTTAATTTTTTCTAATAGTGATGTCTCTGTTACAAGTTGTATTGAACCTTTGGTTCCAGAGGATCAGCACCATAAAGCCTTAGTTGTAAATGCAGATTTTGTTGAACTCCACGCTCTTCCTTTGTGTCCGTACGTTAAATTTATGTATCACTTAGGTGATTTTGATTCAATTTCAACAAGAATAAATGAAATAGTCTGGCGCCATGAATTTAGCTCTAAATCTACAGAGGAATCTGTTTCGTTTTTTTACTCTACTTTGACTAGTTTACGAAACAAGTTTATTCCCTCGAAAACTGTTACGCCTAATAATAAATACCCACTTTGGTATAAATCGTCGCTCATTAAAATATTGAAAGAAAAATACAAGTTTTTATCAAAGTTTAAAAAATACAAGAACTTATCTGATCACAATTCTTTCGTAACTTTAAGGGAACGAGCTAAATATATGGAAAAAGATATGTTCCACAATTATATCTCTCAAATTGAAATTAATATTTTGAAATCTCCCAAAGCGTTCTGGTCTTATGTGAAAAGTAAAAACCAGTGTAATGCTTATCCATCCATGATGAAATATGGTCTGGTTTCTTCTGCATCAGGTGACATCATATGTAACATGTTTTCTGACTATTTTCATTCTTCTTTTCTAGATAATACACAGAATTTTTCACCTATTACAGACGGTTCAACATTCATTCTTGAGTCTTCTTCCAATATAAGTTCTATTGAAATTGTCTGTTCTGATATACAAAAAATTCTTGAAACTCTTGATTTTAACAAATCTGCAGGTCCTGATAACATACCTCCCATTTTAATAGTTAAGTGTGCAAATAGTATTTCTGTCCCACTTTCTCTTTTATATGAGCGTTCTCTTAAAGATGGGATAATGCCCGATATATGGAAATCTGCCTTAATTACGCCTGTTCATAAGAATGGCTCTAAAGACTTGGTCATTAACTACAGACCCATCTCCAAACTTTGCATTTTTTCTAAAGTATTCGAAAAAGTCGTTTTCAAACAACTTTATCCTTCTCTTAAACATTCCCTTAACGATCGGCAACATGGCTTTATAAAAGGAAGATCTACTACATCAAATCTTATCCTGTCTAGTGATTACATAACTTACTACATGTCAGAGCCTGCCCAGGTAGATGTAATTTATACTGATTTCAGTAAAGCATTTGACAGGATTGATCATGAAATCCTGCTTTGCAAACTGAGAGATATAGGGATTCGGGGTAATTTGTTTAGGTGGTTTTCATCTTATGTCAAGAACAGATGCCAAACTGTAGTTCTAAATGGCTATACATCTTCGCCGATGCAGATTCCTTCAGGAGTTCCTCAGGGATCTTTATTGGGTCCTCTGCTCTTTAACATTTTTATTAATGATATACCATCCTGTTTTACCACTTGCAAAATTCTTCTCTACGCTGATGACCTTAAAATTATATGTCCTGTTAAAACTGTTTCCGATGTAGTTCGTATTCAATATGATTTAGATAAGTTTCAAAATTATTGTACTCTCAATAAATTAGATTTAAATGTCACGAAATGTCAAGTTATAACATATACCCGTAAACTCAATCCGATTCTGCACAATTACTTTCTTAAAAATACTAAATTATCACGAGTTAATGCTGTTAGAGATTTAGGTGTTATTTTTGACTCCAAACTAATATTTGATAAGCATATTGATAATGTTGTCAAAAAAGCTTCTAAAGCATTAGGGTTTGTAAGTATTTCGATTATCCAATGAATTTAAATGTGTTAATACTTTTAAAATTCTTTATTGTGCTTTTGTTCGAACCCATCTTGAATACGCATCTCAAGTCTGGAACCCCAATTATAATATATATATCACACGCATTGAGAAAATACAAAAGCGGTTTCTTCGTTTCCTACAGTTTAAATCTGAAATAATTGTACCAGATTACACATCGCGCTGTAAAAAATTTCATATGCTCCCGCTGTATACACGAAGAGAAATAGCTGATGTATCATATCTTTTGTGTATACTCAATTGCCTAGTTGACTGTTCGGAGATACTGAGCAAAATTAACCTACGTGTACCGGCAGCATCTTTTAGAAACCCTAACATACTTATAGTCCTATAGTTAGAACTACCTACAGACAAAATTCCTATTTCATTCGAGTAAGCAGCAGTATGAATAAATTAGTTAGTGATTTAGACATTGATATATTTGATACAACTGTGCAGAAGTTGAAACCTCTTTTGAATTCTTATTTCTTTTGTTAATATTTTTGTGTTCTTCCGTCTACTTTATTTTTATTTTTTTTATATATAAGTACATAATTATATGTGAGAACTTGTAAATGGCCTTCATTAATTTACATGTAACTTAAATAAGTACTTAGCTGTAAGTTTTCTTAAAATATTAAAATAAAATAAAAATAAAATAAGATTGTCAGATGCGACTACTATAAAGGCCTGCTCGTTTTTTTTAGTCAAGCGTTTTATTTCACGTAGATTTTTTGTTTCCTATTTAATAATGTAGTTTGTTTTATAATTTTAAACAATGAAGTTAAGGCATGGTCCTGTTGTAGGATGTACGAACACCGCATCAATCGACGTGAGTTCTAATCACTGCAATGATCCTGAGCTTTCGATGAAGGAGAACATCCTAATACATGTGCATAGAATAGCATAGTCTTAGAGCATTTTCCAATGCTAGGCTGGCTAGCCAGCACCCTCAAATTAAAAATCTGTCGCCAAGCACGTATAAGTGTATTCTGATAGCTGCACTTGAGAGCCAGCCCTCACAGTATCTAGTTTTAGCGTGCTTACCATCTTGGACAATGTCGTATACATTTTCACCTAAAACCAGTTGCGATTCTAAAAAAACGCTAAACTTATAACATAGATCTCTGTGTTATAAGGAATAAAAACAATTATAACAACATTTATAATTATTATTTATATGAAATTGTTGTTTTTTGCAGATGAACAATTTTATACCAATAACTTTAACGGAGAAGACTCTAGGACAACGGCACCGACAACTAAATTATTTGGTCAACAAAGCTTTCAGAAGCGGAGTACCATTTGAAAACGTGGAAAACGTTTTAGAAAACTCTCCCGTAGATAGACTTTTTAAGATTGATTTGGCTTCTAAATTTAAAAACGTGGACTATATACTGCGAAACATTAAAGATGAAGACCTGCTATATGTAAGCAGAGCTTTGAAATGCAAGTGGCTTTTAGATACTAACTACCAGCATATTATAAATCCTGTATATTTAGAAAATACGCTGTTTCCATATATGGTTACACCTTCAGTTAGTAAATTCAAAAACTGGTTATACTTGCATTTAAAGAACCCTCAACGATGTCAAGAATTTTATCAATACTATGCTGAAAAGGACAAAGTTTACAGTATAAATTTTTTAAGTGGATGTAGCATTGTATTCATTCTCAATGAAGTGGAAAAGGTTTTGGATAAATTATCACCACGTCAATTAAAAATTCTCTGTGAGAAATCCCCTAAAGTCGCTGATATATATTTTAGAAATATTTTAACAAATGAAAAACTGCAAACTACATTTTTGGACAAAGATCACGAGTACTTTCATAGTTTAAAAGTAGTGTTGAAGCGAGACCCAGATATATTTTTCAACATAAGCGAAAAATATTTTGATTATAAATTCAACAAGTCATTATCGAAATTTATCCTTAAACATCATAAACACATATTCGATAGGAAAGTAGAACTCTATACTACTAAATTATTAAACATGGATACTGTAGCTCAATGTTTAAGTCCAGAAGAATGTAAAGAAATCATTATCCAACTCGCGCGAGCTGAGTATCTGACCAATTGGTTTTCTTATGAAAACGTAGAGCCTTTAGTGAAACGGATTCTCGCTGACGAAAGAGCAGAGTTCAAGAAACGTGTCTTCATCAACAAGGACATAGGGGAAAAAGTTGAAGATTGGTCTTATGAATTACCCACATTACCATATAAAAAATATTCTACATTTTGTGTATTTGATGATATTGAGCATGCACCATATAGTGACGATTGTTTGGAATATATGTTCACAGATATAAAGAAGGTATTAAGAATGGAAAAATTGGATAGAATGGAAAGTGAAGTTATGTTATGTTCTGACTATGTACGTATAAAGACGTACTTAGATAAACTATATGACGAATTCCGCTTTATGAACTTTGGGCGGACATTATTTGAATTGCGTAGAAGATTAAAAGTAGAAAGTTCACCTCAGAATAGACAATATATGTTGTTGGTATTAGTTAGCAAGAGCGGGGGAAGAATAGAAAATTTGGCGTCTTTATTGGAATTATTATCCCAGCATTCGAATGAACCTGTCCATGTAAGAGCTGCAATTGTCAGGAGCCTTGTCAAACGTGCTTCTGTATGGCGTCTAAATAAAGAATCTTGGGACGCCTTTTTAAAATTTGGTAAAGGACTCGGCCTCGACGGGGACAAGCCAGTGTGCAACTGTCACGAAGGGTTACATGCGGTTGTACTTCGAAATTTACTTGAAGTCGGTACTTGTGAGCCCAAATTGAGAGAACTTTTTATTGAAACATTTTCGACGTTTGATGAATATTCGATAAATGTAAACGAAAAAAAGTTACTAAAAGTACGTTTACCATTATTAATAACAAGCGCAGTAGAAAGCGAGACAAACACTGAAAAACAAGCCCAACTTTTTGAATTACTATTTAATACACTTGAAACTTATAAATTTCCTATTGATACGTCACCTTTGATTCCTGCCACGAGAGCTCTTGCAAAATTAGATTTTCCCGCCGCTCACAACATACTCGAACGTATATTTTCTGCTAACATTGCTCGCAGAACACTTTTCTACGAGAATTTTTCATTTATCCAAACTGATGAATCGTATTTAAATGCATTGCGTCATGATATAACAGTATTAGATGTAAATAAGTTTTTGGATTTGATCGGAGAAAAAAGACTTTGCCCAAAAAACTTTTTACGGAAAATCACTATATATTTTTCTGAAATTGGTGGTTTAATGGAAACGTATTTGGACCAAATGAAAAAAAGAGTACTAACACTAACAGAGCCGAATGCAAAATTGGCAAAGTCCCTATGTGTTCTACTAGGTGCTGACATAGCTTACATTTGTGGACTTAACCTTAAACAAAAACACTTGATACGTTTCGCAGCTGACTTAAGAGCTAATATGCATGCAGGCAGAAGAAAACTTGATATTAATCAGTTAGATTTGAGTATTCTTGGAGCAAAAGCTGTAGCTAATAAAGTCTCTGTCTGTTCTGACAAAGAAGTAGATAAATATGTTAAGATGTTATTGAAATGGAAACGTACTGTTATACTCGGTGTTGTATTATCCCAAAGAACGGGTAAAGTAGCAGACGCTTTCGCAGTTGCTGCACCTACAAGACCCATTGCCAGTTTGAAAACGGCCATAAAATATTTTCGTCGCACAGGAGACTCCTTTGATATCAGAGTTTGGGACGTTGTAAAACCGATTCTACAAAACATTGACATTTCGACAAATAATCGTCAATATTTATGCGATTTTTTGAATAAAGTAAATAATATTCCTTCCAATATCAGACTAGAGTACTGTACACTCCTTTACAAATGTTTTATAAATAGTTTTTATTCTAAAGCTTTGTCAATACTTTGTCATATAGAATTACAGTTTCCGAATGTATGCGAGGAATTTATCGAAAATGTACTAACAGACTTTTTAAATGAAATGGACTCTGATAAATATGAGACCATAAACAATGAATGTATGTTAATATATATAAGGATTCTAGTAAAGTATTTATTAGTTGCTAAAAGTGAAGATGTACAGAGACAAAGATTTTCTGTTTATGGTGTAAAACTTTTAAGTAACTTGGAGTCATTACAAAATAAGAATTACCTCTTCGAGATCATATTTGGTGTAATTTTTTTAACTCTTCAATATAACAAAATCTTTTTTGATACTACTATTTCCTCGCCAATACTAGTCATGGAAAGATTTGTATCTTGGATGCGTAAACATTTACCAATCGAATTAAATTTTTCTAAGTTCGTCTTTATTCATTTAACCATGTTATACTGTAAAGCGATACGGCAGTGTGTTGTACACATGCCTCATATATTTAATGACAAAAAAATGAAATTGAACGAGGGAATTGATATAGTCGGTAGAACTTTCGGTAAATATATCGCGCATGAAATAAAATTTCTAATGTCGGCATATTTTAATTCGATAACAGAACTATATCGTAATCCTTTTTATACATATTTTGACAGATATTTTCAGTATGATTCCACACCAAGTCGGTTTAGAGCGGCTGTAGTTAAAGGAATTTTGGATAATGGCGTGGGTACGGAATCGAAAATTGGTATTTATCTACTAAAAGATCATTGGTTTAGTATCGGAAATGAGTTATCTTCTCAACTTGTAAATCAAATGAAAGAAATTGAAAATCTGGAAACGAAATTTACTTTTTTTGCTGAAATTAATTCGAACGAGTAAACCTGCGAGCGAAGTTCGTTTTTATTTTTATAAAGTTTGCCTATGGCCACTGTGTTGGTTACACATAATATGTATGTACAATATGTTCATGTGGGTACATATAAATAAATTAGTTTTTGAGTTTTTTGTTTACTTTATGGTGATAGCGGTGAACAAAATTAATAAATAAACAGTAAATAAGTGACAAGAAGTTATTATAGATAATGGGCCAGCATACAGCTCTAAAGAGTTCAATATGCTTTTTAAAACATGGGGATTCCAGCATATTTACTTCATCTCCTATTACCCTCAATTCAATGTCTTTTTTTTGTAATGTAACAACTTCATGAAATTAATTTTGCATAGATTTTTTAAGTAAGGTTACATCTACTTTTTTTGTAGCTTATATTATTAAGGGTGCAAATTTCCAACTTTGTAAATTTGAATCATTGAATTTATTTTTATAACCCTATTAATATTTTTTATATTATTCATGTTATATCAAACATTTTTTATTTATTACCTAATTACTTCCATTTTATTGATGTGTTTCTATTGCATCCGTAATAGATAATATATACGGTATATTAATAAATCTGTAGTATGTCTGCAATTAATGTTGTTTTTTTTTTGTAATGTAATTTTCTTCCAAAATTTCCTGATAGGCATACGTAAATTAATTATACTGATTACTGATCACGCGTGTGTTTAAAAATTTTTTTTGTGTTTGTATGTCGGGATTTAACTCAAAAACAGTTTGACCGATTCTTATAAAATTTTGTACATTGGATGCTTATGTCATTGGTCAATTGATGGGATATAAGACATTTCAATGTTACTTTTCGAAAAATATCGTAAAAAATCCCAAAAAAATATTTGTTGACTGATTTTGATGAAATTTTTTACTTAGGAATTATAAGTCATTCATTCATTTCAGGAATAGTAAAAAAAGGATTTCCAGTAATTTAAAATTTCTTTAATTCATAACCGATTTTGATAAGCTATAAGATAACAGGATCGTGAAATTTTATTTTTATTTTAAAAAAGAACATAAAATGTAATTTGTAATTATTCTCAACCGCTTTTGATGTCATTCCTAAATTGATAGGTCAGTTAAAAAAAAGCCATAGAAAAAATGAAAACGAATGATATCAAATTAACATCTAGAAAAATAAGATTCAGTTGATTTTTTAAAAAGGTCATCAGGTTTGGCTTTACAAATTATCTATGACCAAGTATACCTTTTCTTGCCTCGTGATTACCTGATTCAATACCCAATAATCGAACGTTTGTTCGAGTACCTAGGGGAGTCAAGGCTAATCGCTTTTTCAACTTAAATGAAAAGATGTGTGCCAGAAAGCAACGAGAAGGTAAGTACCACCAGTATTAATGGGCGGTTGTAATTTGAGAAATTAAAGCGGACATCACGTTACAGAAATTGATTGAAAGTATTAGGAACTAGCTGTGGCCGCGGCTCCGCTCGCTTGGACGACAGAAAAACGCGTAACTAGGTACCTAGTGCTTATAAAAATCTTACATTCTTAATACTTTAATAATATATTATTGAATGAAGATATCGTGTTTGTCTTTTTGAAAGACTAAGTATCTAACGAGTAATAAAAAAAAAGTTGCTCAAGATCTATCAGTAGGTTGTTTTTACGTGTATTTATTTGTCTGTAAATTATTAGATACTACTATAATGAAACTGTATCACACGTTACATGGTTTTTTATTTAACTAAAACTATCTGACCCGTGCGAATATTTCGCACATTTTAAGTAGATTATAGGTAAATAATATAACAACTGTCATGTTAATAGATGGCGTGTAGGGGGATAATAATTATAAATATGTACTTGAATATGAAATGAATTTCTTTCTGTTCCAAGTCCGGTGGAGCTATAAAAGCCGCAGTGGCTTTAGGGCCCCTAAGGCTAACAGTGTAGTCAGATCTAAAAAAAATGAATTTCTCTGTCTGTATGTTTGTATGTCCGAATTGAACTCAAAGACGGCTTGACCAATTTTTATGCAAATGTAGGTACACGAGAAACATCGTTTTTCCTCAATTGATAGGCTATAATAAGTATTGTCAATAATACTTTAAGGAATAAACTTTAAAAATCAATTTAAAGTTCATATCTCTGTATAGATTAATTTTTTAAATGTAACTTGATAAAGATTGGTAAAGACCGGAAAAGCCGTGGTTGGATTGTGTAAAGAATATGTGTAGGTAAGTACTTATATTATCAATATCTGGCCGAAATAGTTGCGCTCGTTGTCTTAAAAAAACCACCTATCTAGGTAAACTTGGAGTGTAAAACATTATCTAAATACAAAGTTTCATCGAAATCATTGCAGTCGTTTACGAGAAATCAATTACCTGCATAGGTACATATATTATACAGGGTGGAAAAAACGAACGGAACTTGGAGGAAAGGTGTATTAAATAACGAAGATAGCAAATTTTACTTGAAGGAAACATTCTTTTTTTATTTTATAATTTTAACTGCGTTTCTAGTTTTTTTTAAAGGTTATCTGTACTGGGAATGGTAACAACTAAAAATTAAAAAAAAAAAACAGACATGCACTATTTTATTGCGCCAATCGATACGGTCTATGATAAGGATAATATCTCTCGGATTAACATTGTATCTTAAAATTACAGGAGCCCATGAAATTTAACAATGCGTACATATCGAACTAACATGAATTAAAGCTTTAAACTTACCTATAGAAGATATCTTTATATATATATAAAAATTTTGTGCCACGATATATGTTCGGGATGAGCTCCGAAACTACTTAACCGTTTTTGATCAAGTTTCGTAACTACATATCTGTAATTTGGTCCGACTTAAAAGATAGGATAGTTTTGGTCCCAATAAGTAACGCAGTTGTCGAGGTCTAAATTTTTTTAACGATAATTTTTATTTTTATTATTTAAAGATTTGTCAACGTTTCCTTTCTGTTAGGACTTTATAAATAAAAGTTGCTTATGGCCAAAACTCTGCTTTAATAATGAAGACAATGAACACTATATAAATTATTGAAGACACAAACAATTCACTACGTGCAGTGATGCCAACACTGTATTTAGGAAGAGAGCTAGAAGGTTATGAAAAAAGAGCTAATTATTTTAGTTAAAAAGAGCTAAATAAAAACGTATATGAAAATAACATTTTAATCAATGGCTTATACTGGCACATCCGAGAAACAAAGATCAAAGATTTTAATATATACGATAATGTCTAATAATCTTAAAAAATAATGAAAATAAGTAGTATGTAAATGAAGAATTTTTAGACAGAATTTTTAAGCTCTAAGATAGTATTTAAAAGGAGTCAAACGTCAGACAAAATATGATTAATTATAATGATCAGAAGAATCATTTATTAAATTTATCAATGCTATTGCACTTTTGCTTGGTTCTTCTTCATTCGCCACTGAGTTTTCATAAGTTGCCATTATAGCTATTTGTTTAATAAAACTCCAGCCAAAAATGCTGTTGTGTTATAGTTTCAGAAAGCCATTCTCCTCGGAATTTTTGTGTGTATGGCTTACTCGATGACATTTTGCACGTTACACCAGTCTATATTAATATTAAATGATTCAAGTTAAAGCTACACAAAAAAAATCAATTCAAAACACACTCCGGATCGTACATTAATGAACAAAATTATAGAACGAAAGAAACAAGTTCGGTGAAGCTGTAAAAGCCGCAGCGGCTTCAGGGCCCCTAAGGTTAACAGTATAGTCAGTTTTCCGGTAATTCTCGTAGTTTATGATAGGATTCCAGGGAATTCCCCACGGATCGCTACTTTCATTCCTTTAAATTTATAGACAATAGACGTAGGCTAGGTAGTAATGGTTGCGTTCAATTTTCTTAAAAGACTCGGACACACGCGTAAAAAATCCATGAGAAAATTATAACGATTTTTTTAAGGTATGGAATAGAGCTAAAATTCAATAAAAAAAGGTATGAAGCTAAACACTTTTTTTGGAGCTAACTCATTATAAATAGAGCCCAATATAGCTCTAAAAGAGCTAAATCGGCAACACTGTCTATGTGCAGTTCGTACCTTCGTACGGCGTTCATAGGAAACGAAAAAAGTTCTTCGTGTTGGAGCTGCCACATAAAATCTTAATAAAATATCTTATTGAACTAACTGACATTCTCGGTACATAACACTTTTCTATTTGTTTTCTTAATAAGTAAGTTACATGCATACGTGCGAAGCCAGGGTGGGTTGTTAATATAATCATAAAAATCAACACAACATTAACATTACTAAGTATTAGAAAATATGAGAAAGGAGTGTTTATTACTTTAAATAAAATAGCATTTTACCTTAAAGTAAAATTTGCTATCTTCAATATTTTGTAATGTACTTTTCCTACATGTTCCATTCGTTTTTTCCAGCCTTTTTATATATATACATGTAGTGACATAAGAATAAATAAAAAATATTATTCACTTTTATTTCACTATTATATAACATTCACTGGATAATTCCTAGGTCATACATATACTCACAGAATACATAATACATACTGCATATACTCTCTATTAATTTATCCCGTCTATTTTTGCTTAGTGCAGTATTAGAAGTTGCGTCATGAAGACGGCTTAAATAAATACAGTTAAATATGATATAATCATTTTATAAGTGAATCCATAACGAATTCAAGGTAAGATTGTTTTTAATATTCATTTGACTCATTACTATTGGTTATTTGACCATTATATTACAACTAGATGAGAAAAATATACGTTTTTCTTTTTGACATGATTTATTTGTTGCGGGCTTTTTGCTACTAGAGTATTTGGATGATATTGATAATTTATGTATTTTGTACATATATTCTTTTTATCCATGTAACCTAATGATCTGATATGATAAATAATGTTTGCTGGTTGAACGTGGATACTTTTTATATATAATTAGGAACGATATAGGTACCAGAATACTGCAGAGATGCGCTAGAAGGTTAAAATTTAGAATCGTCTGGCTGGAAGCGGGGACGGGGCAGCCCCCATCATCTGATACCGTTCCCGGGAGAGATATGGAGATTAAAATTAGACATAAAGTAACAATTAATAATTAGTGGTAGATATAATCTGAACTTGCAGTCATAGCAATAAATATACGTCGCGTTCAATGTCACGTCACCCTCTCTTACCCATTTGCTGTTGAATGATAAAATTTAACAACGTGTATTATTATTCTAGTTTTTGGAATGATTAGCCTTTGGGTAAAGCTATGGTACTTATTCGTTTTATTAGTGATATTTTAAACATCGTCATAATATTTTAGTAGGTTGACAGGATAAAAAAGAAAGAAAGTTGGAATTTTGCGTTTATTTCTCCAAATTTTTATTTTAGGTTGTACATTGTAGGTATTGAAGTTAGAATTCCTTTTTTTCCAAAAAACTTGTACTTATTAGGTATGTAAATGACAATGGCAGCGTTATAATCGGATGCCAAAAGTCTATTAACTTCAACCTATCTTATACATGCCAAAGGGTCCATAATTCAACCTCGCGCCGATCCTCGGTATCTAGTTTTTTCCGAGATATGTTCCTAGTGGTGTCAGTGAAAGTATTAATTCGTAAAAAAGTGTTACAAACCAGATTCTTGTGTATTAGTTGTAAATTACTTTCAAATTCTGTAAAAATATTTCTGTGTGATAAAAAAAAAAAATTAATTTGTTTTCCCAAGGCTGTCAAAACTCTAACGTCCGCGCGTCACCCCCATGAGTTTTCGAGGGATAAAGTACCCTATAAATAGTATAATTATTAAAAAAGAATCTCCATACTCTCCCAGTTAAAAATAATGAAGTAGTGGTGGCTCAGCGGCAGCATGTACGGACATCGCATCGATTGACTTGAGTTCGAATCCTCGCTATGAGCCTAAGATTTCTAAGGTTCGCGTGGATAGCTACCACACTCAAGTTAAAGATATGTCATAGAGCATATAGAGCTGTGGTCCGGCAGCTGCACTTGATAGCTAGTCCTCCAACTGTGCTTAGCGTGCTTACCACCTTGGGCAATATCGTCACTTAAAATCAGGTGCGATTGTGGTCAAACGCTAAACATGTGAGGAATAAAATAGTATAATAATACGATTATTATAACAATTTATATGATTTTGTTGCTTTTTACAGATGAACAATTTTATACCAATAACATTAACGGAGAAGACTCTAGGACAGCGGCACCGACAACTAAATTATTTGGTCAACAAAGCTTTCACAAGCGGAGTACCATTTGAAAACGTAGAAAACATTTTAGAAACCTCTCCCGTAGATAGACTTTTTAAGATTGATTTGGCTTCTAAATTTAAAAACGTGGACTATATACTGCGAAACATTAAAGATGAAGACCTGCTATATGTAAGCAGAGCTTTGAAATGCAAGTGGCTTTTAGATACTAACTACCAGCATATTATAAATCCTGTATATTTAGAAAATACGCTATTTCCATATATGGTTACACCTTCAGTTAGTAAATTTAAAAACTGGTTATACTTGCATTTAAAGGACCCTCAACGATGTCAAGAATTTTATCAATACTATGCTGAAAAGGACAAAGTTTACAGTATAAATTTTTTAAGTGGATGTAGCATTGTATTCATTCTCAATGAAGTGGAAAAGGTTTTGGATAAATTATCATCACGTCAATTAAAAATTCTCTGTGAGAAATCCTCTAAAGTCGCTGATATATATTTTAGAAATATTTTAACAAATGAAAAGTTGCAAACTACATTTTTGGACAAAGCGCACGAGTACTTTCATAGTTTAAAAGTAGTGTTGAAGCGAGACCCAGATATATTTTTCAACATAAGCGAAAAATATTTTGTTTATAAATTCAACAAGTCTTTAACGAAATATATCCTTAAACATCATAAACATATATTTGATAGGAAAGTAGAATTATATACTACTAAATTATTAAACATGGATACTGTAGCTCAATGTTTAAGTCCAGAAGAATGTAAGGACATCATTATCAAACTTGCGCGAGCTAATTATCTGACTAATTGGTTTTCTTATAAAAACGTATTTAGTGAAACGGATTGTCGTCGACGAAAGAGCAGAATTCAAGAAACGTGTCTTCATCAACAAGGATATAGGAGAAAAAATCGAAGAATGGTCTTATGAATTACCTGCGCTACCAGATAAAGAATATGCTACATCTTGTGTATTTGATGATATCGAACACGTACCACATAAATATGAATGTTTTGATAGAAAAACTTTGAAGAGGTTAATAAAAAAGAAAAAAGGGAGAAAATTCGAAAATGTGTCTATATATTCTGACTATGGATGTATAAAAACGTACTTAGACAAACTGTACGATGAATTCCGCTTTATGAACTATGGACGGACATTATTTGAATTGCGTAGAAGACTAAAAGCAGAAAGTTCACCTCAGAATAGAGAATATATGTTGCTGGTATTAGTTAGCAAAAGCGGGGGAAGAACAGAAAATTTGGCATCTTTATTGGAATTATTATCCCAGCATTCGAATGAACCTGTCCATTTAAGAGCTGCAATTGTCCGAAGCCTTATCAAACGTGCTTCTGTATGGCGTCTAAATGAAGAATCTTGGGACGCCTTTTTAAAATTTGGTAAAGGACTCGGCCTCGACGGGGGCAAGCCAGTGTGCAACTGTAACGAAGGATTACACGCTGTTGTACTTCGAAATTTACTTGAAATCGGTACTTGTGAGCCCAAATTGAGAGAACTTTTTATTGAAAAATTTTCGACGTTTGATGAATATTCGATAAATATAAACGAGAAAAAGATACTAAAAGTACGTTTACCATTATTAATAAAAAGCGCAGTAGAAAGCGAGACAAACACTGAAAAACAAGCCCAACTTCTTGAATTACTATTTAATACACTTGAAACTTATAAAGTTCCTATTGATACGTCACCTTTGATTCCTGCCACGAGAGCTCTTGCAAAATTAGATTTTCCCGCCGCTCACAACATACTCGAACGTATATTTTCTGCTAACATTGCTCGCAGAACACTTTTCTACGAGAATTTTTCATTTATCCAAACTGATGAATCGTATTTAAATGCATTGCGTCATGATATAACAGTATTAGATATAAATAAGTTTTTGGATTTGATCGGAGAAAAAAGACTTTGCCCAAAAAACTTTTTACGGAAAATTACTATATATTTTTCTGAATTTGGTGGTTTAATGGAAACGTATTTGGACCAAATGAAAAAAAGAGTACTAACACTAACAGAGCCGAATGCAAAATTGGCAAAGTCCCTATGTGTTCTACTAGGTGCTGACATAGCTTACATTTGTGGACTCAACTTTAAAGAAAAACATTTGATACGTTTGGCAGCTGACTTAAGAGCTAATATGCATGCAGGCAGAAGAAAACTTGATATTAATCAGTTAGATTTGAGTATTCTTGGAGCAAAAGCTGTAGCTAATAAAGTCTCTGTCTGTTCTGAAAAAGAAGTAGATAACTATGTTAAGATGTTATTGAAATGGAAACGTACTGTTATACTCGGTGTTGTATTATCCCAAAGAACGGGTAAAGTAGCAGACGCTTTCACAATTGCTGCACCTAAAAGACCCATTGCCAGTTTGAAAACTGCCATAAAATATTTTCGTCGCACAGGAGACTCCTTTGATATCAGAGTTTGGGACGTTGTAAAACCGGTTCTACAAAACATTGACATTTCGACAAATAATCGTCAATATTTATGTGATTTCTTAAATAAAGTAAATAACATTCCTTCCAATATCAGATTAGAGTACTGTACACTCCTTTACAAATGTTTTATAAACAGTTTTTATTATAAAGCTTTGTCAATACTTTGTCATATAGAATTGCAGTTTCCGAATGTATGCGAAGAATTTATCGAAAATGTACTAAAAGATTTTTTAAATGAAATGAACTCTGATAAATATGAGACCATAAACAATGAATGTATATTAATATATATAAGGATTCTAGTAAAGTATTTGTTAGTTGCTAAAAACGAAGATGTACAGAGACAAAGATTTTCTGTTTACGGTGAAAAACTTTTAAATAACTTGGAGTCATTACAAAATAAGAATAATAACCTCTACGAGATCATATTTGATGAAATTTTGTTAACTCTTCATAATAACAAAATCTTTTTTGATACTACTTTTATCTCGCCATTACTAGTAATGCAAACGTTTGTATCTTGGATGCGTAAACATTTACCAATCGAATTAAATTTTTCTAAGTTCGTCTTTATTCATTTAACCATGTTATACTGTAAAGCGATACGGCAGTGTGTTGTACACATGCCTCATATATTTAATGACAAAAAAATGAAATTGAACGAGGGAATTGATATAGTCGGTAGAACTTTCGGTAAATATATCGCGCATGAAATAAAATTTCTAATGTCGGCCTATTTTAATTCGATAACAGAACTATATCGTAATCCTTTTTATACATATTTTGACAGATATTTTCAGTATGATTCCACACCAAGTCGGTTTAGAGCGGCTGTAGTTAAAGGAATTTTGGATAATAGCGCGGGTTCGGAATTGAGAATTGGTATTTATCTATTAAAAGATCATTGGTTTCGTATCGGAAATGAGTTATCTTCTCAACTTGTAAATCAAATGAAAGAAATTGAAGATCTCGAAACGAAATTTACTTTATTTGCTGAAATTCATTCAAACGAGTAATCCTGCGAGCGAACTTTGTTTTTTTTTTTCATAAAGCTTGCCCATTAGTCCACAAAATAATTTTTTGTACAATTAGGTACCATTAATCCTGTTGATAAATATAAATTATACAATTAGGAGTAAAATAAAAGTGAGCTAAATAAAATTTATATATTCTTGTATTAATACCTCATTTATTATTAAAAAAAAAATTTAAATGTGTCAGTTAGGTTGGATTAGCAGAATATTCCTACAGATTTTAAGAGATTCAAGTTTGTTTAATAGTAGAAGAGAAACCATAAACGAGCGACAGTTTTCTAATGAAATGTAAATGACCACCTTCTTCATATAAGACCATTTTCCTTTGTTTTCTTATATGAGTATATAATTAAATGGCATTACCCTGTGGCTCCTAGTTTATTGTGTAGTAATTATTTTCGTCTATTAATTGTATTTGTTCTAATATTTATGATAATTCTTACAGCCTATCAATTGAGGAATGACATACACTTACCATGTGCAAAGTTTCATCAAAATCAGTTGAGAAATAAGATTTTTTTATTGCAATATTTTTTTTTTACTTTTGTAAAAGTAATATTGATGATTTTTATAGATAGCCTATCAATTGAGCAATATGTAATAATATAAGCTTTATGTGAAGAAAATTTTATAAAAATGGACAATAAAACAGAGAAAAAAAAACATATTTCTCATCAGTGTCATTGATATGGGACGTCTATCATGAAATTTTGATAAAAATACATATATAGACAGAACTACAGATTTATTAATATAGATAAGGAAATATCAGAAAATCAATGTTTTTATATTTTAATTGTGTATGGATTACGTAATTACTTTTTATAAAAAAAATCTCAGTGTCATTTTAAAATATTTCAACCTATAACGTAAATATATTTATTTTGTGTTTTACGAAAATGTCAATGAAATAAAAATTACAGTGTAAGAACGTGTTTTATTTAAATAACCTATTCATTGTCAGGTTCGTTAACATTCTCATCTTTACTGGACTCGTAAGTTACATCTTTATTGTCCCCTTTTTTTTTACCTTCATCAGGATTACCTTGAGTTTTCGTGTCTTCTTTCTTCAGCTTGGGCTTTTTGGATTTTGACTTATTTCGTTTTTGATGTTTTTCTGATTTTTTATGATCCGTTTTCTTTTCCCCTTTATTTTCCTTTTCGGAAGTCTTATTTACCTTCATGGTCGTTGCTTCTTCACTTTCATCTGAACTGCTTTCCGATTCTGTTACCACTTTATCAGATTTATTAGATTTTGAGTTATCTCTGAAAGTTTAAGGAACCATTTATACATTATTTGTTTTATTTTGATTATTATAATTAAATTTAATAAATAGAGACTAAAATTACTTCGTTTCCCGGAGAATAGCTTTCTCCTTAATGTCACTGTAACATAAAGCGTTTAGTTTAGCGTTGAAATTGTAATTAAACTTATGTTTATGAAGTGATGGAAGCATTAAATGACCTGAATTCGAATTTTACAATGAGCTTCTTGCCTGAACTTTCGATGAAGGAAAATACTTTGATTAAGCCACAGTACATAAGTCATTTTTAGTGGTCGTAAGTTATACCAATATCCTCGAGACAAAAATATGTCGCCAAACTTGTATGTTTCAGCAGCATTTGAGATTCAACCCCTTTTCCAGCTTGAGCGTATACCATCTACAGCCCCATAAGCACGTAATATTGGATAGGATTGTAATTAAACAACTACAACAAATAACATAATTATATGTAGTTATATTCTTTTTTCTTCTTTACATGTTTAGCGTTCCACATTCTCATCTGATGTCAATCGACGATGTGGCTGATGATGGTAAAATGCTAAGCCTAGTGGAGGAATAGCTGCCGGAACACACCTAAGGGTACTTGGTGATGAATTTTGAACTCGAGGCTGGTAGCTAGAGCCATGCAGGCATTAAAAAACCTACCTAAACCATACCATGATTTCATCACGATGTTTTCCTTCACCGAGAGATTTGGTCCATTGCCATCATTGGTCCAAAAATTACAATAAATCATAAAAGTTCCACAATAGCAGAGTTACCTTTCATCGGAAGATTTGTCAGCTTTGGCAGCGCTGGTTTATGAAAACAAAATGTAATGTTATTTTCTTGAATACAATAAATTACTAACAAAACTATATTATTAATAAAAGCGACTATAAAAAGTAGGTGTAAATTTGAAGATTATTAGTTACCTGTCTGCTCTGTCGTTATTATTATCACTGGAAAATTAAGATTAATATACATTACAATTACTTTTATTATTATTTGTGTTTGTTATTTTATAAATACCAAGAAACAAAATTATTCTAAATGGTAATACCAACTTACTAGAAATTACATTAATACTTATAAATTTTTCATTCGAACATAAACAATAATGTAGGTTATTTAATTTCTCTTTTTACTAGGTACTTTTTGGTTATAAAAGTTTTGCTAGAAACTAATATTGTGTAGTCAACTTACTCTTCATCGTCCCAATTAACTGAGAACTCTTCATGCGTGATTCCAGTTCGGAAAACTCTTCTACAATTTTCTCTAAAAGAAATAGTGATCACATAAATAATAACAATAATATCTCAAAAAAATTTATTTTTCAATCGTTTCAAAAATGTTTCTGATGAAGAAAGATGAAAATATTTAGGAAAAGAATAATAAACAAATATCAGTATAATTTTCTGGATTTATTTTGAAAGTGTGATTTTGATAAGGACACAAGAACAGAAGAAATCTCCAAAGAAATTTCACTGCGCCCTACCTCTTTTAAATAGTATAGTTTTCTTATGAGCCCTCACTAATATTATCGCATGGCTATAATATAAATATTACAAAGCTGAAGAGATGGTTTAATTGTTTGTTTGAATACATTAAACTCTGGAACTACCAATCAGATTTTTAACTGACTCAAAAAAAAGACCAAGGTTCTCAATTCGGATGTTTTTTTTATGGATGAACATCCGATTTAGGAACCGTTTTACATGATTCCTTTTTCCTTTAGCATTGGACCTTCGACTTCAAAAATACACTAGGAAACTTGAATAATTGAACAATTGAATAATTGAAAAGAATTGAATTGAATTTTTGTTAAAAATTGTCATGATAATTTTTTTTTTTTACTTTTTTGAGGAGACTATACATCTTCACGCTAAGACACAAAGAAACGAAGCAGTAATCATGAACGTTATACAATGTGGAAAGCTGTAGGCAAGTATGGGAAGTGAAAGGAACGATAGGAAACACTGCTGCGCGAAGAATTGTTATAATAAATTTAACACGGGTAAAACTGTAGTGATACAACTAGATGTTATAATAATTATCATTAACTTACTCAACGTCTTTGTGAATAGCACAGGAGATAAACTGTCGGTTCTTAAAAATAGATGTATAGAGGAATGGCCCGTGACAGCTGTGTGACTTCGGATCTATTTTGCAAGCTGATATGACGCCAATCACTCGTTCTTTGCCCTGGTATTTTACTAATAGTGGACCACCGTGATCATTCTGAAAGTTTTCAGATTTATTAATATTTAATTTATATTAGTGTCAAAACTTGAAGTATTGAGAGCTGAATTTCATACAAAGAGTTTTGCCGAGTTTTGGTTAAGCTTATAATTTTCTTATATTACAGTACTAATACCGTTTTCAATAACGTACCTATGAAAGTCAGGTTTCTCGGCTCAGGTGACAATTAAAACGATAAACCGTAATAAACTAAATTAGAACGACGACATGCGCCTCGCGCTATTAAAAACTACTCTCCTGAATTGAACTTGCTCACTGAGGCTAAACAACAGTCTCCATCTCATTAACTACTTAGTTCCGATTATTAAACTAACTAATAAAGTTATTTTTAAAATGCATTGGTTTCTTTCTTACAACTTTGTTCGGCGGGGGCCCATAGTAGTTTTGAAATTCTGAAAATGGTCTGTGTCTACAAATAATTTAAGAACTACTAATATAACCTTAGGGAGCGGAGTAGTAACCATGAAAATCAAGCAATCTAACAAGCCATAGGCAAGTACGAGAAGTGAGAATAGCGATAGGGTACACGAGTGAGTTAACGGAGGAGCGGTGCAGGGTTGTTCGTATAAATTTAACACGGGTGAAACCGCGGGTCACAGATCGTGTAATGCTAAAGTGTACGTATGTAGGTGTAAATATTCCAGTTACCTCGCAAAATCCTCCCTGCATAGATGACCTTCTAGCGGTGTAATCATCAGGATCACGAAGGTGCCGACCTAAATCCACATTGAATATTTTTGAAGAATCGCTTGGTACTTCTGGCTGGACACGTCTACTTTCAACGTCAGTACAGTTGGCGTATTTTTTCTGAAGGACAAATCAACTTATGTTTTACAACGATACTGCTGAAGTTAGATATACTTATTTTGGTGAAATTGAAAGCTGCGCACACATCAGTACCTACCTACGTACGGATGTACGTGATGAAGTTAGCCGTCAATGATAGTCACGCAAATTCAATTTACTGCCTTTTTTACAATTTTAACTACATTATAACATTATTATAATATAATTGATGGCTAACTTGGTAATATTGTTCGCACGCGGAATAAAATTTTAGTAGTATTTTTTGTTTTTTACGCGAACGATACACACATATTTACTGCGACGGGCTGTTTCGCATTTTGAATAATACAGACATCACTAAGTATTTAGAATCACTGCAGCTGCGAAGAGACATTGCCTCGCTAAGTTTATTTTATTATTATATATTCTATATAGCACAAAAAAAAAGTACAAATGGAGGACTTAATGCTAAAAAGCATTCTCTGCCAGTCATCCAAGGGAGCAAGGGAAAGGTATATGTAAGGTGTGCATAATATTAAGTAAAAGAGAAAAAAAAACCTAGCCAATATTCCATTGCTTCAAGTAAAACCTACGTAGCGAATACTTGAAGGAATTTCGAGAGTTGGCCAGTTGGATATTGATAGGAAGCGAATTCCACAGTCGTGCTGCTGTAACGGCGAAGGATTGGTCGCGGAAATTAGTATGATGATTTGGTATACTGAGAATTAAAGAATCAGAAGACCTTAGCTGTCTATTATGCGTATCCGCGAGAGATTGAAATAGTGTTTTTAAATATTTAGGGGATTTGGGATTATTAAGTACGGAGAAAAGAAGACAAAGTATTCTAATATTCCTACGTTGCCGAATAGGTAGCCATTTCAACCTGGCTCGGTATTCAGAAACATGATCAAACTTCCGAAGACGGAAGATGAAACGGATACAGTTATTGAGTAGACGATCAAATTTATTTCAGAGATCTTCTGAGAGGTCCATGTAAGCAACGTCTGCATAATCCAGAAGTGGTAGAAGAAGAATATTCACTAGGGAAATCTTAGTATTAACAGGAAGAAAGTTTTTCAAACGCATGAGAGAATGAAGAGAAGCATAAAATTTTCTACTAACTTCCTTGACTTGGTCTGCCCAGCATAATTTAGTATCGAAGATGATACCAAGATTTTTCACCGTAGTTGAGTAAGGAATGGTACATTTATTGTATTGAAGAGGAGTCAATGAATTAAAGTCTATTTTAGCAAGCTGTTTTGAGCTACCAATTATAATGGATTGACACTTAGTTGGATTAACATAAATCCCGTAAGAGTCAGACCAGGAAAGTAAACTTGAGAGGTCCTTGTTTAAATTATTGATTATAGAAGGAAGATTCGTTATTTCGCAATGCAGATACAATTGCAGGTCATCAGCATAGAGATGGTAGTGGGATTGTAAAATAGGCGTAAGTAAGTTTATAAAAATAGATAAAAGTAACGAAGATAGAATGCCGCCTTGGGGAACACCAGCTTCTAGAGCACACCAATCTGATTCGCTATCATAGACGCGAACAGCCTGGTGACGATCTCGGAGATAAGAAGAAACCCATTCCAGTGCTAAGGGTGAAAACTGAAGACAAGAAAGAGCGGCAATCAGAAGATCGTAGTCAACAGCATTAAATGCATTGCTAAAATCTATAAGGACCAATACTGTGACCATACCTTTTTCCATATTAGATCTAACATCTTCCATGATCTTAAGCAGAGCAGTAGTAGTACTGTGGGCGGTTCGAAAGCCAGACTGAAATTGATTTAATAGTTCGTTGTCAGTGAGGAAAGAAGTAACTTGTTTATTGACAATAGATTCCAAAATTTTGGAAAGGAAGGGAAGAATAGAGATAGGTCGAAAATGATTAGGAGCTGTGGGATTGGTAACTTTAGAAAGCGGAACAATTTAAGCATTCTTCCAAGAAGCAGGATAAATCCCCGTGGTTAAAGAAAAGTTTATGATAGAAGTAACACATGGCCTGTGTCATGGCGAATCTCCTGAAATGTTTGACCTCATCCCATCATCTCATACAAAATCATTCGGTCTGCTCTACGGAGCCACAGCTAGACGGTAGCGCCCATCATGGCACGAACTGAGAAGTTAACGAAGAAATCTGTATTGTACCTACTTACCATCAGATGCTGTACAGTCATTTAGCCGAGCTAGTATAAAAAAACCTTTTTACCGATATTTTAATTGATGCTTCTGATTGATTTGCCTTTTATTAAAAACGTTAACATTTGAGTTTTCTGTTAAAAATTGGAAAATAGGTTTATGGATAACTGTTAAATGACTTGAGTAAGTACTTACATCGCAGATTTCACTAAGTCTTTTCATAACATCTTTTGTGCAAATCATATATTGATTAATGATGTTTCTGAATTTTTGCGCCCATTTTTTTGCACATTGTTCATTATCCATAATGCATACTTTCGCTTCTTGAAGACATTTCGCGTTCTCTGGCACGTGTTCCTTTTGTCGGCGGTACACTCCCTTTAGATATGAAACAATCATAATTCATTACATAAACACCATTTTTTTAACCTTCACTTTTTGGTATTTTCTATCATCTTGTCTTTTTTAATTCTTTTATTACTAACGGCTTTGCTCGCGTGGTCGACAGAAGAACGTGTAGTGCTTATAAAAATCGTAGTTTCTTAAAACCTTAATAATATTTCATTGGTTGGTCAAAACCCATCCATTAGTTTTTGCGTGATGCGTGCACAACGGCAATCAACTTCAATCGTTTTATTTATATAGATTGTACCGTTTGTAAATAGATAGTCATTTGATCAATTGAAGGATGGGCATCGCATCGGTTGAAATGAGCTCGACCTTTTGGTAGCATGGTAGTGGGGCTTTTCTAATGCTCGGCTGGCTAGCTATCGCTCTCAAGTTAAAAATCTATCACCAAACATCTATAAGCGTGTTCCAACAACTGCCCCAGTAGGCTCAGCGTATTACTTACTATCTTAGGCCACATCGTCACTCAAAATTATGTGAGATTGTGGCCAAACTTATAAATCTTCCTTAAAATCAAACCTTCGGTGTTCAATTAATCTAGTCTCAAAATTTTTGTTTCAAGCTATTGCAAAAGAAAATACAACCTTACCTCCCTGAATGTATTGCCACTTCCCCACCCTGAGATCCATCCCTTAGTACCAGGTTTTTCAAGTTCTCGACTAATGTTATTATAACAAACCAAATCTGTCGCAAACTGACAGCCCTTTTCTTGGACACCGAACTTGAACGGCCTGTCCACTTTCACAATAGCTATATCGTTAGACGACCATTTAATGCTGTCTTGGAAATCGAATTTGTAATCTGAAATATGATATTTTTATAGTAAGTAACACAACAACATTACGACACTGTTTGAAGGTAGTCCAAAAACAACGGCAGACACCGAAAGATCCGCAATTTATCGACGGTACTCGCTGTCATACCGGTCTGCAAGTCACAAGGCTGCTGGATATACCCTGTCTGATCCCCAAACCCGATATCCCAAAAGAGAGGCAAAGTAACAGGTTTATTACCATATGGTACGGTGGTGGAATGAATGAATGAATTTACTATTGAATATATACAGGCTGATCCCGGAACGCCATACGCTTAAGCGTGTCACTATTTCGAGTGCTAATTACACCTGGTGTATGGTGGTCACGATTCTTCGCGCATCTTATCACCAAGCAAATATAGCAGATTTATATTATACGTTGAAAATTATAAATAGATACTATCTGAGCCGTACGGATATTTCGCACATATCTTTGTTTTTTTGTTTATTAGTAACTGTATTCGTCGACAGTTCTGACAATATCACGTGAATAGAATATATTTCGAATCATTCTTATAATCTTCAAATATAGAGATAGCGGCTTCTTTACTAAAACTGTCTAGAGAGTTTTTGTGACAACATAAAATGCATGTTCCTAGTGTTATTCAATCCTAATTATAATCTATTTCACTTGTGCACAATATCCAAACTACATCACATTTAATACCGCCTAAATGACATAATATATTACCAAATAACATAAGTTTATGAAATAAAATATAAACCACCATACGACAGATCAATATCCCGCCAAAAACTCCCATTTCGCACATTATAAAGTGTAAACAATGTAACCAACAGCTGTCATATTAGTTAATCAGATTATTAAGAGATGGCGCCTTCAACGTATTTTAATTAGTATCAACAGATGGCATTTCTAATGAATAATCAATAATAGTGTCCAAGCTAAAAAAATATATTTGAATAATTTATTTTGATGAAGAATTAATCGTGTCCAACTGGATCGTGACCACCATACACCAAGTGTAACTCCCGCCGCGCCTTAGTGGAATACAGAGGCGTTTAACTTTCCGGGATGAACTAGTTTACAACTATCCAGCATAATATTGGCAGGGAAAACACCTTTGTACATAAATTATATGACTTGATATTGTAACAAAGAGTCAACTTAACGACGCCTATGTGTCAGTTAATTGAAACAGATTTTTATGTAGATAGTGCTAAAAAACTTACTTTTCGGAATACACTTCCACACAACCCTACGTCGATGTTTACATACACAGTCGTCATCCTTATAATCAAAACTGTCAACGTACTTCGTAGTACCAGATACGATATAAAACTTATCGGCATCTTCGACGCAAGCAGCTGATGTAAGGACGTAAGAAGCGTCTACGATGACACCTCCGCAAAGCCAGCCTCTGTACTTATGAGCCTTAGCAGATTCTTTAGTCAGTTGTAGATATACCTGTTCATAAACAAGATATAGAATCATCATGAATCATACGAGTTTTATATTTACTAAATTTATGTTGTTAATTCATTCGTAAGGATAAGGATTTTTGAAACAAGAGATAATTTCTGTAGCTTTGTTTGTTGGTTGTTTTTCTTTTTTTTGTTAAAAATGTCTTATTTAATCATTTTATAAAAATCGAAGAATTTAACATCAGTTTGTTGTAATTCCTTGGCTGCACAACAAACAACCAGCAGGTTATATTTATTTCTATATAGGAATCCCCGGAACCCGATGTCTTCTCCTATGGCGATTTCTCTTATTCTAGTATTTTGATAAATGAGTCACACATAGTGACACACTTAAAGTAGGGACACTACTGTCCTAGTGGCGACGCAACTGTAGGAGTTTTAGTAGTGTCGTGTGCGGAATAATCGCCGACTTACGACATCGACGATAGTCGTCGATAGAAGTATTGAAGACTTTGTGTATCGTCATGTGCGAAGGGCCTTTGATTGCTATTTTAACGAATAACTAGAAGATATTGTTAATTGAGTTTCAAATATTTGTATAGAAAGCAATGATGTAGCGAGGTATTCATGAGTTTTTCCTTTTCTGCCTGCCCTTCTGTAGTAAATTCTGGCTATATCTTTTTAGGTAGGTACAACAAAGGTATAAGTCTAAATTATTTTTAAATATTAGATATCTTACCATATAAGGTCTTTTCCCAACTCCCACTTTTTTGCTATACAATATTCTTCTGGTATCTACAAATGTTGTATTCTCATACTCCCATGCTTCATCTTCTATTATCTCTGTGTCATTCTGAGTGTTATTACTTTTTAATGTGGGAGTATGAGTAGTTCCTAGTGTTTTCGTTACAACTGGTTTTTCTGAATTAGATGGACTTGACTTTGTTTTATCTGGATAATGAACAATAATTTTGTAATACCTATAATATCTATATTTTAATCTTGTTTAGTACAATTAAGGCGGCAAACAAGCGTCCGGCCAGTCTGATGATAAGCGGTTAACGTAGCTAATGGGCGTATATGACACCAGATACTTTGAAACTTCTACCATAAGGAGCTTTGGAAACCCTACTCACCGCAGAACACAACACAGGGTTATTTGGTTTCGATCTTCCTTAGGCTCTTCAAATTATTAGAATAGACTTAAAATAAAACTAGTAACCGCCTGCGAGTTCAATAGCATTGATTATAGTATAAAATTTAAAGAGAATAAAATACAGCCTATAATAACATTTAGGAAGAACGTAGCTTACTATCATAAAAAAAAATTCAATAAATGAAATCGGTGCTTAGTTCCGGAGACTACCTCTTTACATCTTTACATATAGACATTACATGTAGACTTTTACATCTATATAATATTAGTAGAGATACTATACATAGATATTACAATATTATCAAAAAAAGTTTAAACTCTTTATCTTACCAATAACCAACAAGGTCGCAACTACGAGATAGAAAATTTTCGCCATTTCGTTTCAGTAGACCATTCCCGAAAGAACCAAACAGTTTATTCGTATCTGTGAATTAGATATACTATCAATTAAAATTTTACAGTTAATTAACTTCTTTATGCTTCGTTGAACTTAATTATTTGCTATGCAGATTTAAATAATATACGATATTATTTGAAAGATTATTCGATAGGAAATAATCAGTTTTAAAATAAACGATTAAAAGCACCTACCTACCTATTTCATTTAATTTAAATAGGTACTTACTATCTGGCCGACGGAGCTTCGCTTTTGATCTTTTGATTAAATATTAACACAATAATTTCTTCTCGCAGTATGACACCTATCTAGATAAACTTAAAAAGTTAAGAAAAAAACATTATCTTATAATGAAAAATATTGTGCCTATTAGTGATTTTATAACTTATGAACGACTTGACGGATTGAGCTCATTTGTTTTACCGAGACGATGGTTTATGTATATGTTAGGGTCCAAGAGGTGATCTGTGGTCAAGTGGAAAGGGCAGGAACAACGTCTGCCAGTCTAATTAATCTAAATATAAAATTTCATCCAAATCATAAAGTTGTTTCCGAGAAACCAATATATACATATTTTTTATTAGGCGCCGGCCCCATTGTGAGCCGTCTAGGAGTTTTGAGTTCAGAGACCCGCAATCATCGCTACCAGTCACATGTCTAACTCTATATGTGCACTCACATACCAATACCGTAAAGTTATCGTATCGACTTTTATGGAAGCAGTCCATATATTGACGGCGAGTGGACCGCAAGTTATCAACGCAAGGACAATTTTCCTTTGGCGCGACACCACCTACACCTTGATAAAAATCGCTCACTAACGCAATTCACGTCAACTCAAATACGTCAATTCGTTGATTTACGATGTTGACTAATTGGCCACGCGGCATTTCACCCGTCGACAACAAGTAGACGTAGAGCGAGGAGACGGTGCTGTTCGGGTGCCACGGCCGGTTTGATAAGTAAGTGAGGACTTTAAAAGTCTTTATAATAAAAAAAATACCTCTTGTCGCTCGATTGCATCTGAAACTGTACTATAGTGGAGCCTCGAATATGCTAAGAAAAGAAAGAGCACTGCGTGCCTATCCTATCCTGGGTGCATTCAGAGAAACATACATATCATCACGCCTGTATTCCTTGTTTTCTGTCATGTGACAGGTGTCCTGTCTCGAACTAATTCAATAAACTTTTCAATTTCGTCCGACATTGTAACTTTCCAGCGTTCTTGTTAATCATCGCGGTCTGAAGTCTATTCGGTGTGTAAAGATCCAAGCCATCGCACACATTACAGCAAACGCGGAACGCTGAAATCTAAACTTAGAACATTAGACTGCTCCCTGTGGGGCCGGCTCGGCGCCTAAGAGTCTATGCACGCAACGTTTTTCGAACGAGCTGACGACGCGTGTTTTTGATGAGTGCGTCCTCGGCGCGTTTCATTTGCGTTTGTGTCGATACAAATGCGCAAATACGTCGATAAGAACGCGCGTTGCTGCCAAATGAGTTGTTTCAAAGGAACGATAATGCAAATGAAATCGTATTTTGAAGGTGGTATGACAGCTGCAGCATCAAAATTGTACCATGAAATGGTTTTATTGAAGGATGCTTAAAGTTGAGATGGTGACCGTCAGCATAGTGACCGTCGAGATGAGATGGTGATCGTTAAGATGGTGATAGTCGAGACCGTGACAGTCGAAACGGTTACACTTGTAACTGTAAAAGCTGTCTGAGGCTCAGGGCCCATATGGCTAACAGTATAGTCAGATCGTAAAAAAAGGAGCGACACATTCTCGCTTGGATCGTTGAACCTTTCCTATAAGTTATTCGTAATCCGTAAATTATATTCATAGTACGTGATTCGTGATTTTTAATTTGTAACTGTTCACCTAAACTTTGAAGCGCTATTAACCGCGTCGTCTTCGCTCGCCCATAGTTGCTAAACCAAAATTTTATGGTTACAGGAATTTTTGTGACTAATATGAAGCCCAGTAGACCATAAATGGTGAGATGTATTCTTTTTTATATTTTACTGACGCAATATTTTAAGCTAATAGGTGAATTTATGCGTGATGTACTTTCCCGTACTCATGTTTAAATTACCGAGTTTTTGACCTTTTAGCTATAATTTGAGAGATTTGATATAGGTGTAACCTAGCATCTACGAACCATCTTTCTGTATATGAGTATTTTAAACACACCCACATATAACAATTTTTCGGTGGTTTTGCTTTATGCTCATGAAAATACTGAATGGTTTGTTATAAACACAAGGTTGTATTTTAAATTAAGTCTGTGAATGCTTTACAAACTACTGCAAGTGTAAAATAGATTTTCTTGATATGTTATCAATAGATGTATCAGAAATTTTATGAAAATGAAGAGCAGTACAAAATATACATTTGTTTGTTCAAGATTACCTTTATGTAGTTGTGCAGTTGCTTGCTAAACCTCTTGTTTTACTTTTTTTAGTAGCTCGGCAAATAGACGGTACTGTGCTTACAATCCAAACATAACAGCGACCATCGAGAGACCAAAATCCATCGGCGGCGCCGCTGTCATGCTTGTCTACATAAATATCTCTTAAAGAAGCTTGAAGGTCACTGGGTGGGAGATAGTTCCACAGTTTCACGGTACGACAAAGATAACACATATAAAACACAGAGAATTTTTCAGGTCATGCCGAGATAGTTCATAAAACTGTGTATGTTTCTGTGTTTCTGTGTTATATGCGTGTGTGTATGTGTATGTTTCCACTAGGAAAGAAGAGGAGAGAAATAGATTGAACAGCTGTTCCGAACTCTCACCATGATACAGGTGGTAGAACATGTTCAACTTAAAAAAAAATCCAATTATACGAAAGCTGATGCAAAGGAATAAATTAAGTACATAAATCATTCTAATAAAGTTTTATTGTTAAAGATCACTACATGACTCATGTTAAAAACCTTTTGTTTGATTTGATTTGGTCTCATTGGAGGCTCGTAGTATGAAACCGCTTTCCGAGAACACTTTATCGCCTGTTGCATCTACTGGTATATCTTGAGCGCGTTGCACTATCTCTGGTGCTGGTTCCTGTTTCTTGCCTGGGTCCATTTCATTTTTAGCTGGGCTGTGGGTTTAGAAATGTATTTATCTGCTGTCCAATCACTAAAAGGCCGTTAAGTTAAAAAATAAACACCTTTTGAGTTATGAGCAAAAAGGTGGCAAATTAATTTTATAGATTATTAAAAGACTGAGTATTGTTTTTCATCTTGGTAATAATTTTGCTATTAATAGTTTAAAAATATCGTGGAATAGATTGCTCGGTTGGGAACAAATTACACTTTCGCGCTGTCTATGAAACCCAAAATCTACCAATTCAACTTAATCGTTTTTTAGTGCTTGGACAGCAATTTATAAAGTTTACTTTGTAATGGCTCAGGAAGTATGACTAGTACTATAGATTCACATGCTGACAGGTATTACATTAAATTTGATTTCTACATCTGCACAGGCGTACGTATGGTAACTGGATAACTGCTTGATATAATCCTGTCGTATCTGTTCATATCATCGTCTTTCTCATTGAGATTGTGTTTTTGTGACTCCCTTAATTCTTCATCAAAATTAACGATTCACATATTATATCGAAGCTTATGAGCATGGTTTAAAAAAATGATTAGAAAAGTTTTTCATTAGGAATGCCATTAACATGTAGGAGGTGTACCATCTGTTATACAAGGTGTCCAGAAAGGGTATCGGGTATTTGTTTTCGCGCCATATTCGAAACGGGGCATCTAAAGGGTGCGGGGAGGGGTTCGTGGCGTCCGCCATTTTGTGGAGTTTTAGTCACGATGGAACAGTACTCGGCGACGCATCGCGCATTTTGCGTACGAGCGTATTATCGTAATGGTGATTCAATAGTGACTGCTCAACGTCTCTATCGTGCGGAATATCGTACACGCCACGCGCCAAGTGACGATAGCATTAGGAAATGGATCAGGATGTTCGAGAATACAGGTGCGACAGTTAAAATTCAAAACTCTGGTCGTCCTCGTTCAGTTCGCGATGAAGAAACAATTGAAGAAGTTGAGGCGTCGGTTCGTCAAAATCCGTCTTTATCCATCCCAAAGCGAAGCCAAGCGTTGAACATCAAAAAATCGTCTTTACATTCGATTTTAAAGAAAGACTTACATCTAAAAGCCTATAAAATTCAATTGGTTCAAGAATTGAAGGATACGGACTATGCTAATCGACTGGATTTTGCGAACGAAATGCTGCAGCGATTTAACAACTTTAAAAACATACTGTTCAGTGACGAAGCAAATTTTCACCTGAATGGTCATGTTAATAAGCAGAATTGTCGGTACTGGGCAGTGGAGAATCCGAGACGAAAGCATGAACGACCCCTGCATAGCCCAAAGGTCGTTGTTTGGGCCGCTATGTCTGCTAAAGGCATAATTGGTCCTTATTTTCATGAAGATCAACGAGACCGAGCAATTAATGTGAATAGTGACCGTTATTGCGATATGTTGCGAAATTTTTTGGTCCCAGAGTTGCAGGAGTTTGCAGGTTTCAACTCAAGAACGTGGTTCCAGCAAGATGGGGCCACTTGCCATACCTCAAATGACTCAATGGAAGTTGTTAACGAATTATTCCCCAATAAAGTCATTTCGCGAAGGGGTAACATCAACTGGCTTCCCAGAAGCCCCGACCTTAGCCCGCTTGACTATTTTGCATGGAGATACCTTAAAAGTAAGGTTTATCAAAACAATCCGACGAATCTAACCCAGTTAAAGCAAAACATCAGGTCAGAAATTGCAGCAATATCGATAGCTATGTGTCAACGTGTTATCGCCAATCTTCGTTTCCGTTTAGAAGAGTGCCGGCAACGTAACGGTCATCATTTGGATAACATCATCTTTTCCAAATAATTCTCCAATTCATATGCTAATAATAAACAATAAACTTTTTTATTGCATACAAATAATTTTTGTTTCATTGAACTTACAAATACCCGATACCCTTTCTGGACACCTTGTATAAGTGAGCAATTCTTGTATATATGTAATTGGTTTATAACTGCCTCATTAGCCTAGTGGTTGTAAACGCAACTGCTATGATCGAGATCCTGGGTTCGACTCCCAGGTCGAACAAAGTGTTATTGGGTTTTTTTATGAAAGTCTCTGTAGCAGCTTGGAGTTTGGCTTTGTGCCCGATTAATGGCAATAGGCTCGCCCTCTATTACATGGGACCTAAACCATACACGGCGGACTGTGGGTGTACACCTGTGTCTAACCCTTCGGGGGTGCAGGCATTATGGTAAATATCTCTGTAATTGGTTTCTCGGAAAGGGCTCCAACTATTTGGATGAAATTTGGAATTTAGATAATGTTTTTGCATTCCAAGTTTAACTAGACTTTCTTTTTTTATAAGATACCGAGCACAGCTCCTAATTCCTAGTACAGCATATGTAAAATACTACGAAAATTTTTTAGTACCTTTGCTAAGGTAAAGCCTTGAATCGTTAATTCTTGAACTTGTTTCCTATGATATCGTGTCTTTAAATCAAAATATATAGAGGCGTGTAACAGGTACTCATCGTTGTTTTTTATTGTAATGCGATTACTGTGTAAGATGCATTAGTACTACTTTTTCTTGCTTGTATATAAAAGAAGTTTACACGAACTTGGATTAAATTGGTTTGTTATTATATTAAGCTACTTAATTACCCATCTGGATGACTCTTCCACGAAAGTACTTTCTCGACGTGCGTTATACCAGATCTAAACTGACGCCTGCATTTCGGTCTGTAAAAATCAAGGCAGTTAATAAAACAATTATAAAAGAAAACACTTTTGAAAAAAAAAGTACAGAATGAATTTTTGGATGGGACAAGGTCACTTACTTTAACAGTTATCTATAGCTACAAGAAAACTTTCTTAGGAGACTGTCTTTATGAGTTATTTTGACTTGTATTTCAAATTTTTGATAATACATAATTTACACAAAAGCTGTTTTTATGTCACTCGATCCCGTTTTAAGATATGAATTTAAGAATTCAAGAATTAAGAAGAAGTTTTAAGAATTCTTATAAGTAAGAATTAATAAACTCTATGAGACCTACTGAAGTTAGATTACTTACTATAAATTTCAGAAATAGCTAAAAATCTTTTGGCATACATTTAGCTGATATAGATTATTTAATTACTTTCTATATTATGCGAAATATTTACACAGGTCTCCATCAACTAGCCATTAGAGAAACTTTATATGAAAGGTAACTAAGATTAAATTTGCAAATTACGTCTTTGTATTTTGTATAAGCAGTTCTATATATAGTGCATCATAATCAAACAAAGTATCAACAAATTCTTAAAAGTAAGAAAATATTATTAAAACCACAAACTCACTCTACATCTTTGTAAATAGCGCACGAGATAAACTGTCTATTCTTGTAAATGCTTGTGTAGAGGAACGGCCCATAACATTTATTAGTTCTTTCTTTCACGAGGCAAGCCGAGATGACACCAATCACTACAGAATTAACTCCAGTACCGTAAACAAGAGGTCCTCCGTGGTCATTCTATAAAATAAAACTATTTACAAAGAACCCATATTTCTCTAATTCTTATTTTTGCATCTTCTACTTTATCTTTAGTCTTAATTCTTAGCCATGTTATTAATTACAAGGATTCACTGACCTTAGCCAAAAAAATTTAGATTTCATATACAAATAAGAGAAAGTAATAAAAGGAAATGTAATTTATGATTGATTATGAAATTTATAAAAGTTAATTACAATTAATTAATTTCAAACTATCGTAATATAGTTGTCACTTGATATAGCATAACTAGATCGCGATCAACGTTAAACAAGTGTAACATCTGCCAGAATGGTACACCTTAGGTATGTCACGTGTCTCTATTGTTTTTTTCGGCTCTTTTCGATTCAGGACCTGCCAGTGTATATCCCTGTCTAGAGCCTTGCAGGCCGACATAACAGCGGTAATCGTTGATGGTCTGCTAATCTCTTGTTGGTCACCATTGTTTTTAGATGGTACTGTTTTTACCATTAGATACAGTGTAGTCACTTTCATGTGCTACTAGAAAACAATAAAATGCGAACAGAATTCTTAAAGTCAACTATACCTTTGTAAAATGTATTTCATATTTTACTAGCGGAGCCGGCAGTTAAACAAATATAATAAGTAATATTAGCTGAATCGGTGAAACTGTTCAGAAGATATAGAATTACTAACAAAAACACAAATACAATAAAATTCCTATACAATCAATCAAAAAAATTATATAATTTTTTATTCACACAGGTCATTCGTAACAAGTTACTCCTGGTACGATTGATATAAATTAGGCATCGTTCGCCACTCCGTCCGTCGCACGCCGTGTGCGAGGATGGAGGGTACTGGAGGAGGTGGAGACCTTGTCTGATCATAGATATATTAGATTTGAGGTCTCCACCTCTTCAGGAGAGTTGGCGTCCAGCCCTCGTAGTGGGGCAACATTTCCCCGCTGGGCGCTTGGCCGCCTTGACCGGGAGAGAGCGGAAGAGGCGGCCATCGTCCAGAGCTGGCTGGCGCCAGCTTTGAGGACCGAAGATGTCGACGCGATCGCGGGCCGTTTCCGTAAGGCCCTTACGGCGGTCTGCGACGCGTCGATGCCGCGGAGCAAAAACCGCTCGCAAGGCAGGTGGGCGGTGTATTGGTGGACCCCGGAGATTGCCGATCTCCGGGTGGCCTGCTCCGCGGCGCGGCGGCAGCTTCAACGCTGCCGCCGGCGGCAAATTCGGATAGAAGGGGAGGAGGCCCGGCTGCTTGGCCACTACAGGGAGGCTAGGAAGTCCCTGCAGGTGGCCATCAGCCGGGCAAAGAATGAGCAGTGGGAGGAGCTCCTCAGGGCCCTGGACAGGGACCCGTGGGGGCGCCCGTACCGGGTAGCCCGGAAGAAGTTCCGGGGGCAGGCGCCCCCTTTAACGGAGTCTCTGGACTCAGAGGTCCTAGCGAGGGTCGTGGACACGCTGCTGCCCGACCCTCCGGAGCTCCTCCCACCTCCCATGTCAGATGGGAGCGCTGTTGCGGAGGAGCTGTTACCACCCCCCCCCCGTCACTGAGGAGGAGATGGGGTCGGTGTTGGGGCCGCTCCTGTGGAACATGGGCTACGACTGGGTGCTCCGCGTAGCGCTCCCTTCGGGGATCCGCGTGCTATGCTACGCGGACGACACCCTAGTCGTGGCCCAGGGGGGGACTTTTGAAGAGGTGGCGCGCCTGGCCACAGAGGGCACTGCCCTCGTGGTCGGGCGCATAAAGGCGTTGGGCCTCAGGGTGGCGGCCGAGAAGACCGAGGCCATACTCTTTCATGGGCCTCGGTGTGGGCCGCCTCCTGGGGCCCACATAAATGTGGAGGGAGTGAGGGTCCGGGTTGGGGCCCAGATGAAATATCTGGGCCTCATCCTGGACGGACGTTGGCGGTTCGAGTCCCACTTTAAGGGACTCGAACCGCGGATAGTGGGAGCGGCGGCGGCTCTCGGCCGGCTTCTTCCGAACTCGGGGGGGCCGGGCGCGAGCTGTCGCCGCTTGTTTGCCGGAGTGGTGAGGAGCATGGCCGTCTACGGGGCACCGATCTGGTCGGATTCCCTTGGCGCCACGAACAGACGCGTGTTGCGTGCTACGCAGCGTGTCGTGGCGCTAAGGGTCATCCGCGGGTACCGGTCGGTGTCCGCGGGGGCGGCCATGGTTCTTGCCGGCTCCCCGCCGTGGGAGCTGGAGGCGGAGGTGCTCGCCGCCGTGTATGAATTCACGGCGGCGAGAAGAGGGTTAGGGGAGCCTCCGGCTCCCACTGAGGTGGAGCGGGTCCGGCGGGAGGCCCGGGAAGAGGTATTCAAGAGGTGGGAGGAGGACCTGGCGGACGCGCGCTATGGGCGTTATACTATAGACGCCGTCCGTCCGGTCCTCCGGGAGTGGTGTGCCAGGGAGCGTGGCTCCCTGAGCTTTAGGCTTGTGCAGGTACTATCCGGACATGGTTGTTTCGGGTGGTACCTGCACAAGATAGCACGGAGGGAGCCGAACACTACGTGCCACGAGTGCGGGGCTGCAGAAGACACGGCGCAGCACACTCTGTCTGAGTGTGCTGCGTGGGTGGAGCAGCGCCGCACTCTGGCCGTAGCTGTTGGAGGAGATCTCTCGCTGCCGAGCGTGGTTAAAGCCATGGTCGGCAGCGAGACCACATGGACGGAGATGGCCTCCTTCTGCGAGGAGGTCATCTTGCAGAAGGAGGCTGCGGAGAGGGTTCGCGAGGGGGATCCCCTGAGCGGCCCTCTCCGCCAAAGACGAGGGGGTGGCCGGAGGAGGCGGTTTAACCGTCAACTCCCGCCACCCTAGCCGAACCAGAGGAGACGGGACGGTGGGGGCCCGTTCTCCTCATTGCACTGGTTCGGCAGGCGGAGGAGACGGCTATCGTGTATCATAGCTGTCTCCTAATTAGGCCGGGGCCCGGTTAGCGGGCCGGCCGCCGGGGCGGCCTGGCTGAATGCTAACGCCGTGCCCACGTCGCCCCAGTATGGCGGCGGATGGTACACCGCGGAGTTTTTTAGTGAGTAGGAGTCTCACATAACCACTCGTCCCCCCATCCGAGTGTGTACCCATGACGGGTTTTCTACTCCGCGTCAACAAAAAAAAAAAAAAAAAAAAAAAAAGGCATACTATATAAATGTTAAAAGATCACTATTTCAATGACCAAATTTTTTTATACAATTGCTGTTTTTATATCTTTAAACTTAGTTAAATAATTATAAAAGAAAATATAAGCTTTGCTTAAAATAATTTAACAAACCTCACAAAATCCACCATCTATCATGGAACCACCACCGTATCTTCTATCTGAACCAACTAATGTTTTATTATCGTAAGTCTCGTTGTGGTAAGCGGAATGCATCACAAGATTTGTAGGAATTTTCTCTGATTTTATAAAATGAGCATCTCTACGCATATCTTCTTCGTCGGAGTAATTTATGTCTTGACAGTCTACATATTTCTCCTGTATCAAAGATAAATTATTTTTTAAACTTTGAATTTGAAAAATTATTTATTTTAATTATCCTGCGGATTGCAATACTTATTTGTAGCACATGGTTTTTATTCTCATTCTAGATTTATTTCGTAAAAAGGAATCGAAATATAAACAATAAAAAGGTTCTGCTTCTTTTGAATGTAACATAAAACCCAGCGTAAAATATGAACTTTACAGTGGCAGAAATCAGCTCTATGGGATACACCATTTGTAGCGGAGAAAAGATTTCTAGGATATTATGATAAAAGATTTTTATCCTTCCATTAAAACATCATTTTAGATAAGAATAATACGATTAAATACCCAGTAAACTCACCAAAAACCATAAATCGTAGCGTTAAATATTTGATGACCATATATATGGGTAGTCGATACTATCAAAATCGCAGGCTGTAATTAAATGTGATAGGCACGAAACCAAAACAGATGAGAGGAGCGACATAGGTGATAAATAGCCCGTTGGGCTACGTAATTACTTATAATTTAGTCATTACAAATTTGAATAGAATAAAAATAAATGAAATCCACATCCAAAAACTTGGTAATTTTGAAATGGATACTAATAATTTAGAGTATTGCTTTACTGAGAGGAATTTGCAAGGGACTCGATCATTCTGACGTCACTGCTTACTTACATTGCAAATCTCTGACATAGTTTGACCGATGTCTTTTGTGCAGATCATATAGTTTTCGATAATATTGTGGTATCGTGTTCCCCAGCGCCGCTTGCATCTGTTCTTAGGTATAATTTCCACGTTAGCTTCTAGAAGGCATTGCTGATTGTCCTTTCTTCTGTTTACCCACTAAAGATGTTAAATATAGTTTTTTTAAATTACTAAGAGTTCTTAATTCTATAATATATAGATACTACATATTATTATGCTGAAAATCTAGATAAAAATTGGAACAGTGTGGAAAGAAGATGTATGCTTTGTGTTTATATATGTAGGTGACATGATGAAAATAAGATGGCATTGTGAACAAACAATCTTAGTGATATTAAAATTTATAAAAGGCAAGATAAATCTAAATGGTGTAGATATGGCAATTGGTTGGATGTATGGTGAGAACGATAATAAAATATATCTCAAAATCTTATAAACTACGTTATGACACCATTACCATCATCTAAATATACTATACAAAAGGACACCGTGACTGATTGATCTATCAACACAGAGCTCAAACCACTGAACATATAGGGTTGAAATTTGGTACACTTATAGTTATTATGACGTAGGCATCCGATCAGAACGGATTTTTGAAAATTCAACCCCTTCAAAACTTGTATCGATTTATCTAACACGGGTGAAACCGTGGGTTTCCGCTAGGGTATACGTTTACGTGTAATATATGCCATATTTATAATTTAAGAACTGTAAAACATAGTAAATTGTCATATAAATTATAATTATTATTGGTTTGTTAACCTTAAACACTTTTTGCATCTATAAACAATATCATTTAACGAAATCTTACGTCATTGTATCTGGCAGTGGTCCCCCATCCGGCAATAGATACTACAGTCCCAGGATTCTCTAATGTCTGGCTTTGGTTGTTATAACAAATCGGTTTAGGTACGAAATCACATCCTCGTATTCTTCGAGTAAAATCAAATCCATCTTCAACTTTCACAACAGCTATGTCGTTGTTCATCCACCTGATATTATCATTTTCGTGGCCATCAAATACGTAATCTGAAATAGTAGAGTTGGATGAAGTTCTATTTATTTCCATTATGGAAAATATCAGCTAATTTGATTTTTGATTTTTAATTCATCGCTTTGGTAGCCTAATAGTTATTACTATTGGATATCTGACTGAAAAATCGAAGAACAATGATTTTACAGATGTGACTGCAAATAAAGCTAACTAAATTTGAAAATGATTTGGTCTGGTTAGGGATTGTTATTTAAGTTTTTAGATATCAGATAAAAGTAAATCGTTCAACAACATAATATATGTATATATGTAGAGGTATCTATTTTAGGCTGTTAAACCTTATAATCAATAGGAACCTCAAATTTTTTTTGATAAGCATGAGAAAGCGGACAAACAAAAACCTGGAAATCTCATTTGTGTAAATTTTGATGAATCTTTAAGTCTACTTTATGTAAATTTAGACACGAAGCTATAATGACAATCGAATAAATACATTAATCATTCCACGTTACACAGTTCTTACTTTTAGGAACACATTTCCAAATGGCTTTCTTCGCACCATTTTTAATACACGGATTATTGTATCTATCGTCTTCATCTGCATATCTAGAAAATTAATAACAGTACATTATAAACGAATAAATGTGTAGGTAATACAAAATTTCGGTAACATTTTATATATGCCTAGTTAGTCTTACTTGTAGGTTCCAGATACTATGTAAAAATGCTCCGCGTCTTCTATGCAAGCGGCTGATGTTAAAATATATTCCTCGTGAATGATAACTCCTCCACAAAGCCACGTGCGGTAGTTAGGTTGTTTTTTGTTGCTACGTGGAAGTTTTAAATAAACCTAAAATGGTCTGAACACTTAATATGAAGTACCTATATATTTGTTTACGCAAATTTTTATGTTAGTTCATTTGTATTTCAGTTTAAAACTATAATATTTAAAAAAAAAATCATTTTTATTGTTATTTACCATGTATTGTCTTCCTTCTCTAACTTCGTTGCCATTTATTATTCTTCTTGTATCATTGAGTATCTTTATGACTTCAGTTGGTAATTCTGTTGCTACTTCTATAGCTTCAGCATCTAAAATTATAAAGAAATTGCAATTAAATATAATATTTATTCATAATAACTTTGTATTTCATTGTAAAAAGCTTTTCAAATATTACTTAGAATAAAACAAACTAAGACAGAAATACAAATATGAACTTTCATGTTGTAAAGTTACTGTATACAAGAGAGCCTTATTAGAAATTATATTTAATATGCAAAACCAATTTCATGCAGGACAACAAATTTTAATTGGCATATGACAATCAATTTTCAAATTGATTAAAATTTATAATGAAATTATCTAAGTAAAACTTAATTTCAAACAATAAACAAAGTATAATATGAATACTTAAAATAAGAATGTTTTATTATCTTTAGTTAAATTAAGCGTTGCCACAAAAAAAATCTTTTTACTGATAAATATTTTAAAATTAATTTCATTATATCCAGAAATATATGAAAAGACAAAAATTAAATGTTACTACTAAATGGAATTTACTAACTGTAAATAATAATGATAAAATGATAATTAGTGCACTAGCGTAATACGAAAATTAATCAGCTTTTGTTGAAGTTCATAACAACATTCAATACACTTGTTGGTTTTATTTCCTATTTACCTTTTAGGGTATAGTATCTACTTTCAGCTATTGTATGCTGCAAAAAATAGAATATCAAATAAAATAAGAATTTTGACTCTGTGTTAACTTTTACAGAATATCGCTGTTCCCACCGAATAATATCGTAATGTATTATTACGATATTATGCGTTTTATTGCTTATTTACATCTCCAATTACACCTTTACGAAATTTGCGAAATCGCAGTGTACTTTACAGTGCACTTCATTACAAAAAATACACTTTTATACTGGGAAATAAAACGAGTATTAGTCTATTACGTACGTTACTATGTTTAACTTTTATCGTATACTACTATTACGATATTATTCGAGTAAAAAGCTTGGAATCAGTATTTTGTAATATTGATAGCCTTTATATTGGAGACTTATTTCTATTTACACCTTATGGTAATTGCTCTATATTGTACATCGTAATGTCAATAGCTGAAGATTTTAGAAGCAATGCACTTAACGATAAACCTTTGCAGTGATGTTGTTTGGTATCTCCATGTATTAAGAGTGCAAAATATGGAAAATATAACCGACAAATTTTATAAAAGTAGCTAAACTCTGAAAGTAGGTCATCTATGCATTCATGCATCGCAAGATCTATAAAAGTAAAATTTTTTAGACTCTTAATGTAATAATAGTGTTAACGAACTATAAGCACTAGCGGTCGCCCAATAATCGAAATTCAACGTGCGACTTTTTAATCATAGACTATTTTCTGTTTGATATTTGCAGTATGAACCTAAACAATGAATATTATATCACTTGCTGTCACTTTTCATTGACTGACAATGTCAATATTTTTGAGGGTCTAAGTTCAATGGCACTTGTCGGGTTAGGATTCGCAGTATTAATTTATTTTATTTTATATATTAGTAACAGATATTATAGATAAATTTTAGCTTTCTGCACTCCTCCATATAAATTTTACCCATGCTGAATCTTAGTCTTCTGTGCACGCAATACACTTAAAAAGGGGTACAAAGTTTTTGCTTCACGTATTAATATAATGATTCATTATTTCACTTGTTATTGTTTTGTCTTTCGTGAGATTATTTCTAAGCATTACAAAACCCACCTGTCACGCTAAAAGGGTCCACAGAGGCCTAGTTGCGAAAACCAGTCCGCCCACCAAGTGTGGGTGCTCTTCTCAGCTATCCAACGATTATATCAAAATAAAGCATAGAAATGGAATTGTCAAAACACGTCAAAATGAAACGTGTAAATTTTTTATTGAAACGACCTGCATTAAAAACAAATATATAAATGCAAATATATAACAAAATATCCTGTTGTAGTTTTCAATTCATAATATACCTAATGTTTTGTTAAAAGGATTACAAACAATTTAGAACACATTATAAGGACTCCACCCCTATATATTACTCTACTCTATGGACTCCACTTTTGAGCATAAGTACTAAATAAACATTTGAGCGCTTTTTTTTAACGTAAGTAAATACTGATTAGATCCCCGCTCACCTTAGAACAGCAATGGATATTCTGTTCATCATAATATATGTTATGTGGGTTTCTAAAACCCTACGGTGACGAACCCTTTCACACATATGAATGTTAGATTATTATACCTCGTATAAATATCAGTTTCAAAATGGTAAATTCGTATTATGGAACAGCCATAATGCATAAAATAAATAAGGTACCAAATACTTGATATTTGACGATTTCTGCTATCGTTTAGCTCTTGCGACATGACACAATTTTAGATGGCAAGTCGTGAAAATCACCTACGCCTGCATTCGTATCCGCTACACATACACGTATATGTATATTTTATTTTATTCAAAATTCATTTTATTCTACTAATCTATACAATTAATAAAATTGAAGTGTCTGTTTGTAATGTCAAAATAACAGATTTTTACTAAATGCATATGAAAGTATATACGATACCTATAACAAAACACCCATTTTTTAAAATTTTTGTTTGTTTATCTAACTGTTGGTTTCGGGTAATCTCCGAAACGGTTGGACCGATTTTGACGGGACTTTCACTGGTAGATAGCTGAATTTATAGGGAGTAACTGAAGTTACTTTTATTTTAGAAAAATAATTAGGGTTCCGTACAAATAAAAAAAAACTGGTCATGGCGAATCTATTTGGGCTCTTAAATGGCTTACGCCAGTTAAACCATAAGATATATAGCAAATTAATGGACTAAACAACTGTAGACATTAAAAATACCTACAAAAAAGTCTGGGAGAGTATACGTCTATCTTCTAAGAAACACTCACACTAAGCATTTTTGTCTTTAAATAGGTAGGAGCGGGGTGCAAGATTCGCGCGGGCAATCTGTTGTCCGCGTTAGCGAAGCTAAGGACACAACTAGTTAAAATATAAAATGTAATACGATATAAGAACACTCAGTGATAACGTAGTTTGCTATTACTAAAATATTTTTTTGGCAAACTAATTATCAGTTTCTGAGTGTACATCCTACAAACTTACCTCTTTAGTGATATTGAGTGATAGTATAGATATATAGAGATTGATATTTTATCTCTTTTATAATTTTAATATCTAATATTCATATTTACAAACCCTTTTTCAGTTTTATTAACAAGAGTAGAAATAAAATTCAATGCATTTTAAAACTATTTAATTACTCAAAGTCAACAATTATAAAACCCGAGTGTATTATTTGGTAGTCGTCACATTTAAAGTTCTAGTTATTATATTTTTATGCTGATATAGTTTGTCCAAAACTTCGATTTTCTCAGTCGTAATATTTTGCAATGTCGTGAGATTTTGTTTGGTGAATGTGCTATTTTTATTTGCATCTTGCAGCTGTCTTCTTATTTTTGCAATTTCATTTTTCGCTGGTCTAAAAATAATAAGCTGTTGTAATACTTACTTAAAATTTTTGGTTATTTATCTAATATTTTGCATGAAACATTTGAAATTAATAAAGATAATTCTACAGATAGTGATGTTGATAAGAAAATTGTTCCCTATCTTTTAGGTATTAGTATGGACCAAAAATTTTTCCTTTATTAAATAAAAATGAAAAACCTGTAAAAGATTAATTGATCAATGATTATAAAATAAATAAGTAATATAATTGTGATACAATATTATTTACCCATCAGGGTGGTCGGTCCAACTTATTTCTATTTCTGTGTGTGTTATGCTGGATCGAAATAATTTGTCACAGTCGGTGCTGAAACAGAGAACATTTAAGAACCTTTCAAAAAAAAAATAAAAAAATAAAGCAATGATAAATCAATAAAACCTTACGCCACGTCTTTATATATAGCGCAGTTAATGAGGACTCTATTTCTGTAGACGCTGGTGTAGAGGAACGGGCCGTAGCACTTGTTTGTGTTCTCTTTCACTAAACAGGCCGATATGATACCAATCACAACAGAGTTGACTCCAGTACCGTAGACGAGAGGACCACCATGATCATTCTGATAAAAAAAAAATTTTTTTTGACGTTAATACGTCTTTAAATTTAATTCCATAGTACGACACAATTAAAAAAAATTATAATTAGTTACTAAAGAGATCAAGTGTGACAAATAGGTAAGTTAATAGGTAAGAGTTTGTTCGGTGTATTTTAGATTAACGTAAAAACAAAACATATAATGACACAACACAAATAGTCACTTTAGAGATAATATTTGTGATATGGGATCTGCAGGGATATTATAAAATGTTATTTTACATACATACATAAATCATGCCTATATCCCAACGGGGTAGGCAGAGACCACGTCCTTCCACCTGCTACGATCCTGGCATACCTCTTTGGCATCTTCGACTTTCATTAATGTATTATTAATTAATTAATTATTCTATCTTTTCATGCATGCTCGTCGGTTTAGAGTACTCTTGACCTTACCTTTCTTCAGAACGTCTCCGATTTGATCGATAAATGTTCGTCTAGGCTTTCCTCTTCCAACGATTCCTTTAACACTCGCATCATAAATTTGTTTAGTCATTCTTTCCCCTAAATCCCTACTTCAAAAAAGACATTAAGCTCATTGAAAATGTACAGAGAAGGGCTACTAAGATGGTGTATGCAATGCGTAACTTACCCTATGAACAGCGCCTCATAAACCTTGGCCTTACCACACTAGAACACCGTAGACAAAGGGGCAGGTTAATCGAAACTTATAAAATCCTCACTAATTATTACGATGTGCCCAGCCTTAAAGATATGTTTAAGTCAAATGAAAATAAACACCTACGAGGTCATCCCTTGAAACTTTGGGAATTCCCAGCAAAAAGAAACCCAATGAAGCAGTTCTTGCCTAACAGAGTGGTCACAGCATGGAACAAACTTCCAGAAAAAGTTGTGATGGCTCCTACCATAACCTCCTTTAAGAGCAGATTGGACAAGGAAGATATCTCCAAGCTATTTGATATGCACGCATCAGCTAATTAGCTGCTAGTGTGTCTTACCAAATATAATAATAATAATAATTCTTCTTTCATTCATCCTCTCAACATGCCCAAACCATCTAAGCATCCCTTTCTCAATTCGTGTGACTATATCTTCTTTCACACCACTAAGTTCTCTTATTACATTATTTCTTATCCCGTCACTCAATTTCACACCTAACATACCTCTTAGCGCTCTCATTTCTACTGCATTTATTTTACTTTCATGATTTTCCTGCCACACCCAGCTTTCACTTCCGTACATGAGTGTTGAAACCAACACTCCTCTATGCACAGCCAAACGAGCTTTCACAGAAATACTCTGGCTGCTCATAAAGGAGTGTAACGCCCCATTCACCATATTACCGGCATTTACTCTCCTTCCTATATCTCTCTCATACTTTCCATCCCTGGTAAACATCGATCCCAAATATACAAACTCACTTACTTGCTCCAGTTCATCCTCATCAATCCGGACACATACTACTGTCAAGTTTTCTTCCTTTTCAAACACCAAAATTTTCGTCTTCTTTGCACTTAATTTCATTCCCTTTTTTTTCAAAGCCTCATTCATAATAGTCACCATCGCTTGCAAATCCTTAGCCGACGATGCAAGTAAAACTTGATCATCAGCGTAAAGAAGACATTTGACAAGTAACTAGTTCATTCTCAGTCCCCAATCATTCTCTTTCAAATCTGTTAGACAATTATCAAATGTTATTTTAAACATATAAATAAAAAGCGTAGCTATATGGACGACATACGCAAAGGAAACATTACAATTTTATGTTATTACGATAAATAGAGATAGTAAAAATTTCAATAATAGTGGAATACATATATGTTATTAATGTATTTACATTACTAGTGCAAGAAATATCACTAGGACGAGAATTATATAAGGAATGTGTTGATTTTAAATAATACAAAATGTATTGCCAACCATGAACTTCAGATCGATCCGAAATACAGCAAAGCAAATAATACTACTTTAAGACCAAAATAGGCCCTTGTTATGGTTTGCCTGGCTAGCTACCATCCTCAAGTTGGAAATATGTCGCCAAGCACCAATAGGTGTGTTTCGCCAGCTGTGCTTGAGTGCCAGTCTTCCACTAGGCTTAGCGTGCAACGATCTTGGGCCACATCGTCACTTAAGATCAGCTGAGATTGTAGCCACAACGCAAAACCAATAATAAATAAAACACAATAATTTTGCATAGTTAACATGTAAATATTAAAAGATTGTTTGATAATTTACTGATTAAAGTGGAATCCAAGTCATTACATATTATATACAAAGGCTTTGTTAGAAGAAATAAAGCTTTATCCTTTGTAAACTTTACAAATTACCTCACAAAAACCTCCACTCGCAAAACCTTGCCTTCTTCCAGAATCATTGTGATAAGCCGAATGAAGTTTAAGTTCATCAGGGCTGAGAACACGTCGTCTGACTTCCTCAGACTCCGCTGAATACATTATGTCTGTGCAGTCTACATACTTTTCCTGTCAAATTATTTAAAAAAATCACCTAAACTATTGAGAAAAAAATTATGTGTACTTATATACGCACGTAAGATACTTATTTGGCATAACAAAAAAAAATTATCTCGCGAGCATTACATGAAGAAGTAAGTCATCAATAATTATTATAATGTGGATTTATTTTACTGACTTTTGTATTAGGTACCTACCTAACAATTTTTAACGATGTATAAATAAATATTATTGATATGAATGAAGGAATGAATGAATGAATACTATATTACGCTTTTAGTTTTTACACTGGCGATCTTAATGCTATAAACATTTTCTTCCAGCTACCTAACCAGCGGTAATGAGCAAAAAATATTACTGTCGGTAGTGCAATAGGAAATAAAATTTAAAAACAAAAATATAATAATATACAAAAATATATAAAATATAAATACATGCTAGAACATTTACACTACTTTTAAAAGGTAGTAATATAGTGTCCTTTATTTTTGTAATAAAATAAAAATAATGTTTATTTATAAGACGTTAAATTAATTTTAAACATTAAAAAAATTAAAGTCAGTGATATGAATCACGATATTATGATTGATAACTTTCATTGATTAATAGTTTGTCGTACGCTCACAAATTCAAACAATCCTCTTCACTATTATTATAAAATTTTCTTTGGACAACAGCAATTACCATTTAATTAATTTAATAGTTTATAGTGTAATTATTTTTGTTATATAATTTAGGTACCTGACAAATTTCACTAGGATCTGGAACTAAATCTCTTGAGCAGATCATGTAGTTATCAATTATATTATGATATCGCTTGCCCCAACGTTTTTTGCAGCGAGCCTTGGCTATAATTTGAACTGTTGACTCTAGGAGCGCTTGTGTAGTAGTTTCCTTTGCCACCTGTGGAAAATATATTTTATGTAATTACGTATTAATTTTCCCATATTATAGATTGACTTAAATTTATTTTTATACCTACGTCATTATATTTATATGTACTTCCCCAACCGGCTATTGTGGCCATAGTTCCGGGCTCTTCAAGATCGTTTGATTGATTATTGTAGCAGATAGGTTTGGGAACAAAATCACACCCGCGTATGCGACGTGTAAAGTCAAAATCATCTTCCACTTTCACAACAGCTATGTCGTTGTTCATCCACCTTAAGTTATCGTTTTCATGTCCATCAAATACATAATCTGGGAAGCAATATTTTTAGAAACCAAATTTCAAACTGGCTTTTAGTCGAATAGATAACAAATTTCTTCAGTTTTATTTTGGAAAAACAGATAGATTCAGTATTTATTTTTTGTAGATATACAATTTTCAATTTAATTTCCACAAATGATGTACAAACTAAGTTAAAAACTTAAACATGTGTTGACAACCCTTCATCGATTATAAAAGAGTTGATGATTTGAAAACGATAAACGCTCGACAAAGTAATAATTCCAACAAAAAAAAAAAATTGTTAATCCATTTGGGAGCTATGTTTACGTCGGGGGTTAAAAATGGAAATCTGTTTCGCTTAATATAATGTTAACTAACATACTTCTTGGTATACACTTCCAAATAGCTTTTTTCGCTCCATTTTTGATGCACGCATTACTGTATCTATCGTCACGTTCGTCATATCTGTAAGGATATAAAAGTTCATTTATATATATTATTTATAGAACACAGTTTACAATGCATAATTTGACTGTTGATCCTTTATTTAATTTAAGTCTTAGTGATACTAAAAGATGCGTCTAAATAAAAATTTAAAAACATTACTTGATCATGCCAGAAACAACATAAAAGTGTTTCACATCTTCAATACAAGCCGCAGATGTTAGTATATATTCGTCGTGAACTATCACTCCACCACAAAGCCAACGACGATAATCACTATATTTCGGATTATTTGGAGATAGTTTTAAATATACCTGAAAGTATTAATTAAAATCCTTAACTTTTACCTATAATTAACCTATAATGAACCAAGTGCAATTTTACTGGAACACACCAAAAGACCCATTATCAAATATTGGGTCAGATTTACCTAGATTGCTTTTACGGATGCTGCATCAAACTGACTATTTATCTATTTACCACGGATACGAATGTTGTATTATAAGCATACCCTACTCGGTGATATTAAGACCAATGCTCTCTACAAATTTGAGCTTCATCACATAATTCTATATCATAAAAATTCATCATGCATAGTAACAGTGGCTTTAAATAAAAAACTCATCCACGAATGAAATCTAGATTAATCCATAGTGTCATACTTGTTTATCTATGGATGATTATACATAAATAGCATTCAGTGACGTCATACCATGTAAGGCCTATTGGCGCCAGCTTCATTTCCAAGTATAATTCTTCGTGTGCCGTTAAGTATATGCTTAACATCACTTATATTTGTTGCTTTCAGTATATCTCGTACATTTGCCGGTACGGTTGTTGCTATATTAATTGCATGAACTCCTATAAACAAAACATTTCAAGACCATTTCCATTTTTTTTGAATATGTTTTGGAAAACAGATTATGTCAGGCACGTTATTCAGCATAGCTATTTGTAGCTTAGATAGCTTAGATTGCTCATTAGAGTAAAAAAATATCAATCTGAATAAGATTGAAGAAGCGAAATACGAGAGAGATCGATTGTGATCGTTACTTTTTATTTCTTTATAGCTAACTCATTGTTTAAATTACTAATAATTTATTTTCTTTTTATCTTCTCTCATATATTCATACTAGATAGAAGTACATCCCAACCAGTTTAGAGATGTTTTTGCGTTTGTAGTAGTGTTTGGTATAATATACATGTAGGTAGTGTATAGTGTACGTTTGTTGTAGAGTGCAAAAAACGTGGTAGCTACTAGCTAGCGCAAACTAGTTTATTCCTGTTTTAGTCACTACATTACACTGCTACAAACGCAAAAACGCCTCCAACGTAATTTACCTTTAAATAGAAAAGAAGAAATCAGTCAAGTAAACGACCGGTTTCAATAAAAGGGTTTTATCAAGAAAACAACAAATACTTGATACTGTTTTTGGGGTAACACATATATATATATTGACAGTACAAATTATTATTTGAAATCCCTTGTTCAGTTATTATTAAAATAAATGTAATTAAAAAAAGTTGATGGACACCATGCTTACCAAATGAGAAACAATTTAAAATTATGACGTAAAATACATTGTTTCGAGTAAAATATACCATTGTTGTATTAGTAACATTTGATGAAAACAGTAAAAAGGAAACATGCGAAGTAAATTGTAATGACTTTTGCCGGACATAATTTCACGGTGATTTATTCATTATGATTATTTCCTTAACTTTGTGAAAATACTACAATTAGGTATTTTTTGCATGTTACTTTGCAAAACATGTTTTATTATATATGTATACTTACATATTATGTATAGATATTTAATAATGGAAATCTAACACAGATAATTTTCTTCATAGTTCATACAAAATTTAATATGTAATTATAAAACGACTTCAGTTATCAATCGATGTATCCGGTATGAATCATATTGTAGCGAAAGTTGTTTCGGCACGCCATCTGTGCATAGTTTTTCTAAACAGAAATTGTTTTATAAATTGTATTATAAAAGGATTAGTTGAATTATGTTGAAAAACCCCACGCCCGCGTAACCATCGTTCTCTCCGCAGAGGACGGGCGGTCAACTTCGCTCCCGCACACCCGTCACTGGACCCTCTCTAGCGGCAACCCAAGCCTAGGTCCGTTCCTCGGTGTGAAGCCCTTGGGTCAGGCAGCCGCCCGCGCGATACAAGTGACATTATACGTGCAACACTTAGCTACCCACATAAAACATTTACACACGTATGAACACACACACGTGCACACCACACAGGTACATAGGTTCTGTAAGGGACCTTTTTTTTTCTTTTTTTGCGCTAGTTAGTGTAGAAAAACCATTCCGATTACTAATTACTAAATACACTTACGCATGGTCCACTCCTTCCTCCCAGGAGGAGGGGAACATGCATATGAGTATATGTTAGTTAGTTCGAATTCTTTAGAATTAGGGAATTAGTTAGATCGCGACCTTTTCGCATTCGCGACGACCGCCCGAGCAGAGGTTCGGCCACTCTGGCACCCTCGTGCGGGTCGTCACAAACTTTCGCGGCTGAGTGCCCTAAGCGCTCGCCCCCAAGTCCGGTGAAGCTGTAAAAGCCGCAGCGGCTCTGTTTTTGGATAGGGCCCCTAAGGCTAACAGTGTAGTCAGTTCAAAATACTCCTTATGTAACCGTTTCTTAATTATGCACTGAATACCATACATTTAATACGTTACAAAACTAACGCCCGCTTAGGTACATAGGCTCTCAAAGGAACCTTTTTTATGCTAATTAGTATGGACCATATTTCAGATCACTAAATACATATACACATGTTCCTTCCTTTCTCCCAGGAGGCAGAGCCATGTATATCTTCTTTGCAAACGCGGCGACTTCAGCTCAAGCTGAGGTCCGGCCACTTTGGCACCCTTGCGCGCTTGTTGCCCACGCTTTCGCGGCTGAGTGCCTTAAGCGCTCGCCCCCAAGACCGGTGAAGCTGTAAAAGCCATCAGCGGCTCTGTTTTTGGATAGGGCCCCTCAGGCTAACAGTAACGTCAGATCTAAAAAAATACACAAACGGCTTTTTTACCTGGGAAGTAAGCTTCCCATGTACAGCATTTCATAGAAATTTGTCAAGCCGTTTTGGAGTTTGATACGGATATACAAACACAAAAAAAAATTGAATGACATTCGAAATGAGTGACGTCTATCAAAAAATACTTGGAGTAGTCCGACTGGTGGAATACTCCTCCACTCTACAGAAGATCTCAGTCGATAACCTTGTGTTGTATATCTATGGTGTAGGGTTCCTGACCTCCTTGGGGTAGGGGAGGTTCAAGGTCGACAACGCGCTAGTTATACCTATTGTATACATAGGCTATATAGGTAGGTACATGTATAAAAAAATCGACGTGTGTTTAAATTCTTTATTTTCCGAATTGATATAGGTACCATTATCACTACTGCTTTATACTTTATTAAAAAAAAAAAACCTATAACCAGTCAGATAAAATAGCTATTAATCAAAACAATTAATTAAATTTATAGTAAATATGTCTAAAACGCATGAAATAAAAGGCAATTATGTTTTCAGCTTTATTTCTTTAATGCACAAACCGTGCGCAATAACTTATACATATAAACTATTTTTTATTAAATCGTCCGAACAAAATTAACAATATTATTGATTTATTATTCATAATCTGTTTTCAGCATATACAACATATCCCTCAGTCTGGGCCATTTCTCTGAAAATAAAACATAACATTATAAATCATAACTTTTATATATGAGAAACAATATAGGTATGTACTTAAATACTAGAATGCGAATCAGTAAATAGATTTCCCCAAGTTCCTATCGGGTGTTAACTTGTAAAATGCTTCATAGAGTTGTATAATGAAGCCTAGTAAACGTCAGTTGTGGTTTCATGGGTGACTTGAACAGAAGTAGCTTCCACAACAGATTGTAACAAAAACTACAAAACATTTGTGCTCTTCACACGCAATAGAAGTGAAACCTTCAGATAACATAATATCTTCTTTACAATCTCTTTACAAAAATTCTAAATCAGAAAGATTCGAACTATTGACTACTCGTACAGTATATACAATAGTAAGTACAAGTCTGGTCGTCACACGGCTAGGCTAGTCGCGTGAAAATCAGGTTTTGCATTAACCGTGTATAATGTCTTCTGGCTCATTTTCTCGCAGGCTAAACTTTATAGATGTATATTTTTGTCTTTTTTAATGTCGCCTTTTAATTATTTATTTTTTTCGATCTGACCTTACTGTTAGCTTAAGGAACCCTATCCAAAAACAGAGCCGCTGGGGGCTTTTACAGCTTTACCTGGCTTGGGGGCGAGCGCTTAAGGCACTCAGCCGTGAACGCGTGAGCAACAAGTGCGCAAGGGTGCCAAAGTGGCCGGACCTCGGCTTGGGCAATTGCCGCGATTGCAAAGAAGTCGAGCTAAATTAATATATAGTATATACGTGTCCCTGCTTCTCCCTGCCGCCTTTTCATCGTGTATGAAATCACAACTGTATTTTATTTTTATTATTATTTGGTAAGACACACTAGCAGCTAATTAGCTGATGCGTGCGTATCAAATAGCTTGGAGATATCTTCCTTGTCCAATCTGCTCTTAAAGGAAGTTATGGTAGGAGCCATCACAACTTTATCTGGAAGTTTGTTCCATGCTGTGACCACTCTGTTAGGCAAGAAATACTTCATTGGGTTTCTTTTTGCTGGGAATTCCCAAAGTTTCAAGGGATGACCTCGTAGGTGTTTATTTTCATTTGACTTAAACATATCTTTAAGGCTGGGCATATCGTAATAATTAGTGAGGATTTTATAAGTTTCGATTAACCTGCCTCTTTGTCTACGCTGTTCTAGTGTGTGTTCTGTTGAAAAAGTTTTCGCTTAAAAAATCGATACTATGAAGTTGTATGTATCTTTTTATGTTATTGTGGTGAATATAATAAGCGACATATAAAATCGAGCGTGGATATTCAAAAAACTTCTAACGTGCGTACATAAGCATAGGTCCTATAAGGATTTGGGTTTTCAATGCCATCTATACAAATAAATAAAATTGAAGTTTCTATTTGTATTGTGAAAATAACAACTTTATACTAAATACATATAAAAGTACCTATATACAGTACTTATAACAAATAAACTACATATTTAAAACAAAAATCTCTCTGTGTGTTTGTTCCGCCTAAGCTCCGAAACGGTTGAACCGATTTTGACAGGACTGTCACTGGTATATAGATAGCTGATGTTATAAGGGGTAATAAAAAGACTCAGGGTGCCGCACAAATAAAATAATAAGCATTTTTATCTTTAAAATAACCGGTGGGCAACCACACCGTTGGTGGAAGCTGGTTCACCACAAACACTGATAGCCGCGACATTCTGTGTAATCCACGCGAGAGGAGCCGCGGGCATAGCTACTACTAAATAAATGAAAGCCATAACGCATATACTGTAAGTGGCTATGAAAAATAATTTTACATGCAGCATAAGTACACGTGATAGAAGTGAGACTATTTAAAATATACAACGTGTAGCTCTTTCTCCTTCTCTCCACATTATATCTTTCTCTCTCATGCAAAGAAATGTGGCTAAACATGACGTCTTGGAGTTAATATCACTCATAATTCTCGTCCAATTATCGAATCGCCGAATAACAAGAATCACTTCAATAATGAGGAATTAAAAACATTTCGAGCATCTCCGCTGTGCACAGGAACTCAGTGCTATAAGCCATCACAACGCAAAATACCTATCTCCTCGACACTCTGCACAGTCATCGAAATAGTCCTAAAAATAAATAGACTTATGTAGAAGTAGGCGGGGCACGTATATCGTAGAACGGATGGCCGATGGAGCCAAAGAGTTCTCGAGTGGTGGCCACGTACGGGATGACGCAACATAAGCAGACCCACCATAAGATGGACCGATAACTTGGTAAAGATTGCGGGCAGCACTAGTCGGTCCTTGTGACGATTTTTGAGGAAGGCCTATGTCCAGTAGTGGACGTCATCTGTTGGGTAGTAACTCGTGTGCTTACAACTAAACCGTGTGGAAAAAAGTTACCTGTAGTGGTAGTCGTAGTGGTAGTGGTGGTAGTCGTCCGAGTCGTACGTTTAGTTGTAGGTTTGGCCTTCTTAGTAGTTTTGTGTTTGGCCTTCTTAGTTGTTTTGTGTTTGCCCTTCTTAGTAGTTTTGTGTTTGTTCTTAGTAGTTTTGTGTTTGCTTTTAGTAGTCTTGTGTTTGGACGTAGTAGTCTTGCGTTTGGTTGTAGTAGCCTTGCGTTTGGTAGTAGTAGTCGTCTTGCGTTTGGTCGTAGTAGTCTTGCGTTTGGTAGTAGTAGTCGTCTTGCGTTTGGTTTAGTAGTCATTGGTTTGGTCGTAGTAGTCTTGCGTTTGGTCGTAGTAGTAGGTTTAGTCGTAGTAGTCTTTTTAGTAGTGGTCCATGCGCCATTGGGTGGGGAAGGTTCTCTATGTGATTCTGTAGTCGTCAAATGTTCTCTAAAATGTGGTTGAAGATCAAAATAACTTCTTCGGTGTAATTCAGATTTCGCCGGTCTAAAAATATACATTTGATTTCCTTCGTTAAAACCAAAATCTAAAAACTTGGTTATATTTAGTTCCTAACTAATGAGATACAGCGAGTTCCACTTTTAGTGTAATTTAAGATAGATGAAATATGTTAGGGGTATAAGAGGTATCCAATTACATCTTCAGTAATGAGATGCCCAAGCCAACCTCACTGCTGAGGAAATGAGCAAACAAGGTAATGACGACAGCGGGGTGGTAGAGATGTTTTGCCCGACTGGGTCGCAGCCTGCATGGGGGTGAAAAGTCTGTTACAGTAATTCGCTTTTACGTGTCGCGTTTCGGAATCAGCCTGTGTATATATACAGTTATATTAATGCAGGTTGCATGATAGCGGCGACCGTCGTTGTATTACGATCTCACGGTGGTCGCCGTTATGTTAGGATTGTACTCTGCTTACCATCACGGACAGTACCGTCTATTTGCCGTGCTAATTAAAATAAAAATGTTAAATAAAAAATAATGTAATGAAACAAGATGTAAATAAATGTAAATAATCTTAAATCGTTTTCTTCAAATTATTTACGAACTTATAATGATAGTCTGGGAAATAGATTCTACTCGAACTATAGAAAACCATACAGTGGCGATTGCAGAGAGATTGACAGTCATGGTTATAGGATGGTAAGGTTAATGCCAATAGCTTTTAAGTAAACGATTATCTAGAGGCACGCAAAGCGGGTTCGTTTTTATCATGGATATAGTGGGTATGATTTCAGATGAAAATTTCTGGATACTTGGCAATCTTTAGGAGGGACTTTTAAAAACTTGGATCTTCCCGGCCATTCCAAAAATTATTTGGTACTTTTTATAGCCTGGTACGAATTCTACCAATTTTTAACCATTAAAATATAATAGTTATTTACCCATCCGGATGTTTCGCCCAATTGTAAACCGTTTCGCTTATTTCAGACTTCGTTGACCTCCATATTCCTCTACATGTTGCCCTGATGAAAGAAAATATGACACTTAACTTTTACTTTGGGTCGTCTTCAAACAATATTTATCAACTTTTATTATTTACTCATTCCCGAAAATCTCGGTCTTGTAATGTAAAAATAGACTTTTAACAAGGTCTATAGAAAATATAAAGAGGTCACTTAAATGCCAAGTTATAGATAGAAAATCGTAGTGATATCATTAATATACGATGGATATATATTTAACGTTAGATAATATGATAATAATTAGGAGATTTTAATTTAAAAAAAAAGAAAGAAAAAGTTTTATTCACACAATTTTACATAACAAAAAAATTATAGAAGAAAAATAAAATACATCAAATAAACAAAAGATATGCCAATGAGATTTGGCGTCAAAATTTGTGTTTTTAAAGCACTTATTTTTTATAAATAATCTCATAATTATATTTGTACTTTCCGTAGACAATTAAATTAAAAACGCACCCTATATCCTTATTAATAGCGCAGTTAATGAGATTCCTGTTGCGATAGACACTGGTGTACAGGAAAGGGCCGTAACACTTATGGGTCAAATCCTTAGTCATGCATGCAGATATTACACCAATGACTGTGGCACTTTTTCCTTGACCAACAACAAGAGGACCGCCATGGTCGTTCTGTTAACAATATCATCTTTGAAAGTTATTAATCATTTTCACGTATTTACAACTAAATATGATCTATATCATCACACAACGTCCATACTGGGGTAGGCAGTAAAGAATAGAACACTACTTTTCTCTATCCATACAGGTAGATACTTTCGCTTCATTAAACTGGAGCTGATTAATTGAACTTTTCTGGTCATTTTCTATTTGGTTGGCACAAGTCAGTTTTGTTAAGTTCCAGCTAATACTTAACATAAAATTCAATTGTATCATTAGTCATACGTTGAAGTGGTCTAAGAAATGGCCAAAAGACAGTTTTAAAACATGAAGTTAGTCACTATCTCCCAGGCCAACGTATCTTTTCCTTCCTATTGCGATCTGCTAATATCACTCCACATATAGATATCGGAAAAGATATATATATATATATAAGTATTCACTTCTAATCAATTCATCTTTCTTTCATATTTATTCTTAAACACCTACGCTCCTCTGTCTTTTAACAAACTAGGTAAAAGTACTATTCTATTTTAAACATGCCTTTTCAGGCATTTTTGATTTATTCATAATTAGCAAACAATGAACAACTTACTTTCTTGTTAACAGTCACTCGCCTTTCTACAATTCCAGCGTACTTACAAACCCTTCTAAGTGAAAAACCATTAAATAAAATATCATTTACTCGTTCTAAACATTCATAATTAATTGTTACTATATTCTTCTCTGTTTCGTTACTTCTCATAAATTACTCAGAGACGGGATATTTTTTAGGTTTACGATCACCTTACATATATGTATGTAACAAGAGCTTGTAACTCGTTTTCCGGCTATGAAACAAGCACCATATCGTGATATCTGGATCATCGGAATAAATTTTATTTATAAAAATCTTCAAATAATAAGTAATTGATTACTATGAAATTATTATGATAATATACTATTTGTGATTAGGTATTACAAAATACTGGTGATAAGATAATCTATTTTACACACCTCACAAAATCCACCCGATACCACCTTGTTCCTCCTTGTATTCTTATCATGAGCTGCTGTATGGACTAACATTTGTTTCGGATCTGACATTTGTCGTCTTATCCGAGTTGCGTCTTCATTTTCATCCGAATAGACCAAGTCTTTGCAATTGACCTCATGTTCCTGTACAAAAGTGTTCACCAAAAATATTTATATTACATAAACATACGAGTTTAAAAAGGAAGGCAAATAATAACATAATTTCACGCGATATTCCCTACTATGGAAGTAACAAAACGTGTAAACTTAATTTTTCTAAGTTAACTGGGGATTTTAAGAATTCATGGATATTATTATATTGAGGATACAATCCAAGATTGATTTTTATAAAACTATTTCCCAGTTAAGTGGCGAAATTGACAAATTGACCAGCAATTCAGAGACCTTAAATAACTTTTGAACATTTATCAAAAATATTAAATCCTTACATATGAAATTGGCGTTTTGTTGAACTGGCCAGTTTGATTTCAAATATCGTGCGTTTGGTTAGGAATTACAAATTCAAATTTAGGCTTGTATATTTATGTTTCCAATTTAATTATTGATTTGTTTTTACACCATTTGATTTTTCTTTGACATCGTTATTTTCACAAAATGGAAAATTTAATATATCGCCTTATTCACGAATATGGGTTCTAACGAGGTATGAGCGAAGGATTAATGACGTGTATTGGGAACCTACCGTAAAAGAAAACACGGTACGTTTTTCGTTACAACGTTTTCGTTCTGGAAATTTTGACCTACGAAACAAACCCCGTGGACGGCCGGAGATCCTAGTTGATAACGAAGAATTAAAGGTGAGCGTGGAAGCTGATCCATTGCAAACTAAGTCACAGTCAGCGGCAGGCTTCGGTGTGAGTGATAAAATAATATTAATTCACTAGAAAAAGATTAAAAGGGAAAAAGCTCGAGAAATGGGTACCGCATGAATTGACTGAAGTACACCAACAAACACGCATTGAATGCTGCATTACATTACTCAACCGTCACAACAATGAGGGAAGTTTGAATGAATCGTATTGACGAAAAATGGATCTTTTACGACAATTGGAAATGCTCATCACAGTGACTGAAACCAGGAGAACCGGCGAAATCCGAATTATACACTACAGCTTCCTAAGATCTGGCCAGACAACAACGGCAGATCTGTATTGTTAACAATTGCAAACCATGATGGATAAGGTAGCCGTTAAACGACCGAGACCACTTTCAACAGATTACCACTTTTTCGGAATTTGGACAATTTCTTACAAGGGAAAAAATATCAATTCCGATGCGTGCCCAAACCGCCTTCAATGATGTTATTGATTTTTGCTCCCACAATTTTTTCAGCAATGGAACCAATGAACTACCTATGAAATGGCGAAAGTGCATAGATATTAATGGTACATACTTCGATTGATTAGATTTATAATTTCATAATATTTTTTTCGTTTTACTTTTTCTATATAAAACGCTAATTTCATATGTAGGGACCTATTATGATATTAGTTTGAAAAGAAGGCCTATTTTATTGAATTGTAAAATCGAAAAATACTGAACTAACAGAACAAGCAGAACTCATGATTTCAGTATCCAAGCCATCTTTAGCACATATCATATTGTTTTCTATTATATAGTGGTATCTGGTCTCCCAACGTTTCTTACAGTTCTTCTTGGATAGGAGAACCACATCAGCTTCCAAGAGGACTGGAGAGTTCAACGCAGCTCTCGATGGAACCTATAAATTAAGGATAGGTTATTCAAAAGTGACTATTTCAGATGCAATAAATGTAATTTAAAGTGTTGTCTACTCGATAGCAACAATGAAGGACTTGTATTTTGACCACACATCATGACTAGACATTGCTAGAAGTGAAGTATATGCGCTTCATCAATCACTCTATAATAAATAGTATAAAACTATAAAGTCGCTTCCCGCCGTCTGTTCCTCTGTACGCTTAGAATTTGTAAACTACGCAACAGATTTTAATTTCCGTATAATTTAGATATTTTTTTAAAGAAGGTTAATTTAAACAATACATTCCAATAAAGTTTTTGTATAGTAGATAATATTCAATGATTTGTAATTATGTCGTCAAAAAATGATTTTCTGACGCTTACATGGCTTACGCTGGCTAAACTTTATCATATACATCAAAATAATATATGAAAGAATAGTAGTTCTTCAAAAAGCCCAGAGAAAAGTCCGCGATGGTATACATCTATTTCCTAACGTTGACTAACAATAATCATTTTTATCATCAACATAATAATTAAAAATATTATATTATATGCAAAGTTATTTTCTCCAATTTAGTGTTAATCTTTATCCAAAAAAATTTGTTAGTTACTTGGGCATCTAATGTAGATTAAAATTGATTTTTACTTTTTTCTAATGAATACCCTACAATATAGCACAAATTTAAAATTACGCACGCCCAAAAAAATCCCTCTCAACAAAACGGTTGTCCCGCACTCCAGCACTTCGAACCTAAGATGTATTTATTACGCGTCGCGAGCTAAGCGTATTATTCGTAAATATGAAGTTACATTCTCTACTGTTCTTGACATATAAATGGATTCCAAGTGTTAAACGAAATAGATTGTCATCAGAAAATATTGAAAAGATAATAGTTATTTATTTCAATTCCCTACAACAAAGTAAAAACGATTACACCCTAATTTTCAAAAAATCAAAACTAAAATATTTTTTATTCAATTTAGACCCTAAGAAGGCACTTATTAATACTAAAACAGTAGGTAACACCGGTTCGGTAAACATCCCAGTCTTCGAAAAGAATCAACAAGAAACTCAATCGAGTTTAGCAACATCTTATTTTCTTTTTTAAATTAATTTTACTGTATTTAGTTATATACCGTTATTATCATTTTCAGTAGATGTACAGAGAACCGTGAAAGAAGAGTTTTTGAAACCGAAGATACTGTAAGCATCACCATTCCTCGTGAATCTGGTTATCATATACAAGAAGAATTTTTCAAATTTGACTGGTAGTTCCAGAGATTAGCGTGTTTTAAACTAACAAACAAATAAAACTCTTCTGCTTTATTATTTAATAGTATTAGTATATATATATATATATATATAGTATCAATTTTAAAAATCTCACACTTCCAAAATGATTCGTAGAACCCCATCCAGCAATAGAACCGACAGTTCCAGGTTTCTCCAACTCCTCGGTTTCGTTGTTGTACGCAATCATCTTTGGAATGAAATCGCAGCCTCGAATGCGACGTTCAAAATTAAAATCATCTTCTACTTTCACGACAGCTATGTCGTTGATCATCCACCTAATATTGTCGAAGTCATTACCATCGAAGTAATATGCTATAATACAGACATAATATAATAAATGACTACTTATTTAGCAACATAGGAATATAGGAATATTTTGTCTTCTTTTCTCCGTACATAATAATACCAAATTTCGTAAATATTCAAAAACATTATTTCATTATTTCGCGGACACGCACAATAGACAACAAAGATCTTCCGATTCTTTAATTCTCAGTATTACAAGTCCCCATACTAATTTTGGCGAACGAACTTTCGTCGTAACTGTAGAACTATTGTGGAATTCGCTTCCTGTCAACATCCAATAAGCCAAATCCTGGGATTGCAACTTGGAGCAGTTGAATATCTACTTGATTTTATGTACACGACATTATGAACACCTTGCTTAAACCTTTCTCTTGCTGTCCTGGAAGACTGATAGAGAATGTCTTCCAATTGTACTCTACCTTAAACGACTATAATATAGGAATAATAAATGAATTGTAAGCAGGGATGTTAAAGGAAATAGGCATTATTTGAGTATTTCTAGGTGAACACTATCAACTTGACTTTGATAGTTATTAGTCAAAATTTAAATTAATATTTCTAACAAAAAAGAAAACCAACTTTAGTGATTTTTCTGATGTATATTCGGAATCGAAGGTCCAGTGTCAATGAAATTAAAACGGAGTGAAGGAATTGAATTGGAATATTTCCATTCCAACAAAAAAGAATAATCTATATCATTTGTAAAGGTCCTAGTTATGTGAGATAAAGGCAAGAAGAACGCTAGGATACATTATAATGCAAACAATAAACTGCTTTCAAGAGCCACTACGTTGTTTCTCCATGAATTCCATTTCCATATACCTAGTTATACGGTTGCATATCCTTGTAGTTATTGTGATAAACATTTCAGTTATTAATCTATAAGACAATTTTTAACAAAAAAGAAATACCAACTTCAATGATTTTGAAAAGACCCTTAGAAGTTGAAGGTCCAATACCAATGAAATTAAAATGGAACCATCCTTGAAGTATCCTCTATTCATGATGAGGTATCTTCTATTCAACAAAAAGAATCATCCAAATTAGTTTACAAACAAAGAAGTTATGGTAACTCCCGTCTGTTTGTTGAAATCGGTTAAAAATTATAAAGCTCAAGAGTTTTTTTTTTTTGTTTGTCTGATCTCTGAAACTATCAGACAATTTTGAGAAACTCTTTTAGCATCTTATATCATATTTATTCAGGAAAGGTATTTAACTCCACACTACGACTTTAATAAGTGGAACATTATTTAATCATGAACATCAAGTATTATTTGTAAAGCTGTAGATAAGTACGGGATGGGAGACTGGGAGAAGAACGAAGAGTTGGTGAAATCTGTTCAACACGGGTGAAACTGTGGGCCAGAGCTAGTATACAGATAAGTTATATACTTACTCTTCGGGACACACTTCCACACAGCTTTTTTAGCTCCATTCTTAATGCACTCGTCATTTTTGTCAGTCGTTGATATCAATCTGCCGCAAATAATTTATATTATAGTAATTTACTGACAAGGACTTTTCCAATGCAGAAACCAGAACTCAAGACTTAATATAGCATAAGTTACAGTTATCAATATTTGACAACAAACACATTCTAATGCTACGTGTAATATTAAGATGGTCTCCAATGGTCTGTGATATTACATACAAAGGTGGACTAGCCCACATCGACGCACCATGGGAAGAGTGTCGTCTGTAGAAGCGTCCGTGCCCGTCGCCGCTCGTGTCGTCGGCTGTGCATGTGAATCGGCAATACCACGGATTGTATGAAGCCACCTTTAAGTGACGATGTCATTAAAGATGTTAACACGATAACTGTAGAAAAGACTTTGCATTTCTGTATAATTGTTGAAACACATAGACGGGAGCTTAGTGACAGATTTAAGCTTTAGAGTAGATGGATAGCCAGGAGATTGCATGGTACGGTTCTATCATAATATTTTCCTTCCCGAAATTTCAAACCCTTGGATTAAACATCTTCCTGCGACGCAGAGATTGAACGACATGCTTAGGAGAAATGCTGAAAGGCCGACCGGTATATTTGGTATAGAAATGTAACCAAACCGTTTAGATAATTAAAAAATACCATTAATATTAAAGAAAATTTTATGATAAACAAAGTAAAATCACGCGTAGGCACGCTTAGACGCTCTCGGTTTCTTTAGTCATTCATGTTTTTCTGTGGTTTGACTTTAACTCCTTTGCACCCGTTCACAAACAAAAAAACATAAATGCAGTTCATACATGGTAGAAATAAATTCTTCAGAAAACTAAAATATCTTCTTTAGAACCTTTTTTGAAATCCTAAATCAACGGGACTCGAACTACTGACCACTCGTACTGTACATACAAAAGTACGTACAAGTCTGGTCATCACACCACTGGGCCATTTCACGACGATCATAATTAACCGTATATAATGTATTCTATCTCATTCCGTCGCAGGCTAAACCCTAGATGTTTGTCTCTTTTAGATTCGCTTTTTCGTTTAGCGCGTTCCAAATCACAACGGTACTAAATAAATTTTCACTTCAAAAATTTTAGTTATTTTTAATTTGATATATAATAATTATTGTAAATGTAAGCAAATCTAGTAAAGAAGTCGGTACAGCAAATCTGTAGGCAAAGGTAACGGTACTTACTCATCTATACTTAACCAGGACATGTTCCAGTGTATCAGGTATAGGGCACAATAGGTCTACTAACAATGTTAGTCATACAAATCGTTTACCTGTGAGTCCCTGAAACGACGTAGAACTGTTTGACATCCTCGATACAGGCAGCCGATGTCAAGACGTATCGTTCGTGGATTATCACGCCTCCGCAAAGCCAATCGGGGTCTGTCGTCTTAGTATCTGCGGACGCTGCAGGTCTCAAGTACACCTATGTTGGTCGCGTAAGGACGGTATTGAAACGCTTTACTTTTCCTTTTCTATAAACTTACATATCTATGGTAAATAACTAGACCTGACACGTAGTTCAAAGTTAAAGTTAGAATTTTATATCTATCTTTGTTTATTGAAAATGAAGAATGCTCAGATAGTACGCCTAATAAGTAATATAAAATTATAACAAACACCTTCTTAATATATGGTGTTGCCCAAAGCCCCTGTGTCGAGCGTGCATTGTATTAGAATTGACAGCCAAACACGTGCTCTTGGAGTGTAGAAAGTTGGCCCAATACCAATTCCAGAGAGTTTTAACAACATCGGGCGACTGGAGAACTTTCTGGAGGAATTGGGCTGACACGATTGAGGTCGGCAGTAGGTTACTGGAACCGGCCGTAAGACAAGTCAAAATACAAGTAGTAAACATCAGTTTAACTATAATTTATTGTCTTTATACTATACCTACCTAAAACATAATTTCTCAAAGGTGTTTTTGCGGCAATCCCTTAATTCTTCGCGAAAATTAATGATTAACGATTGAAATAATTACAACTGATATACTTTATGTGCACTAATAAATTGGATTACAAGCTAGTTAAAACATGTTAAATTCTGAAATTTATAAATAAATACATAAATAAACAGATTCCGTTACAAAAATGGTTAAAAAACATGATTGAATTTTTTTTTTTTCATTAAATCCATTTAGCATGTAAAATGTGCGAAATATCGCACCGGTTGGTTATAGTATTATTAAATAGTACCGCTAGTAGTACCGCTTACCAACAGATGAACTGAATGCTTGTTTACCACCATAGTGACATTAAAACAATTTCGCCCTACACTTGTGTTGTGTTCCTGCGATATGTAGTGTTTCCAGAGCTCTTTGGGTTTCAAGGTCGGTAACGTGAGTGACACCGTAGGCTGCAGTGGCCACTTACCATCATGTGAACCACATGCTTGTTTGCCACCTTTTGTTGTATATTTAAAAAAGTCTTGATCTAAATTTTTTTTTATCGAAATGATGGTTCGTGCTCTGTTAGGGTCCGATAGTTGGCGCTGTGATCGGGCCATTAAGTACCAAAGGAAATCTTGGTAAATCCTTTGTTCCACTCACCATGTAAGGTCGTGTGTCTCCGACTTCATGTCCTCTTAATATTCGTCGAGTTTCCCTCAAAATAACACTGCTATTATCAATATTTGTGTCCACTAAAAACAGTTAAGAAATCTATACATAGGTATATAATTATTACATTAATTACTTGTTCTGTCTGACTGATTGAATGACTGACTGATTTGTCAACGTAGAGCGATCCTAAATTACTGGAGCTCTAGGGCTGTGAAAATTTGTATGCAGTTATCGGTTTCCTTTTACACTGTATGTGAGCACTAAGGAAGGGTGAGAGTTTTATTGAAAATCCGTCAATTTGAAGATAGATCGATGAAAATTGGTATTAGCATTCATTTATAAAGTAAACAGACGTGTTTCATAGTTTTTTTTAAATTCAACAAATAAAAGATGCGGCGAGTTTTATAATACATGTAGCGACATCTATTAGCCAGATGCCAGTACCAACAAATGTTTTTAATATAATATTATCCATTATTTTAACAAGAGTGAAACCGTAAGGCACTTCCAGCAATCACACGGATAAACATTTGTTAATAGTACGTATCATAACAATGTAACTTTGCTATGCCTTTAAGCAAAGTACCTACAATCCAAAAACTACAATTATAAATAACAATTCTCACACTTTTAGGAACTCTAAATAAAATATGTTATGTATTAGTGTCAATGGGTCTTTATAGCTTGGCAATTATTTTTGAAGGCAAGGTTATTTCAGAACTAGTTGTATTATTATTAAGTAAAATTAACCGTAGCTCTGAATGCCAGTTTATCCCTCAATGCTAACTAGAGATTTTATGAGAGGTAGGACACAGAGAAATTTCTTTGAAGGTTTCTCTGGACTTGGAGCAGTCCGATTGGTTGAATAACCTCATTCTGAATAAGATTGCAGCCAAATAACCTTGTGTTGTGTTCCTGCGGTAAGTAGGGATTCCAGAGTTCCTTGGGGTAGGAGGGTTCAAAGTCGGCAACGCGGTAGTAATATGAAGTGTCCATAGGCTGCGGTAGTCACTTACCATAAGGGTTGCCTCATGCTTGTTCGTCACCTTAGTTATAAAAAAAAACTAATATTTACAGTTGATTAAGTTTTTGGATTAGGTACTACAAAGGCCGAGAAATTAGTTGGAATGAGAATTCACAATTCGCTTACCTGCTTTCGCAATTATAAATGTAAATAAGAATTGAAGATTTACAAAGATAATCATAATTATTATATCTAAATATAGTTTTGAAACTGAATGTTATAAACCATTATCAATTTTTGTTTAAATAACTTTTATATAAATATAAATTTTTATATGCACTTAAGCCATAAACTAGAAACATTCACGTCAATAGAAAATGCATTATATAGGTAACTAAGTAACTTTACTTAATCAAACGGTCCGGTGAGTTTATAATTTAAAATCTTAAATGAATGACGGTCCTACGGTTGTTGTAAATACAACATCTGAATTGTAATCGTAAAAACCTAAATCTGCAGCTATTCCAAGCTATAAAAATGAATGAAACTTCTAAAAAATAAACATCTAATGGAATTATATTAATACAACAACGTGAACAACAGAATAAATTATTGTTTATAAAGATATCGTTTTTTTTTAAGGACCAAGTATTTATGGAGTAACACAAAAGATATGATCAAAATCTATCCAGTATCTAGTACTTTTTGCGTGATGTGCGCACCATGGCAAACTTCTTATAATTTTATTTAAAGATGTGATAAATGCAACTACAAAAAGCACCAAATAATTAATTACTATGTATATGTAGTGTTAGGATTTGTTTCTAATTTGTGATTAATTTCATTACGTAATTTAAATATTAAAATGCCTTACTAGATGGCGCATGTGTAACAAATTAAAAAAACTTGACACTAGGTGGCAGTATTCACAAATGAAATAATTTTACTACCCACCGCAAGATGGCAATAAACATTGTGACAATTAAATATAACCATAATGGTTTCCTAATAATTATTACATAAAATGCCACAATAAGGTAAGTAATAATTGAAAATAAACATAACTTCACAATAAAATTAGTATTAACAGATAAAAACATCGAATGGCTCGCAGGTACCTTACTATCATACGATTAAATACTGAGGTAAATAATTTTAAATGAAACCATTGCTTATTTACGTGATACATGTATTTTCCTTATGTTTGTAAAAATAAATGATTTATTAAGTTTCTTCTTACTATTTACAATATTCGCAACTACATAACTAAAAAAAAACGTTTTGGGAGACGTTTCCTTATCAAGCAACAACGTCTATGATTATGATGCGTAATAAGTAATTTCTTTAAAACAACATTAAAATCTCAATATTAAATATTTGGTATTAAGAGGATAAGCGGTCGGCAAAACATTTGGAGATTTTAACAGAAATCTATTGCTGTCACGCTCTTCCCGAATGGCCGAATAGAGACAACTGCAGCTTGGATAATTATTATAGATACCTATAATCTACATATGTTTTCTCTTTAAAAACCGAACAGATTTTTTTTTGTTTTCAAGAATAATACAAGCCGGTTTAGACTGTATATAATATTGTTTTTCTTAAATTTATCGTCAAATTTGTTTGCTGGATAACAAATTTATAATATGCTTTAATTCAATTTTTATAAGGTTTTTAAAACTTATTCAGAAAAAGACAATAGTTACCTATACCCAATTATAGAAAAAAGTTAAATATAATGAAAACTATAACTAAGTAGAGGTACCTATATAATGCCAATTTAGGCAACTTTAGTAATTTTGGAAAGCTTCTAGTTCTGGCAATAATAAATTTACGGAAAAACGTAGGAACACGGCAATGGTAGATAGCTTGCATGTTTTAAAAATATATTTTGCTCTATTACCATTATCTAGGGGTAAAACAGAGAAATATTTTATAGACTTAACGCTGCGTAGCTACGCCGCCTGCAATTCCTATTTATATTAGAAGTAAGTAGTACCTAGTATCGATTCCTTTGTAGTTACTATTTATAGTATAATTTGGAAACACTTGCCTATTTGAATGAATGCGTTAACAAACTGTATATATTGTGTACATTTATATCTATTATTACTGTATAGGTAAGTAGGTACATAAGGAGTGCGTAGTGATAGATTGAGCTCGAATGAATCGTTGCGGATTTGGCCCTGCCATTCACTGTGGAGTGTATCGGGTTTAATTAGGCTTGTTACAATGAGTATTTTTTTAATATCGCCTATTATACCTACCTAGGTATGTGTTGTAGGTACATTCTTTAGTAAGTTAAATAACATGCTTGGAGCTTCCTTCGATTATAAGTTATATGTAATTATATTTTATTCCGCGTACCAACAAAAACGATGTATAATTTCTTAAATTAAATTATTTCAATTTAAACGTAAAATTATTTTTAAATAAACAGTAAAATGTACCTATTCACTTTAAAGCATATAAGTATAGTTGTGATTAATTAAGGCAACCTGTAATTAGTTTTACATTTAAAACCTACAATTATGAATTGTTGTATAGATACCTAATTGTAGTTGGAAGCCCACCAAAAATCTGAACAAAAAATCGAATATTGCGCAAGTAAATCGCAGTGTCAAATAAATTCACAGGACTTTGGCGAACGCGTAGGAATCTAATATAGGTAAGTACTTATTATAGATAGATATACTATATAACTTAAACTGAACCAGGGTAAACAAATTTTAAATTTCAATGGTTTACGCCGGAATCGAGCCCGGTGACTATAATATACACTGTTATATCTTTAATGTAAATTGCAACTGCAAAGACAGATATTCTAATAGTAGGTACTTACACATTATAGTCCGGGAGCTACAGACAGTTTTGTCTCGTAAAATTATATCTACACAATAATTTTTTGTACCATAAGTAAATAGTTTTTATACTGGTTATAGAGAAACTAACCGTCGGACCCTACGGAGGCCCTTAATTGTGGTGTAAGTGTTCAAGATTGTAGCAGTATACATACATAAATCATGCCTATTTCCCTACGGGGTAGGTAGAGACCACGCATTTGTAGCAGTATACATGCTACAAATGATCACATTGCTTATTTATAATGTTAATTCAAGAAAAATAACCATCCTATCTCGAAATGCTGATAATATCGTCGTCAGTTATGTACCTACAAATTAGTCGTCGGAAAATTATAAAAATGACGTATGTAGTAGAATACAATCTGAAATTGATAGTGTTTATTATTTATGATTAATATAACAATAAAAAGATCGTTAGACTGCATAATAATGCTTAAAAGTTCATCAGTCGGGCCTGTAGAGTGTTTTGCGGTCTTCGTCAGCCTCCTACAACATAACTAAGTGAGGTTGCGCGGTCTGAGTCTCGGTTTATCATTAAGCAATATATAAACTATTAAAAAAATAATGTCCTACTATGTATATTGCTACTCATGAAAAAGGTCCCGTAGCTCCCGGACTATAATGTAGGTATGTTAAATTAAAGAAAACTATTTTGAATTAAAAAAAAAATTGGAAAACGACAAGGAAAGTGGGTAGCTCCCTTACTAAAATCATTAAATAGATCGCAATACATTCATCATAAAATAAAATCATGTAAACTAATACTTTGCTACTAAGAACAACACACCTAAAGAAATTATTCAACAAATGAAACCAATAAAATTAATTCGAATTTAGAAGTAGTGTAAAAGCAATCAAAACTATATCCATCTCTTATCGCACATAACCATAATCTAACACCCTTTACTACTTCGACTGTCAGATTCAATACCATAAAGCAAGTATCTTCAACAATACATTATCCCCACTTATCTATGACCATAACATGGAACTTGGGAACTATTTTATTATAAAGTGCATTGTCTGTTATGGAGGAGCCTGGTCGACCGACGAACATAAATAATTTAACTGTCTTAAAAGATTCAAAAATAGTTTGCTAACATTGCCCCCCTTAATATATACACCATTTGTCAGGCCATAACTGGATTTAAATGATGCGTTACAATACAAAAGGATACGCCCTCCGACAAAACTATAGCTTGCTCTTTCTAACACATAGAATTTACTCAACCTAACCCTGCAACAGTCTCTTTTCAACAAATGTTCTTCACCGTGTTTACCTTGTATGAAGCTTGCTAAAAACGTGTTAAATACTTGACTTCATTTTTGAAAAATGAACCTTGTACATAACATTTTGAAGGTAGAAAATACTTTGATAATAGAACCCTAGGGGGACCAATTAAAGCGAGACGTATAGTGAAAGAGATGGAAAGAATCGTTCCTTTTAAGTTAGTGAGTCCAAACGAGTTTTTATGTTTGGAAATCGTATTAAGCTTTTGTTGGAAACTGTTCCACTCAACGGGCATAGTTGAGCCGTTTGTGTGGTCAAACTATCGTGTTCGAATTACGTAAAAGTGGGGATACCGATGATTGGCCCGTTTTAGTTCATATTGTGTCTAACGATCCGGTGGCGTGCGGTCGAGTTCACAACGAAAACGTTTTTTTTTTTTCTAATAAGAATCACGAGACGAACTTTTCTCTTAACCCTAATTTAAATAACAGAGTTTAAATAGGTATTTATTGTGTATTTGAAAATTACTAATGACTTGATTAATGGTGAATAAAATATTGTAGTGTTAGTGATTTAAATAGACTTAGAAAAAATGTCGTCAGGTCATTCTGACGACGATCAGGAGGAGATAAATGTGGATTCCGACAGCCGTCTCTCAGGCCAATGTGATAGAAGCATTGCTTCTGATGATAGAGACTCAGAACACAGCTATCATGGTAGATATCATGATTCGCCGAACGTTCACTTGACTGACACCCAACAGATAGTCAATCTCCCGTTCAGCATATCCCGACTTTTAGGCAAACAGTTCGACGATATAGATAAAAGGCGGAATTCCGGTGAAAGTGACGATAGAAGTGACCAGGACACTGAATCAGAAAGTGCTAGAGACGAAGCTAAAGACAGTTCTAATTTGCCATTACATTTTTCACACACTCAAGGGCTTTACGCTAACTCTGGACTTTTGTTAAGACCCGGCTTAGGGTTGGGTGGCGGGTATGGGTTTTCGAGTAATCCAGGAGTCGTGAGAGTACCAGCGCATAGGGCTTTAGGAGCGTTGGGAGCGTGGGGAGTCGCTTTGGATCCGATGAGGCAAGCTGCGGCAGCGGCGTTCGCTCATCAAGTTGTTAAGGACAGACTGAACGGTGAGTTTAAATTACGTTTTAGCGTTCATTGGATCTGTTGGATCCATTCGATTCGACGAGTCTTTAGATATAGGACACGATAATTGTGTTCGACAGGATCGCGTAACACCCGCCATAGTAGGTTGGTACCTTGAATCCTCTACCCCAAAAGGGCTTTGGAACCCCTACTCACCGCAGGAACATAACACTAGGTTATTTGGCGGCGATCTTCTGTAGGGTGAAGGTATTCCACCATTCGGACAGGTCCAAGTAGGGAGAAGTCTCCAAAGAAATTTATCTGTGCCCTTTTTTGCTTTGTCGAGTTTCGGGTACAGCCAGTGTTATATTCAGCCGACGAGATGCTTGTAGGCCGGTTTGACAGCGACGACTGTCGGCGATGGATTTCTGATCTCTCGGTGGTCGCCATTGCTTATGAATTATACTGTGCTTACCATCAGGCACTGTGTCGTCACTTTAACATAGCTAATTATTATACAAGATAGTATATTATAACAAAAAATGAAAAATAAACTTCAATGATTATCAGGAGTTTTTTTGGTGTATCTTCGAAGTTAAGGGTCCAATGCCAATGAAATTTTAATGAGACTACCCTTGAGGTTATCCCTTTCCAACAACAAAGAATCATCTAAATCGGTTCATAGATAAAGAAGTTATGGCTGAAATATTCTTCCTGAATATTATTGAACCTCTTCCTTTTTTTGGAGTCGAATAAAAAAGAAAATTATGATTTACTAACAGTCGTTTAATAAAAATACTTAAGTAAAGGATGTTTCGTAAACAGTTTTTTAACAAATTGCGGTACTCGCCGTATTCCGAAATGCGACCCCTAGGTTGAGCAACGACGGGCTAAAGCAAAGCTTATTTATATTTAAAAATCTGTAGTTCTGTATGTACATGTAACTTTCTTCCAAATTTCCCTATAAATATCCTGTATGAAATACAGTGTCGGATATGCCATAATTGTTTTCTTTGTATGTCTGCCTGTGGGTTTGTATGGCCGGATATAACTCATTAACGGCTTCACCGATACATATGATATTTTACAGGTTTAAGTCATTTTTTGACTAAGGAATGGTAGAGTCGTAGAGTAGAGAATGTATCGCGCAGGAAGCGACCTCGAGGGCTCCTTTCAGTAAGATCGAACATAAATCAGACAACGGAAAATATCGAGAAGAACCGGCTGTTGTATATGATATAGTCTGTGATTACTTGTTATGATGTAGGTACTTGAAAATAAATCAGTTGTATCTAAGAGATCGCACGGTGTAGTTTGATTTACATTATATAAACACAACATGGTGTCAGGTGTGGGGTGCGATGGGGCTTATCATAATTTTTTAAATATTTTCAAATATTTAGTGGATATGTACATACCTTCGCACCTGTATCCCCGAAGTGTTAGGTAGAGGGGTACTAATGTACATTAGTTACACACAGTCCGCCGGGTATGTTTTTAGGTCTGATGTAATAGGGGGCGAGCCTATTACCATTAATCGGGCACGAAGCCAAACTCTGAGCTGCTACTGAGAATTTCATAGAAATACCTCGAGCATAGCAGTCGCGCTTGCGACCACTAGGCTAATGAGGCAGTACTTATAATATCATAACAGAACGTTCATTTGTTTACGCAAAGTGTTTAACCCAAACAAAAAAAAACAAAAGCACGGTGCCAGGGTCCTTTAACAATAATCCTCCTAGCGTGTGATGACACACACAAGAAACTTTTTTTTTGTGTTCCGTCGAAAGCGGTGATGCGAGATTGAAGGCGCTCAGATCGCACACTGTAATTTGTCGCATCGGCCGCGTCGCCGCCGCCATGCAATGTCGCGTCGGTCAACAAAACCTGTTTTTTATTTGTAACTCTTTGTGACACAAAATTATTGCTCTCCCTAAAACACTTTCCGGTACAATAAAATAATTATCATCGAAAGTCGATAGGTTTTTCTTTTATCTAAAAAAACGTCATTGGTGAAACAGAAATATTTTTGAAGTGATAACTAACTTCTCTTCTTATAGGATTTATGAGAGAGAATAAGATACATTATACACTGTTAATGAAAATCCCGATTTTCACGACTATGGTCGTCGTCGAATTTGCCTAGCGGTATGACGATCAGACTTGTACGCACTGTTGTATGTACGAGTGGTTGATAGTTCGAGTCCCTCTGCTTTAGGATTAAAAAAAAAGGTTTTAAAGAATATATTTTTATGTTGTATGTTTTTTTGTCGTATCTCGCTAGTCTTTTGGAACTTTACCATTTTACCTAGATTTTATATACTTGAAAAAGTCTGATAATGTTGGTGAAAGTGTTAAATAGATGAATGGAATTTTAATAATAATACTAAGAATGTGTAGATGTTAAGTTTAGTAAGAATGGAATTAAAAAAATAGCATGTTTCTTTATAGGAATATACAACTTGTGTCCCACGAATTTGCGCAAAACACTAATTCTTTTTCGAAAATAAAAGTAGCCTAAGTTACTCCTTATATTATTAGCTATCTACCAGTGAAAGTCTCGTCAACATCGGTCCAACCGTTTCGGAGATAACCCAGAGCAAACAGACAGATAAAAATGAAAAAAAAATGGATACTTTGTTATTCATTTGGTAAGTAAAAAAGTGCTATTTTGACATTACAAACAGACACTTCCAATCTTATTTATTTGTATAGATATGGACCATGATGATAATAAATAATAATAAAAATTAAATTTACTGCGATAAATGTGTCAAATTGCAACGTATTCGAACGCGTGTCCCTTTATTTCCGGTCGTTTTTAGCGACCGACGTGCACGTCAGAGAGGTGTGCGGTCGCATGTAATTGAGACAAAAGACCTCAATCGGAAGCTATTACAAAGAATATTTGGCGCCGATGGCAAAATTATAATCTTTTATATACTTATACTATTTTTTAACGTTGCCTAGCTGATATCCGTAACTTAGTTTAAGTAGAATAATTTTATAATTACTGCTTAAACTCTATAGCAAAGCTTAATGATACGTAGTCCACGTCCTAGGTTTAGTGCTATATTAATCGGAAAACTGCATGCAAATTGGTGCAGTAGTTTCAAGCGATGCGTTAGCTAAAATCGAAAATTTCAGATTTTATAATAATTTACCTACTAAGTAGTATCTACTTGTGACTTGGTACGCGTTTATCAAATAAATAAAATTGAAGTGTCTGTTTGTAATGACAAAATAACAGCGTTTTACTAAATGCATATGAAAGTATATACGGTACTTATAACAATAAAAGCTTTTTATTTTTTGTCTGTCTGTTGGTTTGTTCCGGCTTATCTCCGGAACGGTGTATCGATTTTGATGGTACTTTCACTGGCAGCTAGCTGATGTTATAAGGAGTAACTAAGGCTACTTTTATTTACGAAAAAGAATTATGGTACCGCGCAAATAAATTAAACTAATACGAAGAGAGTAGTGGGATGAATTAATTTGGACGTTTAAATGACTTACCTACGTTGAGTAAATCATAAGAAACAATGACATATTAAATTATTATGCTACATAACTGTAGACCTAAAAAGAGCTGCAAATAAGGATCACCCACAAAAAGCATTTTTGTCTTTAAAATAACCGGAAGCGGGGTTAGCGCGATTGGCGAGTGTGCCCGCCCGATGGCATTCTGTAGTCCACGTGAGCGAAGCCGCGGGCACAGCTAATAGGTAACAAAATTATATGTAGCTTGTTTAAATTATCTATTAATTTAGTATTTTAGGCTATTTTAAAATCAAACTATAAACGAATTAGGGGTCACTTGACTTCCGATTCAGGGCGTTTGGTATCCTTTGGTTTTTTTTGCGACCACCTGCGTCGATTCCATAATATTACACATTATTATTGACACAATTATCTGCTGTTATATTATTTAACAGGGATTTATAAAAGAAAACATTTTTTTTTCATATAAAAAGTTTCTAGAATTAATTTTTGGGACTCATTAATGAACGTTCGTTACCCATGACCTCTAAGAATGTTTTCGAAAATTTATTTTAAATATTAGCTGGCCTGAAAGATGTTCTACGTTTTACGATAGTTAATGGATTTACCAAACCTATCGGATCATAATATGGCTATGAACCATCGACTCGATTTAAAAAAAAATGTATTAATAGGTCAAGTCACATGATCACTAGCAGACGCACACAAGAGTTTCCAGTCATCTAAGATTATTTATAATCTTTTTATTCCTTTACAAGAATGCCACTTAATATATGTTTAATATTACTAACATAAAATCGGTATTTTATGTGACGTTTTATAAATTACCATTAGCATAATGTATAGGTATGTATGACAAATTAAAAAAATAATATCAGTGTATTAATTAAGAAGCAATAAAGGCTAAGCAATAAAAATATAATTAATCATAGAATTTACAACAACCTAAATCATTAAATTACACAGTTGTTGTGTTTTGACAAAAAGACTACTGTTTGTTGGGAGTTGATGGAATCTTTCAGACTTCAGGAACGGTTTATCAAATTATAGCGGTTAACAATTTTTTTTTACAGGAAACAAAAACAAAACAAAATTATTTGGTTTTACTTTTTATTTCATTCCCAGGCTTTTTACTTAAATATTGTATAGGATATGACACTCCCACAATTAAGACGAAGCTAACTTCACCTCGTATGCAAAAATCCATCTAGCCGTTTTGGCTACAGATGGTGCCAAAGAAATAGATAAACATACATACCTACCTAATAATAGCCTCTAATAACATCCACAACATAACCTTTAACATAACTAATAACATTTTATTTTATATATTTTTGAATATAAATTTTATTACTTTTGTAGTTTTATATTTGCTCATGTTTCTTTTTTTTTAAGTTTAATTTCCTATTGCACTACCAACAATAATAATTATTCCATATTACCTCTGGTTAGTTGAATGAAAATACTTTATAGCATTAAGCTCGCCAGTGTACACACTAAAAGTGCAATAACGTATTCATTCATAACCCTCCATAAGCAAATCGCAGTCGGGCAAAAATGAGGAATACGTAATTCTTATTAAAACTAAAGTATCGAATATAACAGCCACCGTAGAGGCACGCTTGAGCTTCTCGGATTTTGAGATCAATCATTATATCGCCAGTAATCAAGCAGAGTTGTAGGCCAGGTATCTGTACCCGACGGGGTCACAATCACCATGCACATCGCGATAAACCCTTCACAGTGATTCATTTTTGGTTTGTCGCGTTTTGATATCGGTCAGTGTATATCCAGTGCCCCAGAGGCCTGTAGGCCGGATGACAGCGACGATCGCCGGTGATCACCGTCGTTTTCGGATTGTACTACCTGCTGTCACTTTGTCGTGCTACTATAAAACGACTACTAGTGGACTAGTACTAGTACATATACTAGTACACCTGTGCAAATATTTTGCACATAACGAGAATGTAAATAATCTCAACTAACCGCTGTCATGTTAGTAAAACAGATTACTAATATACGCCTTAAATATATTTAGCGTCAACACATTACATTTTAAATGAAAAAGTTTTGTCAACGATTTATTTTTAAAGAAAACATTAATTTTAAAATACTTGTTTATGTTTTGTCAATAGCAGGAAACATAAGCATTAAAATAATGTTTAAATCATTAATTTTGATGAAGATATGGTGTCGCAAAAGCACTTTTAAGAAATTATAGTTTGGATGTTTGTTACTCAATCACGTAAAAACGGCTTTACGAATTTAGATGAAATTTGGCACGCAGATAGTTCATAATCTAGATTAACACATAAGATACTTTTTATCTCAGTAAGAATCCAATTTTGAAGTCCACGCAGACGAAGTCCCTGGTAGAAGCTAGTGTGAATATTAAAATGATGATAACATTTCTCATCAAAGCATATTATCGTTATGATAAATAACTAGCTATTGTTTTTGCTCAATCATTAGACAGTGTAATAGCTGACGAACGCAGCGCGGGCGCGGTGGTCCACACCACAATCGGCGATGCCATTTCCGTCTTCTCCTCATTATATTCTGACCGCAAATTTTACTCGAACACACCTTTTTGGCCTCTATTACTATCGGTCAGTTTCATTATCGCTTTTTTTTCGGACCGCTGTTTAGAAATCTATGTTGTTTGTGTTTTATTGTTTTTCACCAAGATTGTTGGTTTACCTACTGTTGCGTTTTAATTCGTAGCGGCTTTGCAAATATTGCTACATTGTTCGCGGTAGATTAGTTCAAAGAAGTAGGCGAGGTTAATGCCACAAGGCATTCTCTGACAATTAAACTACGGTAGTCAATACTTTTATTTTATATTATAAATGCGAAAGTAGTTCCGCCTGTCTGTTACGTGTTCATGTCTAAACTGCTGAACCAATTTTCATAAATTTTGGTATAGAGATAGATATGACCTTGGAGAAGGACATAGCCTACCGTACCATATCATAGCATACCCTTTGTCGCGAAAATAAAAGATGAGGGGGTAAAATAGGTGATGAAAGTTTATATGAAGAAACCATCATTTGTCAAATTACAGGTATGAAAACACATATCTATGCGTTTGATAAGAAATAAAGAGTGTTTCCCGTTTTGAAAAGTAATTCCTAATACTAAACCGTTGCCGCGTTGGTAGATTATCGATATTTGTCGAAGAGATAGCCTCCATCATAATTAAGTACTTAAGTAAAAGACATGTTTAAAAAATGGATAATATAAAATATTCCCTTCTTAAATGTCTATATTGTATGCAGACGAAGTCAAGAGTACCAGCTAGAATGGAATATACAGATGGGGCGATATGCAACAACATAGTGGAAAATGTGAAGGAAGTTGACGTTGACGCACTGCATTGGATAGATTACAATTATGCAACAAATTTAAGACCACGAATTGATTTTTTTCTATCATTTAACGCGTCACTGGTCGATTGAACCAATTTTAAATAATTGAGTGTTTCGTTTTTTACAACATACGTGTATTTTAGTTTTTAATTTAGTATTCATATTAATATAGATGTGAACTAAAACTATAGTCAGGTTAACAAATCTAGGTTACATGCGATTACGCTTTTCTGTTGAAACCTGGCAGAGTAATAATAAAATTAAAATTAAAGAATATAAAAGACTGTTAACTTTTAATCTGGATAGGGCATTTAGTTCCCGTGAAAAGTAAAAAAAGTAAGTAAGTATATTGACGTGAACGAAGTATTAATAGCTATGAATGAAATAGCTCTCAGCTCAACTTCTCGTAACCTACAGCTTGCTAGATTATGCTTCCATAAGAGCGTGTAGGTTTTTTATATTATATTAACAAAATGACAGTAGGTACCTGATTTTAAGTATGATACATTCAAAAAACAAAGGCGACCGGCGGTGACACAAATTTCATCGGCAGTCGTGGATGTCATGCCAGCATGCTGAAATGCCTTTTCACGACTCGTTTGAAGGAACTCAGTATCATAGGAAGGGAAGAACATGATATATAGTTATATAGCCTATATCCTTCATCAATAAATGGGCTATAAAAAGCAGATAATAAATAAATGTATATCTGTCTGGTAATTCTAAAGATTTGCGAGTTCAAACTAATATATAATTAATTATTATAATGATTAGTTACCGCTATTTTTATTCAAAGTCGTAAGATAAAAGATTCGTTTGTAGGGTGATAAGACACGTGAATTTTGTCCGGTTGAATCGCGACCATCATACACCAGAAGTAACACTAGGGTTACTAATATATATTATTAGGCGTCCGCATACTGTAGTAAAAAAAAATTAAGCGATAGTAATGTAGTTTATTGGATAAAAAAATTAAGCAAAATTATTTATTCCAAAGTTTTTAATATGCTTCAATTGTTAATGGAACGCAGGCGAAAGCCTTTTTAATCTCTTGGTGTAAGTGTAAAAATATAATTCGAGCTTTATCTATTTCCGAATGAGACTTAGTATTTTATTGTCAGTTTATCAGTTTATCAAGCATATATTAATATATGCTTTAAAAAATAGAATATTTATTTGTAACCTACTATATTTTATTTTATTTTATGCCATATACTATATTTTTGCTGTTAGTAACCTCGAAAATACTGTATTTGACATAAAAAAGTTGGCAACCTAAGTAACATAGACGATAGTGACATACTTAGATGTGTGGGTATCAGCCGATATACTTACATGCAGTAACCAAGTGCCCATACACTTGGAAATAAATAGTATCTAAATCTCTTTTGGTTTGTCCATCTGGCAATAGACAGCGACGACTGTAGATGAGTTTTAGCCGTTGTTTTTCGCTTGTACTGTACTTACCATCAGCCAGAATATCGTCACTCTGCCCTGCTACTATAAAAATATGTCAGTGAGTTCACGACTTTAATATGATAATGAGATAATCAAGAACACAGCTGTGGCGTTAAATGATTGGTTTTATAATTTTATTAAAAAAGCATTGGGATGTCTTTATTAGGAGCCCTTTGAAAGCGGCCGTCGTAACAGAACAACATAATTAATAGTTACGTATAATTGGTGTTTTACAATAGTTTGTTTGTATTCATTAGCCGCAATTCGAGCTCGTAAAATGCAATCCGGCATTTAAAAAATATTTTAATCTCTTTATAGTATTGTAATACGAGTGTAAAATGGTAAAAAATTTTATTTTCACATATAGGTGAATTGGTTTGGAGATGTTTTTGTGTTTGTTGTAGTGCAATAAATATAGTAAGTAAAACCGGAATAAACCAGTTTGCGCTAGTTAGCAGCTACCACGTGCCACACTGTATAGGCACCAATCATGTTTAGAAACTTTAGAAACACGTAGAAATATTTTCGATATAATACTATTATTCAGGATTTTTAATAACCATATAGACAGTACTGAACTACGGAGTATGTTTGGTTTCAGGATTCCTTCTCGTTACCCTCTTTATTAAAATAACGTACTAAATTCTCCTTTAGAATTAGTAAGTTGTAAAATAAATTCATTATCTCGAATTATTTGGCATTAATTTAATTCAATTTACACGTTTAGCCAGGTCACTTACACTTTAATTTACATGTATTGATGTATTCCAATGATCATTATAAGCCTAATCTACGTGTATCGTTTTGAATGTATTTTAATTTATATTAACTGTTTTAGAAGTTACTACGTTTTATAAATTAGCAAGTTCCGTTTACTAATAAATTGCAAATTTTAATAAAATTTAATTAAAAATCTTTATAATGTTTAGTATGTGCCAATGTTACTATTACTGTAAATCTGTACCAATATTATAAAGAGGAAAGATTTGATTTTTGTTCGTTTTTTTGTTTGTAATGGATAAACTCAAAAACTATACAGGACCGATTTTAAAAATTCTTTCACCAATATAAATCTACAGTATCAGCGAGTAACATAGGCTATATTATAATTTGAAAATTAATTTATTCCCCATAAAAATATCGATAGTTTTATACAAGGTATAAAAAATTGCCTACACGGGTGCGTTGGCGATTTTTGTCGTATAAAATTAACACGGGTGAAACCTTGGGGCACAGCTAGTCTACTAATAAAAATAAAACAAAATTTACATATACATTACCGTACACTACTACAAACGCAAAAACGTTTCCCAGCTGATTTGGCTATTAAGATTATTTTCGACTGAATTTCTTCTTCTTGCTGTTGTCTTGAACTGAAATTCGGCTTAGAGAGAGCCATTCATATTCTTACCCACGGGTAATATAATATTTTATTCCTCAGTTGATATGCTATATAAATTATCAATAATATATGTGTAAAAATAAAATCAGGGGATGTAAGCATAGTTGTTTGTACTGCATACTGCGTATTAACTAACGCGTGCAGAGCCGCGGGCTACCGCTAGTTATTTATAATTGACTTGATTGAATTGACTCACCTGTGAACACTTATAAAACTATATAACGTGAAATGCCATTAACTTATGTTTATGAATTAAAATTAAAACTACAACAAGAAAGATCAAGATTCTTCAAAAACTCTCATAGCTTTTTATTGTCGTAGTTAAATATGTACAATATAATTTTAGACATTTGCAGCTGTTAGAGTATAAGGGTGAACCTAATATCATCGCATGGTAGACGTCAAATTTTCATAACGATACACCCTGCCCGCGGGAAAATGAGGGTGAGCCCACATAGGGGGGAATATTACACATGTGTTTTAGTGTATCGATGATTTTCAGACACTTCGCGGTCGCTATAAAAATTTGAGTGGTTCTACGCAATAAGTGTAGCTACCGTGTTGACGTATGACGTCATCTTTTTTTTTACTCACTTCTTTAGGTACGTTTTTATGTTGTAACGTAATCAATTTCCCTTCATTTTCTTTTTTAACCGAATTCAAAAAAAGGCGGAGGTTACTCAATTAGAATGTATATATTTTTATGTATGTCCAGCCATAACTTCTTTGTTTATCAACCGATTTGGATGATAATTTTTTTATAGGGGGTACCACATGTGTGGTCCCATTTTAATTTCATTAGCATTGGGCCTTCAACTTCTAAGATACACCAGGAAATAATTGAAGCTGTTTTTTTTATAATTGTCTTTAATTCATCCACAATTCTGATAACTTTGTGAGTACAGAATATTTTTCTAATTGAGGCCACGAGGACCAGAGTGGTCTATCTAACATTTTCGATAAATGTAGCTACTAATATATTCTTATTCTAAAAATGTGCTTACACAAAATTAAAATTTCCTAAAGTTCCTTACGTGATAATAAAATAGATAAATAATAAATAAAATAAATTTAATGTAATAAATAAATATAATATATACAATGTTGTTTATACACAAGAAATACGAACATAAATTTTATAGAAGAGTAGGTAATGATGATAGTTACATTTCATGTGTACAAAGATCTGAACTACAGATCTCCAACCCTCGTTCTCTAATTTTATCTAAATTATCATCGTTTTATGCACAACAATTTTGAATGAGCATAATTGTTATGAAACAATATATTATAAATTTTCTGTATTACTGTATGAAAGTGTTAATAACCAATTGTAAATAGTATGCTGAATTTGAAGAATAGGGTTAATGTGATTATATATATGAGGACCTTTTTTTTTTTTTTTTTTTAGAACTGACTACACTGTTAGCCTTAGCGGCCCTATCCTAAAACAGAGCCGCTGCGGCTTTTACAGCTTCACCAGATTTGGGGCGAGCGCTTAGGGCACTCAGCTCCTAAAAAACGGAAGAATTTATGTGAAATTTGCAGATGGAGTGAAAGTGTCTCACATACATGATGCTTACGTCTTTTATTGTAGTGAATGTTAGGATCATATATTAATCGACAGTGCATAGTAAGAATAATAGTAGCAAGAATTAACTTTTTAGATTACGAATACGTTAACAGGTAAATTTATCGAAACAATCAATTGTCTTTTTATTTAAATTGGCTTAAAAATAAAAACATTTAGCTCACATTTAATATACCTACTTAAGTATACTCTACTTTATTTATTTAAATAAGTAACTTCGTTACAAAAATCTAACCAATAAATCTGTAGTCCACGTGAGTGGAGCTGCGGGTACAGCTAGTACTCTATATATTTATCTTGGTTATACATCTCGATATTTACCGGTATAGAATATCATAATAAATATAATATTTTATTGGCAATCCATAAAGTGAGATGCTATAAAAGCGATCGTATTTCAGATGTGTAAATATACGAGAGAGACCTCCCGTTGGGACACTTAGGTACATAAATTATTATATTGGTATTTATATATTTCGCTTTAGAAAGTTTGGTTGGATACCTAGGCGATAAGTGGTTTTTTATACTTACCTAACTTTTATAACGTTTTAAAATTCAACCGACTCTTCATCAAAGAGAGCAACTGTTACGAATTTCTTACTATATGTATGGTGATCGCGACTCAGTGTTGTACCGGATACCTACCACCCGCTCGGTTACTGGATTATGAAATAATTGATCTCGGAACGCGATATGCCAGCGTGTCATTATGGAGTCTACTACACCTAGTGTATGGTGGTCGCGATCCGGTTGGACATAATTGTCGTTTCCTGCTACCCAAAATATAAAACAATGTAACCGAAAATAAATAAAGTACTTACTTGAAAAATTGATATACAAAATTTTTATAATAATGCCTAATATATTGTATATATCATTTTTTATTGTATATATTCAAAGAGTTTTCAAAACACTATCCTGACATTTTAATACTAAATGTCCGGGCGACCAAACTTTGCTGGATGTCTTAAAAAAACACACCTCTCTAGGTATACCTACTTGGAATGTAAAACATTATCTAAATACAAATTTGCATCCAAATCGTTGAGGCCCTTTCCGGGAAATCAATTACAATATATATATATACCAACTAACCAACCATACATATAACCAATACATACCATCACGCCTGTATTCCCCGAAGGGTTAGGCAGAGGTGTACTAATGTACACCCACAGTTCACCGAGTATGTTTTTAGGTCACATGTAATAGGGGGCGAGCGAGCCTATTGCCATTAATCGGGCACGAAACCAAACTTCCGAGCTGCTACTGAGAATTTCATAGGAAATACCCAATAACACTTTGCTCGACCTGGGATTCGAACCCAGGACCTCGCTCATAGCAATCGCGCTTACGACCACTAGGCTAACGAGGCAGTTAACCAATATATATATATATATATTTGTAATTTGACTATATTTAGTTATACTTAGTCCGTATTATTCTTGTATATATATATATATAAATATATCTAGATATAACAAAAATAAAACGGTTATACTAAACTACTTACATACAACTGGACTATAATTGTTTTTTAACAGGCTTCAACAAAAGACGGGAGGTTACTCAATTCGAATGTTTTTTTTTTAAGTGAAAACTTCTTTACGAAGGTTTGGATAGGGAGTAAATTCATGTAGCTCGTCATCGACATGGTCACGTGACGTGTAATTAACGATTATCAAAATATATTTTCATTTTATATTATTATTATTATTTATACACTAACAGCCTTAGGCTGATGCGTGTCACGTATTCTATTTTGTATTGTTGAGTGCACTATTTAATTAGCTAAGTGTTTATCTAGTTGATTTTTAAAAGAGTACATAGAGGGGACACTTATAATATGCTGCGGCAGCTCATTCCAGTCATCTACCACTCGGTTGGATAAAAAATGCTAACGTTATTTGCTGCTAGTTAATAATCTCAAAAGTTTTAAACTGTGTCCTCTGAGTCTCTCTGTTCGGCAGATCTGGTACATTATAATAGTCATTAAGTATTTTATATGTTTCGATTAGATCTCCTCGGTTTCTGCGTTTTTCTAATGTTATAAGACCAAGGATCCTTAGGCGATCTTCATAGGGACAATTTATTAAACCTGTAACTATTTTCGTGGCTCCACGGTGTATTCTTTCAAGGAGCTCAATAACTTTTTTAAAGTATGGGTACCAGATCTGAAACGCATACTTCAACAATGGCCTTAAGTAAGTCTTATACAGTTTTAAAAATAGTGTCTTGTCAATGTATGAGAATGCTTTTCGTATAATATAGAGAATAGATTTTTTTTTGTCATAATCAGAATTTATTTTTCCCGTTTTAAACTTGAGGTAATATAAACTCCTAAGCCTTTCTGAAATTCAACAATGTCTAATTTTTTATTATTGATAAAGTATGGTTTTCTAGGGTTTTTATTCCCAAAATGTAATACAGCGCAGTTAGTTTAGTTTAGGTTTATTAATCATTCTTGTGTTCATTAGTATATATTGTCGGAGTCTTTTTGGATAATATTGTGAGTTATTACTGGGTTGCTCATAATTTTTGTATAATCTGCAAAAATTGATAATTGTGATTGCACATGTAAATTGTCATTGTGTAATAAGTAAATGTTACACAATTATATTTGACAAAGTTAGTATTTCTTATTTCAAATTATATTTTTATTTTTTTAATTCTATTATTGATATTAATAATAGGTACTTCTATTATTATTTCGTTTATTTAATTATTTACATATTAAAAACAAAACACAATAATGTCTACATAAAATACAATATTAAAATTTAAAAAAACAGTTTATCGCCAGTAACGGGGTGAAGACCCAAGCTACCAGTGGCTAGGGCTCCAGAGAGAGGAACTTCCTCACAATTCGCGTCGTGTCCAGAAGAACCGCCTTCTGTATCTTTCCCTTGATACAAAAACCAAGCGAGAGCTTCCTAAGATGGTGGTCGAAACTCTTCGCTATTAGACCATTTACTGATACGACTGTCGGGACAATTATTGTTGAGTCCACATCCCACATGGCGGTAACCTCGTGAACCAAGTCCAAATACCTACTTTGAGAGTTTATCTTTCTCAGCTTATTATTATTATTATTAGAATTAATCATTGATTTTTGAATTTTAGTAAAAATGTTTATAGTTTTAAGTTTTCATTTCTATCGACAGTCCTCATGTCTGCTATTTTTTTATCGATGTTCAGCCATATCTTCTTTTTTATGAACCGATTTCAATGACTCTTTTTTTGTTGCATAGGGAATACCACAAGGGTCATCTTATTTTAATTTCATCAGCATTGGTTCTTTAACTTCGAAGATACATAAAGGAACTCTTCAAAATCATTAAAGTTGGTTTTCTTTTTTGTTAAAAATGGTCCTGTATCAGCTTATACAGCATCAATGGATCCGTAGAAAAATTATTGAAGAAGTAAGTAAGTATTTAAGGAACACCATTTAAATGTAGTAATAAACATTCCAATTCCAATTGCAATTTTGGTTCGTTCGTTTAAAAATAATAAACATGAAAAAAAAAAAACATACACATTCGAAGTAAACATTCCAACTTTAATTTACCATAAACGGAATAGCTGTCACGAGATTATTCAAAATTAGTTTGTAATATGCAACCCTACATTGGTTCGAGCGCTGACAGTGAAGGGACAAAGTTTTAATGAGCCAAATGAACTAGCGTGTTGTTAATAGCAAATGTCGTCCCACGCTTATAATTTTGAGCGCTTACAAAAGAATGTTACCGGCTTGCGTGCTAAGTCTTTTAGTATTTTATGTGACTAGTTTCTACATTGATTTACAATAAAGTCAAAGGTCAAACGAGGAAAGAAAATTAATATGCTTAAATGAAAGATTCTTCATCATTAAGAGGCGATAATATACTGGGTATAATAAAAACGATAGGTCTAATAAAAAAATTTAGGTAATGTATTCTATTTGAATATTTATAAATTACTGTTCACTTAAGTAGGATTTTATCTATAACATATTACTAGCTTTGCCAGCGGGTTCGCTTACGTGTACATAAAAATGTTTTACCAGTATAAAAAGTATCCTATGTCTTAATCCGAGTTTTATGTTTTTAATCTATAAGTGTACCTTTCATCAAAATCATTTTAGCCGATTTTGTGTTATTGAATAATAAACAATTATTAAAAAATTATTTTTTCCAATTTTCCTGATCTATACTAATAAAAGCTGAAGAGTTTGTTTGTTTGTTTGGTTGAACGCACTAATCTTAGAAAGTACTGGTTCGAATGGAAAAAATGATTTAGTTTTGGATATCCAATTTATTGAAAAAGTCTATAGGCTATATAACATCACGCTACGACCAATAGGAGCGAAGCTAAAATGAAAAGTGTTTCCAAAACGGGGAAAATTTATTATTTTTAAGAGCTTCCACTGCGTGCGCTGCGAGAATGGTTGAAGTTATGCAACAATCATAGGAAACGAAATTGTTTCTCTTAAAAAGTTCTAAAAAAAAGTCCGCGACAGTATATGGTTATCTTTTGAGGTTTACTCAATATAAGTTTTTTTATGGTAATAAAATTTGTACTAAAATAATGAATTATTTGCGAAGGCGTTTTTATATACATGGTATAATGCTTATCGAGATAAATACGTTATTCATCACAAGTATTTAATTTTTAATAAAATTGCCCTGTACTGTAATTGATTTAAATAAATATCTTATAACAGTTTTAAAAAACCCGGCAGCAAAATAATGTTCAAGTATCGCGAGCGCATTTTTATTATGCAGAATAATGTGGGAGGCGGGCTGGTACCTATAATACAGTGCCTACGACCCACTCTCTCTAACCTTTTCTCTCTCTCTCTCTCTCTCTTATATGACGCAGACGAAGTTGCGCGGGTCAGCTAGTGTATTATAAAGGGAAATCTGATCACGAATTACAATACGAATTATAAAACGTTTTGTCTGTCTGTCTCTTTGTATGTCCGGTTTTAACACAAAAACAATTTAACATGGGATTGTATTGATCACTATTAGTAACAAAATCCTTTGGGTGTAATAATACAGAATGTTATTATTATTGAAAAATCAATCGGTTAATTTTCCATTCAAATAAATAATTACAACAAGAGATTTTTTAACAAAAATAAAATTAACATCAAAGACTTTGAGGAGTTCTCTGATATATATTCGAAGTCGAAGGTCCATTTCCAATGAAATTAAAACCGTTGCGGTTTTCCCTTTCCAAGGGGAAAAAATACCCATCTAAATCGGTTCAAGTTCATGAACATACATATTTAAAATTTATTAATAAAATGTAATTAATTTTTATAATTTTTAATAATTCAAATTATATTTAAATGTATAGAATTGAATTAAAACCTCCTCCTTTTTTGAAGTCGTTTAAAAAGTACTTAAATATGCTAATTTTTTTTCTCACAAATCGACCATAAACAACTTTTCTGTATTTCTCAGTTTCAAAATTGACCATACAATCCCATCTGAAAAATCTACGTTTACATTACCTATAAAAAAATATGTTTCCTTGTTTTTTTTTTTGTACCCTATGAATTCCTAAACCATTCCTTTATTAGCGATCAAACTTTTGTAAGTTGTTGTGCGCACGTTCGCAAAGGTTTCCTATTAGTACGACCTGATTACAACAGATGGCGTACTTGTCGTTTAATTTTTAAGACAAAGAGAATTAGATAGAGGGCAAGAGGATAGATAAAATAAACATTTCTGCTTTAAGCAAACTCTCTTCTTATTGTAATGAGTTATTTTATTGGTATTGTATAATATTATTATTATACTTAATGAATAAGATAATATACATCAATTTGATAAATATATAAAATTAAGATCCATATTTATATTTTAACTTATCATTTCATTAGGTGGGCATTTGAATAAATCTCACAACTATCGTTTTTTATCGAAAACTCAATCGTATTCTGTAATATACTTCAAATAAATTGGCAGATTATAATAAATTGAGCATTTATTTAAAAATAAGAGCAATATAAACATCTGATATATTTATTTATCTTCATAATTTACTTGCTTAATTAAGTTGGTAAATGGTAGCGATAATTTAATTAATTATTTCACGCTTAGGTATGTATTTTTTTAGCTCTGCCCGGGAATCTGATATATTAATTTTCAAGTTTGTATAAAAAAACATACACAACAAAAACTTACTCATTTTATTATGTTTATTAACCGTTTTAAGAAAAACGGGAAAAATATTATAACTGTGTAATTTATTATCAAAAATTAATAGGTGGTGAACTAGGTGCAGAGCGATTTAATTGTTTTACTAAATACACGCTGAATAAAAATAATTATATTTGTTCTGAAATCTTAATGCATGAAATGATATTCCTTCATAAGCTAACATAAAACATAAACAAGAAAGACGAAACAACTGACATTCTGTTTCAGGCGGAAGTGGCAAAAAAAATTCGAATAAATTATAAACAAGATGCATCAAAAGTGAGGACAGGACACAAAGAGATACTCTGTATGATACGTTTAGCAATAAAATAATATTAATATCGAACATGGCTCTTCCAGTATTTAATATAACTAGCGATGCCTTAAGCTCGAAATTCGACCAGCGACTTTTTGATCATAGACTATTTTCTGTTTAACATTTTCAGCATCACTTGCTGTCACTTTTCGTTGAGGGATAATGTCAATTTTTTGGGGGTCTAAGTTCAATGGCACTGGTCGAGTTAGGATTCGCAGTATTAATTTATTTAATTTAATATATTAGTAGCAGATATTATAGATAAATTTTAGCTTTCTGCACTCCTTTTCTATATAAACTTTAACCATGTCAAATCACACAGTTTTCCGTGCACGCAATCCCCTAAAAAGGGGTTGGAAAGCTTTTGCTACACGTATTAATATCTAGATTATTTTTTATAAACATAATACTATAGTCATATGAGAAATAATTTGTTTATTGAGGTCGTTGTTAGCTAGGCAGTGTTACAACAGCCTTTACTATGTATCCTATTATACCGTGGTTATAAGTGACGATGTAGTCAAAGAAGGAATATTTTCACAGGCTATTCTACAGTACACCGTAACTTTGGCAACTAAATTATCTAACGTGTATTTGTCACACTTGACATTGGCAAAATTGCAAACATAAACAGAAAAAAATATATAGAAAGATGTCTCTTAAATTTCATAAGAGTTGGTGAAAATGTTATTTTCATAAATTTGAATATACATATAGATTACGATAAGGCTAGATTAGAATAATTACAACTGTCTACCCACAAAAAAATTACAATACATTTGAACAATCAGTATTATAATAATAGGTTGTTTGGGACAATTGCGATATTATGGTTCAATTATTTTCAATTGTTTATGTAACAATAGCGCAATATTAAATAGATTGCAAAATATCATAGTCTCTTAATAATAATTTATGTCATCTATGTTGGTGAAGACACAAAACCAATCATTCCAAATATGACTACAAAACAACAACCATCATACTTGTGGTGAAAAGTTCGTCATAGTGACTCGCTTCTGCGTGTTGCGTTTCGGGATCAGCTTGTGCATATCTAGTTAAATGAATGCAGGCCGTTATGGCAGCGGTGACCGTAGATGGATTATTATTTCTCGGTGTTCCACTGTGTTAGGATTGTACAGTGCTGACCAGATAGTACAGTCAATTTGCCGTGTTACTATAAAAAAAACTTTAAGCAGAACAGTTTGCATAGCTGCACACATTCTTTTTCAGTTCCATTCAATGACAAAAGAACAATATGTGTGGTTTATCTATACTTTAATATCCAAATAAAAAATATTCTATTCCATTTAGACCCTAAGAAGACTCTTATGGATATCAATACACTGCTACCGGTTCGCAAAACATCTCCTAGTCTTCGAGAGGTATCGGCGAGAAACTCGTTAGGGTTTATCAATTTTCTTTTTGTTTTGCATTACCTATTTATTTTGTTTACAGTTATTATTATTTTCACTGGATGCACAGAGAGGGAGTCACTTCGAGAAATCTCCGTCATTCACGTAATGATCCACCCTATAATATAACCTTTTGACAATAAAACTTGCTTAACATGATTCATGAACTTATCATATATGTGGCAAACCGGTAATATGTTTAGAAATTATATTAATTTAATTAAGATATTAATATCCTCAAGATATCAATAAGTATTACCAGAAAGTATGTAGGTATTTATTTATACACATTTTTAACAAACATCCTCGATGCACTACACTACCGTATCCATTTTATATGCGGAAATACTAAATGCATAACGTTGTAAAGCAGTCTTTGTTCTCTTTTACGAATACAGTGTTGTTTGAAAATGCATCCTAAAGCTGTAACCCGATTGCATTCCGCTTTCAACCGTTGCATTTTCCATGAGTTCCCGATTCTATGCTGTTTGGACGCCTGTGACTAGCGGGAATTGGTGTACGCTTGTTACGTACAATATATATGAGATTTTGCACGTTCATTTTTCCCGAGTTCAAATGTCCAGTCTGATGTAATTGTGAAATAGACACTGCGTGTATGGAATTAATTTTGAATTTGTTAGAAATGTAGCTTTTTTATACAGGTTTTAATGATGATAATATTTTTTAGAAATCAGCATTGATAGGAGTAAAAGGCTCAAGGGCGCTTACAAAAAAAAATCAAAGTTGAGCTTGATAAAAAAGAGGTTTTATTTTCTTAAATTTAAACTAAGAAAACCATATTTTTTTTTAATCATTGTTATTATCATTTTCAACTGGTAATCGCCTATTCCTGAGTATAGGTATCTCTTCTCCCAAGCTCGGAGAAGTTGTCACAGCCTCTAATGGCTCAAGGCCCTTAAAGCTAACAGTATAGTCAGTTCGAAAAAAAGGCTCTCTTCTTGTATACCACTAATCCCGGACCTAAGCTAATCTAATCCAGGTATGGCCCGCAAGTATAAAAATATCATCAACCCAAAAAGTTGTTTGTTTATACATACGTGGCTACAAATAACAACTTTTCATAATAAAACATTATAATGCCATTTTTGGATTTTAGAAATAGCTAGGATAGGAATCGAATACTTATAGACTGACATTAGGTTAGTTAGTGAGAAGTGATTTGAGTTAGTAATTAGACTTACGACTCCTATTTTTTATTTATTATTATTTATTTATTTTACTGCAGACTATTGGTAATTACTTCATTCTAAAATATTTAAAATAAACCCGAAATAGACATAGTTCTCTAAAAAGAGTTATGTGAATGTTAAAGCTCCATATTTCTAATATTTGTGGTTGAATCATAAAGGTGTTGTTTACAATAGGTTATTTTTTTACATATGTATCTCATCACAAACTCACGAGGCGCGGACAAATGCGACTATCTGAGTGATGGAACGAGCGCCTCTAATCCCAGGTGACGTCAGAGCCCAATTAGACGTCAGGCATTCGTCTTCCCGTCCTTACTTTTTCACCTCCCCCATTCCGGGGCGGATTGCGAACGAAAATATGAGTGTGAATTTGTCTCATTTAGCCGCTTGAGCGCTTTACGCGTTTTGTTAGGTCTTTTGTTTTTATATTGTGAAATAATGATTTTTTTTTTTTGTGTGTGATCATTGAGGTATATCGTTGCGACGTTACCTACCTAATATGTTTACTAATGTATCTTAAAATATTAAAAAACAAACTTTATTCCAAGATCGGGCTTAACTTCTTCTTTCAACTGTACGAATAATGTCAATAATAACCACATTAATAATTCAGTTGTTAGTTAATAATCTATAGTTCGATTTATAAACTTTAACGCCTGAACATATCACATTTATTTTATTAGCAATAGTAAGAGTTATTTAATACATTAATTTTTTGTTCCATTGTGCATACATTTAAATTAATATAGTACCAAAATTATATATGTCACACATTACACACACACATACACATTGACTATACGCATTAATACGTATAGTTTAAATGTATTAAGATTTGAAACAAATAAGTACATCTACATAAATTAAAAAGTAGAGAATATAGTAAGGATATAATAGGTTAATATCATATATCTAATATATACAAGTTCAAAAATATAATGATATATAACTTGAACGGTTTAAATCGTATAACAGTCATTAAGTATACCCGAAATATATACCAATTTTTCATAACATAAAAATAGAAATATGTATAACGTTATTATAGAATTAAAACTAGATAGAAATATAATATATAATGAATAAAGTTACAGCATATCCCCCCCAACTTTGGTAAATGATCAAAGTAGCAGATCTAGGTACAGGAAGTACATACTAAATGAAAATTATAACATAAACTCAGAAATTAAAAAATATTAATATTCCTTTAAAAGCTTGAGGAGCGTAACATCCTTTATATAATATTTAAAAAAATCTTTTATTAAATAAAAAAATAATAAATTGTAGAACAATAAATAATAATGTAATAATTTCACTAAATGCCAAAAAATAAAAGGAAAAAGCTAAACCAGAGAAAAATATTCAAAAAGTTATAAATAAAGAAGATTCACTTTGAGCGGTCAAAACCCCAAACCTAGGGCGAAAAGGGTTGCCCAAAGGGATGATATCATAAAGGGATTACCGTCCCAGACGATTTAACCCTTCAATTTTAATTTGTTAGTTAATTTTTCAACCGGTTAATCTTTGGAAATTATTACATTTACACCGTTTAAGATTAAGGAAAATAATTTTTATGATTCACTTTTTTTAATGTAATAAGTTGTTTAACCCTTAAATACCTTTTTAAAGCGTTTAGGCAAAGTAACGCACCCTCTTACTCAAGGGTAGTAGGTTGAGACAATTGTATCTAACTGGTTCTTGATCACCATACACTAGGTTTAATACCTGCTATAGTGAATTAGTTACTCGCCGCCAAGCCCGGTGAAACTGTAGAAGCCGTCTGAGGCCTCAGGGCCCTTACGACTAGCCCTGTAGTCAGATCGAAAAAAACACGCTTAGGCGGATTGTATTCCGTATTCGGACAGGGTATATCCAGTAATCAAGCATGGTGGTAGACATTTGTACTCGAATGAATCGCGACCACCATACACATAGTGATAAACACGACTACTATCTTTTAGTTTGAACAGTTTCGGGAACAGTATACATCCAGATGCCGAGAGGCTTGCATGGCTTTATGTGTGTGAGGGCTTTTTGTCGATTTATATCTTCAGCTGAGCAACGAACGAGGAAATGGCGATATTTGGGTGGTAAGGCTGTTTTGTCCGACTGGGTCGTGACCACCATGCATTTGATGAAAAGTCCGTCATAGTGACTCGCTGTTGCGTGTCGCGTTTCAGGATCAGCCCGTGCATATCCAGTAATATTAATGCAGGCCGGCATGACAGCGGCGATCGTCGATTAAGATTAAGATTAAGATCTTAATTAAGATCTCTCGGTGGTCGCCGTTTATTTTTTTAGTTCTACTGTTCCTACCATCATGCACTGTGTTTCACTTTACCGTACTACTATGAAAAAGTTAGTAATTTTATACATTTGCGTAATATTTAACACCAAAAAAAAAACAATAATTTATTAAATTAAAACAGAGCCCCTATTCTTTAGAAAGTTCGACGTTATAGTACGCGTAACAAAAACCATACAGTCCGCGTATAAATGTCTAAAGGGACCGTGCACATGAATCATACCGGTTCTAACTAGATTATGACCCACGGAATCTTGTTACCGCACCCTTTTCCACCCTGATACCATGTGACGTGTATGTAGGTAAAGCATTGTTTATTGTTAATCTGTTTCATATATAATAGAGTAAGAAAGGTTTAGTTATCTTTTTCAAAATTATTTGTAAACGGAAACAATATTTAGTTAATTAATTTTAACGTTTATATTCGTCTCCAATATGTAATTATAATATCTATTCTCGACAAATATTTTTGTCATCATATTAATGAAAACGGTCTACGAAAGAATGTGATAAAAAGGGAGATTTGATCAAATCTGTAAGTTAGATGATCAATTTTATTGACGGAAGATGTGGCTGGGTTAGATTAGGTTTCACTTGTGATGGTGAGTGCTGGTTATTAATAATATTGGAGAAGTTTTAGATAAGAGTTTTGATGGTTCGATTCTGGTGACATATCTCTTATTTTATGGATAACTTTTAATAATTAGGTCAGAGCATTTATTTGGCGATAGTTAAAATTAAATGCTAGTAATACTGCTCTTTTTAGTAATTAATGGTACCGTGTGTTTATACGCCAATATCATGTCGATAGAATATTTTTCTAATGTTCAGAGTTCAAACAACGCACGAGATGATAGCTGTCTTATTAAAACTTTCCAGGGAGTTTTTGTGCTAACCATTCATGCTTCTAGTTACCTACTGAGTATTTATAGTTTACTTCATTTGAGCACTCACCTAAATGTATCACGCAAAATGCCACTAACCTTATGTGGTCAATTATTGATAAATACACTCCCAAAAAAAGACAAAAGAAAAATAACTATCCTATTTGGTTTTCTTCGTCATTGATAAAGCTAATTAAAGAAAAACACAAATATCGAATAAGATACAAAAAATAATAATCCTCGTGATTATGATACTTTAATACCTTACGTATTAGATCAAAGAAAATTATGGAAATTTGTTTCAAGTCGTATATAGCTAAGATAGAACAGAACTCAAAACAAATATCAAAACTTTTTGGCGATACATTACATCAAAAAAAACATACAATGGTATTCCCGCCCAGGTCTCGTATGATGGTCGACTTGCTGATGGTGACCAGGTTGCAGACTTATTTGCTATATATTTCTCCTCAGTTTATACTGATAACCAAGCTTCAGATTGCAGTTACTCTGTCTTATACCTCACCGAACTATTCCCTCCCAGAAATAAATATAAGTGAAAAAGATATCAAAACCAGTTTAGAAAGTTTGGATGTCAGTAAAGGGCTGGTCCTGATGGAATCACCAATATTATACGGCTTTGTTCAAAAGCGCTTAGTAAGCCTCTGCATATGATCTTTAATCAGTCACTCAAAGAAGGAATATTTCCGGATTTATGGAAAATCTCATATGTAGTCCCTATTTACAAGTCAGGTAATAGGAATGTCGTATCAAATTACAGACCAATATGTATTATCTCACAATTTGCAAAAATATTTGAGGGTATTATATACAAAGTTGTGTATTGTCAAGTAAACCCCATGATAAGCTTGCGCCAGCATGGTTTCATGTCTAATCGTTCTACAACATCAAATTTACTTATATATGCTAATTTTATATCCAATACTTTGGAAGGCCGAGGCCAAGTTGATGCTATTTATACAGATTTTGCCAAAGCGTTTGATCGCGTTAATCACTCTTTACTCATAGCCAAACTTAATCACGCTGGAAAAAGTGTCAATACATAACTTTTACCAATAAAATAAATTATATTGATTTTTCCTATCAGCTTGGAGGTATAAGCTTAGAGAGAGTATTCGTTGTTCGTGATTTGGGTGTCATTGTTTGACTCTTCTTTTTCTTTTCGACCACATATACTTAATATTGTACCCAGAGCCAAAAAGGTGCTTGGATTTGTTATGCGTACTTCACGACCATTTCGCAATAATGAGAGTGTTATCTTGCTCTATAACACCTTAGTTAGAAGTATTCTTGAATATTGTTCTGCCATATGGTCACCTCACTATACCACCTTACGTAGAGCTTATAGAATCTGTCCAAGCTCGTCTTGTAGATGTCTGAGCATAAGAAATGGTATTCGTAAATCTATCCCTAATTATGTTAATAGACTAAAATATTTTAACATGATAAGCCTAAAAGAGAGGCGAAATATAGCTGACTTACTCATCCTTTACAAAATTGTAAATGGTTCAATAGATGCGTTCCTTATTAATTACTTGTATTTTAGATCGTATACCCGTGCGGTGCGCAACCATATATATTTTACATTCCGACTACAACACTGAATACTGCTTTTAATAGCCCTTTTGTGCGTATGGCAAGGTTATACAACGAGAGGTCAAGCATGATGAATAACTCAATAGATATCTTTTCTCAGTCAATCGTTCATACAAGCACTCCTTGTTTAATAATTAAAATATAATTTAATATTAATTTTAATGTGTAATGTTTCATAACATAGTAGTTATCCTTATTATTTATGTGTTTAAAATGTCAGGCATGGCCTATTATCTGAGCGATTGCATTGTTTTTATTATGTGGAAATGATAACATGTAATTTTCCTTTTTGTAATTGCTCTGTTGGCATGCTAAATGTATAAAATAAATAAATAAATAAATAATAAAGGGTCAAATAACCTAAGTTTATGTATGAAAAAGGATCAAGACATGTTTATTTTTGTTAAATAATAATAAATCATTTATAGGTAAAAAGAGAATCCTTAAAATTCAAATGTCACTACTGATAAGATCGTGACATTTTTTATCAAGTACTTACTAATCAAAAATACACATTTATTAATAATTAATATATAGCAAGTTTTAGTAAATCAAGGAGTTATTTCTTCCTTGTGTACGTATTCAGTTACCTACCTATGGTCACATAGTTTTATTTATTTCACTGTTTAGGGTATTTTTGATTATAAAAATTGCATTTTTTTAAAGTACAAAATAAATTAACATATAAAATAAAATCGTAGGGACTCAAAATACAAATAATGTTCTTAAAATGTGGCTATGTTACGTGAACCCCTCGCAATTGCTACATAATTTGCGGTCACGTGAAGCAGCCATTACGTTTGACGATTGGCCAATGGAAGCGCTGCATTTAATACGTTCTATATTTGAAAAAAGTTAAATATTATGTTGTTACTGGTGTAATTTAAATTTAAACTATGGTAACAGAAACGAAATGGTACATGGAATTTTATATAAAACACCGCTAAGGTTTGAAAACATTATATATAGTACCTACTATAGAAAAGTATATAGAAAGGATCATTTAATTATAGTGATGTCTGAATTATAATCTAGGAATAAAATACATAATTAAAAATAAAACTCGTCTCGAATAACTGGGATATTTTCTAAGCCGGAGGTAGTGTTTTTATATTAAGGTGTGACCTTCTTAAAGCCTAAAGTGAATATAGTAGGTATTTTGAATGAATTAATGCAGTTCACCGTAACCGCATCCAAACTGTAATTATGTAGCTGACTTGCAGTCCGAATTCAGATTGCCTGTAATAGCCCTAAATTTATTCTTCCTAAATTTAACCTTAGAGTTATGTCGATGATTTTGGTTCTTCTGCAGATCTTCTCATTTCTAATTCGATCACGCAGAGAAACTCCGAGCATGACCCTCTCAATGTAACATCATAATCATTATCTTCATCCATCAATCGTCAACGGTTTAGCATAGGCCTCTCTTGTTCTTCAATCAATCAACAAACTCATCTGTTTTACTCGCGATTTGTAGGTACAATATCGTCCACCCAACTAACTGGTGGGCGTCCGACTATTCGTTTACCCGTACGTGGCCACCAATCCCTCAACGTTTTAGTCCTACTGTTGTCACTCTGCCTGTCAACATGTCCTGTCTATTCCATTTTAGTTTTGTGATAATCTAAAACATTGCGGACCTTATTGCGTTGACGTTGGATCTCAATGTAACATGCTTGGAGATAATCATTATCTTTTATCTAAAATTCATAGTATCTACAAAACCTCAAATAAATGTAATAAATCTTCAATAATTTAATTCGTACATAAATTTTAGTCATTATATTTATCGTGGTAAATAGTTTCAACATTGACTACATTGAGTACAATATAGTTAACGACATGATCTCATCTCACGGATCATTTAATGCAAATCGATCTATTACGGAAAACACCGGTCATTACCGATCGTTCGACGAATCGGAGCGCTCCGTTTAAACGAATGTAATTTATAGAGTTCTCAAATTTTATAAATCATCATCGTGACCGCCATCTTGGATGTAATTTCGAAAATAGAAATACGTGTAACTTCCACTTTGGAACGATCGGTAACGATTACCGGCTTCCTTTTTTGAACTGAATCGGTTTTGCGGTTTACATTATAGGTACAATGGTCAATCCTTAAAGTTCGGTTTCCAAGAAGATAAATTATTATGCAAACGTATAATTTAACATTTATTATGAATGGAAAAACTTTGATTATCGCCGTTCGTAATAGCACGCGTAATACATACTTCATAAAGATTGAGCGAGTGAAGTGAGCATAAAATTTAATGAGATTTTTATTTATTCATGACTTTTGTGTAATTCTCGATTGTATTGCTCGTGTACGATTAAATCGTGATTTCAATTATAAAGATAAAATGCTAAATATACGTTGAGATTTCGTTGTAATAACCTATTGCTTTGTTGATTCGTTTTCATGTTTATTTCAAATGAAGTTGTAACAGAAAATATTGGTTATGGAATAAATGTTTTTACGACACTTAACCTGTGTACCTACGTCGTGTTTACAAAATCACTGAATAAAGGACGGCTGACGCGGCGTAAAATATCTTGATTGTTTTATTTTGAGTTGAGTATATTGGAGAAAGAAGACCATTTGTATTCAAATCAAAGTATTTAGACGTGTAAAGAATGTTTTTTTTTTTATTTCTTTATGCGCGATAGTAATTTTTTACACATTGTAACAAAAAATTTACATCATGAAGTTTGCTGCTAAACCTCTTATTTTATTTAGATAAACATAGTCACACTCGTCGATGTTTTTTTAAATAGTATATCAGTGCCATCTAGAAATAAATTAACAATCAATCGGCTTGAAATACATAAATGTTTTTACATTTTATATTTTTAAGAAGTGTAAAGGCTACATATGTATCCTCACGCTTTAACCCTATGAATCGGGGCAGTAACCATGAAAGTCAGGCAATCTGACAAACTGTGCAAGTAACGGAAATGAGAGTGGTGCGTTGGCGACGCGATATAGGCTTGGTCGAATAAATTTAAACCGTGAGGTACAGCTATAGTAAAAGATATTTATCACATTCTATTGCCCAGCAATTGCTAGGTAAACAAATAATGCAATATCAAATAATAATAGTATTTCCATCTTACAGCAACGTTCCCGATCACGAGGCGGATCGGGCATCCATATCAGAATAGAACGCCGCCGAAGCGCAAGAAACCACGAACATCCTTCACCAGACTTCAGATAGCAGAGCTGGAGAAGAGGTTCCACAAGCAGAAATATCTCGCTTCGGCGGAGAGAGCGTCGTTGGCGAAGACTTTGAAAATGACCGACGCGCAAGTCAAAACTTGGTTTCAAAACAGAAGAACTAAGTGGAGGTATTTTTTTTTAATGAAAACGTTTTTGTTCTATTTCTTCCCAGTTACAAAAGTGGGTCTTAATTAGTATAAGACCCACTTTGCACACAGTAAAATACTTTGGTAATTTCTAAAAGAAAAGTAAGTATATTGTTAAAATCTATGTTAGAAATTAATTAGTTACAAGTAATTATTTATTTGTATTTAAACACCATTTCTGACATTTTTATTAACTAATAATCAAAACATACTTGGTTCACTGTAAAGACCGTAGTAAAGTTAATCTTCCGGTTCAAGTCCGGTAAATCTGTAAAAGCTGTCAGAGGCTCCAGGGCCCCTAAGGCGAACAGTATAGTCAGTCAGAAAAAAAATTTCCGGTTAGAGACTTGTAATAATTAAGGTGGGGGCGACAAAATACCATATTTACTTGTATGCTCATCGTTCGTATAAATATATTTTAGTTGATCTCTGTTACTCTTACTTTTTCAGTAGGTAAGTACGCTCACGGTTAAGTTTTATGTACCTACATATTTTCTATGTAGACATAGTAAGTCTATGTTATGTAAATTGTTATTAAAGCCATAATTTGAAACTATATTCTAAGTTTTTAATTTAAAGAAATTCTTAGCTTATGAACAATTGAAGATTCTCTTTTTCCCAATGAAAAAATCTAAAAGAGAAAGAAGTATCTTGAAGTTTAAATCTGTCGCCAAGCACCTGTAGGTGTGTCATATCATAAGTTAACATTAAGTGATTTTATAGACAAACACTAAACTTTAAATAAATTTAATAAATTATTTTATTTTCTATTTTTAAAACTTATCTCGGATTTAGAAAAAGTTTTTTCAGCAATTTGAGTTGTATAAAAAAAAAACGGAAAAGTAGGGTTCACAAATAATTTCGCAATTCAAAAAAGTTACTTTCAATCTTATCCATGGAAAATATTTTATTTTTATCTTCACCCAAAGCTAATACTATAATATTCCTCATAAATATCCATAAATACAATTGAAATTTGGTTGTTTTTTTTATTGCTAGATTAATGGACACACCTACTTTTACCAGTTTTAGTTTTATACGACTCAATTTTTATAGTTATTACCTGTCTTAGCTTTGCTAATTCTCCTATACTCCTAACTGTATCTTCATTGAACTAAAAACAACGGCTCGATTTTTCTCGATATGAAATTTATGCCTACACTCTGACCACATGCGAAAACATCTTCAAAAAGACCAAAAATCAATATGAGATAAGACTACTCCGTCTTAGTTTGTAAAGCGGTGGTCAAACGACAAGTAAAAGCCGAAATATCAGAAATGTCCAAGTAGATTGGTCGTCGACGGACCTCTAATAGTGGATTATAAAAACTTAAGTAGTTAAAGCAGTAAAGATAGGACCAGTGAAGTATCTATTTTAATTACATGTCGTTAAATTGTGGCGAGGAATCTTAAAGATGCTTAAACGTAAAAAGACATTACTCGTACAAAGAAAATTAACTTTTTTGGCATATTTAACGATAAATAGACGGATAAAATTATAAACTGTAATGAAGGTATACTTCTTTTGACGCATTTAATATAGAGTAAAATTGAGATCTGCGCGGCCATCATGTGACTTAAGTTAGTTGATGATGAAGTTAGTTCTTAACATATCATACCATCACGCCTGTATCCCGAAGGGTTAGGCAGAGGTGTGCCTACTTATGTGCACCCACAGTTCGCCGGGTAAGTTTTTAGGTTCCGTGTAATAGGGGGCGAGCCTATTGCCATTAATCGGGCACAAAGACAAACTCCGAGCTGCTACTGAGGATTTCATAACCCAATAACACTTTACTCGACCTGGGAAACAAACCCAGGACCCGAGCATAGTAATCGCGCTTACAACCACTAGGCTAACGAGACAGTTGAATCAATTCAATTCTAATCATTATTCATTAATGATTATTCTAATTACATGTAACATTGAATTATTTTTAAAAGTTAACAAAAGTCAGTAAAATTCATCATACGATATGAAGGTGTTAATATGCATCATAAAAGATATGAGATGCAAGTTACGTACTAATATTTTTTGTGAACTGATCAGTTGAAAAGTTACAAATTTCCAAAGTTTAAAAACAATATTTTTCCTTAAAATTTATATGAGAAATTAAAAATTGCGATGATGCACCTCTACCAAGAGCTTAAACATTCACATTATATTTATTCATCATTCTGAAAAATATTTTCTAAATATTCTTTAGGTATTAATTTTTTTGGACCATTGGTTAAAGATACTAATAATATGCTCGTAGATTACAATGACATGTCTGTTCTATTTTATGTTCTGTTTGTACCTAATATTCAAAGGCCATTATTATAAGGCAACTGCGTTGACGTATTCGCTTCACAAATAAGCTATTTAAAACATCAATCAGCGGTTTCATTACTTAATAAATTTCAATCAGTGCATTTACACGTGTTTCGTAAACGCTTTTAGAGCCATCAAATGTGCGTTGAATTAAATTTATTGCCCTATTTTACGGTACAATAAATTATTGTAATAAATAAAACTATCTTTAATTTTAATTTAACGGCCTTTTATAAGTGATTTGTGATTATTTTATCCGGAGACATGAAAATGATTCAATACCCTTTTGAATGAGTGATAGAATAGAAACGTTCTAATCTCTGCTGCAATAAGCCTGAGCTTTTGGTGAAAGAAAACCTCATGATGAAATCATAGTATGGATGGGTGGGCTTTTTCCAACGCCAGCCTAGCTACCTACCACTCTCTAGTTGAAAATTTATTCCAAGAACCTATAGGTGTGAGCGGACAGCTGCAATTGAGAGCCAGTTTCTCCACTAGGCTTAACGTGTCACCACCATGGGCCACATTTTGAGATTGTGGCCATAACGCGGTTAGCCAGATTGCAACTGCTTTGCAATCGCGGCAACAGCCCAAGCCGAGGTCCGGCCACTTTGGCATCCTTGCGTGCTTGTTGCCCACGCTTTCGCGGCTGAGTGCTTTAAGCGCTCGCCCCCAAGCCCGATAAAACTGTAAAAGCCATCAGCGGCTCTGTATTTGGATAGGGCTTTTCAGGCTTACAGTAAGGTCAGATAGGAAAAAAATGGCCATAACGCTAAAACTTAGAATATTTAAAAATATGTACTAAAAGTTAATCTTAAAATTATTAAGAGCCGAGGATGGCATCACCGTCAATCACGCAAAGAAGCTTTATCATAAATGTTAGACTAGCCTGCGTCAGCGACTCTGCACGCTTTTATTATGCAGTAATTTCTGCATTTCGTATTTTTATTTTAACTCATATTTTACGTTTTGAAAAAGTATTATTGAAAGTTCTTTTAGTTTATCATATGGCGAATGATATATAATTCCCGTGTACAAAATTTTATTAAAAACGGTCAAGTCGTTTTTTAGTTACATCCGGACATACTAACACACAGATAAATGTGTCCTGTGTTATGACGATTTCAGTATCCTAACAAGATAATGGATCCCTTGTTAGAACTTTCTAGGGAGTTTTTAACGCATCTCAGAGTGTATGCGTCCAGTTTATATTTATAATCCACTTCACTTATGCACAATACCCAAAGTATATCACGCAACACGCCACTAATATTACATAATATAGGGTTAAAACGTCAGGATAATGAATTAAAAATAAAAACCACAACTTGCCACTTAAAGATCACGTCAAAAATTCCTGTTAAAATGTCCATATACCACTTATAGCAGCAGACATATTACAAAATTCTTAGTCTAGAGCGTCGACGTAAGGTAGCTTGCCTCACAGTGTTTTACAGGTTGCACTTTGGAGAGTGTGCACAGGAGTTCCACCATAGGACAACTAGACGCCGTGAGGGATTCCACCCATATATCGTGGAAATTCCCCTGATTCGCACGAAGCGTCATGCTTCGTCGTTCATTATGCGAACAGCAAAGGAGTAGAATTCACTCCCGTCGTCTGTTTTCCCATCCACCTATAACATGGGAGTCTTCAAGCGAAGAGTGAATAGGCATTTAATAGACAAGCGCGATACATCGTCGGCCTCATCTTTACTTACCATCAGGTAAGATCGAGGCTAAGCGCATACCTGTACCTTTTGCATAAAAAAAAGCATAGAGAGTTTTATGAAATCCTTTCGCTTTTAAAAGATACCACGAAATGATAGTACGATTTACAAGAGATAATATGAACAGACACAAAACAAAATTCCAAATTCAAAACTGCGAGACAATGCAAGAGTTCGTTCCGAAGTCGTGTGTTGGTGGCATCAGGACCGATTACGTTCTAATGGACAAGCGGTGTTTGTGTTCGGCACAGATAACGCGTGCTCGATACGCGCGGCGCCATGCCACTGATTTTATTACAATAAAAAAAAAAAAAACTATTACCACGCACTCAAAGCTAATGTCCGTGATCTACTGTTCGATATTGGGGTTATCTTTTCTGTTCTAAAATGCTGATTAGTTCAAAGTAAAAAAAAAAAATAGCAAAAATATATTCTACATTTAAAATAATAACAATAACAGTTGGATCTATTTTACCTACATTTTGAAATCCAAATTGTTGTATATAACTATTCTTCTTCTTTTTATTTAATCTCAGATCAATTATCCAAGATTCTGCCAATGTCACGTGAATAGAATATCTTGCAAATTATTCTTTTAGGCTTCAAACATAGCTAGCTGTAAGGAGATGATGGTTGCAGTTTTAAAATTGTCCAGGGAGTTTTTGTGACAACCTACAATTTATTATTTATAATCAATTCACTCCAATTATGTACTAAACTATAATACATCACAATAAATACCGCTAAAATTACACAATATAGAACCAATTACATGATACATATAGATTCCGGCTAAAACTCAAAAACACTGATTAATTGAAAGTTTTTAGAAGAAAAAGAAAACTTCCGAAAAAATGCTCTACTTTTGAAATAAAAAATAGTCGGATCAATTTATCGTACATTTTAAAATATTCTATTTTTAACGTCCTAAGTGTTTTTGAACATTTAAAATTTTGTTTTGTTTAAATTAATATAAACATGGTTGACGTTTTTTAATTTACTTTTGTAAACCATACGAATAATAAATTTAATTATTGTAAAAGGTCTTTATTATTCAAAATGATGTTCTATTTTCAAATCACATTACCTTAAAAATATAGTCTTGGACAATTTATCAAACGTCTCATTGTATTAACCAGCCGTGTTAATGGGGCGCTTATCTAGAGCTTCTTGTTTTTGTTTTGTTGTATATTATTAAAAGTCGGTTTATCTGCTAATGAGGGCCTTAGCTAGTCCACGTTGATAGAATATGATCGTGTATATTTTGATTAATTTTCTGATTAATGCTCTTGGCTTCGATAAAGCATTTCTTTTTTTACCGCTGACAATTATTTAAAACAAAAATTTAATAAAGTGCATAAGCCGCTTACTATACGACCGACATAATAACCAATGCTTTCTTATGACGAAAAAAGATGTACGTATACATATTTTTATTTTCTAATCGTGTTTTGTTTTATTTTTAAATTATTATTTAATTTATATTTTTTATTGTTTTTAGAATTAATAATGTTCACTAGATTTACAGTCATACTTATTAATACTTGCTAATTTTAACAGATTTATATACATTCACTGATACTTACAATCAAAAAGTGAGGTTAACCTCAAATAAATATTAAAATCATGCTCATACGTGTTAAATTTATAAAACGAAATATATAATCACTCTCACTTTTCTTGTAAATTCACTTAAATTTGAATAAGTCTTTTTATTTTATCACTTTCAAATTAATATATTGTTATTCTTATTTCAAACCAAACTTCAAAACGAATATATTGTTGTTATTATAATAATATATTACATTATATTCTTTACGTCACTATACTAAACTTTGATAAAAAAAGCAACATGGCGCGTAACCGAAAAAAGTGACGATTGTTACAAAATTTCTCCCATACGTCGATAAAGAAGTTTCACTTCAATAATTTTAACCTATAATATCTTTACTATAACTTCGATTACTAAACTTCTGCACTTTTAAGCACACTTTACACGGATAACAAAAGAAAATAAAAAATATTACATTTTATAAGAAGACACTTAATACTTGTTTTGGGTAACAAAACAAAATATCACCAAAAACATCCCACGTGCCAACAACATGAAAAATTTAGCCAATAATGTAATAATAATGGAAATCCATGTTACTGCTTTTTTCCAATTTAACTTCATCATGTCGCACTTCCGTCACAATATTTATTATATAACTAGCTGTTACCCGCGTCTTTGTCAGCGTAGAATATAGACATTTAGGCATGAAATATTTTATAATTTCCCTTTTCATAATACATAATATGAGGAAAGCTATCTCTCTCCGATATATGTCGAAAATTTGACAACGGCTTAGTATTATAGTCTTTAGATACAAAGATTAAAACAAGCTAAATTATTAAAAAAGGAAACAAATAACCCGACTGCAACAAAAACATTAGTTTTTTTTTTTGGTTCCCACACGTTGTACTTAAATATTATATAGCATATAATTATGTCACTCCCACAATTAGGATGAATTTAACGACACCCCGTATTCAAAAATCCATCAAACCGTTTAGACTGCAGAGCGTGCAAATAAAATAGACATATGTACATAAATACCCTCGAAAAACATAAGCCTCCTTTTTCACAACTTCGGGTTATAAATTGAAATCATCACCTATTATAATACTTCGACGGATGATTTTTTTAAAACGCGTACCACACTTTATTTACTACCAATAGCATAAACATGAATTTTCATATCCCTAATTTGCGAAAAGATGGGATCCCCGTACACAAATATTCACCCCCTATTTAACCCCTTCAAGTTTCATTTTCACAACAATAGGTATTCTATTACCTTCTTCAAGGACCATTATATCTCTATACCAAAATTCATAAGAATTGCTTCAGCGGTTTAGGCGTGGAAACGTAACAGACAGGCAGTTACTTTCGTATTTATAATATTATTAAGTATGGATATATTTCAAAAAATTGTTAACCTACCCACGAGTATTAGAAATTATACTTCTTTAGATAATACATTTGTGACAAACAACAGCGATTGTAGCTAAGTTCACCACAATACATCAAAAGGTTTAGCAACCAACTTCATAGTGTAGATGATGCACGCGCAATATAAAAATTCATATATTTTTTTCCTTAACGCGCATAACCAAGATAGTTTCAAAAACTTTTTATACTTTTAAAACCTAAAACAATGTTTTTGTTGTTGTTATGTAAATACAAATCTATTAAAAATTCCAACATTGTTAATCGTACTAAAGAATTTCGGGTTTAGTGGATCCCTACCACACCCAGACTTAAATCACAACTAACAGACGTCCATTTAATGACAAGATTACGATAAAGCATTGACAATTTATTGTGAAGTTTAAAACATATTTTAATACAGAATTAGTTTTAACTCTCGAACTGATAACACTTGTGTCGACAAACCAGAATTAAAAAATGTGAACTTTTTAAATGATTATTGTAATATTTGTTTAGTCGCTTGTTTAGCGTAAACGGTATCTAAACCTTTGTCTTTTCCTTTCACGAAGAGAAAAACTATTTAAAAAAATTCCATGGGCGCTGTCATGCCGGGCACTGGCTTTAACTACTTACATACTTTGTTCTATAATATTTTTATAATTCTGTAAGAAAACTTTTTCGTTGTTTCATGCATACTTTCAGTCAATTTTTTAACAAACTTAAAAAAAGACAGACGTTATCTATTTGAATATATTTTTTTGTCATGGATGTTCAGCTATATAACTTCTTTGTTTATGAACCGATTTAGATTTTTTTGTTAGATAGGGGATACCTCAAAGGTAGTTATTGGCATTGGGCCTTCGAGTTAGAAGATACACCAGGGAACTGTGCAAAATCATTAAAGTTGTTTTTCGTTATTGTTAAAAATTGTCTTGTATAGTAAACAGTGAAAGAGCAAAACCATTTTACTACAGCCATATAATATGGAAAAAGAGAATATAATTTCAAAATGTTCTTGCCACTGTACAGACATGCAATAAATGTGATAGATATTCTTCAGAAAAATTATTAAAGTTATTTAGGAATTTGAAGGCAACTGAACCAATATGAAAGACATATGACACGTTACATAAAATATCACAGAATAGAATAACCAATACACCGGCTGGTCACGGACACTGCATTCGGCATATATCTACAGGCGTAACCGTGCCTCTATGACACATGTTACACCTCGTATAAGGCGGTCGCGATCCAGTTATACACGATTCCAAACTTACATCAAAGTTTACTGGATTAAAAACCAGGCGCGGATGAACGCATTTAATTTCTCGGCGCGACAACGATAAAAAGCAGTTCTTAAATGCAGTAGTGCTTTATCTATGACAAATGACTATGTATTATCTGTTTGTTTTTCGACCGAATAGCTGATGATTGGCTGTAATATCTTCGAACTTTTCATCGAATAAACCTTGTGATTGATAGATTATGGTTTACGTTTATAGTGCTATAGCACTCCAGACAATTTCTTAATTCGAAATTTAAATATGTTGATTGATTTATCATGGGAGAATTTTATAATGTTTTTTTTTTAATCAAAACATGACAAGGTCGGTTGTGTTATTTAGTGAGTACAAATAAAATATCCTCTTAAGAAACCTATAAAGAAATCGAAGTTTTCTAACTAAATAACATTTTTTTTATTACACGTATCACTAAGTCTTGGTAACTTTATCATGAAATGAGATTGTATGTATAAAAAAATCCGTGTATGTAACATACATACGTACGCATGTAAAAAGTTATAGTACTGTAAGATGATATTACAAGAGTAGATGCGTTACATGCGCTCTATTTGGCAATATTAAAATCAGGTAATCGCCTGTCATTCTCTTAGTCACGTATTATGCTGTGTCGCGGTTACACATAAATACAACTCGAAATATATACTTACTAGCTGTGCCCCACGGTTTCACCCGTGTTTATTTTATCCGCCATAAACCGCCGCGCCGCCAAGGCACCCGTGTAGTCTATTATAATTGTTCTTCTCGCAAGTATAAATTATTTTAATTGTACATTAAGTCCTAAACTATATGTGTCCAAATAACATACTCTAAAGAGCAAAATTTAACTTCATAAAATTAACATTATTTTGAAGTAACGTTTGTTCGTAGGGATGAATATCCCATGTCTAAAAATAATGATTATAAATCACTTTTTAATTTTCAACAAATCTTTGTCACCAAATAACTTATTGTGGCTTATGTATAAGAGACATGAATATTGTATCGCTGACTTTTTTTTTAGATATACTAAGGATCAATATTATTGTAGAACATTATATTTCCGTATCATTAACGATTACGCCAGCATACGTGGATAAAACAGCTCGGGAGGGCCTCGGCTTCCGACTTACTAAACAAAAATCAATATTTAAGGCTATCTGAGAGTTGTAGCCTAATCTTATATAGCCTATACTATTCCTCGAGAGACTGGCTATCATATACAAAAAAAAAAATTCGAATCCGACTGGTAGTTCTAGAAATTAGCGTGTTTAAAAAAAAACAAAAAACCTTTCCGATTTTTTATGTTAGTATACATTTCGTTCTAACATAAAAAATAACACAACGACTTTCGCATTCTTTCCTTTTTTGTTTACTATATAATTGAAAGCATTATTTATAGCTTGTATGTATAGTTTAATTACGCTGTTTTTTATGACACTGGTGTTGGCGTATGACCCGTCTATATATAAAAATGTCATTGATAGTACCTACTTCTTTGTCGTAGCAAAAGAAAAAATAACTACAAAAATGTTTATCCATCGTGCCAACAACATGATTAAGGTAGCCATCACTGATAATAAATAATATAAATCCGTTTTACCTACTGACTTTTTTATTATGTAAAAATAATAAACAAGGCTTTAATCAATATAATAACAAAAATTAAGTCATTAAAATTTATTCATATTATCTTTTTTTATAATTTTGGACTACATATGCATGTAGGCAATTATGCCAATGTCAAGTGTCATATCCTGGCTCAAATCATTATGTCGCACTTCCTCACTTCCGACTGTACCTACGTAAAATACATTATTGAACAAAAGAGCAACCGCTGGTAAGGCCTATCTAAGCTCGAAGCTCGAATATTTCAATTATAAACAGTAATATGTAATCAAAGGCGTGTCGTGAAGAAACAATATAACATCCGACCAGTATAAATGACACCTTTCCATACGTAAGTAATAGCTTAAAATTGTATTTCATCGTTGAACAATGGTGTCATAAAGCTATACTTAAATTACTTACATCCATGTGTGCTCACCGCCTCACAGACACACGAATTGAGATAAGGATGTGACATACTAATAAATTTACTATAAACTTATCGATAAACTGATCGTCAGTGTCTATGATCATGTGATACATTAATTTTATATTCATTTAATAGTGTGAATAGGGTTTACAGTATTCCTAATTTTAAACTGATACAATTTTCACTTTTTCGATTTGAGAACTCATAAAATGTAAACATTTATGGACTAATATATTATATCCATGCGATAATTATTGGCAGTAAGGGGCTAACTGCCTTTGATTATCGAAAAAAAAAACACATGCTGGTTAATAAAACATTTCTAAACTTCACTCACATATGATTCATGGAGTTCGTGGTTAATTATTTAGTATACTTAATAATGATAATACCAGACTTTATATGTTCGGTAGTACTCTAGTGCTTCTTTCCGAGAGAAGGATGTTACGGTCTCAAATGGAATTCCAGTCGGCAAGACATTTGAAGATTATTTGATTGACGAAAGCGTTACTTTGCGGTAATCCATCGTAAATATTTTATCCGAAATTTATAACAACAAAAATATACGAGTAATATGTTGCACAAGAGTTATTATTATGTATTTTACATTGTTGTTTTGACGTGACAACGTCTTATAAATTGGTTTGCCGGGTGACACTTCAAGAAACTGCGTTACGCTCCGCTCACGTTATGCGCTCACAATGAGAGCGAGTGAGAGGCACGCGTCCCTTCCACTCGGGCATGGTTAGCCCGCCTAAGAGCGAGAGAGACAGACATAAAGTCGTTGTCACGTAAAACTTTCGCCCGTATACCGACTTTACAGGCAACCAATTTTTTTCATTATTATTAATATTTACAACGTTTATTCTTTTTTATGATATATTATTTAATTAAGTACTAATTTAATTTAAATAGGTTACTTTATAATTTTCAAAATTTTTAATATCATTTGCTTAAGACATTTATTTACACATTTTTATTATCAATTTTACTTAATATTTAAACTTTTTATGTTGTAGAAGGTATAAATTACTATTAATCAGTTGTAGGTGGAGCAAGCAGAAAAACAATACACTGTTTAAGAACATAACAAATAATATTATCATATATTATACCTACATATTAAAAATCAATTTCCAACCCCCGAAAACCCGGTCCGAACATAACAAAAGCTATCGAGGAAGCCAGTTAAGTGGCCGCTGTATTTATACGTGTTGTATGTATAAAACATCAAGCAGCCGGTAACATGGGGTAGCTAGGGAGATAAATATTGTATGAGGAACACAACTCGGCAGTTTAGACCATCAATTATTAACTGCGGTGGAAAAGACGTACACTCGACTTTTTACATGTATTGTCCCGTTTGTTTGCTTTATTGCCATATCCCTGTGACATTTACTGTGGCTTTAGATTATTTTATGTGACCGTGGAACGCTATCTTGAATATAAACAGCATGCTTATGTTTCTGCTTAATACAAGTAAAATTCTAACTTACATATATATCCTTATTTGTTCTTTGTTCATGTTTATTGCACATTTCTATACTAGGTACTGTTTTTACTTCATTTGATACTGAACGGAGCTCATTAGTATCTAAATAGTAGTTTCATAATAATTTTAAAATAGATTTAAAAAAAAAATTGTAATAATATATAATAAAACGGAAATCTGTCACCGGGCATCTTATAAATGTGTTGCGAATGATGCACTCAAGAACTGAACTACTTTGCAAAAAAAACGGGCATCTAAGGAAATTTACGTTCTAAGGTCGATTTCAGTTAATTAAATTGAATTTAATTGTTTGAAGTAATCTGTATATTTATAATCGTGTAAATTTAAGTAATCAGCAAAAACAGTTTCAGCAAATCGCGCCTTTATTAATGCAATTTTACAATAATGATTATTATTTTTCTTTTAATTTAAAAATTTAAATTTGGAACGTAAGGAATCACGCCAGGATGTTTCAAATAACATGCCAATACATCGTAAAATTAAAAAATGTTCATTGAAGTAGAGAGAAAAATCTAAACTACCCTTTTTTAAACCCACTAGGCTTAGTTACCATCTTGGGCCATGTTGTCACTTACCATTAGTTGAGATTATGAATAAACGCTATTACCCATAAAGAATATAAAAAAAATCACATAATTAATATTCAATTTGTAAACTACATTTTTGAATTATTTTTCTAATTAATATGATGTATAATAAACCATATTATAAGAATTTTCATAATCTTGCTATTCTTGACCTCCCTTAACTGCAATGTTTTAGACTGATGCTAATTCACACAATGCTTTGATTTCCATATAATTATTTAACTTTTTATTGTCTTGTTTTTGATTAAGTTCTAATTTTACTACATTCACTTATATGTCATGTTTTCTAAGTACCAGAATAAAATAACATATTACTACAACTTCGTTTTAAATCACAACGTAAGAGTCCATTTAATAACTATAAAAATATTAAGTAATACAGATATTACCTTATTTTCAACAGACTTCAAAAAAAGAAAGCGGTTCTCAGTCCGAATGTATTTTTTTGTGGATGAACCAGCCATAATTTCCTTGTTTATGAACCGATTTGGATGGTATTTTGTTTCGTTGGAAAAGAGATTACCTCAAGGCAGGTCTCAATTTAATTTCACTGGCAATGGACCTTCGACTTCGAAGATACTCCTGAGAACTCCTCAAAATCAAAGAAGTTGGGATTCTTTATTGTTAAAAATTATCTTGTAGACTTATATATTATCAGAATCAAAAAGGGTTTGTTACAATTTAGATGGAATTTCCAGAAAGTATTTACACGACTCGTATATGACTACCCTTATAGCTTTTGTTGTCATGTTCGTTTCGATACGTATCCTTAAGCACAGACAAATCGAATTGGAATCGTTGTACGATATAACACGTAATCTTACTAAAATGGCAGCTGTAGGAGCGTCTCGTCTACTTTATTTATTTACTCGCCCTGCTTCATTTTCTACCTTTAATTCTTTTCCCTTGTATAAGTGAATATTAAAACTCCCAGAATTAGGGTGGCAATATGATTCTTCTAAAACGGCACGTTTATCAACCGCAAAGAGTTCTTTTTTGCGGGCACTTGTGAATTGCAATTTCTTTCTGCTAAATCTATTTTATTTTCAAAGTATTCTCAATCTTATGCAATTGGAGAAGAGTTGTAAATCCATCGTCATGTTCTGGCAAGGCGTTCTGCTTCAGTTGTCTAGTAGATAATTGTTTTCTTGTACATTGTCTCCTTAGGAATTAGGTAACAAATCTGTTTGCTGATTGATACGAGAATAGTTAGGGTGCACCAAGGGAGATGTGTGTTCCTGTGTCGTTAGTTTTTATTACACATCGTATTTTCCCCATTCGAGGAAGGTAAAAGGTTCTATCACGAACACCGATGGTGAATTACTTTCATTAATTACCAATTTTTTTTTTTTTATTCACTCGATGAAGTTAGTACCGTACAATTGATGGTAAGAACATTTAAATTAAAAATAAAGGTACCACCAAGCGATCATGATACATTGTCATTCATAACCGTCTATAGGCTAGAAAATAAAACTGATAAATAAAAATAAAATAATCATCTAAGCAAAAAATACCTAAACGACTCCAGATTCATCGTCTGTATCATAGTGAGTGTTCTGAAGAGCTGTTGAATATAATTCCCCTCCTCTCTTTTCCACAACCTAACCATGTTGAACCATGAAAATGTGGAATAATCTTTCGACCAATATGTTCCTTCTTTCTTACGACATCGGGTCCTTCAAGCGTGCTGTGAGGAGATATTTATCCAGGCCGGCATGACCGCGGCAACCGCCGATTTTTTCCACCATGTGCGATCGGTGATTATATCTGGTACATCTTCCCCGTTGTTTTGCAGTAGGTTGTATTAATATAGATGAAGATATCTGAGATGGATACTTCTTAAAAAATTTAAATTTCGCTCATAAAATGCTGTAAACGGTTTCTACGTTTTGTACAAAGAAATTTTCCCTTAAAAAACTATTTTTGAATTAGGATTCAAATTGTAAAAGTAAATAACGTAATGATAAACATAAGAGACATTAAGATTTAATATGACTTTATGTAAATACCCTTCAAAATTAGAGGTTCTCAGGCGTTCAAAAGAATCTACAGACACTGTAGTGTCATAATATCATTGAATTTTAAAACTAAAAGCAAATGAAAAACGCATTAAATAATTATATTATTCAGTCCCACCATCTATTATGTACGGAGGTTTTACGAGATCAACAACTTGGAAGTTTTAAAACGCTCCTCGGATTTATTTGACTGTTTTGATAACTGGCAAATGTAGGGCTGTTAACTTTTTACTTTCATCGGCGTCTGCTACTTTTATAGCGTCTACAAATATTTCTTCGAAGTTCAAATTTGTATTTTATGTGGTAAAAATGGTTGTATTGTTACTACCTACATAACATATTAAATAAGGTCTCCTTGGTCCGACGTTGTCGTGATTTTTTATTATAAGTATTATTTTGACGTCGCAGAAGAACTTGTTAATTTAATTATTTTTTTAAGTCTCACTTTAGATTCTTTTTAATTCTTCATATTTGGGTTGATATAAGGTGGTGGCTCCCTTTTAAGAATTGTCTATGGATTTTTGTAGCAACACAGACTTCACGTTTCTAGTTAATGCACAACGACCATAATACATCACACTAGATTCCTCCAAATATATAACTATAATATGTATAACATAAGTTAACATGACAAATAAACATACCGGGGAAAAATCCATTGCAAGTTCTGTTTTCTATAATCTCCGTTTTAGTGGTTTTGATAGACTGATCAATGTATGCTCAACACACATGTGGTTATCCTATAAGGGGAGTCAACCTCTTGTTATTGCCAAGAATTCTACTACTGTGCCATAAGTATGAACTTAGCTAGAATTCTTGCTGTAGCTTTTTTTTATAGGTATCTCTACCGTTCCTTATATATGTACTTTCATATACATATAGTAAAACACTTTTTTTGACATTATAAATAGAGAATTCAATATTATTATTTGTAATAGATTCCTTCCACTTCATTACCTATGGGGAAAAATACACTAAACTTCGTTAAACTTCATTAATAAATTTTGTTAAAAGTAATAACCTGTAAAAATATGAACGAAAATATTAAGATGACGTTAACACAATTACGATCATAAAAAATTACACCAATTTGAAATACCGGAAAAATAATTTTCTAATTCAGTTTTAAGCGAACAGTTTTCATGAGGAAAAAAGCGCGGTGAGATCCTAAATTAATTAATAAGGCAAATCTTAATTAGCTTGTATAAATTTGTTTGAGTGAATCACCCTACCAGGCAAAATGAAATTAGAGCAGAGTCAGAGAAAATAACTGGATCTGGCAGTAATTTCTCCCGTGTTAACCGCCGCGCCGCCACACCCTTGTAGGCTATCGTTGTTTTCACTATTTGTTCTTGCCTACAGCTTATCAGGTTGCTTTACGTTCATGGTTACAGCTAGAGCTACCCTTAGAGTAGAAGTGTGAATATGCCTTATACCTGTCCTCACACTGTCACAAAATACTATAAGAATTTTTGCAAATATGATTCATGCAAACACAAAAAAACAATCCTTGGGCTTTATATTATTGCAGTAGATTAATAATACTAGATTACACAAGAAGTGAAAAAAGAGGGAATTTAATTCGAGGGACTGATTTGGATCCCGAGAGCAGCGAAGGTTTCCGGGATTCTAAAGTAGAATCCCGAGCGGAGCGAGGGATACAAGGACCGAGATTAATTTTCTTTCCCGAGTTATGTACTCTACTTTTTACCATTAACTGCGTGGGAACTTCTTAGGCGGTGATACTTTTTGTTTGGTTTGTCGCGCTTGGAGATCAGTCAGTGTAAATGCGGTAATAAAAAGGGGTATTAAGAAAGAAGAATGGACGAAGGAAAGAAAGAAAGAAAGATAGGATAAAAATACATTTATTACCTTAAAAATACAGGCACACAGTTTTTAAAAAGCCAATTAAAATTACATAGAACACTAAAAATTAAAGAAAAAATAAGTAAAGATAAATATTATAAAGGTCGTCACCATCATACACATAGTAAAAAAGCCATCAATGATTTTTATTTCAAGAAGTTTCACTTCAATCACGTTTACCTGCAATTTTTTTATACATTGTTTACATCATTCGTGCTTGTTCTAATTTTAAAAAGTTTTTATTCTCTTGTGAGTAAAAGAATGTATTTATTCACTGTTATCGATGAAAAAAGGCCCTTTTTTGAGTGACAATGGTAAAAAATAAATTATTATTATATATAATACTAGCGACTGTCCGCGAATTTGTTCGCGTTAATCTAATGTAATATTATAATTCCCACTTTTCCACGACAAGAAAACACATCACTGAACGCTTAGTGATTATAAAAATCGTAGTTTCTTAATGCTTCATTAAACAACTTTTTATTTTATGAAGACATCATGATATTTTTTTAGATAAAAAGCAAGGCATTAGATATGCCTCATCTATACACTTGCCATTTGCCACGAACTTCAAACCTCTACAAACGTTTGGATAAAATACGCAAGCCAAACACGTTTGCGAGTGCGCTAGTGTGTTTTGGTAAGCAAACATGGCGGACGTCGACCTTGTTTCGGTTATAATATTTGGTTTAATCTATGTTTATTGTAAAGAGAAGCAAAAATAAACGAGGGGAAAATAATAGGATCGGGAAAATTCATTAATGAAGATAAATAAAAATTCAAAGAAACCGTACCAGGTTTTTTTTTTCAATTGTATAACAATTATTTATTTCACGCAAGCGATACTAACCACACGCAAACGTGTGAACGCATCACAAGCGCTTGTCACAAGCTCCTTTGATTTGTGCATCAAATACCGACTTCGCTCAGATCGCTGGCAAGCCAACGCAAACGCTCTATCCACACGTTTGAATTTGTGAATGTTTGCCAAGGTTTGGCAATCATGTGGACTTAAAGAGTATCTAACTTCCTCATTAGTCTAGTGGTCCTAAGCGCAACTGCTATACTCGAGGTCCTTGGTTCAATTCCCAGATCAAGCAAAGTGTTTTTGAATTTTTGTATGAAATTCTCAGTAGCAGCTCGAAATTTGGCTTTGTGCCCGATTATTAGCAATAGGCTCGCCCCCTATTACATGGGACCTAAAAATATACCCGGCGAACAGCAACTGTACATTAGGCGTGAAGGTATGTTATGATATTCGAGGAGTAAAGTAAAAAACATCCCGTAGTGTTAGCTTGATGAACGCACCATGGTAAACTTCTGTCATTGTATTTATATAGATTATTATAATAAGTGTAAATACTTTAGGAACGTTTTCTTACAAACCACGTAGTGTCACTTATCTCTACTAGGTGGAGTTTGATATATATGTAACAACAACAACATAAATAAACATTTTGAAATTACTAATTGCTTTCGCGCTACGTTTGGCTTATTTAAGGAAAGTTTAATTGTTCATCACTTTATCTAATTATAAAGACGCGGCCTTAGCTCGGGAAACTCGCGGTGAACGTTACTAGAGCTGTCCTCACACGTACACGTATCGATAAAGTTTTTTATTGATTTCCAAAATCGGTTTCTTAATTGTATAGTTTATTTAAATGATTATTACATTGTAATTATTAAAAAGGCAATAAAAAAAACCCTAACGCAACATAAACACTTGACATTTTTAAAATTGTTTTTGCTTATTTTATTCCCAGATGTCGTACTTAAATATTATATGGCTAAGTCACTCCCACAATTAAGATGAATCTAACGACACCTCGTAACATAACCCTCCTTATTCGCAGTCGGTTAAAAATCGGATAAAATTGTAGGTTGTTCGATACAATTTCCGCAATAGTTTCTAAACAAATTTTAGATAAATTATAAAATCTTTTTTGGTTTGTTGTCTATACAAGAAAGCGTAATAATGAAAACCTATTAATAAAATTGAGAAAGGAAGTCCCGATTTTCCTAAAATAACAATTAAAATTTATAACTCTTGGTGACATTAGACTGTGGCTGTATGTACTCCCAGTTAATATTGATTGGAGATGTCCTTAAATCGAGTGAACAGACACATAAAGAAAAATGAAATGCTATTCATTGGTAAGCATTGGTAAGCGATAAGGCTATTTCTCTTTGAAAATATTCGTAATATTCTGAATTAGGTTTTTACGGCAACAAATTGTAAATTTTTTACAGAAAATGTTAAAATCCGGAAAAAGTGAACATCCCTTTTTCTATCAGGTTTTTATATAAACTTAAAACCGTAACTCACGATTCATAAGATGTATATGCTTAATATTTTTTTTGGTTTGTTTATGGTCACGGAAAAGTTTTCAGGAAAAACGTTTTCATGGAAAAAACAAACGAGATATATGGCGCCTTTGGTCGAGTTATTGACTATTAAAAAGAGCACAACAATGAATGCCGGGGCAATCGTATTCGATCCTACAGTATCTGATTGTTATGAAACTTTGGTGAGTTATTGTACGCGCATACCCGTGTGCGAGTCGTTTCATTTCCAGGACAACGGGAATAAAGTCACGGAAAATATAGTTGAAAATTAGTATCTATCGATATACTAAAACATCACTAAACCTCCTGCATTAACCGCTCTAATAAAGTTCTTGCAACGTTATAATAAACTTAACGCTTTGTTCAATCATTTATTATCGTCGTATATACCATCCAACTTAATGGGAACTTCGCCGACTCGTTATAACCCCCTTTTTGATTAGAGCGTTCATTATCCCTGGAGGGGGTGGAGGGCCCCGGTTAATTTGGCGCTTAGAGCCGTCAGAGTGGCCATACATCAGTCGAAACTTTGAATTCGAATGAATTAACTTTATCTTCATATTAGTGTCAGTTTTAATGAAATGTGAATTATTATGAGAAGAAACTTATGTTGCTTAAATTTATTGTACTATCCAATATTTATCTGTTTGTTTTCGCTAATAATGGTTCATATTATTTAAGATCTGTACAAAAATATGTCTTTAACAAAGTATTGTATCTACTTAAACCAACATTTTAATAAATTTACCTTTTTTTTTAAACAATGATGGCTCAGCGATAGTGTGTATGGACACTTCGTCAATCGACATGAGTTCGAATCCCTGGAATGAGTCCCAGTTTTCGGTGTTTAACACATGCTGAAAACACAGCATGATTTCAGGACTTTTTCTAATACCCGCCTGGCTAGCTACCATCCTCAAGTTGAAAATCTTTCGGCAAGCACCTATAGGTGCGTTCCGGCAGCTGCACTTGAGAGCCAGTTTTCCCTCTAGGCTTGATAAAGAAATCACAGATTTTGCAGTTGTTCCGAAATTCACAAATTTACTATTTTTTTTAATAACGTATATCCATTGTTCGAATCGTGACTTATGGTCTCGAATACATTAAAAATCAAATAGAAAAGAGCACTATCATTTATTCCACATCTTTCCAATTTTCTGGTCAACAGTATTTATTTAGTGACACCAAGGTGAGGTTATAACTAACAAAATAACACATATACAAGTAAATAACGTAAAGAAGTTCACACAGATATGCAGTAATATAATTATATAAATTTCGTTGGTAAATTTAGCTAAATAATTGCGTGGTTACAGTTTTCTCAAGTTCGATAGAACTGGTTTGAAATAGATCAATGTCTAATATTTTGGAAATGGTATTAACTTGTTTACTAAATCTGACTAAAAAATCATTTTTTTCTATATGATGACTTCCACATTAATATAACTTAGCAGTTCTGCGCAGTCTACTATACTTTAGTAATTTTCAAAAGATATGATTGTAATATCCGCAAAACGTCTGCGTTCTTCTTCTTCTTCTTCCTGACTTGGCAACTAGTCCTCTTTAATGAAGACCATTACTGCCATTATCAAGGGAATATAGTGTCCTGTCTTATGACGATTTCAATATCCTAACAAGATGGTGGCCCCCTTGTTAGAATTATCTAGGTAGTTTTTTTGGGATCCCAGAATGCATGCTTTCAGTTTATAATTATAATCCATTTCACTTATACACAAAACCAAACTATATCATGCAAAACGCGATAAATATTACATAATATTGGGTCAAAAACCTAAGAAAATGAATTCACAATAAAAACCACAGCATGTCATTTCAAAATTCCGCCAAAAACTCCACGTCTGCCTTCATGTAGAGGAAAAATGTGATTGGATTTACAACTAAAGAAATAGTATGGTAACGTTTACTTTTGTAGTGTATGAATCTAAGTAACCTCTTTTGTATCCGTTATAAATATTATAGTTCGGGTAAGTACCAAAATTAAACAGTATGTATCTTTCCCTAAAATGGTTTTCCAAATAAATTGCCGAATTGGTCCTACCATCTCAAGTGATACGCTTTCCAAGAAACAGCATTTAATTTGTTATACAGTGTAAACTCTTTATAACGAAACTCAAAGGACTGAGCATTTTTTGTCGTTATAGAGAGTTATCGTTATATGGAGTGAACAAAAAAACCACCAAATTAACAATAATTTTTAATATGTATGTCGTAGATAATAAATGCTTATAAATTATTGTTTACACTTATAGTCTGATAACTTTGTCTGACGTTTTTGCTATGCCAGTACTTGTTTTGTATTATTTTATGTATTCTATTCATATCTAGATATGTGGTGGAATCGTCTTCCTACACTTTTCTTCGTGATAGAGAATGGCGTATCACTATAAAGAGTGTTTCAATATGTGGGTTTTAACGCAAACCAACCAAGTTGGGATCACTTCAACGTTATAGGGAGTTTATCGTTATAAAGGATAGCGTTATAAAGAGTTTACACTGTATATTTAAAATTATAACAGTAAAAATAGCTATTTAAAAATAATAACAACCGTCATTCACTTTTGACTTGAAGATACCCAGAATGTAATTATCGGAAAATACAAACTCCTGCAATGAGTACCACTCTTTAGCGGTGCGCATGATAAATGTGTAAACAAAACGCTTCGTGCGCTTTGGTGGAATATCAACCATACATCGCCAGCGCTTCGCCATATCTCTTCGTCCAATGATGGCTGGGGGACGGGGAAATCAAATCATGCAATTGCAACGCACACTCGCTGAAATTTATCCGATAAAAAACCGATAAACTGGCAACTTTACGTCGCCGCGTCGATGTTCAATCCTCTGCAGCATTGCCTCAACTAGTGAATCGTTGCCAATGAGTCTTTTGGCAAGTCTTTCGGTTGCCTGCAATGCCTCAAATTGGTAGTTGGCCGATCCGTCCCAAAGATGGCAGCAGTACTCCAAGCACAAGCGGACTTGCGCTTGATATAGATGAAGCATCTGATCCGGCATGAAGTACCGTCTCACCTTTGCAAAGATAGCCGGCATGTTATCAACCAATTGAGCTTTATACTCAATGTAGGCCAGTATAATGTCTATCTGTCACATAAAGTAACGATAAAAATGGTAATCCCACGATTTCAAAAACCCTAAGAAATAACACGCGGCATTTTATAAAATAAAAACACTTTTATTTGAGTACGATTTAATCTCGTTTAGCGTTCATTATTTTAAACCGCTAATGAACATTTAAAACCGATATTATTAAGAGAGCTGACAACACTATCGAATGAATCGAAAATGTTCAATTACGATAAAATGCTCGCACACAATCATGGCTCTTTGAAAGCAGCGTTTGCGATATCGACATCGCTTGCTTTAAAAGCTTTATTATTATACAGGTTGCTTCATTTGTTTTAACCCAACTGCGTCAAATGAGGATTATGTTTTTCGATCGTATGTATGTCTATTTCATTGTCACGCTCTGTAGCCTATACAGTGTCATCACAGATCTCTATGAGTGAGATGGATTTTATCATACGAGGTGTCGTTAGATTTGTCATAATTGTGAGAGTAACATAGGCTATTTAATATTTAAGTACAAGGTCTGGGAGTCAAATAAAAAGTAAAAATAGAAAAAAAATGTAGTCAAGTGTTTTTGTTGCATTCGAGTTTTTTTTTTGTTTCCTTTTTAATAAATTAGATTGTTATAGTTCAAAACTGAAAGTGTCAACAAATCTTCATAGATTGTCTCCAGATCTTCATTGTAGAAGCAATGATGACTCAGTAGTTCATCGACATGAGTTCGAATCCCTGCAATGAGCTTGAGCTTTCGGTGAAGGAAATCATCGCGATGAAACCATAGCATAATGGTAGGGTATTTTCTAACGCCCGCCTGGCTAGCTACCACACTCAAGTAAAAATCTGTCGTAAAGCACCTGTAAGTTTAAGTAAGTGCAAGTTTGTAGTAACGTGTCACGATCTTGACTACACGAGTGAAATTGTAAAAGAAGCTTTGTATAGCTTCAAAAAACCTATGAATGTCACGACGACCTGTATAAGAAAATAATTCAGTATGATACATAAACAATAATGTAATTTATTTTCTTTGTGTTAAAGGTCATTTTAAATAATTTGATAAGGATGTCGGTTGCTTGCGCAAATTGAAGCTAAAAGGTGGAATTTAAGAGTACGGCTTTTCTTTATCTGAATCTTAATTAATCGATACGTTAAGTCATTGTTTAAAGAAAACTATAGACTTTTATTTTACAACTTTTGTTCGCAACTTCGTTGCCGTTGTTTTCGAAATTAAATGACTCACGCGCCACCTATTGGTACAATGATTGTACTAATTCAACCTTCACAGTCTTGCACAAAATAAATCATCAAAATTTTATCGCAATCTAGTGAATGATTTAGGAATACATAAAATACCAACAAACGAATAAAGAGACATTCTTTTTTATAATTGAGTCGGTACCCATGATTTTAACTATCTACAAATAAATGCACGTTCTGATTAATGAGAGTTGGGGGGACGACGACGACGACGACGAGTGGTTATGTGAGACGCCGTAGAGGGTTGCAGTAAGTAGAGACCCACCTACTACTGCCGGGCCACCGCAAATAGAAAACAGTTCGGTACAACCCTAACTGTCTCCCACAGCTGCCGAATCTGTGCAATGGAAAGAGCCCCCCCCCCCCTATCGAATTCTTATCTATAAATCAGCGTTTATGCAGCATATAATGCTAATCTGAGCTCAATCGGTCATGTCGTTCAGAAGTTATAAAATCACGAACAGACGCACACATTTTTTTTATATTTTAAGTTTAAGTTTCTTTAGTGCCGTTGTGATTAGAAACGCGATGAATCGAAAAAGCGACACTAAAAATAGTTCAAACATACATCTATAGGGTTTAGCCTGCGAGAGAATGAGGTAGAATACATTATTCACGGTCAATGCAAGTCTTGATTGTCGTCGAATTAGCCTAGCGGTGTGACGACAAGACTTGGAAACTCTGTATGTCTGTCTGTCTCTCAGTTTATTCTAGGTATGACCGGGTTGGACCAATTTTAATTGTACACTCGCAGATAGTTGATGTTATAAGGAGTAACTTTTAACATTTAGCGTTCTGCGCAAATAAAAATCCATTCGGGCACTTAAATGACTTACGCTGAGTAACCCATATCAAATTAATGTAGTACATAATTGTAGATTTTCGAAAGACCTACAAAAAAATCAGCTATCTATCTTTTAAGGATCACCCATAATAAGCATTTTTGTCTATAGAATAACCGAGAACGGGGGTAGCAAGATTCACGCGTGTGCCTGATCGACGACATTCTGTAGTCCACCCGAGCGTTGCCGCCGTGGGCTAGTTATTTATAAAAAGGAACATCACTTTACTTAGAATGTACATACATTATGTACCTATGACAACAAAATAATTTGATATTTTGATGAGGTCTATTGTTTTTGTTGTCTTTCAGTTGAAAGACGTCCTCTGTTGGACATAGGCCTCCGACAAAGAACACCACAATGTACGGCCCTATGCTAATCACATCCAGCGGTTTCCTGCGACCCTCACCAGGTCGTTAGTGCACCTTTTGGTGGATCTGCCCACGCTGCGTCTTCCAGTACGCTGTCGCCACTTGTTATTATCTGTGGATCTCCTCATTTCTGATTGAATCACGCAGAAGATCTCAGGCCATATCCCTCTCCATTGTCTTTTGAATTACCTTGAGCTATCTTATGAACCTTATAGTTAGTGACCACGTCTCATATACCATATTTAATCTCTGGCAACACACACTTTCGTTTGGTATTGGTCAAATATTTTCGTCTTGAGACATTGCGGTATTTAGGATGAAAAAAAGTTGCGTACCTTCCCAGACGCTGTGCATCCCATTTGGATTCAATGATTGACTTCTTTGTCGAAGCTGGATTTACGTAACTGGATAGTTTGTTCCAGGTAAATATGTTTAAGAATAACTTAAAACGTATATGTTTACGTAAGTTGGCGCAACATGGACGTTCGATATAATCTTCGTTTTATCCATTTTCATCTCGACCAACTCGTTCCGAGGCTTTAGTGAGACTATCGAGCATAGATCCTCGAGATCCTCCATATTCTCTACCAAGAATACTATGTTGCTGTTTGTGAAGAAGAGTACCATCACATTTATGTTTTATGCCTGCGGTGTTAAAGGTACTTAGGACTCTTAAGTATAGTAAGTACTGGTTTACCACTTACCTCCAATAGTTTAGCTGTAATTCCATCATCTCCGGGAGCCTTGTTATTCTTAAGCTGTTTGAGGGATATACTAATCTCCTACACGCTGATGTACGAGATGTCTTCGGTATTGTGCCAGGTTAATCTGGCACTTGGACCTCGAGTTAGTTTCATATTGGGTTTCTTCGTTGATGTGTATAATTATCTATAGAACTTCTCGAGCTAAGAGAGCTCAAGAGGTCAGGTTCGGATGATACGATTCTGCCGTCATCAGTCAACAGCTTTGTTAGCTGGCTTTGCTCAATAAACAAATCTTTCGCGAATACTCTGGAGTCTTTGATTCGCTCTATGACCTATTAAATACGATTTCCGTATGATTCAATAGGATAATGAGTAATTAAGATTTAATCGTTCAAAGAATAATTAGGATTTCATAGTGCCGAATGAAAGAAAAAAAAAACATTTATTTGACACTAAAAATACGAACATAATAAACACAACACATTAAACAAGGAATTAAAAAAAAATATTACTAGTTAAATTTATACATACAAAAGCCGTACTTAAGATCAAAAGGGACCTCAGTTCAGCATATGCTATAGCAAAAATGCTATAGGGCTGGTTTTCAGCCGGGGCCAAACTACATACTAAAAGCCTCAGATTAGACCAGACCATGATCATTAATGCATAGAGACAGGGGTTGGTGGCGAAAAGAAAGGAAGAACATGAGAAAAGTTTTTTACACCAAAAAGAACATTACCTACCTACAATGTACAGCGATGTTTTAAAAAACTTGAACCCAACCATATGTACTGCTTCCGTGAAACCGTCTTTATAATTTTCTACGCTGCTCTCTAGGTAGTCAAAACGGTTTTGGAGTTCCAGCTAAAAACTCTCCGAGTTTTGGAGTTGGATCAGTGTTGGGCGAAACTGAGACTTCATCAGTCAAGATCTTTCAAGCTTGAAATTAAGATTCAATATGCCTCGTACCATACAATGATCGCTTCCGGTTTTGGCTATCAGAGCTCATCCATCCATGTTATAAAAAATTGTTGAGTCGTTTTTTTAGCATACTAAGTAGGTATAGAGCTCATTATTCTCAGAAAAAATTATGAAATTTGATCTGTTTATTTTTGAACATTTACTACTTAATTCGGTTTTAACGGCTTGATCGATTTTTTAAAAATATTTTATAAGCGGGAAGCTTGACATTTCATTGCACATAAGAATTAAGAATAATACTTTCAAAACAATATTTTTGATGTAACTGATTTTGATGAAAATTTATGGACAATCATATTTTATCATTATTATTGATAGGTTATGAGAATTTTTGATAATGCTTTTAGTAACCACAAATTTTTTTTTTAAATAATTCTCTACCGATTTTTATAAAATTTTGTACAAGGAAAGTATATATCATTCCATAATTGATAGACTAGAAGAATCATTAACAACATTTTTGGAGATACTTAAAAAGTATATTTTCTCAACTGATAAGCTATAAGAAATGTTAGTAATTATAAATTAAATTACGAAATGAAAATAAATACTACGTAACAAACGTGTGAAGACCCGCGGGGCTCCACTATTATATAACTTATAAGGTGTCATTGTAAAGGACGGCAAAAACTAGTTTTGCCTGGAGCGGTAAATTAGCTATATCAGGCCCTCCTAAGTATATAACTGAACTCGAGCCATGACTTATAGAAAATATTTTGTCCACGTAAAAATGATCAACAGTAATCTTCATGAAAGATGATTGAATCACCAGATCAAAAAAAAAAAACAACTAAAACTGACTTAGAATGAATTTTAAATAGATCGTTTAAATTAATATACTGTGATCCCGGAATTGAAGCAACGAAAATAACTTTATCCGAAACTATTATATAAAATTAAAGTTGATATACAAAATTGCTACAAAACGGGTTTACAACCGAATAATAAAGCGGATGGCCCTAACATTATGATTATTTTTAACGCGGCGGGATCTGATTTATCTTTATTAAATCTCAATATTTAGAAATATCACTGATAAAAGTTATTCGAAATTCCAATCCCTTATTAAAATTTTATCGGATAGAGACATAATCTCACTTGATAGTATTAAGAGAGGAAGCAAACAAAGATAGTGGACACTTTAAGAGCGGCTTGTACCAAATATTAATTAAAAATATTTAAAATTCGTTTTACTAAATAGTTTTATATTTAAATGCATTTAGGTTTATTAACCCACTTTAAAAAACGAAGGAGGCTACTCTCTTAGAATGTATATAATATTTATATATTTTTTAAACTTAAACTTTAAACTTAAACTTTAACTTTAAACTTCTTTGTTTATGAACAGATTTGGATGATTCTTTTTTTGTTGGAGATAGGGTATATATACCTCAAGGGTAGTCATTGGCACTGGACCTTCAACTTCGAAGATACACCAGAAAACTGCACAATCATTGGAGTTGGTTTCTTTTTTGTCAATAATTGTCATGTTTATATTAAGTGTTTGAATTTATAATTTAGCTAAATGTATTTGTCGAGTCGGCAAAGATCTAGTTCTTCAATTGTAGTTTCTTACTTGATTTTTCTTTTTCCCATAAGTAATTTACTATTTCTATTTACCATGTACGCTTGGCAACACATAGATTAAAAAGATGATTGTTATATTATCCGTGTCCTGTTAATGTTCCGATGATGATTTGTGATTAAAGTCTGTTCACGTGTAAAAAGGATTTGGAGATCTTGGGATTAGCGAGGAGTCAGTGATTCCTTAGCTTCTTTACGGTCTGTCAGACTGTTCCACTCTATATCTCTGAGTCGTCTCGTTCTCAAACCTACCTATTTCTGTTTTGATTTAGCATAAAGGAAGATGAATAATTGGTTCCAGACCCGACACTATTGTGTCGAATCCCCTTCTCACAAGATCCTCCGCTGTGTCATTACCCACGTGGTATGTCCCTTTATCCATTGAATGGTTATACTATTTCCCTATGTTCCTACACCAAAACGGCTGGAGCGATTTTAATGAAATTTTCAGTAAATTTTCATATTAGCTCAGCGGGTGATTTTGTAAAGTTTCGTAGTGATAGGATTAATGTTCCCTAAGGACTCCAAAACGGCACAGCAACGCGTGGCCGGGATCGCTAGTATATGATAAAACTAAGGACAATATCCAAAAACGTATGAAGTAACGAAACATATCTGATTGTTTATTGTTTTACTACATTATATTTTAACATTTTGTGATAATTATTGCATTGTATATTTATTTTCCGTGCTCGTGGGTATCTAAAATAATCTTAACCGACGGACTAATAATCGTTACTTAAATAATCCTTTGATTATTTGAATTATGTTGTTTATTTTTATTTGCGTCATTTATTCAAGAGAATACGAAAAATGAAATAACTTCCAGACCCTATCATGGGGCGCCGATTTTTATAACAGATCAAAGAAACTCATTATAATTTCGAAGTAACTTGCAAAGACCAAAAAAAATCTGACAGTAACAGTTTTCTAAATGCATACTAAAACAATTATACAGCTTCAAGAGTTTTTAGGGAGTTCTTACATTGCCATGTAGTGATTTTTGTTTTTATTCATATACTAGCTTAACCCGCGACTTGGTTGGCGTAGATGTTAAGAACATTAGTATTTAGTATTTTATGTGTTAATCAAGGTTATAAACTATCAGTGTGTCTAATTTCATCGAAACCCATTGAGTCGTTTTGCGTAAATGAGTATCAGACATCCAAACATATAAACTTTCAGATTTATTATATTAGTAAGATAGAAAGCAGGATAAAATTTTGTTTAATTTTAATTAAATTACGGTTTTATTCTTATTGTTTATCAACGTATGTACATATATTGTAATCTGCAATGTAAACCTTGATAAATTTTTCACTCGGAACGTAGATATTAAAGTGAAAACAATAGAAAGTAATTCATATTTCACAATCGAACATAAACTAACCACAAACATAAATTGTTAACCACTGTTAAGTCATGTACTTTTACCGGGATTAAAAAGTATTCCAAGTGTTCATACAGATATCTGTGTGCTAAATTTTATTAAAAACAACATAAATTATCCACAAACATACATTGATAATAGTGGTTAAGCTATGACTTTTACCGGGATAAAAAGTATCCTAGGTGCTAATTTCGATTATAGATTATCTGTGGGCCAAACACCCATAATTTCAGATTTATATATTTATTTAAGTAAGATACAGATGGCATTTTCTAAATAAAGTTTCGTTTTAAACTTGATTTGTTTTGTTTTGCACAAATGAAGTGGATTGGAAATAAGATGTAGAGAAATAATTATAGGACAGGGACACTTTATATTCATTCGATAATGGCAGTAATGGTCTTCAATGAAGAGGACTAGATACCAAGTTAGGAAAAATAACAAGAAGAAGAATCGCCATAAATAATATCTTTGGAAGAAGGCATTTGTTTGATGTAAATAAAAGTTAATCACAATTAAAACGATAGGTATTAACCGCCCTAAGTGTAGAGAAAGGGGACTAAATAACTGGCAGCTATATGAACACAGCAGTTTTAGTAATATATTAACTAACATAAACCTATGGCACAGCCTATGGTCTAATCCCTATGTTTTCTGTTACCATATGCATCTAAATCATTGCAGGATCTAAATAAAAACAAAACTCAAAATAAGTCTCTAAAATTGTGACGATTAATTAGACAAAAGCACACGAGACGTATCCATTTAATATTCAAAGCGACGTAAAGTTCAAGAAGTCTACTTAAGGTTTTAATATTAAAAAGGGAAGCGTTTAGCCTAAAGTGTATTCACCCCTTTTAAGTATAGAGACCATCAGGAGTTAAGTTGTTGGGACTTTATGATCGTCTCAGGGTTTGCATGCGAAGATATATCAATTAATTGAACTGGTATTGAACTTTTTTATTTATGTGATGTCGCTGTATGTAAGCTCGCTAAAATATACTGGCTGATCCGAAAACGTGACAAGCCAAAAGAGTGCCACTGAAACTAATTTATCACCATGAACCAATCGAGTACTTATCCCCCTACCTTTGTTCGCTCTCCATTTGGACACAATTCTCGTGACCTACCCAGAAATAAGCTTTTTAAAAAAAAATACTTATTTTAAAATCATGTATTAGGTATCAAATGCAATGCTATTTTGTGCATTTGCGTCTGTTTTATGTACCTAAAATTAAAACATTCAAACAGTAAGGATATTTAAAAACTTTGCTATGACGTATCCAGTATTAATACAGAGTTATATCATTGTTTTTAAACCGATTTCTAAAATTACAAGCGACCGAGATCAGTTGCACAACTCGTCCAAGTTTGGGATCGTGGTTTCAAGTTTGCGGTTACTTGTGATTATGGAATTATTCAAGGCGAAACGGACAGCATCCGACGAGCTCTGCTGGCATTACTTTCGTAAACTGCGGATAATTATAATAAGGTTATAATTATTTTAAATGCTGCATGGCCTTCGAAATTATATAGGACATGGCAATTATTGTCTTTGACTGGATCGCGACCACCATGTATACCTACTAAACGCGCAAGTTGATCGCAGAGTTAAGGAATTTGACAGTGCTGTAAACTAATTATAACTATTGTTGTCGATAATGAAGATACCGATGAATTTCAACGTTGTTTTAAATTTAACATTTGTCTCTTGGGTAAAAAAAAATAAAAAGCAATGTAAACATTTATAAACTATTTCTCATAGAGAAATCAAACTGAAAAAAATAATCTCTGAAATTTAACCATCATCAGATTTATTTTTCGCTATTTTCCGTGCTTAGCGTTAATAAAAACATGTTTTTTATCAAAAAAACTTCACTCAGACCAGTTTAGTTGACTCTGATCAGTGGTTATTAAAAACAACACGGAGCCCCAACTTGAGCACTAACATCGCGAGTTCGATAATTATAAAAGATAGCATTCACATCACTACAGTATCGGCACTTGAGGAGAGGCATACAGATACCGGGGAGAAATAGCATTCACATCACTACAGTATCGGCACTTGAGGAGAGGCATACGGATAGCGGGGAGAAATGCTCCCGCTCTTTACCTCAGGCCCAGACTGTATTCAACTCGCGCGCTATGTACGTGGTGTTAAACCCGTCAAGGTCCAAAGACAACTTACCAGTGAAATACCGTATTTACAATCAGGTGCTGTAAAATCATTTTGCCGAGCTGGTATAAAAAAAATATCTTTTGGTTTATCATGTTTCGGGATCAACCAATGTATATCCAGCTGCCTAGGAGCTTGCAGAACGGCAATGGATTGTCGAACTCTAGGTGGTCGCCGTTGTTATTGGATTGTAGAGTGATTACCATCATAACCAGTGACGTCATTTTACCATGCTACAAAAAACGAAAAAGTTTTTAGACTAGACTTTATAAACAAACCATAGCTGTAAAAACCAGTATGATAAAAACAGATTGATCAAACCAATTTGTATGCAATACCCTTAATCAGTCCAAAGATCGACTCAGCCAACGGACTTGTGTCTAGATAAATCCGGTATAAAATATGCGAACACTGCGACATTTAGTTTAGAAGACTGTATAGCAGTTAGGTATGTGCTGGTTTTGAACGACTGAGCAAGTTAGTATATCGGGTCCAAATTTAATTGAGTTTTATACGAGAATGATGATAATTTTTGAATAGGTAAATATATTAGGGACACATTTATTTCATCAATCATCATAATGCCGAAATTTTTAGTTATTCATTCGTGATATTATAAAAAATAACAACTATGTACTAAATTAAAGTAATATCAAATAATTATTTTATTGGTATAATTTAAAAAAAAAAAAACAATTCTACAATATAGATAATTTAACTTACTTTTTTTTTATTAAGGACAAGCTGGTACATGCTATTTTATTCAAGTTAGAATTCTTTGATAGTAACCGATATTATACTAATCATATTAAAATACTAATAGTAGGTAACCATTTCATGGTAAAAGTGTGATGCTCAATCGGTTTGTTTTTCAATAAACTTCATTTCAACTTTTTTCTATGTACCTACGCGTTGTTTCATTTTACTCGGAAACTACGTGTCTTACGTAGATTACAATTAAGCTGTCGTTACCTATAACTGTACTTTTAACATTTCTATGTTTTATTATATTATACTATATTTTTATTATATTTTTAATTATAAGAAGGAAATCCGACTTGACTATAGAGCATTTCTTTTTTTAATATATCACAAAATATTGTTTAACTGTTTCATTAATAATCAAAACAGTTTATAATTTTATCAATAACAATTAAAAACTGTTAATAAAACGTCATACTATTAACTGAACTAAAGTCGAGAAATGAGTGAAATAAGATGTAACGATTCACACACGAACTATAAGAAATATTCAGTGTATAGAGTATCATCTCTACACAATTTTATCTTACTTGCCAGTACGCTTGACTCCTAGGATCAAAAGATGTTGCTAACACTCGCAAGTAAAGTTGTTCCGCTATCTTACGAGATAACTTAGAATATGAAGATGCAAGAGAGACATGTTTGTTATAAATGCTCTTGTATACGCGATAACTTCAGAACGAGTCCTATAAGAATACTAGCTGTGCCCGACGGTTTCACCCATATTAAATTTATTCGACAAATCCAATATCGTGCTGTTTAGCCAATCGTTCTCAGTTCCTATACTTGCCCACAGCTTGCCGAATTGCTTGACATCAATTGTTTTTACTTTGCTCCTTAGGGTCGTAAAGTCAAGTTATATAACCTATAACTTTTCTCAATAAATAGACTATAAAACACCATAGTAACATTTCGTATCTAATTGGTAATTCCAGAGATTAGCGCATTCAAACAAACAAAAAACTTATAATCTCTTGGTCTTTATAATAATAATACATACAATTACAGGACATAATTACAGAAAATAAATGAATTTAAAAAGTAAGTTTAAAATGTGCTTGGTTGATACTGGCAACTAATATTTAATAAGTCGATATATATATATGTGATATATTAAGAAGTTGGAACTAATTTGCCTGTCGCCATTTATCTGCGAGACGCTAATTGACAGAAATCAATTCGAGAACCCGGGTTCGTCACGATCTAAGGTCTATGCATAATTTACGACAATCTAAACCGCTGAAACTTGCGGGTATACTATTATTAATGTTCCGAATACTTATTATTTATAAATTAAGTAGATCTTGTTCATAAGAATTTGATGATTTAGTATTGAATGACTGTCATTGGTTAGATTAGTTCAAAGCTATTTTTTATATGCCAAATGACCAAAATATTCCCTGATGTTGACTGACGATGTGGCCCTAGATGCACACTTAGCATGCATGCTAAGCATGCTAGGATTCGTGGGAGACTGGTTCTCAAGAGTAGCTGTGGGAACACACCTATAGGTTTTTGGAGACAAATTTACAACTTGAGGGTGCTAGCTAAGCAGGCGGGCATTAGAAAATGCTCTATCGTCATGTCATGGTTACATCACGATATTTTCTTTCACCGAAAGCTCAGGCTCATAGCGGGGACTAATTAGGACTAATTCACGTGGTTTCCATACACAGTACTACTGAATCATCATTGCTTAAAGTTGCTTCAATATAACAAATTTCAAAAGGGTATTTATTACTTACCCCTAACTCGTATCTATCAGTTGCTACTCCTCAGGGCTGAGTTGGAACGTCTCTTGTGCCATTGTGTTGCCAACCACACCCTTCGATCCGAAACACAGCTACACGAGCGCTACTAATTTGCAGCAGTTGGAAGTTTGGAAATACTTCCTTTGGTGTATCTTGTACAAAATAATCAACAGATTAAAATAATTAAAAAATGTGGATGCGTAGAGGGAGCTATGTACACGCGTTAGAAGTTATACTCCTTTGAATAGTCATATTCGATTTTATGTACAACAATAAAACAAAAGGTTTAGTAGGCAACTTCATGGTGTAGACTTTAGGTTACAGTATTCGCGCATATCTGAAACAGCACTCTCATCATTTTTGTTTGTGCGCTTAAAGATGTATAACTTAAAAAATATATTGAGTCCTTTTGCATTCTATATAGGTCTTTTGAAATATTGGTAAAAATATACCGAATTCTAATACAGTGTTTTGTTGCAGACGTCAAACTGCAGAAGAACGTGAAGCCGAACGACAAGCTGCCAATCGCTTGATGCTCTCCCTTCAAGCTGAAGCTTTAAGCAAAGGTTACATGCCAGAACCACCACCAGGCTCCGGGCCGCTTACAGCGCTTCATTATCAACCTACATCGAACGCCACTACGGGGCCTCCGTCAAATACAGCGTTAAACGCTTTACAGAACCTACAACCCTGGGCCGGGAATCAGGGGAGTTTTTTGAACGCACAAGCTGCGAACGCTGCCTCCCACCCGCCGCCGGTGGCGTCACCTATATGCTAATTTAAAAACTTAAATAAAATTCTATATCATTCTATGTAATATATTCATACATACCATGTGTTTCTAATACTTAGTTAGTTAAACTAGTTACTACTAACTTACCAACTACTACCAACAACTTAACTACTACTTAGTAACTTAGTTTAAAAAAATTACAGTCGAAACACAATAATGTGAACAAAATATGCTGAATATCACGTGACTGATCATAAATTTATAAACTAAAGAAGCTTAAATTTTTGAATGTCTTCTTGTCTTAGCGTATATTTTATTTAAATTAAAACATAAAAAAACTTTAAATTTTTTTTAAAATATTTTATGTTGTTGCTGACGGTACAATTTTGACTAGTAGGAATTGGCTCGTACTAGATTATCTTAATATTTGAAACGCAAAGTACATATTAAATCTCTTACACTAATACAACAAGCGAACTAAACGAACGAATGGAACTTATCACTGAATCTTAAATTAGTGATAGTTGTGAATATTTTAATAAGATGAACTTATTATTAACTTAATAAATAAAATGTAAAGATACATTTGTATTTTTTGCAATCCGTCAAGTTACGTCACATTTGTCAATGATCTACTTTGCTTATATATATATGGAGTGCATTGTAATTATTTATAAAGAAATTATACAAGCTTTGTGCAACTCTGACGAAAACAATTTTCATTTATATCCCTTTATCTATATTGGATTTAAAAAAAAAAACATTGAAATGCTAATCTTCATTAATTTACGGTAGCTAATATTAATAAACAATGATATCTAAAGTTTCATACGAAATGAATTTAAAAAAACGCAAAGCATTTGAAAACATTTTTCATTGTGTAAACAAAATATTTCAATTTAATCTAAACTATAATACGTTTTAAATTAATTTATCCGAATTTTCTTTGCTAATTCCGCCTAAAAACTGATTAACAGTTGTTTGCAGCAATGCAACAAAAAACGTTTGTTATTAAATAACCTATAGGGAATAAATGTTTAAAACGTTCAACAATAATAATAAACAATTAATAGTAAATGAAAATTATAATAGAAAAATAAAAACTACACTACTACTATTAGTTTCAGATTTAACATTTTCAGATTACCTCAACAAATAACAACAAACTTTTTTTGTTGCAGAAGAATGAAACAACCGTTAATCAGTTTTTAGGCGGAAGTAGCAAAGAAAATTCGGATAAATTAATTACGATGGATTTCCGCAAAGTAACGTCTACGTCAATCAAATATAATACATTTTATCGTACATAGGTTAGTATGTGTCTCGAATCTTTCTTAACATAGTATCACTAATTCATAGTTATAATAAATAAAAATTGTACATAATCTTCAACAGTATTATAGATGTATAATTAAATAATTAATCTTAATATATAGATATTATTTACTTAATACTTATTGAATAAAATAGTTTATATTGTAAAATATAAATTAACTTTAATTTAAATTGTAAGCATTCTTTTTTATTTGAGAAATTTTGCTTGGGTAAATGGATTTCCTAAGTTATCCTTAAGATCACGGTTATAACACAAATATTATATAACAAATCAGTGTCGTTCATTTACCTGTACATACCTAATTCATTTTAACTATATTATAATTGAAATTATAAGGAAAGCGGAAAGCGCAGCGTAGGACGGCCCCCCACTAGATGGAAAGACGACCTAATAAAGGTCGCTGGGAGCCGTTGGGTGCAGGCCGCACAAGATCGGTCGCTCTGAAGATCTATGGGGGAGGCCTATGTTCAGCAGTGGACGTCCTGCGGCTGAAATGATGATGATGATGATATTATAATTTAATACAATACAAAATTCCTTCCCGTTTCGTTTCCAGCATTGATTTTTTAATCTAAAAAAATAAAAAATAGAATACTTTACAAAAGACAATTTCAGATTAACGAAAGATATAACGTCTACGCATATATTTTGTATTTAAGATACTAAATATATCATAATCTTTTGTAAAAAGTAACATGTAAGTTATTATAAACAAGATGTAACCCCAGCCTTAAAGAATGTACATATATTTTCTTCTTATAATAGGTATCTAGACAATTATATACCAGAAGTAAATAATTACATGCTTGTTATAAAATTGATCAGTTGGGGTAGATCTGTATACAACATTATAGGTGGTCTAAATCCCTCTTTGAAATATTTCAGAAAATAAAGATGAATTTTTGTACTATACAAACTTATTGCATCAGTGTATTTTGTATTCATTTAATAAAACTAAGATAAGGAAAAAGAAACTAATTATTATTCTCCCTAAAACTCTGTCTCCTAAATCGGGGATTTTACTGATTATTATTGTGGCAACTGGCAATACCGTGTATTCATAAGTTTTATAATATTAGTGCCGTTAGAAGGCTGTAGTTTACTCTTGAAGCCTCTGTAAATAAATATTTGAAAAGTTCAGCTCAAACGCCTACGTAAATCATATTTTATCTCGCCTATAGATAAATAACATTGTAAATTGTTGTAAAATTATATTAGTTAACGAATTTTAATTAAACTGGCTAATTCCAGATCGACGTTTTAATAAAATAACATGAATTAAAAATTGTGTTTGTTTTATTTATCCTGTGTAGTTAGTTTTTTTTTTTTAATGTATAAAGATGGTGTTTGGCATGATGTTTATTGACGATATGGTTCATAATGTTTGGAGCTCAAATTTATATCTTAATTTGACAAAATCAAAAAAGTTAGTAAAATGAATTTGCATTATTTTCAATAATGGCTGACTTCACTATCTTGCACAATCCGTAGCATGCTGCATTCCCTTTTACTAACTACGCCAAAAGAAGTAGAACTTCAAAACAAACTATAATTTAATAATGGAACAATAAAATAGTGATTCAGATGTAAAAAAAAACAATTAAACATTAAACTAACCGAATAGTATGACTTCGTAATATGTATAATAAAACACAAATAACGTGTGGTTTGTCCTGGGTTCGATTCCCAGGTCGAGCAAAGTGTTATTGGGTTTTTCTATGAAATTCTCAGTAGCAGCTCGGAGTTTGGCTTTGTGCCCGATTAATGGCAATAGGCTTGCCCCCTATTACATTGGACCTAAAAAACACACACGGCGAATTGTGAGTGTACATTAGTACATCACTGCCTAACCCTTCGGGGATATAGGCGTGATGCTATGATGGTAAAAAGTATTTTCTTTTAATTCAATATCTACTCACATAGATATGATTATTACATGGTAATAACATCATACCCTTTGGTGCTTCCCAACAGATTTTCATCTTGAAGGTGGTATCTAAACAGAGGGTTATTAGAAAATGCCATATACCTATATACTATCATCATGACGTTTTCTTTCAACGAAAGCTCAAGTTCACTGCAGGGATTCGAACTCACGTCGATCGACACGATGGCTATATACGATAAGCACTAAACAATCATTGTTTTATTACCGTGTGTACTCTGAAATAAAATATCCCAAGAAAAACATAAATGTGAAAAAGCGGCCAAATTTGGTAGAACCGACGTTCGGGGTAGTCGTTGTCACCGATAAAAGAACTGAGATCTAACGGGTGCCAAGTTCCATAGCTGTAGGAACGTACGTTCTTGAAATTGTTTACAAATACAATTTGTTAATTTCTTTGATATGGGATTTCAAGTTTCTAGTTTCAAATTTCTGAGTTACCTAAAAGTGGTCTAGGTTTTTGACGAGTGAGTGATAAAAATACGACTTTTCAGACTCCATTAGCTCAAGAAATATAACACGTTTTATTCGTGAATTTTGGGATTCTAGGTGTTCAAGGGAGGTTTATTATACATACAAAATTTCAAGTGCGTAATTTGAATAGTTTATGATTTATGGAGGGGTCAAAAGTATCTTTCGGCAATCTCGAAATAGTTCGTGTAAAGATATACTACACACTAACCGGTTTCGCCCGTTCCGAGCTTGGCTGACACACTGTCGTGTATACATATTTTATTTATTCAAAGGCACAAATACAATAAATAATTTAGGTTAATAACATAAATCCCTTAATTCGTAATAAGTACGTAGTTATCCGTAGTCACTTTTCTAAGTGACAGGTCATTAGAAAACAGATAGAGCTCCTACATAATAGGCCGGCAGCACGGCCAGCGTGTTTATACCGAAATTGCCAGAAAGCAACGAGCATAATTTTAGTTGCGATAGGTGCCGGCGCGGCACAAAAGCTCGTTTTTGCGACAAGCCCGCCGGGTTAGACAAACAGCAGGCATATACCCTTTAGACTCAACTTTTTTCAACTAGGGTCAGAAACCTAATATTTGTGTTAAAATTTTTAAGAACCTCTGCAGATTCTGATATGTTGAAAACAGTATAATTCGCCTTAGCTCATTCATTTGTAACCAGTTGTATTACGGCTTAGGGTGGATATGGAAAGAGCTTATTTCTTCGACTAGAAAGAGCCTAGATGGCTGTATTAAAAGTCATGACATATAAGCCAATACGATTCCCTACGAATGAATTATATACTCTGTGGAAAATTCCCCCAGTTAGGCACTCCTTTCTCCTAAATGCTGTTCTCCGTCAACACTCAGCTCTCAATTTTGATCCAAAATTATAATCAGAAACGCAGAACTGACAGAGTGTTTAAAAACGATCTTTCCAGTCTCGCTGTAGTTAGGAGACAATTTCATTTTCTGAGTCCAGTTCTATATAACAGACTTAACAAAAAATTAAACATTTTCCCACTTACCCACAGTAAATGCAAAATACGCATCGCTTGTTGGCTTCCCACACTTAGATATAAGGAAACTGAAGATATAATTAAAACTTAATAATAAATTCCCTTAAAATTTAGACTACAAATAGATTATTTTATTATCTCTTCGAAATACGCACCTTCTACCACATAAACAAGAGCACACATACACACCCACACATCCAAACAACGAAAACTAGCTTGCACACACACGCACACACACACACAAAGTACAGTCATGTTACTCTACAACACTTAATATTGCTTAAACTAATTATTATTATTTTACTTTTTCTTTCTATCTTTCTTTCTTTCATTTAATGGCAAATGTAAAATTTTTGTTGTATTTTTAATTGTATTATGGATCGCAGACCCTACTGTTTTATATTGCCTGGAACTGGGCATTACTGGCTGCGACACAGTCTTCACTAATGTAGCTAATATCGTACATTTTTGTTGTAACATGATTTATGGTACGAATAAAGTATTATTATTATTATTATTTTACCCTTCAAAGTCACAAGGTAAAATAGTTGAGTGTTCTGAACAGAGCTTAGCTATATACTTCATTACAGGGTAAAGACTGTGGTTAGTGTGGGGTTTGCATATTGTCGATGGTTGACATATGTAGGTAGGTGTCATTATTTTAATAAATCAGTCAGCTTCCTACCCTGTAGTTTCTCTGTTGTTCCACTGGCGACGAGGATGGGATTCGAACCCACGCGTACAAAGTATATGTGCGCGCTCGCACGGTACCGTTAGCGCTGCGCGACCGCGTCGAGCAGGAGCTGGCGCGGCTCGAGCGAGAGGGCACTATTTATCGAGTCGAGTCTTCCGAATATGGCACGCCCATAGTGCCCGTGATTAAAGAGTGCGGCGACATACGAATCTGTGGTGATTATAAAATAACGATTAACCCTAAACTGAGTCGTGATCACTATCCTTTACCTAGGATTGAGGAACTGTTTGCTACCTTAAGTGGAGGGGAGGAGTACTCCAAAATAGACCTCAAACATAGTTACCAACAATTAATTTTAACTGATGACTCTCAGCCGTATACGGCTATCACTACACACGTCGGGACATTCGTATATCGCCGCACGCCGTTCGGATTGTCTTGTATTCCGGAAAAATTCCAAAAAATTATGGAAGATACCCTCCGAGGCATTCCCAATACTGTGGTTTTCCTTGATGACGTATGTGTGACAGGCCCTACTAGGCAAGCTCATTTAAATAACTTGCGTGCAGTATTAGAAAGATTACGTACTATGGGTTTTACAGTGAAACTCGAAAAATGTAGTTTCTTACAAAATAGTGTAAAATATATAGGGTATATAATTGATAAAATGGGTCTTCATCCCGATCCTAAGAAACTGGATGCGATTTCTGACGCTCCGCGGCCGGGTGACATCACCCAGTTAAAAAGTTTTTTAGGAATGTTAAACTATTACGGTAAATTTATTCCTAATCTGAGTATTATATTACACCCCCTACATGGTCTTCTTAAAAAGGGAAAGACGTGGGATTGGGACAGTCAATGTGAGCAAGCGTTTTCTATGGTAAAAAGCGCACTCTCTAGTGATAAGGTGTTAGCACACTACGATTCGTCGCGGCCGCTTGTCTTAGCGGTAGATAGTAGCGCGTACGGGCTGGGCGCAGTGCTGGCGCACGTCTACCCGGACGGTACTGAACGTCCTATTAGCTGTATCTCAAGGACGCTCAATCCGGCTGAAAAAAATTATAGCCAACTCGATAAAGAAGCGCTAGCGATTTTCTTTGGCATAACTAAACACCACCAGTATATATACGGTCGCCGATTTATTTTACGTACTGACCACCAACCGCTAAGTTATATTTTCGGGCAAAAAGTTGGAATTCCTCAGACGGCAGCTAGCCGCTTACAGCGATGGGCCGTTCGATTAGCTGCGTATGATTTTTCAGTTAAATTCGTTAAGTCGATTGATAACGGACCCGCGGACGCCCTGTCGCGATTACCGCTACCGTATGAGAGACAGCACACAGAAACCGTCAGTTATACCGATTTAGTCCGAGAAACAATACCAGTAGATTTTAAAGAGATCGCAATAGAAACAGGTAAAGATAAGCTTCTTAGTAAAATTAAGGGTTATGTAATGTTCGGTTGGCCGCCGATAACCGTTTGTAACGAAGAGAAACCGTATTTTATGCGGAAAGAAGATATTGTACTCGACTTAGGATGTTTAATTTTTAAATACAGATTAGTAATTCCCCCAACTTTACGTAGGAGAATTTTAGAGGAGATCCATGAGGGGCACTTAGGTATAAATAAAATGAAAAATTTGTCGCGTAGCTATGTTTACTGGCCGGGCCTGGACATAGATATTGAAAAAGTATGTCAGTCTTGTGAGGCTTGTCGTGCCGTGAGGGACACACCTCCACACGCAGTCTTACACCCCTGGGAGTTCCCCTTAAAACCTTGGCAACGTATTCACGCAGATTTTGCTGAATATGGGGGAAAAAAATATTTTATTGTAATCGACGCGAATTCCAAATGGATCGAAGCGTTAGAAATTAAGCGAACAGACGCAGAATCTACAATAATTGTCTTGAGATCCATATTTGCAAGATTTGGGCTACCGTTGCAAATAGTTACTGATAACGGGCCGCCGTTCCTGTCTTTAGATTTTAATTAATATTGTAGAAAAAACTGTATAAAACATATAACGTCAGCCCCTTATCGTCCTCAAGGTAACGGGGCGGCGGAGAATGCGGTCAAGACAGTAAAAAAAGTAATTAAACGAGCCATACATGAAGGCGAAAATGTGTCTAAAGCGCTTTGTAAATTTTTATTTCAATATCGTAACGTGGAGCATGCGACAACAGGTATTTCACCAGCCATGGCGCTATTAGGGCACCGAATACGCGGGCAACTCGACGCATTGCGACCGGATGTTGCCACTGTCGTGCGTAATGCTCAACAGCGTCAACTAGAGTACAAAGGTGGTCAGGATCGAGACATTCAGGTCGGTGACCCCGTGCTCGCACGAGGTTATAGGGAGAAAAACAGTAAATGGGTGAAAGGAAAAGTTATACAAAAAACGGGTCCGATATCATATAAAGTTAGTGTGGGCGATGGATTACAGTGGCGTAGGCATCAGGACCAAATAATTTCTTTAAAACCTACCGATAGGTATTCTCTGTCGCGCAATAATTTAGGTTCTGAAAAGAACAACGATAATTCGTTGGAACAAGACAGAGTTGCCGATGATACATGTGAAGAAGTAGCGGGGGAAGGGTCGGATAGGAACCTTATAGAACAGCCTTTAACTCCCGTAGCACCACAACAACGCGCCGTGCGTTCTCTGACGCCTCCATCGCCGGGCGCATCAGCGCGTGCTATGCGCGCTTATAATCGAGCTAAAGTACGAAAATAAGTAAAAACTTTGTAAAAACTAGATGGCATCCTGTACCATTTCAGTTTATATAGTGTAATGTAAACTAATGTTAGTGTGTAATATGTATGTGTAAGTGTGTAGTCTATTAGCATGTAAGGTCTTAATTTGATGTTAGGTTAAGAATACATTTTAGTAGTATGAGATTTGAAGGGGGACTATGTGGGGCGTGCATATTGTCGATGGTTGACATATGTAGGTAGGTGTCATTATTTTTAATAAATCAGTCAGCTTCCTACCCTGTAGTTTCTCTGTTGTTCCAGTTAGGTACACAAATCACAAGTTCGACCCCTTATGGTGTACTGCTCTCATCTTTGATCATCTAAATACTATTTGGCCTATTTGACTCGGCTCAAAGACGAGCTGTGAGAATTGTTAAGGATCCCAAACTAACAAACTGTATCGAACTTTTAAGTCTGAGAAGAGACCTCTCTTCCTTTTGCGTGTTCTACCGTTTGTATAAAATATAATGGGTTGTGTTCCAAAGAATTATTTGACATGATGCCAACGGCAACTTTCCACCATCGCACAACTCACCATTAGCAGGAAATTCATCCTCACACTTTGGAACTTAAATTGTCGTGGAGAGTACTCTTCCCAACGATTCACCGATTACAGTATAGAGTTTTTAAAATAGGAAATGAACAGGTTTTTAAAGGGCCTGCAACGTGCATGTAATGCTCCGGTGACCACTTACTACTAGGCGGACTGCAAGCTTGTCTACCACCATCAGAGTCTAAAAGAGAAGACTATCTGTTCAAAAATATTCCAATAAACCTTGAAATGGACAAAGAAAATATCCAATATTTTCTTGTTAAAATTGTGGCGACTGATCGCAACAAATAGTTTTTAGTTCAGCCACGATCTATTTGTATACAGGTATCCCAGAACTAAACGTCAAGCCGAAACGGAGTGACAGGATTGATTGTAACCATCATGAGAAAAATAAATAAAAAAATCTATCCCATGCAGTTTGGAAATTATGGGCATTTAAGAAAAACCTAGAAAATTTGTCAAACTCTAACCATTTTTCGGTTATTGTGGTTAATTTTTATTATTTTTGTTCATTTAAACTTTGGTACCGTAACCATAAATAACATTTCTAGAACCACAGTCAAAAATAATGACACAACTGCGCCAAGTTTTCTAGAATTAAGACTATTTGTTAAACTGTGAATCTAAAGTTTTCAAAATTTGTTGACTTTGAAAGGCCCTCCTTTAAAAAAAATGTACTAAAGTGCCTTTTCAAGTGCCATTAAAAGTTCGCGCATTTAATCAGAATTGTAAAATGGTAAAATACTTGTTAGTTTCATAAGTAGTTTCATTACGTCAAAATAAACTCTTTTATAAAGTTCGCTGTAATTTTTTTATGAGAGGTCATTAAAATATTACTCTGCGAACGCAGCGTGGGCAAACCCGTCACAAGGTGGACCGATGACCTCGTTAAGGTTGCGGGAAGCTGCTGTATGAAGGCAGCACAGGACCGGTCGTTCTGGCACTCGTTGGGGGAACCTATGCCTAGCTTTGAATGTCTTCCGAGTAGATGATGATGAATAGAATATAATACAATATTTATTTATTTAACAGATTACTATAACATATTAATTTAATAGTTAACGCCAGTAATATTTACTATGAAACTATGCTATAGTTTACAACGATTCACATAGTAGATGGTAACACCAAAATAAGACAAAGTTAGCAAAAAATTTTTAATGAAAATATTTAAGCAGATTGTTCTAATTAAGTATGTGTGTGTGTGGGTGTGCGCACAAGGTTAGTACCATATAATATTATATGATTGAATTATGTTGATTATTATAATTAAATTTTTCGATGTTTAAAAATTCCAATACGTTTTACATTATCATTTGAATAAGTCCTTATTTTTCTTCGATGAGGTATTTACTATCTACAGAGTCATTAATTTAAAACTTATTCTCCGTGTGTTTTTCCCACAATCTCATCCGATGTTAAGTGACGATGTGGCCCAAGACGGTAAGCTAAGCCAAGGACCGGCTCTCAAGTGCAGCTACCAGAACACATCTAAGCATAGTTGCTTGGCGACAGAGTTTCAACTTAACGTGTGATAGCAGACCAGACGGGCATTAGTTAATACCTACTCCATCACCATGCTATGGTTTTATCACAATGGTTTCCTTCACCGAAAGCTTACACTCATTGTAGTGATTGATGATTCGAACCTACGTCAATTAACCAGTGTCCGTACACGCTACCACGGAACCATAATTTCTTATTGCATATGTCCCCTGTCAAATACATTTAAGAGAAATTATGTCTAACCATCAAGAAATCATTATAAGCGCATTATAAATAAATAAAAAATAGTATAATTGTACCAAAAAACTAACGGAAAACGATTTGTCCACGAAACAACTAAACGGAATCGATTTCATGAAAAAACTTTAAAGTTTCCGTCCCCGAGAATTGAGGGCTTAACGTCTATTAAGGTCCCATTTATACTTTAATACAATTTTAATATCAAAACGTTTGGTATAATAACGAAATATTACAAGGAACGTGACTCCCGTTCTATGATTACATGTGTCTTGGTTTGTTAGATATAACGTTTGGTTTTCGAAACTTAATAGCTTTTTACTAACGAAACGTGATATTATTTAAATTGATATTCCAATAGTAATGGATGGACATTACCCGTAAAAAATTATTATAACGTAGGTACGTATTAAAATGTTTGCAACATGAGGTTGGGATTTTTTTTAATTACCAGCGATCGCCCTAAGCTCGAAATTCGACCAGCTACTTTTTGATCATAGACTATTTTCTGTTTGACATTTGCAGTATTCATGAACCTAAACAATGAGTATTATCTACATCATTTGCTGTCACTTTTCGTTGAGTGACAATGTCAATATTTTGGGGGGTCTAAGTTCAATGGCACTCGTCAGGTCAGGATTCGCAGTATTAATTTATTTTATTTAATATATTAGTAACAGATACTATAGTAAAATTTTAGCTATCTGCACTCCTTCTCCATACAATATTTAACCATGCCAAATTTTAGTCTTCTGTGCACGCAATACACTTAAAAAAGGGGTAGAAAGCTTTTGCTTCACGTATTAATATATAGATACTTCTTTTGGCTGTGTAAAACTGAAAAATGCACGCGCATCGTGTGACGGTAGTACGACAGGATGACGTTAGCCATATATGTTAATAATTTAAATTAATTTTACTGGCCTTTTTTCAATTGTGTAAAAATAATTTAACGCGGTGAATCTTGTGAATCTCTGTCGATCGTTCGAATGATAATAATGTGAATTAATCTTACTTATAATGTCTACAACGTGTTAAATTATCTTTACAGAATTGTAAAAAACCAATAAAACGAATTCAAATTATTGACATTGATGGCTGACTTCATCAATCATCAATTTACTGTAGTAAATGCGTACAGAAAATTAAGGCTATACTAGTTTATTAAACCCGTCCATATGCTTGGTATACCTTGGTAATTATTCACAAATTTAAACGTATGGATAGAGCGTTTTCTTGGCTTATGAATGTTTGCCTTGGTTTGCCACTGATCCGAGCGATGTCGGTATTTGGCACTTAATCAAATCAAAGAAGCTTGTTGCAAGCGCTTGCGATGCGTCCACACGTTTTCGTGTAGTTAGTATCGCTTGCGCGAAATTAATAGCCGATAGATAATTGAAGAAACCTGGTACGATTTCTGTGTATTTTTTCTTCGTTGATGTATTTTCCGTATCCTATTATATTCCTCGTTTAATTTTGCTTCTTTTTACAATAAAAATAGATTAAACCATATGTTATATCCGACACAAGGTCGACGTCCGTCATGCTTGCTTATCCCAAACGTGTGGTTATGTTTGGCTTGTCTATTTTATCCAAGTGTATGTGGAGGTTTGAAGTTTGTTGGCAAGTGGCAAACGTATGGATGAGGTATTAAATTAGCCCCCAGGGTGCCGCTGCGCTAGCTTATGACAGGTTCGTGGCATCTGCATAAGACAGAAACATACTTTTAAAACGCGATGGTAGAAAAGTAGTTACGTTTCTGGCTTTATTCTACAGTATTATTACTTGGTTACTACACTGCGATTAAATTTTCATAGTATTTTAATATATTTTTTTAATTATAAATTTAATTACCTATTAAGTACTAAGTAAGTAGTAGTGATTTAGATAAACTTTTCCGTCCATTGCATGTTCTTCTTCTTCTTCTTCTTCCTAACTTGGCAACCGGTCCTCTTTAATAAAGACCATTACTGCCATTATCGAGTGAATTATATTGTCAAGTGTTATGACGATTCAGTATCCTAACAAGATGGTGGCTCCCTTGTTAGAACTTTCTAGGGATTTTTTGTGTGATCTCGGAATGAATGCTTTCAGCTTATATTTATAATCCACTTCACTTATGCACAAAAACCAAACTATATCACGCAAAACGCCACAAATATTACATAATATAGGGTCAAAAACCTAAGTAAATGAATTAAAAATAACAACCACAACATGTCACTTCAAGATCCCGCCAAAAAACCCATTGCATGTTCGCTATAATTTTAAAATATGTGACATTAACTACACTAACGCTCTCCAGTGGAGAAAACACTGTCCTCTAATTTTAAGACATTACGATCGGTTTCCTTAAACCTAAGCTCCATGGATACCAACTTAATATGTTAAATTGAAATAGATAATAAAAAATTGTAAAGAAATACTTCTTTAGTAAAAAAAATCATAACACTACTAAATCAGAATATACAAAGTAAAGAACGCGCTGACAATCAAGAAATACAATTTTGACACATCGCGTGACATTTACGTGGAATTAGTTTTAAAATAAGCAAGGGCACGTCTCGCATTCAGGCTAATAACCATATTGGGGACTTGGGATTTTTGAGTTCTTTGACACGATCATGTCGTGTTCGATACCATAATTATGAATAATTTTTGTCATGCCTATACCACAATATAAAAATCACGTTGGGTACAATTTATAAAAAATATTTCATACACTAAAACTCAGGTAGTAGTGTACTAGGAGTTCGTGCCGAGATTTGTCGATTCTCCTAAAATATGTAATTACAAACTCTTTCGAGTTATTAGCGGGATTGTAATCTATTTTTACTTTTATAGGTAGCATTTTACATAATATAGTTTGGTTATTGGTTTGGAAGAGTTAAGGAGATCCATCATATAAGGGGGACAGGTTGAAAAAGTGTCCAGCTGTATGCAGCATATTACCATTCAAAAACACACCATAATGGCGCTAGCGTATAGCAAGAGGGAACGTTTTTTTTATTTATATTTCTGACTGACTATATTGTTAGCCTTAGCGGCCCTGGAGCCTCTGACGGCTTTTACAGCTTCACCGGACTTGTAAGATGGAATGATATTTTCTTGCGGTTTTATACGTTTTAATGGTCAAAAATTGAAAAAAAAATTGGGAAAAGTTGTCCAAGTGGGCGAAAACTAAAAAGTAGTAACTTTCGGCGCTATCTTTAAAATGTACGTGCACTTACTGTGGTGGCGCTACCTTAGTTTGACGCTTTTCGGTGAACACTTTTTTATCGTTATAAGTTTAGTGTTGTGGCCACAATCTCACCTCGTCTTAATTGACGGTGTGGCTCAAGATGGTAGCACGCTAAGCCTAGTGGAAGACTGGCTCTCAAGTGCAGCTGCCGGAACACATCTATTGGTTTTGGGCTACAGACTTTCAGCTTGAGGGTGGTAGCTAGCCCGGCGGACATTAGAAAAAGGCCTACACCATATTATGGTTTCATCACGATGTTTTCCTTAACCGAAAGCTTACAGGGAATCGAACTCACGTCAATCGACGCGGAGTCCTTACCCGCTACCAACTGAGCCATAATTACTATACATAAAGATGGTACTCCTAGTTTCTACCGTCTATAATTATTGTGCATATGTGAAGTGAATTAGAAATAATAATATTATGGACTATGAACTCTGAAATACCACAGAAACTCCCTGGAAAGTTCTAACATGGAAAGTTGTTAGAGCACTGAAATCAACACGTAATACGAAATGCTAATCCATTTGATAATGTCATTAATGGGACTAATAGTCTTCAATAACGACGACTAGTTACCAAGTTATGAAATAGAAGAAGACTACAATAGAATTTTGGTCATCGAAAATTTGTCCGTCAAGTAAATAGAATATTTTTCTTCCTATTCTTAAGCGACAACGAAATGGCGGCTTCCGTTTTAAAATTATCCATGAGAGTTTTGTGAAAACTGAAATAATATTCACAGATATCATTTTTCATAATCAACTTCACTTAAAAAACAAATTCCACCAATCTATACGTATTATAAAACAAAGTCCCCCGACGCATCTATCTGTCCGAACGCGATAAATTCAAAAACTACCTAACGAATTTTCTTACGGTGTTCATCAATAGACGGAGGGATTCTCGACGAAGTCTTAGGTGTATAATTCATTATAGTTTTGTATAAATTGGCTGAAATATGACAATGATTGTTGAAGGTGCTGGAAGAAATCATGCCGACTGGGAGCTATTTTATAATGGCGTGCGCCACGTAAAGTTATGTATACACGACACAAAAAATTTAGGCATATATGCTCTTTTACCCTTACGAAGCTAGGGCGGGTCGTAAACAAAGCCTTTGCACTTACATATATTATTCTCTCTTTAATCATTAAAACCTAATTTAAGGTCAGCATGTGCCTGTAATTATATTCCTACATTTTTATGACTATTATTTTCGAACTGATGCATATATTACAAGTTCGAATCTATTACAATTTTCACTAGCTTAATACTAGATTCAAATTAGAATTGAATCTTATCTGTAATTATTATGTAAATATAAATCTGATAAGTTCGGAACTTTACTAAAGAAATTGCGATAAAAATTGAAAATTATTATAGATTGTATGAAAACACTGTATGCTAAACTGTGTTTAGCATAAATTATTTATGTGTATTGATATTTTTTTTCTTTCTATAATCACAGTCTTTAGACAAAAGAACTCTTACAGCTGACCAACGAATACGTCTAGACACGTAATTTCCAAAGTGGTTTTTATCGACCCCCAGGAGTCCACATCTGCGAACTCTTTCTCGTGTATAAAATATAAAACTTTGAAATAAAAACATACATACATTCAAACAACCTTAACATAAAATATAAATTTTAATTAAACGTGATCGAAAATCATTCAAGGTGTAGGTAAGTGGTATTTTATCAGGTGTCAAAAGCACATTTGAATTTGATAAATTTGCAAAAAAAAAAACAATATCAGCCAAACAGGGGGTCAGAGTATCTACCCAAAACCAAAAAAACATGGAGAGTGATCTACGAAACAAAAACGTTTTGAGATCTTTAGTCTAGACGAAGAAATCGTACGAGGTGACGGGGTGGAAGAGAAGTTGCGAGCCCAAGCTGCCATACACTCGCTTGGGATACAACCCAATACGGGTTTATGTAATTTTTGGAGTCTTGATGACTCAATGGTAGGACACTGCGTCGATGGAAGTGAGTTCGGATCTCAGCAGTGAGCCTGAACTATCATTAAACTTAAACATCGACCTGAAACCATAGCATGCTGGTAGGACTTTTTATTATCCCTCCCTATTCCCTGGGTAGCACCATCCTCAAGTTCCGGTAGCTGCACTTGAGAACCAGTATCCCAGCTAGGTTTCACGTGTTACCATAACATCAAGTGAGGGTGATTAAACGCTAAAATCTATAAAAAAATAATAATAATTAAAAAGCCTAGATAAATTGTATAAAGTTACTTGAAATATAATCGCAATATAGTTGATTATTTGTAGGGTAATTGTGTGGAAAGCAATTAGGAATTTACGATTGATTAGGGTAGTATCAAATATAATCCAGAGCTGCCAAGCAATTTGAGGTGAGTGACCGTGGAGCTACTAATAATTTTTGTAATAAAGATTGGATAAGGCATATGGATTCGAAGTTTTTTCATTATAGCAGGGCAAAGTGTCGGCACTGCACCTGATAGTAAGCATGTGGAATCACTTTGCTTTAGACATGGGATGAACAGAATACTGGTTAATCACATAGAACGTGCTAAGCTTTCAACTGTCCAATAGCAAGTATGTGTCGCTCATACAATAATATCGAACATTATAACGCTCTATAATGGATCCTATTGATATATTGAATTTGAATCTAAGTTGATTCCAAAATGTAATTCAAAGATACTTAATTTTATTATAGTATATTCTTTATAATGTAAATCTGCATGCAAGTGACAAATTTATTTCTTTCTTGTTTTTTTTTTTTCCGTTTGGAAAATAATTACAACTGATGTGCACTAATAAACTAGATTATAAGCTAGTTAAAGCATGTAAAATTTTGAGATTTATTCTTATTTTGTTTACAATCTGTAATGTGTGCCTATATAAATAAGTACATAGTATAATCCAAAAATAATCAGCGAGGGTCAAGGTTCTCATGCCGGTGTGCAAGCAGCTTGAAATACACTGCTTGATCTTGAAAGAAGATAAACGTTAAGAGAGTAAATAAACGTAGATCCAGTCGAGTACAGATTCCTACAACCTCGCTTGCTTACTGACTGATCTCAGACGCGAGATACTATGGCGGGTGTCATACCTGGTGCATAATGGTCAAGATTCAGTCAGTGGGGGAGGTTGGAGCTCACTGGGGATAGCCCTAAACAAACTGATACACATCTCACAGATAATCTGTAAATTTAAGAGGATACTTTGCGTTGTCTTTCCATTTTAATGCTCCGATATATGGGTTAGTGATACTAGCGAGTAACTTTATTTAAAGTTATACTGTCATCAACTGATATACATATATGAAGTCACTCGTTTCATTGAGGAATTGCAAAAAAATATGTATCTTTACACTATATTTATCAAATTAAAAGAATGTCATATTTACATTTTTTCTGCTATTATTAATTTAAGATTGGGTAGTCCGCTTTATGATTATTTAATTATTTGCATTGAAAATAATTCCTTTAGTTCGTCTTAGTGGTGTGGCTATGTTGTACGTAATAGTTTTACTAAATAAAAGAGATTAGTTTTTCCGTTTTCTCATAAGTAAGCTCCAGGAGCCAATTAACGTTAAGTTATTTATATTTCCTTCTTCTCTATAGAAACCTTTCTTTTTATAACTGAATGTCACATTAAAAACGAGCTTCATACAGCCATTACCGGACCGCACAGCCTCGGCGTGCCTAACCGTGATCACAAACCGTATTGCAGTTAATTATTACCGCATGTGAACATCAACACACGGATTATCAATTTTGGAAACATTAATGGCTAATGAAACAGCTTAATAAGTTATTACTGCAAATTTATAAATATTACTTTCTGCACTTTTTAACTAGGTACTAAAAATATCCAAAACATTGACTTCAGATTTTAAATTAATGAAAATTCGGAATTTTTGTAATATGAACACACAGCCTACTTCGAAGTCGTGGTCCACACATTTTTTAAAACGCTACCTGTATGGCATTTTTGAAAAATACCATTAAGTATTTATTACACATCTTACAGTTAACTTAAAACCATGTAAATTCGTTTAATAATTTCATCATATTATTTATTGGTTACTAGATGGTACCAGTGACTTCGTCTGCGTATTATAGGATATAACCAGACTGATCTCGGAACACGACAAATCAAAAGTAAATTAAAGACGGGTTTATTATTATGTGTATGGTGGTCATGATCCCTACCACCCCGCTATATTACTGCATATGCAACAGCTTATTTCGAAATAGGATAAACCAAAAAAATCATAGATGGGTTTATTTGTACTATGTGTACAGTGGTCGCCATCCCTACCATTATATTACTGCATATGCGCACAAGGCCTGCTGATTTCGGAACACGACAAACTAACAAAATCATAGGTTGTTTTATCAATATGTGTAGGGTCATCGCGATCCCTACCACACCGCTATATTACTGCAATTATGGCCTGGCTGATTTCGGAAAACGACAAACCAAAGAAAATCATACATGGGTTTATTACTGTGTGTATGGTATTTTAATTATATGCCAATATGAATCCAACACATTAACTGTCTTAATAAAACTTCAAAAATAATTAAAATCATCCCTTATTATACTGACTTGCGGAAAGTCTTTTTAGAAAACGTGAAACGTGAACATACAAGGGTATGTCTTACCAAAAGCATAATTATGAATTTTCATATCCCTAATTTGAAATATGATGGGTTTTTCATACAAACTTTTATCGAAGTTTTATTTTCACCACATACGGAATAAAATTGTATAATCCAGATAATTTACAATAGGTATATCGCTTAGAATATAAAAACTCCCGCGAGCCACGGTCAACAATACACGTTACATGTCAATCATAAATAAAACAGTAGTTATGCCTTACTGTGTAGTTAAAGAATTTAAAAACCCTTCAACCAATCTTAAAAAGAATACTGGACTATCATTTCATAGGTAAGTATTAGAAATACAATATATTTTTTATTAAGGATAATAATGTCAATAAATTAACAAACCAGTTGGCACGGAAACCGATGTTATTTCACCATTTCCGCGAATGCGCATTAATGTCCCCATATTTTCTTTTTAAAAACTTTCATCCCCTATTTTCTTCCCTTAAAATTTATTTTCGCTAAAAAAAGTTGCCTATGTCCTTTCCCAAGGTCCAATCTATCTCAATACCAAAATTCATCAAAATTGGTTCAACTGTTTAGGCTCGAAAATACTACATATTATACATACATAGTATACACTAAAATAGATTCAACGCAGTCGAGTTCAATTTAGAATATGAACATTAGGTACATAAATATGAGTTTTAAAATAGTAAAGACAAAACCTTACATTAATAATTGGTCTTCACTGCGTTTCGATTTTTCAAGACTTATTAATAATCTACAGATAAACCTTTAGCTCTATCTTTAAAATTCAAGTATAACTAAGTAAATAAACGGTAATGACATTTATAATTTTTGTTTTACAAAATATATACCTATAAAAAATGTTTTTTTTTGCACTGTTGTACATAAAAGTCATCTATATAAGATTCTCAAATATATCTTCAATTCCCTCTCCACTTATCTCATTTTTCTCTTTCTAATGTATGGTCACTTTCGTTAAACTTTGATCACAATTTCAGTAATGACAACAAGGTATAAAAAACAAGAATAAAATTTAAAAAAAAATTCTTAACGTATCATAAATATTTTAACAATCAACTTTTCAATGTCAAATATTCTCCCACCCCCATTATCTGTACGTTTTTACTCGATAACGCTTTCAGAACGATCCCCCTTAGGAAAAAAACAATGAAATAAAGAGTAAATTTAAAGTTAAAATAGAGTTTGATGGATGATGCGTTTGGGTTGACCCTCGGTCGTCTTGCGCTCAAATATTCATGAAGAGTCAACACTCAATCTAGATCACATGGGCTTTTGCTCTGTACACTCGCTTCTAAAAATGCTAACAGTAAATAATAACATTGTATTACCTATTTGTGACCTAATTACCTAATTATCCTTCTTATATTTAATAGGTATAGTTCATTGATACTATTGCTGAAAAAATTGTGGGATCGAGAGTCAATAAAATATTTGAAGACGGTATGGACAGCCTCATCGGATTTGAATTTTTTTCCTTGCAAATTTTATTCCAAATTCTGAAAGAAGTGGTAATCTGTTGGAGCAATGTCCGGGGAATATGGTGGGTTTCAGACACATTCCAACCGCAGTTCCTCTAAGTTAGCGACCATCGGTCGTAAAGTATGGAGTCTAGCTTTGTTTTGAAGCAGCTGTGGGCTGGAGATATTGACCAGTCTCGGTTGTTTAAGGGCTAACTTTTCCATCATGGTTGGCAATTGTTGACAATATAGATCTGCCGTTATCATTTGACCAGATCTTGGGAAGCTGTATTATATGGCACCAGCACTGGTTCACCAAACACTCACCAGTACCTTTTTCTGAGTCAACTTTCGCTTGGGACAGGATTTGGTTGGTTCTCCCGGGTTCAACCATTGTGATGAGCATGTTATAAAGAATCCATTTTTCGTCACAAGTAACAATACGATTCAAAATTCCCTCGTTATTGAGCCGATCGAGTAATGTAACGCAGCACTCAATGCATTTTTGTTGGTATGTTTCCGTCAATTCATGCGGTACCCATTTCTCGAGCTTTTTCATTTTTCCAATTTGTTTAAAGTGAGTTAAAATTGTTTTACCACACACACCGAAACCTGCCGCTAACATTGACGTGATTTGCGATGAATCCGCTTCCATGATTAACTTTAATTCTTCATTATCAACTATGTCTCAGGCCTTCCACGAGATTTGTTTCGTAGGACATTTCCAGAACGAAAACGTTGGAAGCAAAAACGTACCGTGCTTTTTTACAGTAGCTTCCACATACACATCACTAACCCTTCGAGTTGTTTCTTCAGCGCTGATGCCACAGTCGAACTTATATTCGTAAATAACGCGATATTTTAAGTTTTTCATTTTGTAAAAGAACGATGTAAAAGAAAAATGAAATGGTGCGGATACAAATAAATCACTAAATACACAAGCTTAAATTTGAAATTAATTTGAATTTGGAATTCCTAACCAAACGTTAAATATATGAGATTAAAGTGGCCAGTTCAACAAAACACCATTTTTTAATATAAGGACCTACTGTAACCCTAATAATTGTTACTAGATCAAAGAAATTTATACTCCAAACACGTGTAAAGATTACAAACATATTTTTATTGTATTTCAGATTTATTACAAGACAAAAAAAGTGAACCAACTTCAATTATTTTAAAGAGTTCTCTGGTGTATCTTCGGAATTCGAAGATCCAATGCCAACGAAATTAAAATGGGACCACCTATAAAACAAAAATCATCGAAATCGATGCAAAAATAAAGAAGCCAATTCGAATTCAGTAACATACGTCATTTTATGAAGTCAGTTAAACATTTAAATGTTTTTGACTAAGTATAGATTTTACTGAACGTTATTTCGTCAAAGAAAAATAAGGTTATTCTGTCCTAAGAAAGATCTGACTAACTTACTTCAAAACACATTACTTTATTTACATTTTTAAAGTTAAAGTATTCATTTGCAAATGATACATTGAAAACATAATACGATCTTATAAAATACTAGCTGTGCCCCGCGGTTTCACCCACGTCTAATTTAAAAGACACCTTAAAAAAACCTAACAATAAATAGCTTAAGTATTAATCCAGGGTGTCAGCTACCTCCATACCAAGTTTCATCGAAATTGGTCCATCCGTTTGAGCGTCAAGAAGTAACATGGTATAAAGAAACTAACAAACTTTCGCCTTTATAATATTATATACATAAAGTAGAATTACAAAGAAATTAGTGTATCTTGCAAGAAAAATAAAATATAGGGACTTAAACTTGGAAAGTAAAAAGTTATCTAAATACATAATTTTCTCAAGTTGTAGTTCTCGGTTCTAAATTCGAATTTATATTTTGTTTTTTGTTTTTTATAGATGTTCAGCTATAATTTCTTTGTTTGTGAACCTCTTTGCATGATTATTTTTTCTTTGGAAAGAGGATGCTTCACGAGTGGTCCCATTCTAATTTCATTTCATTTCATTGCCTGTTTTCCTTTTTGTTATAAAAATTGTCTTGTATGTATATATTTCTTTCTCCCTATGACATTAGAGAGAGCAATTATTATGTTCGTGAAATTCTCCTATTAAAATGTAACTTGATGCTTCTGACCCACAACACTATCACTAAATTATATCTTTCACTTGTTTGAACCCATAATCCCCGTAACATCAGATATTCGTGCGAACTTGCTTCCATATTAAAAACAACTGTAATTAGAACTGTCCGTGTGATATCAAACCTTCAAAGAAATACACACACGAAAGCTCAACGTATAGTGGCCGTAGAAATAATCCCCTAAAATGAAGGCATGCCCATGAGACAAATCATAAATGTTTTGAAATCGTCGAGCAATTTACTCCCACGATATATTAAACTAGTGCGAAAATTATATATAGTAATAGAATTTTCGAAATTTCGTAGTAATTAAGAGTGCTATATGTATTAAAACAACAGTGTTATTTAAGCAACAACAACACAATTGCCATGTTTGTCACCCCATCCAGCAAGCCTCTTGGCAGCTGGGAATTCCTGATCCCAAACGAAACGCAACATTACAAAAGAGAGTTACTGTGACTTGTTTATTACCATGTGTATAGTGGTCGCGAAATCCTTACAAGCCCACTTGTTTACTGGACAGGCCTAGGCCTGCCAGTACGGCGGGTGTTAAAGGTACCTGGTGTATGGTGGTCACGATAAAAATATCAACAAATTAGAAATATCCACCGAACCAGTTTTATTAATTGAAACATCACTAGTACTCTGAAGGTAACACTGTATCGAAAAATCACTTGACATTAAAAAGCTAACAATAATACAGCACAGTACCACATTTATCAAAACAGCATCAATATAAATGAATCACAATAAAATACACTGGTACCGCATTACACTGCGCCAATTTCCACCCACTTTTTATTAACACATAAAATCTCCCTGCCCTCCCATACAAAACAATAACAAGGTTTTTGTAATTCCCCTGGCTAACAAGCGCGCCTTCATAAACCTCCCATCTGGACCCCGCAAAGCTTTGGGGCTTGACTCCCTTGGGATTGCCAATGTTCACCGACACTTCTGTGTTAGTAGATCAACATCATAAAATCAGCCTTAAAGATACATATACAGAAGTGAATGCTGCAGACATTACAATAACTACTTACGATGTTTACGTTTCAACCGACAAACTGGAACCAATTCAGAAGAACCTCTTCATAAAATGTACTGTATGTGGAGACAATAATGTGTATTTTTCTTTGACAAACGAGAAGGTGATAATGATCTTACGAGTTTGAGAGTCAAGGCGTGATTCCCATAATCTGTAATGCGTCGGTGCAACAAAATTTGCCACTTGACTGTATGAAATATGCTGTGGACAGATTATGAAATCGTCCTATATTTGCAATATCTATACGAAAAGTTTTCTGGATAAACGCGTTTTCTAAACATGTTTTTCTTTTTCTTCTTCTTCCTACCTTTATTCCACCTAACTAGGATTGTCATAATAAGTTTTACTCAATCACTATTATTTATAAATTATCTCCTCAGTACTTCACACCTTTTATACAAATATCCTCCCAAATCGATTCATGTCATAAATATGAAAATACCTTTAGGATAGCCACAATTACTTCGAAAATGAGAAATGAGATATAGAGTTTTGACGAGAAACCCAGCCATTTACTGACGATGACTGCTCCAATAATCTTATTGAACAGACTTTTTCGTTAAACATAAAAATGTATTTCAAACAACCACCTAATATATACTCAATTAATGAATATCTTGTCAAAGAAAGGGTGATGTATGATAAAATGAATCCCAGAGCGACAAAATTTTTTAATATCTCGATTGTATTACAGTTCTCACGATTAGTTAATTTTATAAACATCACGAAAATGTCACAGATAAGCATTACATAGGTGCTGGTTAATTTGAATTACAAATCTGTATTCAAAAAGAGATTTTCTTGGTTAAGTTACAATCGTCTTCCTTCGCATTTATTAAATCTTTTTTTGTTTTTTTATTGCTATAGATTACCGGTTGCTCACAGTCGCACTTATCATGCATTTTAAGAATTGTAATTTTCTAAAAACTTCAATTTCAGCCGAAAGATGTTCACTGCTGGATATAGACTTCCCAGCTGTTAGAGCATGCATATATTCCTTCATAACTTTTCCTACCTCGGCCACTATTAGCGCCATCCACAAACAAAACCAAAAACTCACGTGCGACGAGTGACAGTTGAAAAAACAGACAAGACAAAACGTGATCGCCTAACAGAGCGCATATTTTTTTAAACTATTGCATCTCCGTCGCAAATTAATAAGTTATAAATCAAATAATAGTTAAGACTCGGACTTCACAAACCCCGGGGTTCCATAGTGCTTCAACAGTACGTGATGTGCAGTGCATAGAAGCCACGATTTTTTTGTAATTAACATCAGCATGCCTCGAGGTGAGTGGCTTTTTTCTTTTGTGCAACATTACCGTATCCAATTCCTATCCCGCATGCTAGGGATGAATATTAAATCATTCACAAATCAGATACACTCCAGCAAAGATCGCCACAGCGACGGGTTCAGCGCTTCTCGTATTCAGCGTCTTGCCTTAAACTTCAACAAATCATCGGTACCTTGAGGTGGGTCTGACAACCGGCTACGATACCTTCCAATACAAGGTTACCACTCGAGAAATCTTTGGTTCACGTGCATAATTTTTTTAAATTATGAAATACAAGCTAATGAAGTGCGAGTCTATATTTACGAAGCCTTTTGATATTGTATTAACTGAACTTTCATTTTATAATAACTTGATTGTAAATCATTTTTATTGGTCTGTAGAACAAATTTGAGATTGGAACTTATTTAATCATTCGAATGTTAGAAAATTTATTTTTTAAATGTAATACTGAAGTACGATGTTTTCATGCGTCTCAAGCTAATTGTGAATTTTAAGCCCATTTCGTTCGTCACAGCGTCTGTAGGAAGCCAGTGAAGCGTCAGTCAGTGAATCATCCACACATTAATGTATTGAATAAATCTAAAGCACAAAATGATTAAAACGCAATTCCACTAGGAAGCAATCGCTCAATAAAATATAAATGCATTTAAATAATTTATTTAACAGAGTAGAGTGAGTGTCCCCACAGGACAATGATATCAGATGTGCACCAAGTCGGGGTGTGTTGCATATTGCTCGCGTATTACATTATGAGATAATTCAATAAAACCCCTCTGCCGTTTTTATTGTCGCTCGCTGTGATGGTTTGCGCCCTGCACGACAAGTTTTATAGGGCTGTCGAAATATTGTTGAAATAATCCACTTTTCATACTGAGAAAAGTGCGGATGATCCAGTGACGATATACCAGTTGAACCAATTACATATTAACTGATGGTCTTAAACAGGAAGCGAACTCAAAATTATTATGTTTTAGCTGTGTAACCAAAATACCGAATTAGATAAAATTCACAAAATTTAAAACCGTTTTACCTGTCACCATTAAAGTCGTTAGATATAAGTGTTTTATGCATATCTTTGAACGCGATAGGTAGTACTGTTGTCGAATTATTGACTACTGGTAAATGCGTAAATGCAACGTTTGCGGGACCAGTTAGTAGGATTATATAAACAAAAATAATATAAGGATGTTTAGAAACCTAAGTTTAAATTTGGTAATATAAAAATATAAGTAAAATGCACTGGAGTGGACAACCCTAAAGATCGTTTTTTTTTATCCGTTGTCACGGATCAAGACTGACAGGCTGTTCGAGTGTTCTGTTTGTTTAGACAACAGATTGTTTTATTCGATGCGTACAATTGTTTTGTTATTGTATTGCATTAAAAAGTCAATTGCTTGTATAGTTTCATCATTTATAAAAGCGAATTAGATAAGTGCATTAAGTGTAGTGGACACGCTTATGACCCGACCTTATTGTAGAATGTTATAATTAGTGCAGTTGTTTTATGGTCACGCAAATCAGTGAGATAAACACCTACGTTCCAAACGCCAATTCTTAATATATTATGAATGTTATTTTTGTATTTAGTGAAAATTTCAAAATTAAAATGTAATATTTGTACTTTGTTCAATTTAGGTTCTAAGAAGGCGCTTATAATAATTGTCAAAACACTTCCATCGCAAAGTAGCAGAACCAGGAAGAAACTTTAACGGGCTTATAAATAATTTTTTTATGTTCCTACGGACATACATTAATTTGTCGAGGATGTATTGTGAGTACAAAGTTAAGAAAGTAAATTCCTGAAACTTGTTATTGAACCTAATTGATATTAATCTAATACAAATAGAGAACTACAAGAAAATTAAATCAATTCAGATCTACTACAGAACAACGACCGAAACCGAAGGTAAATAAGGATTCATTAACTCTGAGACATTGGAACAAAGTAAGATTAGAAAAATAACAGTAATAAAAAAAATGTCCAAATAGTTCATAAGCAACTAAAAGATGATAGGGGGCTTAAAAGAAGCGAAAAAGAGAAATAGACTAAGCTTAGAACAAAATGATATTATAGGTATAAAAAAAGAAGCCAAGGTACATAGAATAAAAGCTGGGAGGATGATATTAAACAAGTAGCTGGCTCAATATGGACCCAAAAAGCAAGATAAAGGATAAGATGCAAGTATTTAGAGAGGACCTCAAAGGACAAGCTATAAATGCAGTTGCCGATGAACCGATACAAAATATAATATACATATACATATCTAATTTAGTGTCAATTATTGAAATACCTATTGTAAGTCCAGCAATAAAGGCTTATTTATTTTAACACTGACGCTGTAATTTTATTTTGTTCGAATACCTCGTTACGCTCTGTTTGGTGGAAGCGATATCATAAGAAAGATGTAATTTACCGAAAGAGGAGTATTCGTTTAAGCTCTGTTTTATAATCACTAATTTTGCTACACAATCACTTAGCAATCTTTTGCTTTTACAACCGTATAGATTCTGATCTAGGGAACAAGATCGATTATAATCCAATCACAAGTAAATAAATTTTACCCCATAACAAATTTACAAAGATCCCTGTTGGTTTTGTCGTTGTAAAGTAATGTAGAAGCAGGAAGGGTCGATATATAATGGACACATTATTTAACCCTCAAAAGCGCGTTAAAACTCAATAGAGCAGAGTCCGACAATATTAGCTATAAATGATAAGGTTAAAATACAGAATTGCCACTTCAGTTTGTTACTTAAGTAACTACAAATAATAGATACCAGTTGTATTCTAAGATTTCCCTACGCATCTAAATTAAAGTTTACTTTTAAAGAATAATAACTATTTGTCTTTTGTTTAAAAATGTATATTTTTCTTATTTTAAGATTCCTCAAATCACCGGTAATAGAAATAATTAATTGCTTTATAATTAATCTGTAGGTAATATACAAATAAGTAGATATAATGTTATCATTTAATATTTATAATTTTAAATATCAACTTTACTTAGGTACGTGTGATTTCAAAAAAACTTACCAAATATTTAAGATCATATGAAATGGGTGGTGGTTAATGCATTTTTAATGCTCGTTTGACAAACGAACACCTTCAAGATGAAGACTGTGATGAAATGCTAGTTTAATAATAAAAAATATTAAATGAGAAATTTTTCAATCAATCATTATTGAAAAATATATTTGAGACTTCAAAATTAAAAATTTTGAATCATCTATTGCAAATGTAATGATTTTAAGATGTTATTAAGTTTAACCATGATCAAATCCTAAAATAATTGATATTATTTGATTAGTCGTGAACTTGTGAATATAAAGATCATCGTTGAAGCACCCTTAATTAACAAATATTTTTCTTTGTGACTTTAAAAATTATATAAATATTGTTGAAATTAAAGATATATAAACATACAAGACTAACATAAAATTCATTATTCATTAAACTTCGATTTTATCCGAGACTATTCAAGAATAGGTATAATTGAACAGTCCGTCGCATCTATCCAGCAATAATTTATTAATCTATGACAAACCCTCAAGTGTTGCAATAAGTTAATTGTTAGCGGTTATGGGCCGAGGGTTATGTCCCGTTGTATCTTTATTGGTTATCGTTAAGTACGGTTTTGTTTTAGTGTCTCATTTATTATGATTATTATTATATAGTATAATACGCCTGTCGTAATGCCAGGCATACCAGGCAATATAGCATTATATGCGTCATTCGATAGGGCACTTTATTCTATAGACCAGTGTATGCTTATGACTTGACTTAAATTCTATCTATACTAATATTATAAAGCACAAAGATATTTTTTTAATACGCTAATTTCTGATACTGTCATTCGCGTTTCAGTAATATTGCGTTTAGGTTATTTAGAAATAAAAAGAAATGTATGTATAACTATATAATTTTGTTATATATTTTAAATATTAAGTAAAAAGATATCAAATTATTACAAAATATTTTATATTTACATAATTTAAAAAAAAAAAAAAACAATAAATTGAAACGTATAATTTAATGCTGGGGTTTTATTACTGCTTTTAAACAGATTTATACATTATTTTTAAACGTTTAAAGTAATTTAAAATACTTATTCGATCTAAATTTTCTGGAATAGATATGGTTGTTTGGTGTTTGCGCTATCAAGGTTTTTATTAAATTTTGCTTATCAGGTATAGTTTATAGCATTATTTATTATTCCCTGGATATTAATGGTTTATAAAAACTAAAGTTATGATATTAAATTATATTTTCGTAAATACGGTTAACATTTAAAAAGATTTTAGTTAGGTATTCTCAAAACTTATACCGGTCAAATACCGAAGGTGAGATTGAGGTTTTTATTTAGTTGCTGTTTTTCATAGGCACATGAAATATACCACGCGGACGAAAATCATAGCATATAATACAAGCTTATTAATATTTTTCATAATTTATTACGTATTTCTTACAAAACTACACGTGTGCCTTATAAAATTTTCCATAGGCAACATCTTAGGAATATTTATCCTCCTGTATAATTTACTAAAATTCTTTTTTAGTACATAGCAACGTTATTTAAAAAACTCCTATGCGAAGTTTCATGTTTCCAAACCCATAGTTTTAAGCTGTGCATTGTCTGCCAGTTACTTTTAAGAAGTTATTTCATAGAATTTGCTAAATAACAATTATCTGCCAGTTTATATTATTTCTAAAAAAAAGAATCATCAATAATACATGTTTATAATTCAATTAACACACTGAACTAGGGGAAGAGGACTTTATCTCGTATCAGACTTCTGTTTGACGAATTAAACAGGGGGCGAATTTGAGAGGTACGCTCCTCAGATATTATATGCTAAGGGAAAATGTATTTAGTTTTATATTTTGTCTATAAATTATTAAGCTACTTAAAGTATGTCTTAATTTTATTTTTACATATACATTTTATATTATATCCACTGGATTTATTTCCTAGTGCGCTGATCTACGGTTTATCGTCTTGACCTGTAATGCCAATTTTGTAATACAAGATCCTTGTATGAAAATGTAATAGAATTTTGTTTTTAAGGAAGAGTCTAAAGCAAGTTATTAAGTTCATAATTATTGTGAAGAATGATGTTCAGTGGTAGTGTGCACGGACACCGCGTCGGTCGATGTGAGTTCGAATCCTTGCAATTAATGCTTTCGTTGAAGGAAAACATCGTGATGAAACCATAGCATGGTGGTAGCGCATTTTCTAATGCCCGCCTGTCTAGCTCATAATAAAAAAATTATAATAAATATGCCGTTTTAATTCAAGTTTTAATGAGATCCCCTTCTGTAGGGTATGTATACGTACATAAGTGCTAAACCTGGTAACCCTAGTTACAGGTTTAACAAGATACTGATGTAATATTAGCTATATAGCTATATATAACTTGGTTTCCTCCAAGCCTAGCCAGCTACCGCTCTCAAATTGAAAATCTGCCGCCTATAGGACATCAGGTGAGATTGTTGCCCAAAGCTAAATAAAAAAAACTGTTTAGAATAAGTAATGGATTATATTTTCTATTTTACCTCTGTTCGAATATAAACAATATGTAGATACATATACGAATTTATGTTTATTTAGAAACTGAACTATTCCTCCCAAAACTCATCAACACCGCATGAAATTCACATTAGTTACTACGTTTATAGACTCAACAGAGTCTGAAACTTTCTCTACCGGGTGTAAACTAATCGTCGAAACTATATCTATTTGGTTTACTCTGTTAATTCTATGTAGAGTAACTTTACGCTAAAATAAACTTTGAACCAAATACTTTTTCTTTTAACTTGTGAGATTCACACGGACCCTTTACATGAGACTTGATATGTCATTGTCAATTTGATTATTTGTTATTATCTTCATTATCTGTCTATAGCTGTCTACCATGACGTAAAAATATTCCTTTATCGCATAAAATATTTATTTGAAATCATGTTTTTTTTTTTTTTTTTTGCCATCTACTTTATTTTTTCAGGTAATATAGCCTCGATATTATTATTATATTTGATACAAACTAAATTATTAAAGACGAAACATAAATACTTGAGTAAAAAGGATATTCTTCTATTTTAGCTTTTTATTTGATTCCCAGACATCCCACTTAAATATTATATAGCCTATATAACTCCCACAATTAAGACGAATCTAACGACACTTCGTATGCTAAAATACATCGAGCCGTTTCGGCTACAGAGCGTGCCAAAGAAATAGACATCCTCCCTTATCACAGTCGGGTAATAAAAATAGTTGGCAACCCTATCTATGCTTGATCCGGTCGCGACCTGCCGACCAACATGCACATGGTTTGTCGCGTTTCGGGACCAGCCACTGTATAACTAACTGCCGAGAGGCTTGCAGGCTCGCATGACAACCACGACCGTCCATAAATTGTCGATATCTCGGTGGTCGCCGTTCAAAAAATAATCCTATATCAAATATATCTGCATTAAATAATGAGATTATTAAGTACTGTTAGATAAATTAACACGGCACGCGGCGAAATTACGCATTAACTTAATTTGGATAATCTGATGTCGTTAGCGAAATCAACCATCCTGTAAAGCTGCGACTTTATTTTGAGTGATTCCCATTTGAAAATAATTTTATACTGCAAAGGTGGCAAGTAAGCATACTGTCCACCTGATGGTAAGCGGTTACCGTAGCCAATGGACGCTTGTAATACCACGCAGGAACACAACACTAGGTTATTTGTCTGCAATATTTTGTAGGGTGAAGGTATTTCACGAGTCGGACTCCCTCAAGTAGAGAGAAAGCTGCAAATAAATTTTTCTATGCTCTACCTCTCTTTAACATAAACAAATATAATTATGTAATTTATTGCAAGTTTCATATCTGGTAGCAATTTGAAGTTTTTGACAGGTTTTTAGGTTGCTCCACTGTTTCACCCGTTTTAAATTAATTCTAGCAAAACTCCACGGAACTGCCGCAAACGAACACTTTACGTTGTTCTGACTCTCCGTGCTGGCCTACAGCTTGCCAAATTGCTTAACGTTCGTGGTTACTGTTCCACTCCTTAGAGTCATAGCGTGAAGCTATATTCCTCAATAAATAAGCTATAAAAGGCCGGCAACGCATCTGCGAGCCCTCGGATGTTGCAGATGTTTGTGTGCGACAGTGATTACTTTCCATCAGGTGCGCCATCTGCCCGTTTGCCCCCTTTTTACCATTAAAAAAATTAAAATCTGACTTTTAGTTTCAGAGATCATCGCGTTGAAATAAAAAAAAAATATTTTGAACTTTATAATATTATTAGCTTTGGCTATAGAGTTAAGACTTAAGAATTGAGTCATAACCAAAATAAAAAGTATACTATTGACCAGATAAGTAATTATAAACTGCATGTGAGCCAAATTACATCGAAATCCGTTCAGCTGTCCTTGCGTGATTGAGTAACAAACATCCAAATTTATTTATTTTATACATTTAGCAAGCCAACAAAACAATTACAGAAAGGTAAAATAACATATTAACATTTCCATTTAAATACAATGTAATCAATTAGATATTAGGCCTGCATGAAAATATACAAATATATAATATAAATAAATATTACTAGTAGAATAGTATAGGTCATAAATAGTATAGATTGAAGGTACATAAAAACGTGATATTATCAGTAACAAAAAGCTAAATCCCAAAAAAACATTATTTTAAACAATAAATTATTAAGTTTATTAAAATAAATAGAAATAATGTCTTACATGACAGGTACTTCAACGCTTTGAGGTCGACACAGTACGTTTCCGTGCTTAAAAAAATTTGCAGCTGAATAATCTAAATTGAAACGTTACGAGCGATCAGTTTATTGTCGTCACGTTATATCGATCAATTTAATGAAAGTATTAATAGAAACCACTAGAATTTATCACTTGTCCCTGTTCCACGGTCATTGCGTTTCTGTTATTTCCATTAGCAGTGTTTCAATGAATTTGATTAAAAAGTATAATTTCTTAATGACACAATTCCACCCATCTGCGCTAATTAATATTCTATGATTGCTTTGCTTGTAGGTGATATCGAATATCGAGAGATTATTTTAAATATTAACTATTTCATTTATGTAAAAATGTGTAAAAGAGTTTATCTGTCAACGCAATATCTCCCTTAGTTCTTTATTAAAATTAAGGTTCAAACATCAATATAAAGCTATATTAATTTTCCTCACTATTGACGAACAAAGATGATTTAAAAAACGTCACAAAATTATAATTAAGACGTATCTAGTTAATTTATGTGAAAATAATAAAAAGAAAAATTGGTAAAGTGTCTATGATCAATGATCATTCATAGCACAACTTTCGCAGACAGTGTCTGTGAAATATTCAAATTCGAATATCTACAGAACCACAGTACCAGTTTAAGTGTAAAATCTATGAGCGACTCCTTCTGAACGGTCTCAAGTCCGTAATAGAGGAGAAAAACCTCTATCCGCCTGCGCAATTCGGTTTTCGTGCTAGACATTTTTGCACTCATCAAGTGCACCGCCTCACGAAGCACATTTTGTTTAACTTTTCCGAGTTATATAAACCCCGTCGTACACTGGCAGTCTTCTTCGACGTAGCCAAGGCCTTTGATAAGGTCTGGTACGAAGGATTAGTGTATAAGCTGTACTCCCGCGAAGTCCCCGACAGATTAGTTAAAATCATCCGCGATTATCTCAAAGACCGCACCTTTTGCTACAGAGTGGAAGGTGAACTATCCACACCCCATCCCATACGCTCAGGCGTCCCCCAAGGTTCCATCCTGGTTCCTAGCCTCTTCAATCTGTACGTCAGTGACCTACCAAAACTTCCCGCGAAAGTTGAGATAGGCTTATACGCTGACGATACAGTCATATACTCCTCTCAAAGGCAAAAACCCACCCTCAAATGTAGAATCCAAAGAGCCGTGACCACTCTTGGGGAGTGGTTTAACGACTGGCGAATAGCCATCAACCCCACGAAGAGCGCAGCGGTGCTCTTCGACCAAACCGCCTCACAGATACCGAAAAAACTCAAGGATCATCCCCTTGAACTCTTCGGTAATCCGATGCCCTGGGTAAAGGAGACCTAATATCTAGGTGTAACCCTAGATAGTAGACTCTCCTTTATACGCCACATCACTCTTGTTAGGAAAAGGGCCGCCTGGACCCTCGCCCGATTGCATCCTCTGTTATGTGCTGCAAGCAAAATGTCTACGAGACACAAGCTTACGCTCTACAAGATGTGTATCCGACCGATTATGATATATAGCTACGTTGTGTTCACACATATGTCAAGATATAATTGGAAACGCTTATAAGCCATCCAGAATAGGTTTCTTCACCGCCTTACCGGCGCCCCTTGGTATGTTCGTATGGAGGATCTCCATAGAGATATGGACCTTCCTTCGATACATGCCTATGCCAAACACCTTTCTCGCTCTTATTTCGACACCGTGTCGAACCACGCGAATCCCTTAATAAAAGCGGCAGCTTCATATGTTCCCGACCCCAATGCCTGCCGGAGTAAATGCCGGCCGCGTAATATATTATTATATTCTTTATTGCACAAAAAAAGTACAAATGGAGGACTTAATGCTAAAAAGCATTCTCTGCCAGTCTTCCAAGAGAGCAAGGGAAAGGTATATGCAAGGTGTGCATAATGTTAAGTAAAAAAAAAGATTATAACGATTATTAAGATTATATATTATTAAGAAGTATTCAATTGCTCCAAGAAAAACCTACGTAGCGAATACTTGAAGGAATTTCGAGAGTTGGCCAGTTGGATATTGATAGGAAGCGAATTCCACAGTCGTGCTGCTGTAACGGCGAAGGATTGGTCGCGGAAATTAGTATGATGACTTGGTATACTGAGAATTAAAGAATCAGAAGACCTCAGCTGTCTATTATGCGTATCCGCGAGAGATTGAAAAAGTGTTTTTAAATATTTAGGGGATTTGGGATTATTAAGTACGGAGAAAAGAAGACAAAGTATTCTTATATTCCTACGTTGCCGAATAGGTAGCCATTTCAACCTGACTCGGTATTCAGAAACATGATCAAACTTCCGAAGACTGAAGATGAAACGGATACAGTTATTGAGTAGACGATCAAATTTATTTAAGAGATCTTCTGAGAGGTCCAAGTAAGCAACGTCTGCATAATCCAGAAGTGGTAGAAGAAGAGTATTCACTAGGGAAATCTTAGTATTAACAGGAAGAAAGTTTTTCAAACGCATGAGAGAATGAAGAGAAGCATAAAATTTTCTACTAACTTCCTTGACTTGGTCTGCCTAGCATAATTTAGTATCGAAAATGATACCAAGATTTTTCACCGTAGTTGAGTAAGGAATGGTACATTTATTGTATTGAAGAGGAGTCAACGAATTAAAGTCAATTTTAGCAAGCTGTTATGAGCTACAAATTATAATGGATTGACACTTAGTTGGATTAACATAAATCCCGTAAGATTCAGACCAGGAAAATAAACTTGAGAGGTCCTTGTTTAAATTATTGATTATAGAAGTAAGATTCTTTATTTCACAATGCAGATACAATTGCAGGTCATCAGCATAGAGATGATAGTGGGATTGTAAAATAGGCGTAAGTAAGTTTATAAAAATAGAAAAAAGTAACGGAGAAAGAATGCCGCCTTGGGGAACGCCAGCTTCTAGAGCACACCAATCTGATTCGCCATCATAGACGCGAACAGCCTGGTGACGATCTCGGAGATAAGAAGAAAACCATTCCAGTGCTAAGGGTGAAAACTGAAGACAAGAAAGAGCGGCAATCAGAAGATCGTGGTCAACAGCATTAAATGCATTGCTAAAATCAATAAGGACCAATACTGTGACCATACCTTTTTCCATATTAGATCTAACAACTTCCGTGATCTTAAGCAGAGCAGTAGTAGTACTGTGGGCGGTTCGAAAGCCAGACTGAAATTGATTTAATAGATCGTTGTCAGTGAGGAAAGAAGTAACTTGTTTATTGAAAATAGATTCCAAAATTTTGGAAAGGAAGGGAAGAAGAGAGATAGGTCGAAAATGATTAGGAGCTGTGGGATTGGTAACTTTAGAAAGCGGAACAATATAAGCATTCTTCCAAGAAGCTGGATAAATCCCCGTGGTTAAAGAAAAGTTTATGATAGAAGTCACACATGGGAGAATAAGCTTATAAATATATTGTAGCATGACACGACCAATATTATCGCAACCCACAGCTTTGGAATTGAGAGTTAGGAATATTTTTGTAATTTCATCTTCACTAGTAGAGGAAAACTCAAACTGCTCAATCTGAGGACGGGGTAAACAAGCAAGAAATTTAAGAGTAAGATTTTTAACATTCAGTGTGAGCTTAGTAGCACTTGCAAAATGTTTATTTAACAAGTTCAAGTCAATAGGAATTTTATCGTCCCTATTCAAGGGTTTGGATAGTCCGAGCGACTTTAAAAATTTCCATAAGCAAGCAGGTGTGGATACTTCAAGTTGCTTATAAATATAGCGACGTTTGGCGTTCCGGCACAGAAGATTACATCTGTTCCTTAAGGCCTTGTACAGCACCCAATTTACACCAGACCTGTGACATTTGAACTTACGAAATTCACGATCACGCTTTGACATTGCCCTACGTATTGGATCTGAAAACCAAGGAGCAGGACGATGCTTGATTTTTATGGGACGAACTGGGGCATGACGGTCAAAATGATCAACAACAGTAGTGTTCAGGAAATGTAGCTTCTCATCTACTGTAGACAGAGATTCTACCGCTGCCCAATCAATGTTAGCAGCGTCACTAAGAAGCTTATCGGTGTTCATACGGCCAAAATTTCTTTGAGAGAGAATTATAGGTTTAGGTTTAGGTGTTTTAATTTTAAGGGAGGCATATATCAAATCATGGTGCGAGAAGGCTGGCGCCAAATGTTGCCCATAACTAAATAAGAGATTGGTGTCCGAAGTTATCATCAAATCTAAGAGAGAATCAGAGTTACTAGAGTGGTGCGTGGGTGCTAAATCTAAAATACTAAAACTAGCAGATACGAGAATCGATCGTAATTTGAGGCATCTGGAATCATTACGAAGCAGGCACGTGTTGAAATCACCCATAATGAATATACGGTTATAATTTGCCATAAGATTCTCAAAATGCAGTTCCAGTTCGGAGAAGTAGTTAACTGCTGGAGGACAGTACACTACACCAATAGCAAACTTAAGACCTAAGTCAATTTCAAGAAAGAGAAATTCACACGAAGCGTTGTAGCTAGAAGTGGAACTCAAAATAATTTTAAAGGGATAAATTCTTTTCAAGTAGATTGCAACGCCACCACCACCCTTACCAGTGCGGTCGTTTCTGACAAGTATATAGTCTGGAATAGAATATAAAGAAGATGGAAGCGACGGCTTGAGCCATGACTCAGAGACCAGTACAGCGTGTATCAGTGAAGAATCAAAAGTGTCCAAGATATCATCGTAATGACATGGGATACTCTGTGCGTTTATATGACATACATTGAAATTTTTGGGGCAAGCAACAAAATCATTTTCCAAAGTTTTTTTAAGGGTTGTGAAATTATTATTTACGCTCTCATACGAGCTATCACTCTCAGCAGTAATAAACGATTCACCAGAAGAAGACATCATAAAAAGAAACAGTAACCAGTTAGTTATTACAATTGTTATCCTTAAAATAATATGATATAGTTTATATGGAAATAAATAAAAACAAAACTAAGTTTCCCCTCAACCCCAGAGAGAACTGATAGAGAATGACGAAAAACTTACGCAAAAAAATAAAAAATAAAAATGAAGTATACAATGTAAAAAAAAGGTACAAATAAAGCAAAAAAAAAAACATTTTTACTACAATCTAAGAGAGCTAAAAATTTTTTTTACAACTTTTTAATATAGTAATGAGAATATAATATGTATATAAACAATAACAATATATGTATATAAATAAGTTCAAACAATATGTTATGTAAAAAAGTAAAAAATAATAATAATGCTAAACTTAATATATAATACTAATATAATTTATAAAGTAAAAAGTTTTAACAAATGATTATATCAATTTATCTATCGGTTAATTGAGTGGTTTTAATATGTGAAGTTAAAAATTATTTTTCATAACAAAAAAGAACAATAAAAATGTATATATAACATTAACTCATCTACTAAGTTAATACAGAACGATTGAGTTTAACATTAATATGGATCAAAACAATCAGAAATTTATCTATGCAACAAAACGAAATAGTAAACAAAATAATACAATTATACTGAATAACCCGAGATAAGCATGTTAAAGATATTCAAATAAACACTGAACGTGAACGGTACTATAGCGACTTCGATAAGTAGCTTAGTAACATAACTAAGAAATGTGAAGTAGGTAATTGGAAAAAAAACGTTAGATTGTAAACAAATATCGAAACAAAATAAATCTGAACTACCTTAGTTACTAACAGGATATCATACGATCATCACAGCAAAAGTTACTTTTTGGAGGTTGTACGTTTTGATTTCGTGACTATCTTCACGGATACCGTTGGTTTAGCAGTATCTTCGTGTTTGATCTTATTCAAATCAGTGAGTGAAGTGATTCGTTGACGAGATCCGTCCGGCGCCAGAACGAAGACATAGCCTTCCCTGGTCCAACATTTCTCAACACCAAACCTCTCACGAGCTGCCATAAATGCACTATGCCGCGCTCTAGTCAGAAACTCAGACATAGTTACTCCGGTGTTTTTAAGTTTAGTTTTGCTGAACCAGAGCTTGTCACGAATTGCTAAACTTTGAACCTTTAATAGAATCGGCCTAGGTTTTTGAGTCGCTGAAGGTCGTCCCATCCTGTGGCACCGTCTAATATCAGCGACAGTGAAGTCCGAAATTTTTAGACTTTCTTTGATAACCTTCATCATCACCTCTACCGTTTCTTCCTTCTTCTGCTTTGACCCGCTCGACCAAATCGAAACAGCTAACGCGTTCTACGCCACCGTCTCTCCAAACAGAGCGTGCCACCGCCTACGCCCGCGTAACCACCGTTCTCTCCGCAAAAGACGGGCGGTTAACTTTGCTCCCGCACACCCGTCCCGTCCACCCTCTCTAGCGGCAACCCAAGCCTAGGTCCGTTCCTCGGTGTGAAGCCCTTGAGGCAGCCGCCCGCGCGATACAAAGTGACACTATACGTGCAACACTTAGCTACCCACATACAACATTACACACGTATGAACACACACACGTGCACACCACACAGGTACATAGGTTCTGTAAGGGACCTTTTTTTTCTTTTTTTGCGCTAGTTAGACTAATGCGCTAGTTAGTGTAGAAAAACCATTCCGATTATTAAATACACATACGCATGGTCCACTCCTTCCTCCCAGGAGGAGGGGAACGTGCATATGAGTATATGTTAGTTAGTTCGAATTCTCGTAGGATTAGGGAATTAGTTAGATCGCGACTTTTTCGCATTCGCGACGACCGCCCGAGCCGAGGTTCGGCCACTCTGGCACCTTCGTGCGGGTCGTCACAAACTTTCGCGGCTGAGTGCCCTAAGCGCTCGCCCCCAAGTCCGATGAAGCTGTAAAAGCCGCAGCGGCTCTGTTTTAGGATAGGGCCCCTAAGGCTAACAGTGTAGTCAGTTAAAAAAAAAAAAACCAGTTTAAGTTGTGAAGTGAGAGTGGTAGCGTTTTTGTGTTCTGGTTTGATCCTAGTTGGCAACAGGGGTTGACAAACGACGAGATACTACAATTTAATTTAGTAATAGTGTTAATATTATATTTAGTCTTAATAGTTTTTAGGTTATATGCAGTGTTAGGTACTATAATAAGAACCCGAAGCACATTACTGATTTGCCGGACAGTAAGTTCAAGGAGCATGTCAAACAGATTTTACTGTCAAAACGTTATTATAGGATGCATCATGTGAATCATGAGGATGTGAATGATAGTGATGTGTATAAGTGACTCCTTCTCATTGCATCCACTAAATGGTTAATATGATTTTTAACTATAATTTTATTTTTGTCGGCTCTTCTCGATGACTGAGATATTTTTCGAACCTGTCTTTTGACGTTTATAATTGGCTTATTAAAGCCTAAATTAAATAAAGTATTTTTTCATTTTGATATTGAGTTTTCGAGGATGGCAACCTTTAACTGATTGAACTCGAATAGCAGCGTTTAGATTGGTAATAAATGGTTACAGTTAATTATCACCAAATATATCACGGCACATTGACAGTACTTATTTACTGTCCCGGAAAACTAAGTCTATTGGCAGTCGCCGCTGTGATGCTAGCCTGTATAAATATCTACTTACGTTACGCTTGAAGGACCCGCTGTCGTAAGAAGAGGAAACACAATGGACGGGAGTTGGTTTCACAGCTTCACAATACAACAAATATAAGTCACAGAGATCTTTTCAGTTTGTGCCGAGACTGAGGTTACCGTAAATTGAAGAGCTGTTCAGAACACTAACCATGATACATACGGTAGAACACGCTCAGCGAGACGATGTTCCTGCGAAGTTGAAGCGGCTCGATGTATTTAGTAACGTCTGCATTTTTAACAATGCGAACAGCCCGTCTCGACAACCTGTCTAGAGCATCAAGGAGGTATTTTGCGGATCTATTCCAGAGATGCGAACAGTAATTATTCTGTACACAGCTGAACTGGTAACTTGTATAGAAGATACAGTTAATACATAACATAACGTAGTTTTATATAAAAGGAATTGAACAAGTGAGTGTTTTTGTTCAAACCCTGATAGTCAGCGTAGGGAATTATTAAGACAGTGTAGTTATATATAGCTATATAGCTAATATTACATCAGTATCTTGTTAGACCTATAACTAGGGTTACCAGGTTTAGAACTTATGTACGTATACTTGAAAATACATATTATGCCTTAACGATAATAATTTATATCCATTTTACTGAATTGACTAATTAAATTGTATAAAATAATTTAGCGTTGTATAATTATGCTTTACTTTCAAACACAACTATCTAATTAAAATAATGTTTATTTATACAACATCAATTATTTACAGAAGAATAAAGAAATAATTAAAGTCAGTAAAATTAATTCTTATTAATGTCTAACTTCATCATGTTGCACTTACGTCACATGACGCCCCCGCAGCTCTCTGTTTTACCCAGGGTTGTCAAACCTACTACATTAGGTGTCCAACTACTACATTTATATTGGCCAAAAAAATCAGGCAACATTGATATTCCCATTATTGCCCTTCCAGGGCCTTAGAAACGGGACACCCTGGCTTTGTATGGAACTGCTGGCAACCTTACTTGCAATAGTAGTCATATAAAATAAGGGAATAGATAAAATGCAGAGAAACCCCCACAGCCGGCGTCACGTACGAAACCAATCCAAATCACTGCAACGCTATACCCGTATCAATATTCTATGAAGGTTCCTGCAGCTGAATGTCAATCGTTTGCTTATAAATCTTATAATATTATACGAGCATGATATTTTTGCGACTATACACTTAGTAAATACAGAAAAAATAAAGCTTATATTTGAGCCTAACAATCTTATCTCAAGTTTAATAGACGCAGTTATAAATAACTAAAAATGTTATTGTAAATTAAAAAATACAATATGTATAATATCATAGTTAATTAATTAATTAGTTACAATTCAGAAATATGGAATCAAAAGAGCTTTAAAGGGATTTTAATAATGATGCCAAAAAATCATGCAGCTATTTTTTTTAACCATACATTAGTCATATTGGATGTCGATATATAAGTACTGGAAAAGATACCGTTTTATTTGTTACATGTAAAAAAAATTATGGTCTGAAGGTCACTACGAAAAAGCAGTAAAAAGAACTTTCTGCTCGCGATTGGTCGATCTATGGCTGTTCAAATGTCTTCTCGCCCGTGCATGTCCTCAGTAATATTATTTTCATTTGAAATAATTGTACGTTAATAGGTTTGTCTAGTCTTACTTTAGATAAAGTTATAATATTAAGCTTGGGAACAAAAACCGATAAATTAATGTTTAATTATTTATCTGCAATTAAGCTGGTCGTGTGCTAACTATAAATTTATTCACATCACTCTCAATTTTGAACAACATCAAGACTTTAATTTCCTAAACTAATAGTCAGTAACGGTACCATGATTTTAATTAATTACTGGCGGTATTTTCGCGGCTCCACACGCATTTATTACGCAGTACGTCGTTATTTACGTCCCGTAATTTTATTTTTATTCATATTATATATAATTCATATAGTCAATCAATTGAGGAATGACATGTTTTTCCAGTATACAATTTTTCTTTTTTTTAACGATTTTCAAAATTATTATTGACAATTCTAATAACCTATCAATCACGGAATGACATACTACCCGTGTACACAATTTCGTTAAAATTGGTAAGGAAATAATAAAACAATTTTTTTTTTAATTTTTTTTACCATTTCAAAAATTATTATTTTTAATTCGTATAACCTATCAATTATAGAAAATTGCATGTACAGACTGAACTAAAGATTTATTTATATATATAATGTTCATATAAATCACTAGAGGCCCATCCCGGCTTTATCCCGGCCTTTGCCTAATAGATATTGTTACTATAATAATATAATTGTTATTATACAAGCTTTTTAACACCCTTAGGTGTAAAAGTTAAATACATAACTATGGAACACGTGTTTTACTTTATAACTGAATATTATACAATTTTTCATGTACCTTAAAAAATGACGGTTTTTCATACAAATGTTTTCTCCACCTTTAATTGCTGAATTTCCAAAAACTATGAAATATGACATTTTTGCTTTGTAACTGAATTGCTAAATACCAATTTTCATAGATCTAACTTCAAAATGACAAATTTTCAGACCAAATTTCATTACTTACTTTACGTTACGTTACTTTTTGCTTTGTAACTGAATTTCTGAATACCAATTTTCATAGATGCAGATGGATGTGAATTTTGCATAAATCCTTCTTTAGCGCTTTACCTACAGTGCAAAAGGATTACATATGCAAATTTTCACGGTCGTAGCCCCTATTGTTTAGGCTCTGCGTTGATGGATCAGTCAGTTAGTCAGTCAGGACGAGTAATAACTTGATTTGAGTTAATATATAACGATATATGACATGTTAACTTATTAAAACTACTTCAACAATCATAATAAATAAATATTTCGTGGTTTACCAGCAAGATTACGTTCTCAAGCAACGGTTACTCGGCATCGTAAATGTCCCTGACAAGTTATATAACAATAACGCACGATAAGGCCGCGTACACGCGACGTGAAGATCGGTCGTTCGCACTCCAGTCACGTAGCCACTGCGTTTCAGTTACACAGCAATTGAAACTTCTTGATACTTTGACATCTCAGTTACACATAATTTATAATCGCAATTTCGATCCTTAAGAGACTTTTCATGAGCTTTGCTACGCAGGTAGTGATAGAATACCAATGCTTTATACCAAGGTATTTTAAAAAACAGATAAAAATATGTGTGTTGTTCACATGCGGTAGAAGTGAAACCTTCAGAAAACATAAAAATATCTTCTTTAAAATTTCTTTTTAAAAATCCTAAATAACAGAGACTCGACCTAACGACCACTCGCACTGTACATACAACCATATAATTATATTCTGTGCCGCTACTTCAATTCGACGACTTAGTCTTCAAAATCAGGACTAGCATAAAGCGTGTATATCTAACTCATTCTCTTACAGGCTGAATACTATAGTTGTATGTATGTATGTGTGTTTGCCTCTTTTATTGTCACTATTAATTTCGATGCGTTATAAATCACAACGGTACTTTAAAAAAATTACTTCAAAAATGTTGATTATTTTTAATTTTTTTATTCGGTAATGGTAGCTATTGTAAATATTAACCAATCTAATAAAGTAAGTTGATACAGCAAATCTGATCAGATTAATACATCTTTAGGTAGATCATAAACCAGATGTAAATAACTGTATATGTAATCCCCATAAATGACCATAGTGCCATGCTTTGAAAAGAAACTGCCTCGTTAACCTAGTGGTCGTAAGCGTGACTGCTATGAGCGAGGTCCTAGGTTCGAATCCCAGGTCGAGCAAAGTGTTATTGGGTTTTTCCTATGAAATTCTCAGTAGCAGCTCGGAGTTTGGTTTCGTGCCTGATTAATGGCAACAGGTTCGCCCCCTATTACATGGGGCCTAAAACATACTTGGCGAAATGTGGGTGTACAAATGTATACCTCTGCCTAACCCTTCGGGGAATACAGGTGTGATAGTATGTTATGTTATGTTTGAAAATAAATCTTCAGAAGAGAAGCAAAACGGGATAATGATAGTGATAGTGATTTATAATAGGCATGCATCCAAATGGTGTAAAATAATTAATGAAATAAAAAGTATTAAGATTTAGTAGTCGATGTATAAATCGTTTCTTATAAAAATTATATAAATACAAAGCAAACTTTTTGCGTCATAGTGATATCTTCGTTCAACCCAATCACTACATATGGATATTAAATAAACATAGAGATATACATTTTCGAAATGCAATAGCTTAGCTTATTACATCAATACTTCATTGAAGTAGAAGCGGCTTTGCAACAAGGTAGGCTTCGTTGAAAAAACCTTTTCAAGTAAAAAATAAAGTAAAGTAATAAAAATCCTGTCACAAATAACACTTAAAATTAAAACATAAATAATGTGTATTGAAGTATGCTAATAAAATATTGCTCAATTACGAACCTATTTTATTGAAGTGAGAACTTCTTTAGCCGCGTTGAACGATTTTTGGTAGGTGAAAAACTTATGGGTTCGCGACACCGATGACTTCGACATGCTCGTGACGTATTGCACTTGCGCCAGACTAGCGACGCGTAGTGTAGCGGCCTGTGTACATGTTTACGCATAACTTACTAATATAATAAATCTGAAATTTTGTATGTTTGGATGTTTTTTACTCAATCACGCAAAAACCCAATGACCTTGGCATAATTGTACACACTTAAGATAAGATAAGATAACGTTTATTACATAACACAATTCAAAAACTTGCTTTAAAAGAAGACGATTTATGTTACATTATTTCATAGTAGCGAAAACAAGATGTACCTTTTGTATTTATATATATAATATCCAGTTATATAGACAGTAAGGTAGATTCTGCTAACATTTGATGATACACAATTTATTTCGTAGAGATAAAGCCGTGTTCAAACCTGCACCTAACTCAATGCAAAAGATGACTCTTTGCCAGACTAAGTTAAATAAAGTTGATAATACACTAAGCAAATATTATAACTCTGAGAAGTTTTTGCCGGGATCTTGTTGTGTCACATTTAGATTTTTATTTTGATTCTTGACCCTGTATTATGTAATCGTTGTAGTGTTTTGCGTGGTGTAGTTTGGTTATTGTGCTCAAGTGAAGTTAATTATAAATAATAGTTAATTATACTATTTCCATTTCTTTACTTTCTCGATAACAGTTCTAATTTGATAGTTGTAGTGTTGTGACCAAATAAGTAATGATATCGATCACATATATTTATTATATTGACGATTCATCAGATTTTGAATAAAATAAATAAATAAAGATTACCTGTCGTTATAATTATTTCGTTTCATTGTCAAGTACCTACCTATACCTACTTATATTACAACAGCTTCGAAAATTTTGAAGAATTTGGCATTATCAATCAAGAATTAATACGTGTAACATCTTGTAATGAAATATAATACTAGTTAATAAATTTGTACAAAGGTATCCGGCAGTAGTTTAGTTTCTTACATTTTGTAAAAAAAACCGGGTCTGTTATCGTGTTACATTTATCGATATAGCTCCCTATCAGTTTCTCCGACTCTGGTATAAAACCTTGTACGTGTGTAAACGTCATATTTTTATAAAATAATGCATACATATTGTAAAAAAGACGCCCGTTCAAGTTTTCACAGGAGCTGTCATAGAGAAAATAAAGAAATGGAAATGGTATAGGATCTGTTTTTTTTTTTGTAAGAAAAAAATTGAACTTTATGGCTGGGTGTAGGTTATATAAAACCCATAGAAAATGTAAATAAAAGTATAACGTTACACGAAAAGGCGAAAAACAAAACGAAACCCAAAGTAAGTGCAACTTGGCCTATCTTCACAATGATTGTAAATCTAAGTGTGAAATAAAGTCGTCACAATATCGTGTAGGTATCAGCTCAGCCCACGCGACGGACTGTCCGCGTCTGCGTCCACCGTGAATTATGTATGACTGAACAATGTGTGTTTTGTAATAAGGATGGAGTTACAGTAATATTAACAGCTGAAGTTCAAAACACGTTCCATAATATATGTTTTTCATTAGTAAAATGTAAATTATAGTTTATTTTTGTTATTTTATTTACACAGCTTATATTTAGCTCTAAAAAATAATCGATAATCCTGTTCAAGTAATACTACATCTTTAAAATAAGCATTCCACATGTGTCATGCAAGCCCTCTTATGACGAAGAAATAACATCCTTAAGTTATTATTTTTTCAAATCAAATTTGAATGTATGTTTTGTGTTGCCAAATGAGCACTGACATATAAATACATATTATTTGTATCTCATCTATAGTTTAAACGACTTCAAAAAATACGGAGGTTACTTAGTTACTTACAACTTACAAAAACTTCTTTGTTTATGAACCGATTTAGATGATTCTTCGTTTGTTAGATAGGGGATACCTCAAGGTTGGACCTATTTTAATTTCATTAGCATTGGACTTTCAATTCCGAAGATAAACCAAGTAACTGTTCAAAATTATTGACGTTGGTTTTCTGTTTTGTTAAAAATCGTCTTGTTATATTTTTACTCTATCATTAGATATAATATATCTAGTAGTGTTGGAACTATAACTAATGTAAAACATATATTATGGAACGTGTTTTGAACTTCAGCTATTAATATTACTGTAACTCTATCCTTAATACAAAACACACATTGTTCAGTCATACATAATTCGCGGTGGACGCAGACGCGGACAGTCCGTCGCGTGGGCAGAGCTGATACCGACACGATATTGTGACGACTTTATTTCGCACTTAGATTTACAATCATTGTGAAGATAGGCCAAGTCGCACTTACTTTGGGTTTCGTTTTGTTTTTCGCCTTTTCGTGTAACGTTATACTTTTATTTATATTTTCTATAGGTTTTATATCACCTACACCCAACCATAAAGTTCTATTTTTCCTTACAAAAAAAAAACAGGTCCTAATAACGCATTACGCAATAACAAAGCGATAGCAGAAATCGTTAGGTATCGTTTTTAAAATGGAAAATTCAGATTTTGTTTGGTAGATTACGGCTGGTAGGTACCTTACATGTTTTTTTACCCTTTGGACTAGACTATAGATCTGTAGTCTACGTTCGTTTGGTAACAACATATGTATCACTAGCGCTTTGCCGAGCTTGAACCCTCCTACCCCAAGAAGCTCTGGAAACACTACTCACCGCAGGAACACAAGAGAACGTTATTAGACTGCGATCTTCCGTACAGTGGAGGTTGTAGCGACATCTATCGAGCCACATAAGACGCATCCTACATCGCGCTATAGAAATTAACTCTTCAATTGAGTATATATACAAGAACCCGACTACAACCGTTACAAGTCCGGTGAAGCTGTATAAGCCGCAGCGGCTCTGTTTTTGGATAGGGCCCCTAAGGCTAACAGAGTAGTCAGTTCAAAAAAAAAAAACAACCGTTGGGCAGCTGCCCGCCAGACATAACACCCGTCTGGACGGAGGATCCTCCCTTTGCAACAGTTCTTCTACACTGGTGACCCCGAGCATGAACGTCAGCGCAACCTTCTTCGCACAGCTACATCGTGACGTCATCATCACTTCCACAAGCTTTCGAGCAGCGAGTCATACAGCCAGCCAGCATCCACGGCTACTACGGGTATCCTGACCACCGCCAAGCAGCGGACGGCGCATTCCTGGTCATCACCCACAGCCTTCTCAGCAACCTTGGCACAGCACACTGCACTTCGGCCGGTCAGCAAGCAGAGACGCACTTCTCTCCTGGTCGACGCAGCAGCCAGTCACTACGCAGCACTGCAACACTCCGACTCACTGGACCACTCTTGCAGCATCACCTCGACTCACTGGGGCATCACCGCAGACAGTTCCGACTCAACGTGAACTATGCGGCATCACGCAGCCCTGCAACACTCCGACTCACTGGAGCACTCTTGCAGCATCACCCCGACTCACTGGGACATCACCGCAGACAGTTCCGACTCACCGTGAACTATGCGGCATCTGGTTCCGACTCACTGGAACATTCCACTGGCCCGGCAAGCATCACAAGATGTATGGACGACTCAACCTGCTATCGACCTCCGGTCTCGGAGGGGAGTGATGTAGCGACATCTACATAGCGACACATAGTGACATCTATCGAGCCACATAAGACGCACCCTACTATCCTACATTGCGCTATAGAAATTAACTCAATCGTTGAGTATATATACAAGAACCCGACTACAACCGTTGGGCAGCTGCCCGCCATACATAACACCCGGCTGGTCGGAGGATCGTCCCTTTGCAACAGTTCTTCTACAGAGGTATTTCACCATTCGAGCAGCCGCAAGTAGAGATACATTTATTAAGAGATTTCACTTACAATAATACATTTACCAATTTCAAGCTGATATTTAGCTATTTCTGCTATCGCTGTGCTACTTCAAAATACGTAATTAGGGTCCTGTTTATATTAACAAACACTTAACTAAGTGAAATTTGGTGAAAGATGACATAATTAATATATTGAACAGTACGTTTGAAATTGTATTATCTAGAATAGACTAAAATAGGATCTTACGATTAAAAAATTGATTATTGTAGAAATGACAAAATGGGAGAAAATTTTGCTTTATGTACGTAGGTACCTACGTAAGAAGTTATACATTTTGGGCTTGACAAAACAAAAATAACTTTAAAAAATTATCTACCGTGCCAACAACATGATAAAATTGAAATACTGAACCAAGTGGGGAAACTGGCGCTCAAGTGCAGCAGCCGGAACACACCTATAGGTTCTTGGCGACAGATTTTTAACTTGAGGGTGGTAGCTAGCCAGGCGGGTATTAGAAAATACCCTACTGCCATGCTATGGTTTGATCACGTTGCTTCCTTTCATAGAGAGCTGAGGCTCTTTGCAGGGATTCGAATTCACTTCGATCGACATGGTGTCCGTACTCGCTACCACTGAGCTTCCATTTTAACCTCTATTCAATGTGCCCAAAGAAGTATAGCTTCAAAAAATCTTAAAGACCAATTTCATTTCTAGCTGCGCCCGTGGCTTCCCTCACGTGGACGACAGCACGTAATACGTAGTGCTTATAAAAATCTTAGTTTCTTAAAACTTTATAATGACGAAAGATATCATGATTTTTTTTTAAATTATAAGGACCAAGAATTTTAGAAGTAGAACAACAAAAAAAAATTCAACCAGTAGTTTTTGTGTGATGCACGCACAACGACAAACCTCAATCATTTAATTAATTGTAAGTATCTGATTCATTTCACTAGTATCAAATTCGAAAGACTTTCGCTCGCACTTAAATCGTATAAGCTAAAACGGTGTCTGCCATTTCTATACCAAAAATAATTATTGGTTAAGTTTACATTGAGTGATATTAGTGTAGTGTGTTGGTCAGGGAACACATTCATTAATCCTTGACCAGTTTATCGCGCTTTCATTTAAATGCCTTCGTCTTGTAAGTGACGACCGATTGTACGGAGACAAGAAAGTACCATTCAACTTATTTTTCTATTCGCATACTATTAATTTTTTATCCAAATTTGGTTTCAATTTGGCGTTTTTAAGTCAACTTTTATCATCATTTTGAAAGGCTAACTTTAAAAGAAAAAACTCATTAGGAATTATTGATAGTAATGTAATATTTTAAACATTGGGTTTTTACTTGAACGAATTACGTCATTTTGTTATTACGAGTTTTTAAATAAAATAGCCTCATTGTCCATTACTTTAGTGATCTAAAGATATTTGATAATATCCGAGTAATGGGTCAGTCAACTTATTTTACCCCCACTTTGCTGTACCTGACATATTAACATAAATCTGTACTTAATTAATAACAGTCATACACAAAACGAATAATATCATAATATTGTATCTGAGATTATTTACTATAGTAAATAATACTAGGTATAGGCACAACGAGAAATTTGAGTACTTTCTTAAAAATCTTTTGTTTCTATGAAATTCCATGGTAACTCTGGATGCAAAATACTCCTTTCCAAAGACCACATTAACTTGTTACTTTCATTACAAATTATCATTTTTCATATCATTTGCGGTAAATTTTTATTGTAGAACAAGATGGCATGATATAGTGTAGCATGTGTAATACAAAATAACAAAAAGGCGAAAAAATCTCTTATTTGTATCCATGGTAAAATTCATATACTCAGTTACCTTCAGGAATTTTGTAAGTCGTTTCCATTGCCTTCACTCGCACGAGTGCAATAACGGTGTCCTTTTATAGGTCCTTTGATCAGAATAAAAGAGGTGTTTAATATATTTTTTTGAAAAAAAAAAAAACAAGGTATCTAACCTATCCTAAGTGTATTAGTTGATTGACCCTAGTATCAATAACAGATTATATATTTTTTCGAGATTTCGATTCACTATAGTCAAATTAGAAACTAAATACCTACTGTTAGATACTGAAAAAGAGGTAGGTATTGGTAAAAAAAAATCCGGAGCAGCCGAAGCACTTTACACAGCTGAAACAAACACTTTCCACCTTCCGTACACAAGACCATAATAAAGTCTGAACAGAACATAATATTAAATAGCTTTTAACATTCCATTCGATATCTTAATGTCCGCCCAAGACATTTATATTTAGCTCCATACGTGTACAATGTTTACCTTTCCGTTCTCTTATCTGGTACCTTTTTTGTCCCTTCAAGGACTCGGTATTGCAGTGTTTTGAGATTTAATGTGAACATTTATTTTAATCCTTGATGACATCATTCTTGATACCTTATATTGTTTACTAGCTTGTGCCACACGGCTTCACCCGTCTTGAGTACATTCGACCAAATCTCTGCCACGCCGCCGCGCCGCCTACGCAGCCGAATAACTTATCGTAGGTATCACTTCCCGTATCTACAACTTACTAGACTACTTGAAATTCATGGTCACTGCTCCCCACTCCTTAGCGTCATAGCGTGAAGTTATATAGCCTGTAACTTCACGAAATGAATCTAAAGCGGCTGGACTGATTTTGATGAAATTTTCAGATAATCTTCATATTAGGTCAGTGAAGTTGTCCTGTGAAGTTTATTAGCGATTTGATACATTTTTTTTTCTCCGCCACAGTAGCGCGTTGTCATGTTTGCTACTAGGCTGTAAAAGGTAAAAATATTTTTCGAATATACCTGATAGTTTCAGAAATTATCGAGTTTAAACAAACAAACAAACTCTTGAGCTTTATAATATTAAAAAGATTATACGGCTGAAATTCCGAACTTATCTTAAAAAATGTGTAAATTTTGCGTGAATTTTATCTTTACACCTGTCATTCGAGAAATTACGCCTATTAGATTCCGTAGCTAATTATAATGTAAAGTTCTTACGATGTACTTATATCTTGAAAACTCAATAGGTACTATCATAAGTTCGGGGAAGTCTGACAAATAACATCTGGAACGTTCGAACTAACCATACTTACGAGTACAATCATCCTGGTAAATATAGCACTTTACTAAACTAAAATTTTTGTTATTTAAAATCAGTTATTTTTTCAAAATTATTTATCGAATAATTGTAAAAACAACCAGTTTTATTTTTTATTTAATATTTTATGTAATTATAATTATATTCACATCTATTAATTTATTTTTTAGGTATTATAAATATAAAATAATACAAAACATTGATAAAATATGTGACATTGATTAAGTTCGCGATAAAAACGCATTAATATTGTAACATTCGTATTCTTGTTGCAGAAACGAAACGATGTGGCCTTTTTAAAATACCACAGTGATAACGTAAAAGGTCTTCGTCCGTTTATAGTGATTTATTACGATTCGCATCTCGCATTGATCACATTTAAAACCTTTTAAATTCGAATTCTGATTAGATAATAAACAAGAGTGAGTGAACCTGTATAAGCAGAATTACTACTTTCAGAGATGTAGTACAGAGAAATTATTTCTTTAAAGATTTCTCTATAATTGAGACGGTTCAATTGATGAAGATCACAGCCAAATAACCATGTGTTGTTTTCCTACGGTTTCCAGAGCTGCTTGGGGTAGGGAAGGTTTATGGCCGGCAGCGTGCAAGTAATACCAATGGTAGTTAATAGCTGCTTAATATCAGGTAGGTCGTATGCTTGTTTTCCCCTCAGTTGTTTAAAAAAAAACTGCTACACACATTTCTGCAGTAAAGTAATTTAACGCTCGTGCTGTTGTGTTCTGTTAGGCAACTTGTACTGGCATACGAACCATGCATGATTTCAGTACTATAATCCCGTAGCAGAAAAAAAGTACCTGCGGGTAATAAGACCTGTAGGGTAATAAGTATCTTTGGAGGATTACCCTCTTTATTCCGTTGGAGGTGAAATAAAGGCAATCTGTTCCAAATTACATTGTTTATTCCAGTGGTAATACTGCATGCATTGCGTGTGCCGACCGAGACTGAACCGTCGCTTCATATCAAAAATCGTGTAAAGGTCAGAGACTCTAGGCTTGAAGTTGTTGATTTATGTTTACTTGGGAAAATCTATCCAGTTAGGTGGATCCAACTTCGAGAAAGAGGTCAATCGGCTAATCCAACTCAGGTATACGTTTGGAAAGCTACATAACATCTTCTCTTCCAAGATACGCAGTCTCTAAGGTCACTCAAAGAGCAATGGAGAGGGATATGTTGCAGGTTTTCACCATTTGCATAATGCTCGCCACTGTGTACAGTTTTTGTGGTTATTATAGATTTGACTACACTTTTAGCCGTAGGGGACAAAGAAAATTCGAGCCTCGGACGACTTTTATAGCTTAACCGGGCTTGAAGAAATACATTATTATATTTTCAGTTTGTACAATGGCAAAATTAATGCTTTAAAGCATTTTCTTCCAACTGCCTCGTTAGCCTAGTGGTCGTAAGCGCGACTGCTATGAGCGAGGTCCTGAGTTCGATTCAGAGGTGGAGCAAAGTGTTATTTGGTTTTTCCTATGAAATTCTCAGTAGCAGCTCGGAGTTTAGTTTCGTGCACGATTAATGGCAATAGGCTCGCCCCCTATTACATGGGACCTAAAAACATACTCACCTCTTCCTAACCCTTCGGCGAATACAAGCGTAATGGTATGATGATGGATAACCAGCGTAAAGTGGAAATAGTTATTATTGTCGGTAACGCATTCCATAGTCGTGTGGCAGTTAGGAATTTAACCAGAGTGCTCATTTTTGTTCAGGGATCACAAGGGTCCTGCTGTAAGCAGGGTAGACATTACTACCGCCATCTCCTAGAAACGTAAATCGTTTCTGAAGAGATTTTTGAGATCTAGAGTTAAATAAGACGCCATAAGGGAAATGTATTATGAGTATAAGCAATCCGAACATTGCATTTTTTTTTTTTTGTGGCAACTTAGAATTCATGCTTCTAAAGTTCTAATTATTGGTTTTAATCCACTTCATAATAATCAAACTATATCACGCAAAATGCTACCAATATTACATAATAATGCGAAGCCAATGCTCCTTAATTTAATGAATTGCAATAAAAATCTAATGATAGCTTAAGATCTCGCCAAAAACTCCCCCATGCAAATTATTTGTGTAATTTTGAAAATTGCTTTTACGAATATATATTAATTAATTATATATATTCCATTTAATAATATAAATGTTATTATAGTTCAATACCTCAAACTCTTCAATTAGATCCGACTTCTCATGAAGTCTCATGAAATTATAAACAAATGAAAAAAAACCTTGTTTAAAAATAAAATGCATTATCTGGGCGACCGAGCTGTGCTCGGGGTCTTATAAAAAAAACACTTATCTAGGTAAACTTGGAATGTAAAACATTGTCTAAATCCAAAGTTTCATCGAAATCGTCGGAGCCGTTTCCGAGAAACCAATTACATATATACATATATATATATACAAGAATTGCTCACTTTATATAATAAGATTTATCTATTTGTTAGACCCAATTGTCATATTTGATATTTTTCGGAATAATCGCTAAAAAAACTATTCTAATTTGACATCCATACAGTTAACTTTATGGAACAGTAAAAGTCAATTTGTGACTCATCAGCGCATTAAATTGACCAAATTAGACGTCCGCCGTTAAAACTGGCAACAATCGTCTATAAATATAAAAAAAAAATATTTGAAGCGCAGAGAGAAAAATTTCAAAAATACCCTGCAAAATCAAAAGTCATTAACGTCCAATAAGTTAAAAAGTTAAGCGACTCAAATAATAAATCATTTTTTATTTCATCTCTCAACCAATTTTTCTGAGTCTTTTTTCATCAATTTAACACGAACAAAAAGTGGCATTCAATTGTTAGGTTTACGTGGCGATATTTTTTTTTTTATTACGGGCAACTCGTTTAATATTTTCGGCCAATCGGCAGCGATGTTTAGTGGTCGCGCGCCGCCCTCTTCACTCGCGATTGGTTGTCCATTTGGTACAGATTGTGCGATGGCGGGAAACGGATTTAAGTCTATAGCATCTCATTCTTACAATCGAGAGTCGTACCGATAGTTAAATGTCGATATCGAAATATTATTTATTTAAATTAATAAAAACGAAAACTCCGTTGCTAAATGAAAGACTGTTGTTGAACAATACTAACTGATACTATGTAAGTTTTTCCATTTGTTTTTTTTTTTAGTTATGGACCAGCCATAAACATTTTCATTCTTTCGTGTGTTCGAATAACTACTATGAACTATAGCTGTTCATGTATTTTGTATATAAAATTGATATAATTAATTATGTTACTGTAAAAAAAATTGTATACATTATTTTTATTCTTTAGTAATTTTCTTTTATAAATTCATCAAGTTTACAGCTAATCCTACCGTAATAACAGTGCCGGTATATATTTTACCGAAATATGTTTAAACAAATCTCCGTAAGTTCAGGCTAAGTACAGAAACTTTATTTCACTGACTAATTACTACATAGTACGGTTTAGAAATAATAAGAAATATTTGAATGATTAATTTTTGAAGCTCATTAATCATTATAGCCTTTCAAGTATATACTTTATTATAATCCGATACTCTATAATATTTTTAACTTTATTTTTAAATAAGTAATTATAAATAAAAAACATGAGGAAGGAGTAATAATAGTATATTTATCTTCTAATTTCAGTACTTTCACTGTTATGTTTTTATTTGTGCCCTTATCTTAGAAATTGTATGTCCACTTTTATGATGACGATGATGATGATAAAATAGTTAATCTATAAACTAATTGTATAGTTTTATTATATAAAATATCAAGGTACAATTCTTATGTACAAACTTATATATAATAAAGTTGTTAAATGCTGATATTTAACGAAGTTTTGTTTTTTTTTCGTTATAACTTCTTTTACTTCTACATAAGTACTATCTATCACTGAAAACCGATCAGGTGTGTATCGATATAATATTTTTTTAATCGATAACTGCTCAACTCTATCGAGATTCAATAGAAACGAGCGCGGCGAAGTTGATAGCAAACGACATTGTCCCGCAAGCGGTCTGCGGATGTCTTTAAATCGAAGACCAATTACATTTGATATGCAGTAGAATGGCCTGCAGACATGATATTATGATCATTAAAAAACTATAAGTATTATTACAGCGACATAACTAACTGGTGTTAGAAAGTACATAGTACGTTTTATCATTGTTTTTATTATGATAGGCAACAGCTTCAACTGGGTCCAGAGATAAATTAAAAATATGTTATTTACCGTCATTCACCTGGATAAAAACTAGGTAAACTAAGTATGTGTTAATCCAGATTATAAACTAGGTATATGTGTGCCAAATTTTCTCGTCCAATTCGTTCAGTTGTTTTTGCGTGATTGGCCAACAAACATACAAAATTTCACATTCATAATAATTCTTAGGATTAGTTGATCCCGCAGACGTTCCTTGCTTTCCAGTAGGTAGTCAATAACTCGACCACAGGCGCCATCTATCTAATTTTTTTTGTAATCTTATTCAGGACCATAACGGATAATACAAGAAATAATTACGTATAGAGGTATCCATTGTTCCAATAGTAACTTTATAGGTCTTGGCTTAATAAAATAATTTAGTACAAAAATGCAGTTGCAGATTTTTCGGGATTTTTCAGGAAATCAGACTAAAACTAACATAAAAATAACCGAATCGGTCAACCTTTCTCGAGTCATGGACTTAACAACAGCAGCATTTCAAATATATAATATGTCTTTTTTTATCGTAGCAAGGCAAAGTATCTATTAGTGACTACACTGTATCTACATGATGGTGAGCAAAGTGTAATCCGCGGGATCTACAATCCACCATCAGTTGTCCCTGTCATGCCGGCCTGCTCAAGTCTCTTCACAATATGCTTAAAGGACTAATATTTTATTATTTACTATTTTTATTATAGTAATATAATATACTTAGTAATAGCTAATAATAATAGTAGGTTAGGTACTTGTGCATATTTATAATTAATTAGTCTGTAAGACAATTCCTAATAATAGCGATCGCCCTAAGCTTGAAATTCGACCAGCGACTTTTGATCATAGATAATTTTCTATTTGACATTTGCCGTGTTCATGAACTAAAACAGTGAGTATTATCTACATCACTTGCTGTCACTTTTCATTGAGTGACAATGTCAATATTTTGAGGGATCTAAGTTCAATGGCACCGGTCGGTTTAGGATTCGCAGTATTAATTTATTTAATTTAATATATTAGTAACGTATATTAGAGATCAATTTTAGCTTTCTGCACTCCTCCATATAAACTTTAACCATGCCAAATCTCACAGACTTCCGTGCACGCAATACGTTGAAAAAGGTACCGAAAGCTTTTGCTTCACGTATTAATACATAGATAGACTAACTGTGCCCGTGGCTTCGCTCACGTGGACTATACATAGAATACCCGGGCGAATCTTGCTCTCCCGCTCTCGGCTATTTTAAAGACAAAAATGCTTATTGTAGGTGTTCCTTAGAATATACGCTATGTATACGCTCCCGGTTTTTTTTAGGTCTTTTTAATGCCTATGATTATTTATTACATAAATTTGCTATATCTCTTATGCTTTACTCAGCATAAGCCATTAGAACGCCTGAATAGATTCACCATGACCTGTTTTTTTTTAATTGTGCGGAACCCTAATTTTTTTTCTAAAATAAAAGTAACCTAAGTTACTCCCTATATCATCAGCTATCTATAAGTGAAAGTCCCGTCAAAATCGGTTCAACCGTTTTGGAGATTACCCGGAACAAACAGACAGATAGACAAAAAAATTTAAATGGACTTTTTGTTATAGGTATCGTATATACTTTCATATGCATTTAGTAAAAATACTGTTATTTTGACATTACAAACAGACACTACAATTTTACTAATTGTATATAAAGATTGAAAAAAAACAAACATTATTAGGTTATTGCAAAAAAAGTAAGTACAAAAGGTTATATTTGTCTATATTTAGTAACTGAAACAACGGATAGATAGATTATTGAAAATGACCGATAATTAATAAGTTTTACGTTAATATGTTTTGTACTGACAACTTTAATCCAAGCGTTTCCGCTGGCGGCTCTTCCTGTAGATTTGAAAAAAAAAAACATTATAAGTAATATTATATTTGTAATGATTTTAGAGTATAATTACAAAGCAGACTTTAAAAATGTAATTGTTTATTGTGGTTCATAAAATAATTTATCTTCCAGCTCTATAGATTTTCTATTACACAAAACATTAGAATGATCTCTTCGTGTGTTTCAAAGTTAATTCCACTGTAAATGACATGATATAACCCTAATGACGCTAGTTACGGATGATAGATGAACCTCAAATTACTTACTGCATTAACGTAAGGTCTAATTTGAACCTTAAGGCTTACGAATTAAGGATAACGTTCTTTGTGTTTGATATGTGAAGTGGTGTATAATGATCATAGACAATTTGTAAAAGCATGCTTATTGCATGAGAGTAGTAAATAGGTTTGACTATAATATATTAATGTTCAATAAATTATTTATGTGTTTGAAAGTAATTTGTTTTTAATATTTTCTATACGAGTTCTACTGAAATAAATCAATTTCACTTATTGATATGTACTTGTTACACATTTCAAAAAAGCTGTCATCGCTAAAATGTGGTATTTATTACATAGTACCGAAAAATATGCTTCAAAACGTGTGTTCGCGATTACGCTGCATCTTAATGTTCTAACCATACAGTAATTTAACAAGAAAATATGTAACTAAATTGTTGTAAAACCTTTAAATTAATAATTACATAGGGTATTTTTTTTTTTTGACACTACCGTATTTCTAAAACGTAGACTTTTTAACAACATAAACGCACCTTCCATTTTGTTACAAAATTATTTACATTTAACAAACAATAGTATTTCACTGCCATCTAGTATCGAATAGCAAAGAGACTGTTCATTGCACAAAATAAGAATTATTCGGTTCATTCTATGTAAGAGTTTCAAAATTATTCTACTAGATGACGTAAAATTTATGCTCTACTTTTAGTTATTGACCGACTTCAGACAAAAGATAATTAAAAATATCATAAAAGGTCTGTAGAGAGCCAGAAACGAACAAACATACATACGCTGTTAAACACATTACCCTCCTTTGCGTCGCGTAATTAAGTAAAAAGGAGGAGATTGTCAATTCGATTGTATAATAAGTAACTATATTTTTTTGCAAATGTTTAGACATAACGTCTTTGTTTATGAACCGATTTAGATGTTTTTTTTTTTGTTTGGAAAGGGGTACCTCAGTCAAGTGTGGTCCTATTTGAATTCCATTGGCGTTGAACCTTCGAATTCGAATATACACCAGGGATCTCAAAATCATTGAAGTTTGTTTTCTCTATCGTTACAGAAAATGGTATACCTATTATATAAAATCTTTATTCCTTTGAGTTTTAACACAGTTATTTGTCACCTTGGATTCATTTAAGAATCTTGATTAGCTATTGGTTATCGCAACCATAAACAAAACCTAATTATGGTTTAAAAAAACTATTATTTTACAAGTCTGTAATTTACTTGTAATCTTTGTTTGTACCTAAGTATGACATGTATCGCTCATCCAAAACTACAATGACATCATTACAAAAAATACGAAATCGACATTTTGGTGTCATAACTTCCTTTTACAAAAACTATCTAAGTATAGTTTAAATATCATAATGTTCTTACAATAGTTTATAATAGAGGTACTGAACGTCATTAGGAAATTGGCTTAAATTCGCTAAATATTCATCAACTCAAAACTTTTAAATGTTTCTGCTGAAAAATTAATTAAATGTAATTACGTCGTTGTTCTATTAGATGAGCGGTATGTTCGGGTCAAATCTTGCAACTGAATTTTGAAGCAGTTATCATCACCCGATTGAGATGAAATTTTGCATAAATTTTTTTATAGTTAACTACTTACTATAAATTGTCTTTACGTCCAAATATTGTATGACCGCCGATTGATTACGACCTCTCGATGGTCACCGTTGTTTAGATTGTGTACTGTGCTTGCCATCAGGTAAATTTGCGGAGGTACAAAAAAAATTTAAGTATCAAATTGTTTAAAATATTTTATTATTATTAAATAAAAAGAAATTATTCATAGTAACTACAAAAAATAATAATTGTGGCAATGCAGGATTTCATGGAAAGCAACAGGGGCTTCAGCCCCGGAAACCCCACGCGAAGAGAAGATCCTCTTCAAGGTTGCATAAAGTTGTTCATGAATGTGTTTTTAATTCTGCGTGGGTTTCATTTTGTTTCATATAAAGTTAAAAACAGACACTAATAATTAAAAAACTCTCAAAACACAGTCTAAATCATACGGGACTTCCATAGCCTAGGTGCCCCAGGACTTCCCAATACCTAGGCTATTAATATTAACAAAAACCGGCAAAGTGCCCGTTGAGCCAGGCACTGTGTAGGGTACGAACCATCGATACATATATGTGGGATGTGTGTCAAAAGTGCTCAGAATAAAGATCCTGTAATTCTTTAAATCTTCTTTTATTTAATATTTATAAATTATAATCCAAATCGTAAAAACACTTATTCATTGTTCAACCAACTTGACAGATCTCTTTTGTTGCCAGGAAAAAATTAAAAATACCTATATTACTCAAATGTTGCTGTGTTAGAATGTTCTATTCTCCCACACGGCCATCCTGCTCCTCGTCCGACTCGGGCGAACTTGAGTCATCATCCAGGCACCACATCTTCATCATGTCACTGCTAGTAGTTGTCTGCAAAGGACCCTCTCCACTTAGCTTGCTGACAGTGTACCGGTCATTCTTATTAACTTTTGTTACTTCTTAAGGGCCTAAAAATCTTGAGCCAATCTTAGTTCTTCCAAATTGTGTTCTCTGAATAGCTACTGTCTCCCAACTTATAAGAAGTTCCAACTTTTCTGTGTTTGTTATAATTTCTTTTGTTCTCTTCTTGTACCTTGGCTATTTGCTCCTTAGCGCTAGATCTCAAAGATTTTCTTTGACTGTCAAAGTATTCAATTGATTCCTCTCTCAAAATTTCTTGCATCTGGATATCTTCTGTATCATGAAGTTGTACACCAGTCATCAGTTGAAACGGTGAAGTTCCAATACTTCTATGATATGTACCGTTAATACATCTTTGTACCTTGGAAACATGTTTGTACCACTGGGCAGAATTATGTACAGTGAGTTTAGCCAGTAAGTTAATAATAATTTGGTGTATAGGTTCCACTTGCCCATTGGTTCTAGGTTGGCCAGTCGTTATAACGTGATGTATAATATTTTCTTCTTCACAGTACTTTTTAAAATTTTCTGATGTGAATGCTGTTCCTCTGTCTGATATTATTACTTTAGGAGAGCCAAATATAGCCTGCTGTTGCTGTAGCTTCTGTAGAACTTCTTCAGTCGTTAGTGTCTTCGTCGGGTAGATCCAGGTAAATTTGGTAAATGCATCAACAATAGTAAGTATATACTTGTAACTTTTAGCAGTAGACGTCATAGGGCCCACATGGTCAATATGGTAAGTCTCTAGTGGGCTGTCTCCTTTATTTAATGGGTGTAAAAATCCTTCTTTCTTGCCAGTCTTTCTTGACACCAGTATGCATTTTATACAGTTGTTAATATGAGCTTTTATCTTTTCATGTAGATTCTCTATGTAAAATTCTTTTAGAATTAGATGCTCTGTTTTCTTAGCTCCAAAATGACCATTATCATGATTTCTTCTTATTATTTCACTCTGCATCTTCTTTGGTACTACAATAAGAGATCTATCACCAATTTCTTTATATAAAATATTGTTCATCATACTATAGTTTTCATATGGTTCTGTTTCTAATATTTTGATAATTAATTTTAATCGTTCATCTTCTTTCTGTGCCTTTTGTAATTTTGTAGTAATTTCTGTGATCATTAGCACTGGGTGGCGGCTGAGAGCGTCTGCGTGCTTCATTGATGAACCTGGTCTATGTTCAATTGTGTAATCATACTCTTCAAGGAAGAGTGCCCACCGGGCTACTGTGGGTGGTAAGTCCTTCTTTTTAAGTGTTAATGTCAGAGCTGAACAGTCAGTTAAAATCTTAAATTTTATTCCTAGGAGATAAACTCTAAACTTCTTTAGTGCTTCTACAATAGCTAATATTTCTAGAAAGTAACTGTCATATTTTCTTTCAGAGTCTGAAGTCTTTCTACTCATGTAGTAGACAGGATGCAATTTATCATCTGAATTGTTCTTCTGCATTAAGACTGCTCCATAGCCATCAATGCTTGCATCAGTATGCACCTCTGTCTCTGCGTCCGGATTGTATATTTGTAGAACAGGTTGACTACATAATTTTTCCTTCAATGTTTCAAATGAGTTGTAACAGTCCTGATCAAAATTAAATTCTTTATCTTTCCTTAGTAAATTAGTTAAGGGTCTTGCTATTAGAGAGTAGTTCTCAATAAACTTTCTGAAGTATCCTGATAATCCGAGGAAGGATTGAACTTCTTTTACTGTCTTTGGAACTCTAAAATTGGTTACGGCTTTAATTTTCACTTCTGAGGGTCTGACTTCATTATTCCCAATATGGTAGCCTAAATACGCAACTTCTTTCTTCAAAAATTGACATTTTTTCCAGTTTATTTGTAGTCCATATTCTTCAGCTCGCTTCATTACAATTTTTAATTTCTGTAGCCCTTCTTCTTCTGTTTTACTTGGAATATTGACATCATCAAGAAATGTTAATATTGTTCTATCTAAAATCAGGTCTCTGAAGATCCAGTATACATAGCGCTGGAATACTGAGGGAGCAGTAGATAATCCAAATGGCATTTTACAAAATTCATATTGTCCCCTCGGTGTCACAAATGATGTGTACTTTCTACTTTCTTCTTTAACATTTACATGATTAAATCCATTTTTCATATCAAGTGTTGTGAAGTATTTAGCACCTTGTAGTTGATCTATTTGGTCTTCTATCAGTGGAAGGGAAAATCTATCTTTAATAATATTTTTGTTTACTTTTCGATAATCTATACATAAGCGATATGAGCCATCTTTCTTTCTGGCTAACACAACTGGACTTGCAAAATCTGAACAACTTGGTCGTATTATTTCATCTCTTAGCCATTCTTCAATTTGGTGATCAATTACATTCATCTCAGCAGGAGCAACACGTCTTGGATTTTGAAAAACCGGCATTTCATCTGACATAATTATATTCATCTCAACGGGACACTTCTTCTTATAAGTTGGTATATAATCATCTATCATCTTCTTAATAGTGTTTGTGTATTTAGTACTTCCAATATCATAATCATTTTCTTTATATTCCACAGGTAGACATATAGTTGTTATTGGAGAAACTTGGATTTCATCTTTTGTAATATTCAGGTTCACATGCGCCAGTATGTGTCTTCCTAACAGAACTTCTATTGGTATATCATTATTATTCACAATATGGAATTGAGCTGGAAAGCTGTAGCCTTGAATCTTAATAAAAGTTGTAAAAGTACCTGTAGTCTCTATTCCTTTATTTCCTAGTCCAGTCAACTTTATTGTATTACTCCCATCATATTCAGTTATTTGTAGTTCTTGAAACTGCTTGTTTGTTATTAAATTAACATCACTCCCAGTGTCAATCATAGCTTTTATAATTTTATTACCAATAGTGATGTCACTGTAACACATGTTATTATTAAGACCTTTTACAGCCATGTTTGTATTATGATGAGATATATTAGTGCACTTCGATGAAATATGTCCAAATTCATTACACTTGAAATACTTAGTTCCTTTCTCTTTATGTTTGCAATCAGGCAATAGATGGTCGGTTTCACCACAGTTGTAGCATCGTTTCTTCGGTATCTGTCTACGGTCTTTAAATGAATTAGGTAGTATTACAGTTGATAATTGAGCATTTTCTTCTTTTATGATTTTTTAGGCGGCATTTTCGGTGTTTACTCTCTCACTATCACTAAACAGGTAAATCTTTCTCATAAAATGGAAAACACTTTCAACTTCTTTCGTAGTTAGTTATACTTCGTTGTTATTTTTCTTGTTCTTCGAGAAAGTTCTTCCGAATCCGACTTGTCGGTAGGTAAGTCATAAATTTGTAATCTTCGTTCGTAATGCTTCTTCAAACTTCACACTTTTTCACCATCCCGGACGAGCCCCCAAATTGTGGGATGTGTGTCAAAAGTACTCAGAATAAAGATCCTCTAATTCTTTAAATCTTCTTATATTAAATATTTATAAATTATAATCGAAATCGTAAAAACACATATTCATTGTTCAACCAACTTGACAGATCTGTTTTGTTGCCAGGAAAAAATTAAAAATACCTATATTACTCAAATGTTGCTGTGCTAGAATGTTCTATTCTCCCACATATATTATATATATTTAGTAGTACGGTACCTACTCTACTCCTACTTTTAAAGATATTTTTCAGATAGGCAAAATAATTCTTGAAGCAGTGACTATTGCACTCAGGGTTACCAACTTTTTTTGAGGGCAAAAGGCTATCAAATTATTTATAGGAAATAATAAGGTATTTGGAAGAAACAATCGTAAATAAATAACTCGTTTCTTATTTTTACGGATGGAATTTTTAACTCTTCGGCCACTGCGGATTCATTAGGGTAAGCACTGAATAAACTCTCTCTATATCTTCTCTCTAAATAAGATATAGACACCACTTTTTTGTTACTGTTATTTTATCATCTTTTATGCGTGTGTGCACGTGAGCCCATACATTTAGGTGTAACGTGTATTGTGTATCGTGTAATAGATATGTGTTTTGATTTGAAAGCCATATTTAATAAAAGAAAGCAGTTGTTTTGTAAATTTCAATATTGTAAATTGTTGCTGACAGACACTGTCGAAGGACAAGTTCGACCTAAATTATTTTATTTTATTTTAATACTTTGAGAAAGCTTACAGCTAAGTACAGTGTTACATTACATATGTAGATAGAAGGAAGACATTTACAAGTTTCCACGTATATAAAAAATAGAGCAGACGGAAGAACATAAAAAATTTTAGCAAAAGAAACTGGAATTCAGAGGAGTTTTAATCGTTCGTTTGTTTTTTGTTTTTACTCATTAGCCTAGTGGTCCTAAGCGCGACTGCTATGAGCGAGGTCTTGGGTTCGAATCCCAGGTCGAGCAAAGAGTTATTGGGTTTTTCCTTAGAAGTTCTCAGTAGCAGCTCGGAGTTTGTTTTCGTGCCCATTAATGGCAATAGGCTCGCCCCCTATAACATGGGACTTAAAAACAAACTTGGCGAACTGTGGGGGTACATTAGTACACCTCTGCCTTACCTTTAGGGGAATACAGGCGTGATGGTATGTTGACGTTGTTGTTTTAATTTCTGCACACTTGTATTGAAAATATCAATGTTTAGAACAATGACCAATTTATTTGTACCGATGGCCTCTCGAATTAAATAGGAATTTTGTCTATAAGTAGCTTTAGTATCAGGATTATAAAATACGTTAAGTTTTCTACAAGTTAAAGCTGGTACGTTTTAGGTTAATTTTGCTCAGTATCTCCGAAGAGTCAAATAAACCATTGAATATGCACATAATATTAAAATATGACATATCAGCAATTCTCTCCGTGTACACAGTGGAAACACATGAAATTTTTTACAACGCGTTGTTTAATCTGGTACGAATGTTTGAGATTTAAACTTTGGATAACGAAGAAACCGTTTTTGTATTTGCTCAATACGAGTGGCATATATTAATATTAATGGCAATATATTATAATAGGATTCCAGATCTGAGCAGCGTATTCAATATGGGTTCGAACAAAAGAATAATAATACACTTGTATTCGTTGGATAATTGAAATACAAACCTAATGCTTTAGAAGATTTTTTGACAACACAAGATCAGTTTGGAGTCGAAAATAACACCTAAATCTCTAACAGTATTAACTCGTTTCAATCTAGTGTTTTTAAGAATTTAATTGTGGAGAATCGCATTGTGTTTATGGATATATGTTATTATATGACATTTAGGGCGACTTGCGTAACACGTTTAAACATGATTAAAGTAAGACTAAACGTTTAAAAAGTGGTTAAACAAAATTTGCGTCTTGCACAAAGAAAAATTAGTTGCTAAATATGTTTAACGAACTGTCAAAGTTAAATAGCCAAAAATGGCTACTTAGCGCCGCTAAACACGTTTAAGTCACTCCTTACTATTTAAAAATACAAATTATCTATAAAAAATATGGGAATATAGGAGCACAGAGACATCATAAGGTTCAGCGTGGTATTAACACCATTTCTCACTAATATCTATAAAAAAGAAGATAGTTGCATTATTTTCATGTCATTCAATTGATTTTGACAGACAACAAACAATGACATCCAACTATGCACGTTTCATTGTATATACTTTAAGCATAAGTTCTATAAGTTATCGCACTTTTCGAGTTAATAAACTCGTCAAAATGTGAAACGGAACGCAGAGACTACTTTACCGACTCAATAATTAATAATTATGTATAACTAAATCGGCGCATTGTGTGTCTTGTGCAAGATGACTCTAAATGCGTTTATGATAAATCCATTTAAGAGGCTAACTGTAATTAACTAATTTTATTTAACGGTGAGTTAAATGAAATGAAGCGGCATTTAAATCTATTTTATTGAGAGCACAGTCATTTTCAAACTTATTTAAATCATATTGAATGGAAGCTGAGTCAGAAATAGTTTTAACTGGATAGGCAATTTTAAGATTTTCGGCGTAGAGAAGTGGTTTCTAATTCATCCTTTAAGCGTTATCTCGTACTACACTGCTATTACGTCGCGTCAGATTAATTTCTGGCAGAATTTCGCAAGTATTCTAACAGTATGGTATATCATTAATAAAAGTGTTAAAAAGCAGTTGACCCAATAAATTATCTCTGAGGTACTCCTCAGAGAATCTACATCGGCGAATATGTATAGCTATTTAGAACATCAATTTGGCATTTGTTTTTTTACGTAAGATGAGAACCACCTAAACCAATTATCCCGAATACCTAATCGTTTAGTTTGTAAAGCAAGATTTCATGATCTATCCTATCAAATGCCTTACTGAAATCAGTATAAATTACATCAACCTGGGCAGGCTCTGACATGTAGTGAGTTATGTAATTACTAGATAGGATCAGATTCGATGTAGTGGAGCTTCCTTTAAGTTAAATGTTGTATAATTATTGTAGGTAGTAGAAGATTCTAGTTACCTACCCAGTTTCACCAACCTATTAAAGACAAAATCAATTCTAAAATCAGACACATAAAAGTCTTCCTCAGTTTTATTTATAAATAGTTGTACAATAATGTTGTGACTATTTAAAAATAGCAGTTACATTATAATTTTTAAAAAATCGTATTTGTAAATTCAATTTATTCTAGTGCATTGAGTCAACAATACGGGTAAATAAAAATAAAAAGGAAATATAACCTACAGTTCGATTTTACAAGTTATTTACTACATTTAAATATGAAACGACCTACACATTCTACCCACATATCAGAGACAAGGGTGTAATTTATCTATGGTTATATTTCATAAAAGTTTTTTTTTCAATATATTTTCTTATTTTTAATTTAATTTTTGATGTATCTATTAGGAAAACCATGAATATTTTATACGATTAGTGTTTTACTATACGATTTTTTTCATAAATAATGATTTTATTTTCAAATAATATCATAATATAAACAATGCATATATCCAGCCAAAGTATGTATGCATTGCTTTCATTGAATAATTAATATATTACTATGTGTTCTAAATTATTGGCATTTGCCAAAATTTTCTTAACGTAGCCTTATTATTTTATATTATCTATATTAAATTGCATAGGTAATAGCAATCAAATATTAAAAAAAAACTAGAGTGGTGTCTTGGGGCTCCTGGTAGAAACGAAGTCCCTTTCGTTATATATTATGTATTATTAAATAACAAGCACAATGAAGAAAAGGAAATAAAATTTTGTTTAATTTAAATAAATATTTTTTTCTTTAATAAATACTACATAACTTCTTCCCGTTTAGATCCCATTCGTTAAACGCGAGTTATGGAACTTCGTTCCTAAAAACCTGATTATTAATTTATTTTAATATACTATATACTTATACTAAAATATAATAATAAAAATACAATCACCAATATGGTCAACTTTATTATCTAACTAGGATAAGTAACAATGAATAATAATCTCAGAATTTATATGTGGCACATAATATTTAATTAGTTAGGAAAGGTTAACATTTCACTGGAAAGCGTCAAAGAGAGCTTGGTCTTGGTTGCGTTCGCTTTTGTAAAGTTTTGGCTGTTCGATATAATCCTCCATGTAGTCGCAAGGTACGAAAAGCTGAAATTTAAAAATAAAGTAAAACTATAAGTTTATAAGTATAGTAGTGTATAAGTTTTTATAAGTATTGAAAACAAAATCAAATATATTTTATTGAATTTTAGCGACCTTCTGAAACGGTGTGATGCTTTCCACTAAAGCTGTGCGAGAAACTTACGCTGTAGGAGCATGCGTGACGAAGCTGTGAAACGGGGTGTAGCTGATTTGTAACTTTTCAACTGTGCACGGAGATTAGGTACTGTAGAAATGTGTGCAAATATCTTTCGCACACGTTCCTCGCTCGCGTCCCTCGCACATATTCCTCATTCGCCTCCCGGGAAGTTAAAATATTGGTATTTTTATTTTTACAGTAGCATAGTAAAATGGCACTATGCCTGATGGTAAGCACTGTACAATCCAAAAACAACGGTCACCTTCGAGAGATAGATAATTTATTGACGGCCAACGCTGTCACATCAGCCTGCCAATCTCTAGGCAGCTGGATATACACCTTTTATCAAATAGAACTAAAATTAACATTAAAAATATCGTATCTAACTTTTTCATTGAAAGGTTTCCCTTCAAGAACATATCGCAGTTTGTTCATCTGGCATGGGCTTAGAATTCTCTCCAGGTTGGCGTGGTCTTTGACCTCGTCAGTTCTTTTGTGGCCGTCGCGCTTCCCGTTCGTCCAGCCTCGGGAGTACTGGAAAGTCTGAGCCGTCACCGAGGCGAGAGTCACGACGATAAGGAACAAGGTCATGTTGGTTACCATGGTGCTGACTGGAAAAAAAGGTAGAAATAAATACATACATTATTGGGCTCTATTACTTATCCAATTCCGATTCTTAAATGTGACGTTATTCCTTTCATTTACAGGTTGCAAAAAATTACAAATGTACCTTTATATTTTAGTTATCAAGTTATTATAAATCTATAATCCATCTCGCTACGAACTGAACAGTTCTCTATGACTTATCATTGTCGTACCGTGAAACTGTGGAACATTTTCCCGGCTAATGTGTTCCCTCCTTACGACATCGGGTCCTTTAAGCGTAACGTGAAGATATATTTATGCAGGCCGATTTGGCAGCGGCTACCGTCGGTGGGTTTAGATCTCTCGGTGGTTATCGTTGTGTTTTGATTGTGCTATGCTTACCATCAGAGACAATACAGTCAATGTGCCGAGATATTATTAAAAACAATATAAAGAAAAAAATGAATTTTTGATAACTACCACTAATTTAAGGTTCGTTAATCGTTTTTTACGTCATGTACTTTGGTTATTGTGAAGTGATTTATAAATGGGAAAAATAAAGAACATTCATTTTAAGTTGGCACAAAGCCTCCCTGAACAGTTTTAATAATAAGGAGTCGCCATCTTGTTAGAGCTAAGTTTGATAAATTACACAAGAATTATTATAACAATATTCTATTCACGTGGCGTTAGTAAAGGTGTGAAATACAGTTGTCAATAAATAGGGATTTAACTTAGGTTAACTTTTACTATTATTAGAACTAAATAATCCCAGCCCGAAAGAAAACAAAAGAAGCGTGTTCATTGCACATACATAAATCCATCCTACGCGGGAAATTAAGCCGTGATATTACGACTCAACAAAAGTGGTACACCACTGTACCTTGAGGTTTGAACTGAATGGAAACTGTGTCTATCAGGATATTTCTAAAATAATTCTATATGCATGTACAGACAACACTGCAGATTGAGATGTATACACACTGACATTTCTATTATTCAAATTTTAATAAATGTTTTTTTTAATTTAAATACAATATGAATTCTTTTAAATTGAATATAGGCTGCCTACGCACGTCGGAAACCCCAGTTATGTTATCTCGCATCAAATATACTTAGATTTAATAATGTTTGCACATGTTTTATTAAAAAAGTTTCATATGAAAATGCCAAGTTTAATAAGTGATTTTAAGACAGCGATGCGGGCGTGTAAACGGTGTTCGTGCCGCGCCAAGCGATCTCAATTTTTTCACCCTTCTATACTCACGCAACAAACTCAATATTACCGTACAATGAGGCGATAAAGTTTTAGGAAACTTAATTTTAAAAAATCCCCAAAATATTGTGAAAAATTCGTAAATCTGTACATCGTACAAAGTAAATAAGTATATAATCTAAAAACGGTCAGCTAGTTTAAGAAATTGTTAATAGATAGCATCCCCGAAATATTAGTTAAATAGATTATTTTAATAAGAAAGGGCTAGCTATCAAATTCTTACACCAGATTTCCCACTTGAGGATAGTATTAAATACCAGGCGAGCTTTTGAAAGTTATCAACAACCATTTAAGTACATAAGTAACCGTAGGCTACATAAGTACACGAAACACATTAAGTATATAAGAATTATAAATGTAGCCACTGTAAGTCTTTTGTTCTCGATTGTACGATGTTTTAAAACGTGTGGTAGAAATAACAAACATGATTTATGTTTGTTACACAGGTATCTGCATACGATTCAATTTGGCGTTAAATTTCTTAGATTCAGTATTTTTTGTACAATATAAAAATATTACCTCTATGTTTGTATTATAAATTATAATATTGTTTATAGAACAGGTGAAACTTATGTAGCAAACTTCGAATAAACGTTAGGAATTATTTAATAATTATATATAAAAGTTATAATTATTATTATTTATAGTAGCTCGGCAAATTGACAGTACAATCCAAACAGAACGGTGACCATCGAGAGATGTAATCAGTCGACGGTCACAGCTGTCATGCCGACTAACAAGCCTCTCGGCAGCTGAATATACACTGTGTGATCCCGAAACGTGACAAACCAAAAGAAAGTTACTGTGACGTGTGTGCACTGAGCGTAGTGGTCGCGACCTAGTCGGATATAGATTCCTACCATTCTGCTTAATTACTGGATATATAACGACTGATTCCGGACTAAGCGCGACTGTTATGATCGAGGTCCTAGGTTCGATACCCAGGTCGAGCAAAGTGTTATTGGGTTTTTCTATTAAATCCTCATTAGCAGCTCGGAATTTGGCTTTGAGCCCGATTAATGGCAATAGGCTCGCTCCCTATTACATGGGACCTAAAAAACATACACGGGGTACTGTGGGTGTACGTTAGTACAACTCTGTCTAACCCTTCGTTAATACATGCGTGATGGTATGTTATGTGATTCCGGAACCACAATGGAAGGTGTTACATCCGATGTTCCGTGGTGGCGACGCAGTCGGATACAATAACTGTAATATCTTAACATCCAGTAATTTAATAAAACTAGCCCTACAGTTTCACCCTGTGTTAACATACGTACCTATAGCATAAATTGTCGTTCCTTATCCACGTATTTGTCTACAACTTGCTTGATATTCATGGTTACTGTTCGGCTCCTCAGGGTCCTAGCGTGAAGTTATACAGCGTATGAACTTCTTAAATAAATAGGGTATAATATGCAAAAACAAAAATTCGCTTTATAATGTTATACTATAGATTTTAAATAGAGGTGCTATGAGGACTAGATATTTACACATAAAGGTTCTTTGTTCCCCGTGGGGTTCAGCAGGGTTCATTACTTAGTCCACTATTATTTAAAATTGCCTCAATTTTGCTAAATTATTATGTTTCGCCGAGGATATGAAAATTGATGCAACCATATCTACACATTATGACATCATAGCCTTATCAGACCGATCTTAAATGTCTAGAGGATTACTGTAAGATGAATAAGTTAGATCTTAATCCCGAAAAATGGTCAGTTGATACTTGTTCCTTTTTCTTCCTCTAACTACAGGCAAAACTCTTATATAGTGCGGGCAAGTAAACGTTTCAACGAGTTGTGTACGCAGCATAAACTGGATCCTTTCCACTCAAGTATGGTTTCGGCTAGAAGGTGCTTAAGTCTTGATTTTTTAAAATAAGTAAGCGCTACATTTACATTGTTTACATTTTTTATAACTTCTACAGGTTTTTCAACGTGATGACTTGTTATTGGCTAACAAATACCATTGCGGTTTTTATTTTGTTAACATTTTCTTTAGTCATAAGTACTTATTAACTAATAAATAATATTACATTACTATATATAGGTTACTTATAATTTATTATTAAATAAGCAAAAATAATAATTAAAAATGTCCACCTATAACTAAATTTGTTTATAGTAGACATAATATTGTGTTTGATGAAGATTCAGAATGTTACTGCGGTCGGATGTTAAGCATACTCGTACAAGGCAATGTTTAAGTATTCGTAAAAATGTCCCATAACTTTAACAATTCGATTTCACTGTTCGTCGCAGTTTTGTGCAACAAAAATTACCCGGAGGAAATTGTTATGTAGATGTTTACCTGCTTATTTTTATATATAAAGAAGTATTTTTATGATATTTAATAACTTTATATTTTCTATTACCTATAGACTAAGAGGATTTGATTTAAAACCCTGAAGTTGTACCTATTGGTATTTTGATGGGTAGACTAGAAAATCAGGATTCCGAATTTCATAACTGTATTTTCTCGGGAAGTACCCTATAGGGTTTAATAATTGGTCAGTGGTGCTGTATCTCTTTAATCCGTTAACATAGAAACTTGACACTAATATGCCTTAAAGAACTTTGTGTAGAAAGGTATACTACTAATACATAATTATAATAATGCTGTATATTAAGTAATGTTGTTGAAGTATCCATTAAAATAAAATAAATAAAAAACCCTAAAAATTGTAATCTCTCCTCAAATATCCCTTTGTATGCGAATTAGTTTCTCTAATAACTAGTAAAGCTATCATCAGGGACTTAAAACTTATTCTTCGGTCTTAAAGTATTTATCAACGCATTAAGCAATGGGATAGTACTGTAAATATTATTTAAGCTATTTTTATAAAGAATAATATTCCAAAAATATCGTCTTTTATTCAACATCTATAGACGTAGATTGGGGAAGGCAGATAAGATGCAGAGCAATTCGAGGTCTGTATTTTTGTAAACCTATTCAAATTCAATAGTGTTGATTGTTGCTGAATGATTGGTCACAAGAGTTGTGTCTGAATGGATCGCAACCCCCATTCGCCCATCATAATGGCACGCTTAAACATGTCCCGTTTCAGGATAAGCCGAAGCATATCCACTGATCGAGCGGTATACAACGGCGTATCCCGAAATAAGACGAGCATAAGCGAATTAATATGACGGAGTTTTCGCCATATGCATGGTGGTCGCGACTCAGTCAGCCCTGTAGAGTACAGCCCTGCTACCCCGTACAAAAAGCTCGCACCTTCCCTCGAAAATAAATCTTTGCCTTATAGTCGTCCATTTAAATTATGTCAAGTAAATAATGTAAAAATCGACTAGACTCAAGTGCAGCTGCCGTACCACATCTATAGGAGCTTGGCGGCAAATTTTCAACTTAGTGTGATAGCTAACCAGATGGACCTTAGAAAATACCCTATCACAATTCTATGGGTCTATCACGAAGTTTCTCGTCACCGAAAACGCAAACTCATTGCGGGATTCGAACTTATATAGACGTATAGACACGTCGTCTGTACACACTACACTGAACCACAGTAGCACAAAATATTATAATATGAATTTAAAAAAATTAACAACTCTTTAAAGAAAAACGGTGTTCTGATCATTCTTCAATGATTGATTCTAATAAAAATATTTTAAAACCTTTTTTACACACAAAATATTATGAAAATAAAATCAGAATGTGTTTAATTTTAAAATAAGCAAATGAGTTCAAAAATTAAACTTACCTCCTTGGATAAAGCAATCAGTAGACGTTAAAAATTAATTGATACACTGGCAAAGATGTTATTTTAAAAAGTAATTGCTTCAAGATGAAATTCTTGAATTTGAATTTCGAAGCCCGTTCGACTCCTACGAAGGGATAATAGTTGACTACGCTTTCCATAGAGGACTTGCTCCCTTTTATACGGATCGGGGCGTTATACATTGATCACAGCATTATTTTAATAATTATCTATCATTATGTGAGTGGGTTTGTTTACAAATATTAGTTTAACGCGTAAGAGTAATTAATAAACCAGAGCAAGCTTGTAATAATTTAGTGTTTGCTGTTTTATTACATAACCAGCTGTGTCCGCGACTTCGTCCAAGTGAATTAAAAACAGCAACTAAATAAAACCTTACCTCACCTCAATCTCACCTTACAATATATGACCAGTATAAACTTTGATAATATCTAACTAAAATCATTTTAAATGTTAACCGATATCACGGTTTAACAATCATACCGATATTATCTAATCTCGTTAGCCTAATGGTCGTAAGCACGACTGCTATAAGCGAAGTCCTGGGTTCGAATCCCAGGTCGAGCAAAGTGTTATTAGGTTTTTTATATGAAATTCTTAGTAGCAGCTCGGAGTTTGGTTTCGTACCCGATTAATAGCAATAGGTTTGGACCCTAATACATGGGACCTAAAAACATACCCGGCGAACTATGGATGTACATTAGTACACCTCGGTCTAACCCTTTGGGCAAATACAAGAATGATGGTATATATGTATACGGTTCTTCTCGATGACTGGGATGTTTTCCGAACCGGCAGTAGTGTTTTGATGTTCATAAGTGCATTCTTAATTGAATAAAGATTATTTTGATTTTCAATTTATATACATAGAGGCATACAAAAATTTTCAGAGTTGCAATCCTTTACGAAAAGAATTTAGTTTATTTAATAACTTTATTTTTATAAACCGTTATTTTCCAGTGCACGCTTTATACTGTACAGTTTTCAGTATGTCTGTTTAGTGTAATTTAATAAAAATCTTTATTGCGCAAAAACACCAAACAACGACATGTTTCGTAGAAATGTAGGTAGAATAGATATTCTTACTTATTTAAAATTAGCATTAAAATCTGTTGTATAATTTTATTATTTAAATTACAATGCACATTAAAATAAATGAGAGTCGACAGAGCTGTAATCAGCTCGCACGGAGATTTGTGAACTCTGGCGCTGGCCACAGAACAATATTACTCCTAGCGGTTAAGAATGTTAACTTAATAATATTATGGCGACACAATTTTAATTTTTTGGTGACACCAGAGATGACGCTGTAGTTGTTTGACGGTTCAGCGAGCGATTCGAAAATCAAATTACTTTCAAAAGTTTTATAGTACTCAAAGTATATAAAATAAAATTTATTCAGTAGATGTAACATATTTCAGCCGACACAACAATAGCGCAGTGTTTTTTTTTTAGAACTGACTATACTGTTAGCCTTAGGGGCCCTGAAGCCTCTGACGGCTTTTACAGCTTCACCGGACTTGGGGGCGAGCGCTTAGGGTACTCAGCCGCGAAAGTTATTAGACAAATCGTACACAAGGGAGCCAAAGTGGCCGGACCTCGGCTTGAGCGGTTGTCGCGATTGCAAATAAGTCGCGATCTGACTATTTCGTTATTCGTAAATTGGAGCTAACTAATGGAGGAAGGAAGGAAACATAGGTATGTGTATTTCGTGATCGGAAAGTTTTTCTACATTAAAAAGCGCAAAAAAAGAAAAAAAAGGTTCTTTACAGACCCTATGTACCTGTGAGATGTGTACGTATGTAACATATGTGTGTGGGTAGCTAAATGTTGCACGTACAGTGTCACTTGTATCGCGCGGGCGGCTGCCAGACCTAAGGGCTTCACACCGAACCGAACTTGTAATCTATTCAATAGACGAAACATATTTCGGCCGACACAATAATAACGCGGTGTAATTCGATTCCCACGACATCTAATGACAACAAATCGAAATAGTCTTTACTGTGCGATCTAACTCGCTGAAAGGCGACATAATATAGCGCCATCTTGTGTTTATTTCTAAAACATTACTGCCATTCGGCCTTTTTTCCCTTTAGGCATGTCGCCAGTTCTTCTAATATATTTGACTCCGCCTGGCTCTGGCGGCCGGCAGGAAGCGCGGGCGCTGACGAGCGGCCGAAGTGCCGTTATCCTGCGCTCCTCTCTCGCGCGGCCTTCCTCGCCGATGATACCCAGTGGGGCGACGCGACGGTGGACAGCTAGCGTTATAAAGAATAATTATGCGCTGCCACAAATCTACCTAAAATTATATTGAATAATAATAATAAAAGCCCAGCATTCAATTATTAATATACATGCTTCCAGAAAATATACATGCTTCATATAAATTTGACAATAAATATCTAACTAATTCGATATAATTTAAACCAAGCCGTACAACGCAATCTATTAATAATAAAAATAAATACGTTTTTATTTATTGATTTTATTGAAAATTATATAAAAATAAAATAATTTGGATTAATTTGGTATCTTTTCACTTTATTTCAGTAAATATTTTAAGCGTTACATACGCATACATTCCTTTTTATATGTGCATAACATAAATGCAATTTATAGACCATACAAATATACATAGGTGTAAAAATGTATCCTAAATGTGTCATAAATAATACCAAATTTTATTAAATTCGGTTCAGTAGTTTTTGCGTAATTGGCGTTCAAACATACCGACTGACAGACAGAATTTTTTTTCAAATACATATCTCCAATGTGCAGTTTTCGACTCTTTACTCTTTTATTATAAGTATAGATTATTAATACAATTAATTAAATAAAAGTTAAAGTTTTAATTGCCGTTTTTGGTATAACAATTATAAAAAATTGGGGTGATTACCCGAATACAGTGTGCTATGACTAGAGATTTTATTGCTAAAAATCACTGACTATAAAAGAGACGGTTCCATGAGAATTTTGTGTAAAATGTACAAATACAGCCAATGTGCTATATTCATATTTATACAAACATACATCACAACTGTTTGTAGTGTACGCCTATCAGAACTTAACATTATAATAAAAAGTTTGAATTAGTTTATCAGAAATTCCTTCACCCAATTTTTTTTAAAAAATTTGTAACGCCCGTTATCTTCGGGGGAGTCAACATCGAATTGATGATGCCACGTTGAGAAACACTTTTCATCCATTGTGGTCGTTACACGTCTTTGTCGTTTTTCGTTCGTTTTAAATTTTTCTTCTTTTCCATGATTACTTTTTCAGATTCATCTCAACAATTACTAACAAACGTTTTTTGTTGCAGAAAGATGGAAGAACTGTTAATCTGTTTCATGCAGAAGTAGTAAAGAAATTTCGGATAAATTAATTACGATGGATTTCCGCAAAATAACACCTACGTCAATCAAATAAAATGTTTTAGATGAAAATTCCTTCATGTCCACAAAAATATTGTGTAAGTCTCACGATAAAATATACAAGTAACATTTACGGTATGGCTTTGATTCGACAGCTCAGTAACTTTTGATAAATCTATTTATTTTTAAGTAGGTATAAAATTGCAGAAATTATTTTCACTCAACATCTTAAACTAAAAACTAGATGACTATGTCGAAATGATATTATCGAAATTAGTTTTTTTTATGTTAGTTTTTTTATTACTAAATATTTTTGATATATTTTCTCTTCAAATTTAATTATATAACGTTAAATACCCCGAAGCATTTTACTTGGAAAGAAGTATTCGTTAATTGAAATCAACATTTACTGTAATAACCATCGCATTTCAATACATAATAATACATAAATAGCCTAAAAACTTGGAAATCGATATAAACTATGTAGGACGTAGATACTGCAATTTTTATTTTTTGTAATTTATAGCCTGTTTATGCCGCTTTGGATTTTTATACGTTTACACATTCACGTCAAATTCGAGATGCTATTTAAAGGTATCATATGAGCCACTCGACCAATTTAGTCTCCTGAAATGATCAGAGTACTGGTGGCTCGTTGGCGCTAGTTCCGTCTTCCGCCACTCACAAGTCACGCGCTAGTATAGCTCACTCACACACACACACACACACACACACCCCGGGGCTGAGGTGATACTGCTACCGGGCGCGTCTCCACTAGCGGATAGGAGAATGCTCGCCGCTCACAAGAGCGGAGGGTAGGAGTGAAATAAAATAACTCCCGCGGACAAAACACCCCAAGTTAAGACGTTAAGATACCGTGTCGAGGACTGCATGGCACCAGGGACGTGGCGTCGTAAACGGTTCTCCTGGGGCACCGGGTCCAACCCCAGGCGTATTTAGTGGCCTTACTCCAGCAACCGGGGCTCTGCTGGAGTGGACGGAAATTTCCCTAGGTACTCGTGGGAACAAAATGATAAGTCTTAATACTAATAATAAAAATCAAAATGATAAAAGAAGTAACAGTGGCCAGGTAGCCCAACAAGCAACTGTAGACGCAAGTGCGGGGATGAAAAGGACGCAAGCGTGGGACCATCTTGAGAAGTTAATTAGCGAGCTTAGAGAGTTTGTCCAACCTAAAATAAACGTGCATAAGGAGATTAAAACCAAGTTGGCCAGTATTGGCAGTGCCTTCAAGAGACTAAAAACGTTGGAAGATGCCCGACTCGCAGACCAGTCTCGAACTAAATTGACGCCAATAGTCTCATGTACACCACCAACACCTCGTGTACGAAGCGTCACTGAGACGACTACGACGATAGACAGTGAATTTGAAACTGATGTTGAGTCTGTCACTGGAGAAAAACGTGATATTCGGAAGGCTAAACGAAAAGAGCGGACATCACCAGAATCGGGGAGCAAGAACGCGAAGAAATTGAAGGGAACAGGACCCACCCTACTCGTTGAAAATACAAGTCAAACACCAGACAAGAAGATATTAGAGTGGCAGACAGTCAAATCAAAAAAAGAGAAGAAGCAGTCCCAAAAGAAGAAGCCAGGACAATTAGTGGAGAGGTCCAATGCATTGATTGTTCGGCCTAAAGAAAAAGAAAAGTATGCGGATATACTCAGACGGGTCAAGAAAGATGTTCCCGATGAGCAAGTCCGCTCAACGGTAGATAAAAGGACAGCGACTGGTGATCTGTTGATCATCCTTACCAAAGAGAGCACAGACAAAGGTCACGGGCTTCAAAAAACCATTGCTGAGCTCCTTGGGAACGAAGCTGAAGTTATAAACAAGGGACCGCAAGAGGAAATCGAAATAAGAGACCTCGATGACACGACGACTAAACAAGATGTTCTCGAAGCCCTACAAAAAGCGGCTGAAGAAGATGATGAACTGACCCTGGATGTCATCAGATCACTGCGCAAGGCCTATGGTGGTACACAGACTGCGTCAGTGATACTTGCAGCGTCAATAGCGAAGAAGGTCTTGGGGGAGTACGGCAAAATCAGAATTGGCTGGGTCAACTGTCGAATAAGGATTGTGGAGAGACCAACCAAGTGTTTTAGGTGTTGGCACTATGGACACCTTGCTGCTAAGTGTAAGAACAACGTGGACCGATCCAATCTCTGCACTAGCTGTGGAGAAGTGGGACACAAAGCTGCCACCTGTAAAACAGATGCTCGATGTGTCTTGTGTCTTGAAAAAGGCAACACGGAAAAAAGTGCCCACATTGCTGGTAGCAGCAGATGTCCAGTCTCTAAAGAGGCACTCCAGAAGGTGAGAAAAAAGAAACAATTATGAAGATACTGCAACTAAACCTCAATCACTGTGAAGCTGCACACGATTTGCTCATGCAGACAGTGCGAGAACTGAATCCAGACCTTGTTCTGATTTCGGAGCCATATAGACACCTCACAACTCAACCATGGGAAATAGATATTACCACTAAAGCTGTGATTTGGGCCTGTGGCGGATGTACCTTTCAGAGTTCTCCCAATAACAATGAAGCCGGTTTTGTCGTAGCAAAACTTGAGGGAATTTACTTCTACAACTGCTATGCCCCTCCCAGCCTTACACTCGACGAGTTCAAGAACTTTGTAGATCGGCTGACCGAAGATGCGAACCAATACTCACCGATTGCAATCGCAGCGGACTTTAACTCCTGGGCAGTCGACTGGGGTAGTAAGGAGACAAACGCACGAGGAAAGGTACTACTGGAAGCAATGTTCAGCCTGGATGTAGTGTTGCTAAATAGTGGAGATAAACCTACGTTTGTCCGAGGAGAAGCGAATTCCATCGTTGACCTAACCTTCGTCTCCAGCAGTCTAGTTAAGGGAAACAGCTCTTGGGCGGTGATGGACACGTACACAGCCAGTGATCATTATGCACTATTGTGGGAAGTATCCTCCGAACAAAGCACTGGAAGAGCGCCCAGGAAAACCAAGACAATTGGATGGAAGATAAGTGCCTTTGATCTTGAAGTTTTCATGGTGGCTCTCAATAGTGAACCAATCAGTGATGGAAATGCTGAAAATATGGCAAACTACCTGATGAAGAGAATTACAGAAGCCTGCGACACCGCCATGCCTAGGAAACGTGCTATGATCCAGCTTTCTTCGATGCATTGGTGGAACGAAGACATCAGTAACCTCCGTAAAAAGTGTCTTAAGACGAGAAGAGCAGCACAACGCTGTAGGAAAAGACCTAACTATGATGAAAAGGTGGCAGTATATAAAAAAACTCTCCAAAGATTAAACAAAGCCATCAAAGACAGCAAAAGACGGTGTTGGAATGAGCTAATTCTTGAGGTAGACGACGACCCATGGGGCAGACCGTATAAGGTAGTCATGACTCATCTGAAAAGCCAGCCAATGCCATCGCCAACTTGTCCCAAACTCTTAGACAAGATCGTTGCCACGCTGTTTCCTCACCAAAAGCAACTACATCATCAGATAGAGCAATGTGAAACAGAAGAAATTCCACCCATTACGGAAAGTCAGCTATTCGAAGCATGTTCTAGAGTAGGGAATAAGAAAGCTCCGGGCCTAGATGGAATTCCAAATATTGCACTGAAAGCTACCATTAAAGCAGCGCCTGCAATATTCCTTGACGTTTATAACAATTGCCTCACGGAAGGTACGTTTCCATCGATGTGGAAACAGCAGAGGTTAGTCCTCCTGCCCAAAGGAAAGAAACCTCCGGAAGAGCCATCATCCTATCGTCCGCTCTGCATGTTGGATACAGTTGGCAAAATACTTGAACGTATAATACACAGGAGGATCGAAGCAGCAGTTGAACCGCTTCTTGCTAGCAACCAATACGGCTTTCGGAGAGGACGCTCTACCTTGGATGCAATTAGCGTTGTTGTCAATACAGCTAAGGACGCAATCGCCGGAACCAGATGGAAGGGAGGTACGAAGAAGTACTGCTTGGTAGCAACGTTAGACATGAAAAATGCCTTCAATTCCGCCAAATGGGATTGCATTATGAACGCTCTTTACGAAATGAAGGTACCAGGATACTTACGAAGGATGGTTGCAAGCTACTTTACTGACCGGATCCTAAAATATGACACAAAGACTGGTCCAAAAACATACAAAGTCACTGGAGGAGTACCCCAGGGCTCAGTCCTAGGCCCACTTTTGTGGAATATCATGTATAATGGATTATTAAAACTGGAACTTCCAAAAGAAGTCAAGCTGGTGGCATATGCAGATGATGTGGCCGTAGTGGTCGTTGCAAAGCATCTCGAAGAAATTACCTTCGCCTTTGACGCTACCATCGAAAAGATTAGACACTGGATGAACACAGTAGGACTTCAGTTGGCGGAGCACAAGACTGAGGCAGTGCTCATTACTAGCAGGAAGCGGTTGGAAACCATCACACTGCAAGTCGGAGCACATGAAATCACATCCCAGCCGGCCCTTCGGTATTTGGGCGTTATGATTGATGCCCGACTCAACTTCAAGCAGCAGGCACAGCACGTGGGTGCCAAAGCGTCGGTGGTCAGAACGACTTTATCAAGGCTGATGCCCAACATAGGAGGCCCGAAGCAGAGAAGGAGGGCGTTACTGACGTCTGTAGTAACATCAGTACTCACCTACGGAATCCCCATCTGGGCTGATGCGCTTAAAATACAGGAAGCACGAAGGAAAATTGCACCAGTGTATCGGCTGAGTGCTTTAAGAATTGCCAGTGCTTTTCGCACAGTGTCTGACGACGCTGTGAACGTTATTGCCGGGATGCTGCCAATTGAAGTACTAGCCGATGAACGGAAAGCCCTTTACCACCGTAAAGTAACAACTACATTGAGCCCTGGAGAACTTGGCACGGAGGAAAGGCTAAACAGCATACGACGATGGCAATCGAAGTGGGATACCAGTACAAAAGGCAGATGGACCTACCGTCTTATTCCACAAGCTGATGTCTGGTTGAACCGTAATCACGGAGAGGTCAATTACTACCTGACACAAATGATCTCAGGACATGGTTGCTATCGGGTATACCTCTATAAATATAAGCACGAGGTATCTCCAATGTGCCCGTCCTGCCCAGGAGTTAGTGAAGATGCAGAACACGTGTTTTTTATGTGTCCTCGTTTCGACCTGTTACGCAATACCTGGGCAGAGGCCCTTACGAAGAACATTCAGCCAGAGTCTTTGATAGAAGCTATGCTTTCATCAGAGGCAGCATGGCAAGCGACAAGCGCTTTTGCGACGGAAGTTCTTCAGGAACTCCGTCGGTTGGAAAGAAAGCGGTCAGAAAACAAAACCCGTGACATTAGCACGACGGAAGAGCAGTAGCTAGAACCTCCCTCCACGAAGTAATGCCTAGCGGCGGTTCCGTGGGGGAAGAGGAGGTTGACGCCAGAGGAGGTTTTTAGTCGGTATGGGGGCAGTCATAGCTTCGAGTCCGACATACCCAGGTTAGACCCTGGTGATACGTAAGAGTATTTTTGTCCATACCTCTGGGGAAAAAAAAAAAAATAGATTCACCATAAACATATCTATTATAGGCTTATAAAATTATAAAATTGCTGGTTTAAACTAGCCTCTAATATTTCCGCCAGTTCTTTGAGTTTCATCAGACTATGACTGAAAACAAATAAAGGATGTCTCACGTCAGTCATATTTGAACAAAAACGCATATATATTTTCTGTTGTCATGAGAAAATAGACATTGAAGATCTTGGAAATCTAAGGAATCACATATAAAATCGCATCTCATCGCAGAAAGAATAAAGACATCGCATCAACAATAAATTCAAGACTTGCCGTTCAGGAGTTCGAGTTGGCCGAATTGGTGAGTGCGTATTTTTATTTGGTACCTAAGATTTGGTGTGAACGTATCTCCAGGGCAGGTGAACCATGCTCTTTTTGTTTTTTTGTTATTTTTTTTTTATATATCATTTTCACATTTCCGCATTTCCGCATTTCGCATTACCAGAGCCTTTTCAAAAATTTTTAAACACTGCATTCATTATTTACCTATTATAATAATAACTCAAGTATTTTTCTCATATCTATTAAACCGTTATTCCAATATGGTGAAATAACTCAATAAAAACTATACAACTTCGGTAAAAGTTAATTAAAATATATCACCAATGTAGAACAGCCGGAAAAGAGCTTGTGGCAGTCAGCGCTCAAACATGAAATTATATAGGGGTAGGTGGTAATTTAACTATGCAACAGGCTGTTTTCGTTACGAATCGCATATTTTTGTATCATTTCAATATATGATTAATATTAATAGTTAAATATGACAGTAATTAATAACATAATATTAAAGAGGTTAAGAATTTGATGCTTTGAACGCGCTAACCTATGGAACTACCAGTCACGTTTGAAAAAATATTTTTGTAATTCAAAGCCTATTTATTAAGGATATTTATAGAGTATAAGCTTTACGCTACGATGTTATGGAGTGGAGAAGTGACCATGAACGTAAAAAAATTTGTGAAAACTGTAGGTAAGTACGCCAATAAGGAACAGTCATAGGCTGTATACGCGGCTCCTTAGATTTGGTCAAATACGTTTAACACGAGTGACGCCGTGGGCCACTAATCTATTATAATCTGAGTTAAAGTCTCTTTTCAAGCGGAAAGGGTGTGGTCGCCAGTTTATGAAATATAAGCAATTTCGAAGTCAAGAAATCTGTTTTTACCCGACTGCGAAAAAGGAGGGTAATGTTTTTCGCGCATAGTTATGTATGTCTATTTCTTTAGCACGCTCTGTAGCCTAAACGGCTTGATGGATTTTAGCATACGAGCTGTCATTAGATTCATCTTAATTGTGGGAGTGACACATGCTGTATAATATTTTGGTAAGGCACCTAGAAATCAAATGAAAAACAAAAATATAAAAAAGTTTACTCAAGTGCTGTTGTTGGAGTCAGGTTTTTTGATTCCTTTTTAATAATTTAGCTTGTTCTACTTTTTCCATTACGTGGTACAAGATACGTGTATTTCAAGGTGGTAGGAGTCTGTACCCGATTGGCTCTCGTCACAGTCATTCTCTTTTGGTTTGTCACGTTTGTTTACAGCCAGCCATGTTGTTGATAAAAAAAAATTATAATAGCTCGGCACATTGACGGTACTGTCCCTGACCGTCAGCACAGTACAGTCCAAATACAACGGTGACCACCGAGAGATCTAAATCCGTCGGCCGCTGTCATGCTGACCTGCATAAATATGTCTTCACGTTACGCTTAAAGGACCCGATGTCGTAAGCTTCACAGTACGACAAAAATAAGTCATAGAGAGCTTTTTAGTTCGTGTCGAGATGGAGGTTATGTACCGTAAAGCTGTGACTCCGAAGCACAGCGCGTGTGGTTCTATTGTGGAAGGGTAAGGAGGGTATTGTGAATTCCAATTATTATATGTAGGGACACAATTTAGACATTCAAATGCAATATTGCAGAATTGCGCGCTTACTGACCCGACCCTCCGGGGAAACGCCAGTTGTCTATACGGTAGCTTTGTGCAGTGCCGGATTAAGAGTAGCAATTGCTACGGGCCTCATGCAAAAGTGGGCTCCGCATATCCAAACCCACCAACCTCCACGTGAGCATAATTTTTTAAATGAAACTTATTAAGAGGTTATTAAGATATTAAATTTGCTTTATGTTACAAAAATGTGTAACGTTACACCTTTTTCGACTAAGCCAATTCACTTTATACTAACCGAATTCAAGGTCAAGGCAATCTCATCTCTGACTTTAAAGCCCAACAGGGCCTGTAGTAATCTACAATACTATTAAACACTAACAACATTGTAACCTATAAAAGGCAAATACGTATTAAGTATTGTTTTTCTTACCACTTTATACTTAACAACCCATAGCAGATCAAGGACTCTTCGATAGAATTTGCTACGGGCTCCGCGCTTGCTGAATCCGATACTGGATCAGTGACTACACGCGTGTGTACTGTATGCAATAAAGAAATTAATAAATTAATCTGCCGAAAGTTTTTGATTTCAAACTACCCCAAGTATTGCAGTATACTCTACAAAACTCATGAAGGCTTACATATAGGAACACGTTCGTAGACTTTTAGACTTGAATCAGTCTACTCTATATCTCTGATCTAACTAATATACTGCAAAATCGGACTAACAATCATTAGATCTAAAGGAATTAAATTTGTAATACATTATAAAATTTTTTTTAGTTAATATTATTTTCCAATTTCGATGTTTGAAATCAAATTAATTTAAAACTGCATTAATTACGGTGCAGTGGCACAGAAAGCCTTACAAATCTTCGCACCAATTAGCAGTGTTCAAGACCCGTATGTTTTTAATTAGTGTTTATAATGTAGTGTTACTTTTCTAATGAAAACTTTGAAATAATATCCAAACTTTTTTCGAATGGGCATCGTAACATTATTTTTTTATTTTATAACTTTTTCCGTGCTTTATTTACATGTTGTTTTGAGGTCAATGTTTTAGCTCATCATGTAATATTATTGATGAGCATATTCTCGGAAATGTCTCTATAGATTTGGATAAAATTTTGTACTTAGAGATGTTTTATTTTTCTAGTTTTAAAATAATGTTTTTTTTTTTTTCAGCAAGATAACGAGCGATCTTTGATTGCCTTACGTAGGTTTATATGTTTTTCTTTTAATCGATATATCCATCAAATTGTTTTGCTGGATGTCGCTTATACAATTGCACAATTTTAATAATTTTAGAAGAAAATTGTTGTAGTAATTGATTTGTTTTTAAATCAAAACATAAAGACATGGAAGTGTTATATAGATTGTATAAAAATATTACTCTTTCACCATAACCCAGGGATAAAATAAAGAAATAGGTATATTTGTAAGGTAAAACTGCTGCCCGCATTTCCCCTTAAAAAGTGATTTTTTTTTTTGTAATATTAACATGAAAAGAGCATTGGTGTAGCCAGCTGCTGATAGACCACTATAAGTTTTTAGTTTCAGTAATCAAATTAGAAATGAACAAATTTTTGAGCAGGTGGATAAAATTTTGTTTAGGCTGGCCAATAAATTTTGTCTTGGGCCAGTACTCACCCTTGCCCTCTCCTAGCTACGATCATGGAAAAAGAGCTTCAAAAATCAAGGTCAAGTCATGATCGTCCCTTATAATTAGTCTTTAGAAAATCATTGGGCTTTATTATAGATATAATTTCAGTCTTTTCACGTTTCAAATATTGTGTTCGACTAGATGTGACTGCTGAGCGTACCTTTTATTACCCCGGTGCGGTGTAATATTTTTAGTTACTGAATACTTCCAACTTGGAGTCTCGAAATCTATTATTAAAAAAATATTATGTACAGTGTACATTAATATTACTTATCTTTCTTCTTATTATTATATTTTATATAAAAAAATCAACGTCTGTATGTATGTTCCCTCTGGACTCCAAAGCGGCTGGAGCGATTTTGATGAAATTATCAGCCAATCTTTACTTAAGTATCTATATCTGTTTATCCGTGTATCTTATGTATCCGTCTGTGGTATCGCAGCTCTCAAATGGCTGCACCGATTTTGATTTGGTTTTTTTTATTTGAAAGGTGGCTAGATCGAGTGTTCTTGGTTACGATTCAACAAAATTTATCCATATAAATAGATGTGAGAGTATTCCACATGTATGATCGAGTCGAAGTTTGACATTCTGTTATGACAGACATGTCGTGTTTTGGCTCATTGAAGAGGTTAACCGTGTCATTGAATAAGTTAGCTGTGACGGGGGGGTTTTTTAAATATTCAATTTTTCAAATAATGATTTAAAAGTACATTTGATGACACCCATTTTTAAAGCACTTTCTGTTAAATATCTGTGAATTGTAAGTAATTATCGATTAATTTATGATATTACTCATTAAATATATTTTTATTAGTTCTCGTTTTAGTGGTTTCTATTAGTGGTGGAGACTATAAAACTCAAATATATAATTTTTTAAAGTATTTACAAGAATTGGAAGTATATGACATTTTATTGTAATTTATTAAAGTTACGATGTTATTAAATTTGGGTGTTAAAAGAAAATAAGAAATTATACGAATTACTTAAAGATAAATTTCAATTCTTTCATAAAATTCTTCCCTATTACAGTGATTTGTGTCATTTTATTTTGAAAAATTTTACTGTATGTCAATAACATGCTTTTCTAAATAATTATAATCCTACGATGAAAGCACAGTGAGAAGTACTATTAGAATGTAGCATTACTTATTTCATATCACTTCTAGTTATAGTTTAAATTTTATCTATGTAACCGCGTTAATGATATAAGGGTAACTTGTAATCTACTAATCATACTGTAGGGTGCAATTTGTTTCACTATTATAATATTTGCGCTAATTAATAAGAGAGTTGTGGTGTTGCTAGATACACGTTCCTTTGAAGAAGGTTAAAACCTCTGTAATCTGTAATTAGGTATAATTATCAACTATTAATAATGTTTGAAAGAGTTGTTATGTTTATGTATGGATGTAACTATACAGCTGGCGTGGTATAAAATAAAGGGCTTTGATTTATAATTGTAGATATGAATTTAGTCTCTGGATTATCTCAGATTCCAGCATACACAAAGTGTCGATAATTATTATATGCAAAATTTCTATTTAATATGATTTTATCGGTTGAACTCATGCAAGGTTTTTCTACGGAAAAGTCACCCCCATATCTATTTTTGCCTCCTGCACCCCGCCAAATCTTATTCGTCCGGTACGGACACCGCGTCGATCGACGTGAAGTCGAATCCTTGTAATGATCCTGTGCTTTTGGTGAGGGAAATATCGTGATAAAACCATAGCTTGGTTGTAGGGTATTTTCTACTGCCAGCCTGGCAAGCTTCCACCTTATGTACCAAGTTGTAAAACTGTCGCTAAGCATCTATGGGTGTATTCCGGCAACTGCAATTGAGAGCCAGTTTACTTACTAGTCTTAGCGTGTTACCATTTTGGGCCGCATCGTCACTTAACATAAACTCAGATTGTAACCAAACGCTAAACCTATAAACATAAAAGAAACACAAGAAACCTTGGAAAAGGTATTGTTCACGTGTATTGTTCATTTTTATTATTTTGCTATTTTTATGTTTTCTGAAGGTTTCCATTTCTACCGCGTGTGAACTACACTCAGGTTTTTTTCTTATGATGTGACGGCTACTTTACTATTTGTTAACCATCACACTGTTCGCCATTAACAGAGAGTTTAAAGTACAATGCAATTTGAAAGAAGTTTTCTTCACGAAAATGTTTCGGTTGTAGAATGAACTCCCTGCAGAGGTTTCAACGGGAACTACAGTTTAGGGGTTTTTCAAGAGGGAACTGTACAAGTTTTCAATAGGTCGGCACTATACATGACTTGACATTTATCCATCACCAACGTAACGTAAAAAAAGTTTTTGAATACTTTACATCTCTTTGACCTATTCTCAGCATAACCTTGTGATACCTATTTAAAAAAGCATTAATCGGTAAGGGAATTCGTCAATTCTCCAATAAATTTAAATTCTAATTCCCTTTTATTCGTTTCGAATGTTATTGTTGTTTTAATCCAGAGGGGTTCGCTTTATTCAGTAAAAAGGTTTGAGTTCACTCAAAAGGACTGATCGTTCTTATTATTTCATTTATTCGCTATGAAAATTTTGTTCGAAACCTAAAACGGGTACGTAGGTTTATAGTTAAGTTGGTATAATGGGGTTTAAATTGTAACACCACACATATGAAGATTCTCAATTTGCTCTTGACGATGACGTCACTATCGGCCACTTCTGTTATATGATCGCTCGGTATGGTGGCGCTGCTAGCGCGGCGGTGCGACTGTGGTGCTCCTTTAAAGCACAGGGAGCAGAGCGATGTAAGAGCCCACGCGACACAAGTGACACTATACGTGCACACTTACAGGTACATAGGTTCTGTAAAGAAACCTTTTCTTTTTTGTTCCGCTAGTTAGTGAGGAAACAATTTCAGATCACTAAATACACATACGCATGTTTCTTTACTTCCTCCCAGGAGGCGGGGAACATACATATGTGTATATGTTAGTTATCCCGAATTTACGGATACGGAATTACGGAATTAGTCAAATCGCGACTTATTTGCAATCGCTACAACTGCCCAAGCCGAGGTCCAGCCAATTTAGCACCCTTGTGCGCGAGTTGTCCTTACTTTCGCGGCTGAGTGCCCTAAGCGCTCGCCCCTAAGTCCGGTGAAGCTGTAAATGCCCTCAGAGGCTCCAGCGCCCCTAAGGCTAACAGTCATAGTCAGTCAGAAAAAAAAGCAATGTTAAGAGATACCAGTTCTAACATTGTATATGGACGCCACTCTATCCGTGTAATCAGACAAAATGTAAAGTGTAAAGCAATAAACTGTTCGTTTAATATTTGTGTAATTTATCAACCAAGTCATGACCATAATTCCACGGTTTTAACATAATACTAGTGTTACAAGAGCCGGCTTCCTATACAAGCACATCATATTACATTACAAACTACTTAATAATATAATTAATTTATCGGATAATCGTCTATATGATTAAGGAATCCGAACTAATGACTTAGTGTATGTACTATTGTCTATTGGCTGGGCGACAGCACTCTCACATTCTGTGACCGCACGCACAAGCAACCAACGATCGCTTTAAAAGCATTCTCGCTTGAGACGTGCAATAGACAAGTCTGGTGAAGCTGTAAAAGCCGCAGCGGCTCTGTTTTTGGATAGGGCCCCTAAGGCTAACAGTGTAGTCAGTATAAAAAAAAAAAGAAGACGTGCAATAGTAAAATTCTTGTATGAGCTGTTTAAGAAGTTATAAGATTATTCACGACTACAATAAAGACTGCGTATATTACATTAGCTGTACCCCGCGGATTCTTCAGCGTTAAATTTGGTTTCTAAGGCCTGATGTTAGATAGCTCATAAAACCTTCTTCGATAGAAATTTTTTTTTTATATGTTACTGGCAGTTCTAGAGATTAGCGTGTTAAAAAAAAACAACGTTTTGAGCCTTATTATTGGTATAGATCATAATACCATCACGCACTAATCATTGCAATTTAATTTTCTTTTTTTACTTTTTTTTTATCAGTTTATGTACCATATTTGGTTATGTAAAAGTAAAGTCCGATGAAGCTGTAAACGCCGTCTGAGGCTTCAGTGCGCTTAAGGCTAATAGAATAGTCAGATCTAAAACAAAAAAAGGTTTCGTAAACGCTGGTCTCCAAATATTTCGTGGAGGCTTCTCAATCTGGAGATTTTCAGGTCTCTCAGGATCAGCGGACCACTCCCACTTTATCTTGCTAATGCTTCGAAGACCTATTGATATAATCGACTACCACGAGCTACGCGTCCGGGTCTATCCATGTTTATTACTTACTTTCTACCAAAAATTAATGAATACCTATATATTTTGAGGATTCTTAGAGAGTTCAGAGGTTAAATGCAGATTATGCACTAAATAAAATTTCTATATTCAGCAATAAAAATCTCAATAAACTTATAACGGCATTGTATTAGAGGTAGAAATCAAACATCTTAAAAGGATGTAAAAGAATCTCCTATTTGTAACTGATAACGTTGTAACTTCAAAGGTACAATGACAAAATCACAATAGGTACTGCATTGATTTATCCAAATTGTTTGCTATGATTTCGAAGTTGCGTCTTGCTCTACCCACGCATTAAATTCACAGTGCAAACGCGTTCCCTTTTTTAAGAATTTATTTTTATTAACGTCAATAATTCAATCAGTTCAGTTCAAAATATATTATAGTCGCTGCGCCTGTAAAACTCTACACTTTTTTTGACCAAACGCCGATGTGCCTAAAACCTGTTTAGTATTATTTTATCTGATATCGAAAATAGCAAATAAAATTTATAATACTTTGTTTGTATTTAAATACGTGGATATGAGTCGAAATTGTCGAATTTTTTTTTTTTTTTTTTAAAGTTGCATATTTTTATTTATCATATTTTGCAGGCGCAGTGACTTTAATAATTCTCATAAAAAACTACATAATGTATTTTATAAATAAACCTAATTTTGATAAAATTTTATGAAACATAATGAAGAAAGGAGAAAGCCCATGGATATATATATGGACTCCCATCTCATATTGCGTGTAAACGAATTTTTTTGGACAGTCAGCCATAACTTCATAGTTTATGAAACGATTTGGATAAAAAAAAAAAAAATCTTCAATAGGGGATACCGCAATAGTGGTCTCATGTTAATTTCATTGGCATTGGACCTTCAACTTCGAAGATACACCAGGGAACTCTTCAAAATCTTTGTTGTTGGTTTTCTTTTTTGTTAAAAATTGTCTTGTACTAATATGGTTATCCATATAAAAAAAGATAAAAAAAAAAAGTTATAAAGATATAAAAAAAGAAGAAGAAGAGATATAAAGTTTGATTGTATAGGTTTAATATATCGAAATGGTGTTTGTACGTGGAATTTTCATTACCTAATTCACAGGCTGCGCTCACAATTAAGGACCTTTGCGCATGACATTTTTTAAAAGAGCTGACGACGCGCGTTTTTTATGAACATGTCTTCTCCGCTTCATCAATGCATTTAAGTAGATTGAATAAGTTTTTACAGATATAAACGTAAATGATACGCGCTTCAAAACAAAATTGAGGTTGTAGTTGATTCTTACTTGGAAAAAAATTCTACAAACAATATGTATATCTTAAACACTATACACACACTAAACCTGCCGACAAATGGATTTTGACGGTCACTATATCGATAGGCAAAATCTTGACTGTCACCAATTCAACGGTCACCGTTTTGACTGTAACGGTCTCAACGGTCACGGTCTTGACTGTCGCCATCTCGACTATCATGCTCTTAAATATCACCATATTAACGGTCACTATCTCATATCGACGGAACCACCGCAACTGTGTCCACGGTCACCAGCTGTCATCTACACATATGATTCAAATTGCATTATCGTGGCTTTGGAATAACTCATGTACAAAGTAAAGCATTAGATAATTATATAGTAATGGTACGTGTAATGGACCGCAACGCCCACGGAAATGTTCATTGCAAAATAGCAATTACGATATTTTTTTGACCTTACATAATATTAATCCCCACCTAGAAAACTTAATTCCAGAGACACAATAGTTAAAAAATTACTACTATTTACCTTAATGTAGAGACACAAGAAGCTTTGGTATCACAGATGGGCATTCTTCATTTTAAAGACTATAATTCGATAAGCTTTTTTGTAGTTGATAAAATAATAAATAATGTTGGTCCAAGTACACTACCCTGTGGCACCCCAAACGAAACACTCTGTAAGTCACTTGTAAGTTGTCCAATTTTAATACACTGCCTTCGTCCAGTAAGGTATGTTGCAAACCATAGCAAAGGGATGCCTCTTATTCCCATACACTCAAGTTTTCTTATCAATATAGGAATAGTGTTAGCGACGTATAGGGCTAGGCGTGATGATAGAGATAATAAATAATAAAGTAATCATAATTGTAGGTATAAGTTGTAGGGACTAAGAATTTACATACACAATCAGTGATTTAATGTTTTGAATAGAAGGTTATAACTTGTAGGTATAAGAATAGTAAATAACTTATGAAAATGCTTATAATATCGTGTTTATAGGCCGTTTAAAGTTGTAATGTTTAATGTTTGATATTTGCGGTGTTTATTAACCCTTAATGTTATATTTAGTGTTTTTATGTAGGTATTGATGTCCATGATAAATTAAGATAGGTTTCATAGTAATTTGATAGACATTTTTAGAGATATTAGCGATTTATTGTAAATTGTATAGAATAATAGTAATAACACAGACAGGGACACCAATAGTGTATTCGCGGCGCACCACGGCGCGTGGCGTGACATGCCCATATTTGGTAATGTTAGAATAGTAGAGAAATAGACGCTATCGCTCCGTCCCGCTCCAACAGTGAAATAAAAGAAGGGCCGTTTCGGCCTACCGGCACACACAGGTGCCACAAACTGAAGAAAGAAGACTCAAGACTCAAGACTAGAAGAAATAGTACTAAGAAAATAATATTAAGAAGAATTATTGTATCTTGAGAAGAATTAATACAGCGAAATTTCATTGTGGTATCTGTGTGTCATTGTCTTCACAAGTGTTCAACCCGTCAGCGACCCAGTCCTCTCCGCTCCCGAGCTACGTCAGCGCCACGCCTACAGGAAGGCACCTCACTGCGTGTGTAGTTTAATGTTTCGCCCTCTTCACGGCTGGTAGGTTCGGCCGTGAGCAGGGTCGATCACACGTAGTGAGAGGGGCTTGCACGCACTGGTTTCCAGGCAGCTGGTTACCGTAGAGTGTATTCGCCGCCGGTTATACAGAGTTCGAGGGAATCGTTTCCAACGCGTTCGCGCTCTCGGTGCGCGGTCCCGCTCTGTTTTGTTGACGTAGCACATTTGTAACGGGTAACGCCGTGCCCGTATTAAATAGACACAGTATCAAAGGCCTTTGCCAGATCAAGAAATACACTGTTACAACACAGTCTCTTGTCTAGCTTCTTCGCTACAGTTGATGTTAGCAATAACACCGCGTCCTTCGTTGATTTACCCCGTCGAAAACCGAACTGTCTGTCAGATATTAATTTAAATTTTTCGATATATTGTATTAGTTGATAGTTCACTATTTTATCAAGTAATTTTGAAAATATCCCAAGCAAAGAAATCGGACGATAGTTATCGGGTACATCTTTAGCTCCACCCTTATGTATAGGACAAAAAGCCACTATCTTCCATGTTTCAGGAAATACACCCGTAGCCAGACTGATATGATTATGGTTAGTGGTTGAATAATAGCATTTCGTATAGCTTTAACTAAACTGTTAGTGTACACATCTATCTCTGGTGCTTTATCATTTTGTAGGTTAATAATCAGTTTCTTTACTTCTACGTTGTCAGTTGGTCTCAGGAAGAAGGATTCAGAGGCTGTATGTACTAAGTTTGTTAAGCTTTTTTCATCTGTATTTATATCATGAAGAATTCTTGTAGCAAGCTTACTTCCAACAGATGTAAAGTGATCATTGCACATATTTAGTGATTGCTGACTATCATTGGCATTTTTAAGCTTTAAGAGGTGCACAGGATCCTTGTTAATTTTATTAATACTGCAGATATTTTTTATAGTTGCCCAAAGCTTTTTAGGGTTATTTTTATTAGATACAAGTTCCATATTTTATATAACTTGTGCAACTGTATTATCAGGATCGCTCCTTGCTCGTAAGTGTAATTTATCTCTATGCCTCATACAGCGTATTAACTCAGGAGTGATCCAAGGTTTAATATTATATTTGGTTTTACTTAATATTATTTTCTTTGTATATTTACTTACAGTATTCCGTAATATTTGCATAAACGTGTTAGTAGCTTCATTTGAATTATAAGTATCTAAGATATCCCAATTTATGTAGATAATATCCTTACAAACAGCGTCAGTATCTATTTTAATTCTTTCCCGTTTTTGAATCTTGGTCTTTGGACCATTTATATTTAATGCGACCATTACAATATCATAATCTGTTACATCAGAATTACATACTGCTCCAATTGACGGAAAATTCGATCTCACATAAATATGATCTAGGCAATTGACACATCTAGTTGGATTTGTAATTGCCGGTATAAAACCGTATTCGTCCGTAAAACATTGATATACCTGACTTTTTGCATTGCTTGAGTAGTTATTACTGTTTTCCATAATATTAATATTAACATCTTCAGTTATTAAAATTGTTTGGTTTTCTGTACCTATATGTATTTAATTTAATATTTATAAAATGAGGGTGATCGATAAATACCAAATATAGTAATAAGATTTGGTATTTTAATAACTAAACAGTATACTTCCGATATACAGGGTTCAATAACGCTAGGCCCCCATTTGTCACTTACATAAACCACAACACCACCATTTTGATTAGTATTTTGTTCAATATTATATGAAGAATATCCACATAATTGGGGTTGTATCATTAAGCTAACATTCTGTCAACACAATAGTGCTGAGTCGTTTCTGTCTTTTCGTAAAACGTAACGAAACGCTTTTTTACACTCAAGGAACGGTTATAAAAAAAACGCTTTTTTCTTAAGTTCGAGAACAAACTATACCTACTGAAAAAACGAACGTTTGACGTTTAACCAAAAACCAGAGGGTCAATCACGAACTTCTATAGAAAATGTAATAGTATCGAGTGCGTAAACAATTTGTATGAAGATCGTACAGCGCTCCTACTGGGCGTAAATTGAACTAAGTATCGCTATCGCAAACACTTTAAACTTAACGTAGCGTCTCGGACTCGACACTCGATTCACGTGACCGATGTAATTGTATGAAATATGAATCACGAACCTTTATTTTGACGTACGCTAGTGCATGTCACGTTAACGACTTTCTCACTTACATTTTGTTAGTGAAAAGGGTTGCTCTAAAGCAATTTTGCAATTTATTTTTAGTGAATTTAGGTTTTATTTTTTTAGTATATATACATATTCGTGTCTTATTTTTGCTTGTAAGTTTTATTTAGAATTTATATTTGTTTTCAAAATGCAAAGTTCTCTAGTACTTGAACGAAATGCATTATTTTATTATTTAGCTACGAGGTTGATTGAAGAAAATGAAGAAAGACTAACTAGGTAAGATAATATAACTGTTATTGCTATCATTATAATATATTCCTGAGACAAAAATATTTTTTATATTATATTTATTACCTCTGACCATACAAATGTCAGTTCCTCCTCCAATCCCTTCACATTATTAAATTCAGCGGCATGTTGTCAAAGTCCAACCGGGGCCGCTAGGATGTGTGACTTGAAACCGGTATAGCTGTTTCAGTGCTGAAGTTTGTAATTTTTCGGAAGACAATTTACTTTCCTTATGTACTCCATCCATTTATTAATTCATTTTTACTTAATTACAGAGAAATAAGTCGCAGAGCTTTATTAAGAAAGGAAATGAATCAGGCACATGTCACAGAAAAAGAATTTAAAAATAGGTTTCGCCTAAATAAAGAAGCATTTACTTATTTATGTGCAGAGCTGCGCTGCAACACAAATTTGAAGTATTATTACTATTATTGAAAAACGTATTGTACTATATCTTCTTTTATATTAGTCACCTGGCTAGTTACCACCCTCAAGTTTAAAATTAGTCACCAAGTACATAGATGTGTTCCGACAAGTGATCCTGAGAGCCACTTTTCCTACTAGGCTTAGGTTGTCATCATCTTTGGCCATATCTTCATTAAAGATCAGGTGACATTGTGGCCTATAATGCAAAACGTTTAAAGAATAAAAATTAAGGAATAGGACCTCCTTTGCCCTTTAAAAATATTTGACTTATTTCCTTTTTGATATATGTTTGTGCAATAAATATATTGTATTTCTTGCTGACTCATATCTATCTACAATCATTATTATTTTGCAGGTTTTATGTGCTCTTTCATTTTACGCCACTGGTTCTTACCAAAGGCTTGTGGGAATGGGTAAGAATTTAGGCCAGTCAACAGTCTGTAAATATATAGAGGAAGTGACAAATGATTTAATTAGTCCTAGGATTCTAAATGCTCATATCAAATTCCCTATGACAAGAACACATCGAGATTTGATAAAAAATAGGTAAGTTTGAAACAGAAAAGATGCTGTATGAAAATTGGTTTTTTATAATATAGTATATGTGTTTATTTCTATTATACTGCTTAAGTTTCCTACCCTACTTTGCTAGATATTCAACGTTTGAATTCACAACCCCTGGATTTATTGAATGTACTGTCACTATAACATATCTGATGTGAACTTCTTAGTTTAACTATAGACTTATTTATGTATAACTGACAAACGTTGTCACTAGATTTTATCTGTCATGTTTAGATTTTAATACGTGCCATTTTAATTTTGAATAAAGCTAAAGTTCTCAGTTATATCGTATTTATTATGCATCAATTTATTCAATATTAAATATTTCGAAAATAAACATTGCGTCATGTACGAAAAAGAATCAAAAGTTCCGGCCTCGCCGTCTTCGAGTATATCACGCTATTTACGCCCTGAACGCTTCGATGTGGAGCGTGCTACTGCTGCTTCAGACTTAAAATGGACTCATTGGCAGTATTCTTTCGAAAACTTTTTGTCTGAAGAGGCTCCTCATGCAACTGAAATATTTAAATATAAGATTCTCGTAAACCATATATCACCAACTATATTTAATCTCATACGTGAGTGTAGCGAATATAGTACTGCTATAAAAATACTGGATAATAATTACGAGAAAAGGAGAAACATTACTTTGGCCCGCCATCACTTGACCTCTAGAAAACAGTAACTAGGAGAATCGATAGCAGAATATTCGAGAGCCCTTACCTTACTCGCTCATGACTGTCATTTTAAAGCAGTAACAGCCAAAGAACATCAAGATGAAACAATTCGTGGAGCACTCATCGCAGGGCTTAACTCTAAAAAGATTCGAGAACGACTCCTAGAGAAAAATACAATGACTTTAGAGGACACGCTAAATTTAGCGATTTCCCGCGAAAGTGCAGAAAACACTTCTCATGTAATAGAGACCAACGCAAGTCCTGCTTCTTTCAATGCTGTTACAGAAGCAGTAACTTTAGATAAATCACAACTACCAACATTGTCAGCCACTAGCTCACAAAATAACCGTAAAAGATGTTTCTTTTGTGGAGGAAATATTCATCGAAGGATTAAATGCCCTGCATATAATGTAGATTGTCAACTTTGCTCAAAGAGAGGCCATTTTGCAAAAGTTTGTCGTTCTGTTCAAATCAAAGAACCAAACGTTGCTGCTACTATAGAGAATAACTCTCACAACTCAGTCTTATCATCAGCAATTTCAGCCGCTTCTCCTTCAAGTTTATGTAAGGCAACTATACCTGTTACTGTTAACAATTATCGAGCTGATGCTCTAGTAGATACAGGAAGCTCTATTAGTTTCATCGATAACAAATTGGCAAAAACCATAAAACTGAAAAGAAAGCCTTGTAACCAAGCTGTAACTCTTGCTTCTCTTAACCATATCTCATATGTAAATGGACTATGCTATGCCACTATACAAATCAATCACCACGTTTACAAACACCAACCATTGCTTATCGTAGACGATCTCTGTGCAGACATTATTATAGGCCACGACCTTCTCAAGAATCATTCGTCTCTTGAACTCCAGTTTGGTGGTGACAAAGAACCACTGAAAATCTGCAAGGTGCTTGAAGCTTCTGTTTCACCAGCGTCGGTTTTTACTAATTTATCGCCTAATATCAAACCAATCACTATCCGATCTCGACGCCACTTCGAAGAAGATTAGCTTTTTATATCAAATGAAATATCTAACCTTTTAAAAGACAGTGTCATTGAGCCAAGTGTGTCACCCTGGAGAGCACAAGTTCTGGTTGTTGGAGGTGGCAGTCATAGGAAACGCCTTGTAATTTTTTACTCACAGACCATAAATAAATATACGGAGTTAGATGGATATCCTTTACCCAGCATCGATTCAATTGTCACTCAAGTCGCCAAATATAACTATTTTAGTCAGATAGACCCCAGGGGTGCTTACCATCAAGTGAAAATCCTTCCCAAAGAAAAAATCTATACAGCATTTGAAGCTCGCGGAAATCTTTACCAATTTACAAGAATACCTTTTGGAATAACAAATGGAGTTGCCGCATTTCAAAGAACTCTTCAATAAATCATAAACGCTGAAAAGTTAAAAGGAACCTGTGCTTACATTGATGATGTAACGATCTGTGGGAAGCACAGACAAGATCACGAAACTAATTTACGCAGATTCATGGCAGCTGCTGAAAAATATCAACTCACGTTGAATACGCAAAAATGTGCATTTGGAACGGAATTTATCAATCTTCTGGGCTACACTAATCACAAAAACATAATCAAACTGGATAAATCCAGATTGGATCCACTCATAAATCTACCTGTTCCATCAGATACAGCGTCCTTGAAAAGAGCGCTAAGATTGTTTGCTCACTATTCAAAGTGGATCGTCAATTTTTCCGCTAAGATCAGACCGTTAGTGGAAGCATCTTTTCCGCTATCAAAAGACTCAATAAACTGCTTCACGAAACTCAAGTCTGACATCGCGGAATCAGCTCTCGCAGCTATTGATGATAAACAAGTATTCCCTGTTGAAACTGATGCTTCCGAGTATGCTATTGCTGCAACTCTGTCACAAGAAGGTCGTCCTGTCGCGTTTTTTTCGCTCACTGAATAATTCTGAACGTCGACAGCCCTCCATTGAAAAAGAGGCTAGCGCTATTGTAGAAGCATTGCGAAAATGGCGCCACTATTTAATCGGAAGACATTTTTTACTTGTTACAGATCAGCAATCGGTCTCATTCATGTTTGATCAGCAACATTCAAGCAAAATTAAAAACGAAAAAATAGAAAGATGGCGCTTGGAACTTTCTTGTTATAAATATGACATTATTTATCGCCCAGGAAAACAAAATCAAGCTGCCGATGCACTGTCTACAATTTGTCTTATAATGGATACTACTTCCAACAAACTCACAGAACTTCATAACTCTTTATGTCATCCAGGCGTCACACGGATGATACACTGGATTAGAGCAAAGAACTTACCTTATTCTGTTGATGAAGTAAAAAGAATGACTGCGGCATGCCCAGTTTGCGCCGAAATAAAACCGCGACATGTAAAAAACGAAGGGCAACTCATAAAAGCGACAGCACCTTTCGAACGCCTTACTTGGATTTTAAAGGACCGCTTCCATCCAATACTTCTAACCGATATATTTTGACCATAATTGACGAGTATAGTCGGTTTCCCTTTGCCTTTGCTTGCAATGATATGACATCTGAAACTGTGGAAAAATGTCTTCGAGAACTTTTCTCCTTATTCGGAACTCCGGCCTACATACACTCCGATAGAGGCTCATCGTTCTTATCTGATGAATTGAAGAAGTTTTTCACATCTAGGCATAGCCTGTAGTCGGATGACCCTTATAACCCCCGTGGAAATGGCTTAGTAGAACATTATGGCGGACTATACAGCTACATCTCCGCTCTACAAAACGAGATATCGCCGAATGGGAAAAGGCAATACCGATTGCACTTAACTCAATAAGATCTCTGTTGTCCACCGGAATAAACATCACTCCACATGAGAGGATGTTCAACCACCCCCGCCGATCTGGAAACGGCCATTCAATGCCAACTTGGCTACTATCTCCGGGACCTATATATATGAAGAAAAACGTAAGGAACTCAAAATATGACCCAGCTGTTGAAGAAGTAGAGCTTCTACAAAGCAACCCTCATTATTCTTACGTCAGATTACCGGAGGGGCGCGAGACAACCGTCTCTAACAGACGTCTGGCACCAATACCAGTGACTGAAGAGATTCCATCTGATGATGAGTACTTAAGTCCAGACTCTGAGAGAACTCAGACCGCTGACGAAGATCCATCTCCTAATGTAATTGATGAGAATATTCAAGTACGCCGTTCGACTAGAGAACGTAGATCTCTTTCATACCTTCAAGACTACGTTACAACTTAGAAGGGAGGGTGAATGATGTGAACTTCTTAGTTTAACCATAGACTTATTTATGTATAACTGACAAACGTCACTAGATTTTATCTGTCATGTTTAGATTTTAATACGTGCCATCATAGACCATTAACTAGAGGCGTGCCATTTTAATGTTGAATAAAGTTAAAGTTCTCAGTTATATCGTATTTATTATGCATTTTCGCAAAGCTAGCTCAGTGTTCTAAATAATATAGTCGGCAGATAGTTGAAAGGTTTATTCAACCACCACAATGTATTACACATTCGTAAGTTAGGCTATTATATAAAATAATCAGAAAACACGACAGTCATTTTAAAAGACAACCAACGACGCGCTAGCTAGAGCTCTTCTTTTTATTCTCCGTCAAATTCAAGAATAGAACTAACAACAACCGATGCATATATTATACAACCTACATAGAGTAATCATAGTACCTAGACGGGAGACGTATATCACGGCGTCTAGAATTACTAGGGACGGGTTGTCTTACTATAGCATCAATATCATTACGCTATGTCTTATATTGATAATGTTCTTAAGAATTACATTCAATATTATTAACTTCATGAATATATTATAACAAAATTAGGTATTTGTTAGGTAAGTTTCCTTCAAACTTTACAGGGATTTCAACCTCACTTGATGTGAAGTTTTTTAATTAGAATATTTTGCAAAATTACAGATTTTATACAAAGTATGGTTTCCTTGGTGTCATAGGCAGTGTTGATGGATGTCATTTTCATATTTTTACACCAGAAAAGTCGAGAGAACATTTATTTTATTGCCGAAAACATTTTTATTCTTTGAATGTACAAATGGTAAAAATTGTAGTTATTATTTTTAATATGTATGTGTGAATGAATATGTGTACATATTTATAATAATTATTCAGATATGTGACAGCGAGTGCCAAATTTTAAACGTCAATGCTAATTATGGAGGAGCAACACATGACGCTTTTATTTGGGAAAATATCTGGCAAACTCATACATACAGGATTTATATCATAATAATTAACAAGTATGGTTATTAGGTAAATAATATTTTTATTTCACAATCTTCAAGTATAGAATTTTATTTCACAATTTTCTTGTCAATTTACTGTATTTACCAATATTATGAAGATGACTAATGAAGTTAAAGTAATTAAAAAAAATTATGTTCTTGTACAGAAATATGTAGTACAAACAATATTTTCAGGTGATTCTGGATATCCACAGAGACCATGGTTGATGACGCCTATTCTTGGATCAGCTGATGGAAGTCCAGAATCAAAATATAATAATGTACACGGAAGAGCTAGAGTCGCCATTGAAAATACTTTTGGACGTTTGAAAAATCGATGGCGTTGTCTATGTAAAGATCGCACACTACATTATGCTCCTGAAAAATGCAGGAAAATAATAATGGCATGTAGTGTGTTGCATAACATAGCCATCGATTTTAATGTGCCTGAACCAGAGAACTCACAAGCAGCAAGCACAGTCGCTTTTTTCGGAGCTGTATATGAAGAACATAATACCAGTGATGACCTTATATGGGGAAGGGCTTTGAGGGATGTGCTAGTTAATAGGATTAACAGAATAAATTTAGTACAATAATTATGTATACCCTATTATATAATTAGTTTTGCTACAATATTAAAAAATAAAATAATACCATCAAATCAAATATTTTTATTTATAAAAACAATAATTTTACCAATTAATTATATACTATAACGTATCAATCATTTCGTTTTTCATTATAGCATTCTAAAATCTTTAAGGCCTCTTTAAATAATTCCTGCCACTGCAATTGTAGTTGTAGCTCTATATCTCTTTGTCTTACTCTTTCATTTATTTCTAATTCTCTCAATCTTAACTCTTCACTATGAAGCCTCAGCCTCTCCGTCTCTAACTTTTCACTAATTTTTTCAAGCTCTTTAGCATGCTCTCTTCTATTTCTTTTGCACTCTAAAAACAATTGTGCAGTGCTTATTTTATTATGTAGTTTTTTTTTTTTAAGTGGGGATGGACCAATATTCCTCTTCAATATTGTCTGTAGGAGTTTGTGGTGGTGTACGTAATTTTTGGCTAGGCAATTTTTTATGTGGTGTTAGTGCCACTGGGTCACCAATTGTCATTGGTATCACTTTAACACCAGTTTGCATCGGTACTGCAGGTTGGCTGCTGGTTCCAGGAGTGTTCCAATCTATAAAATAAAAAAATATCTTTTACACAAAAAGTGGTAATTCATACTTTATTTTATAACATAGCGTGTTGGCAACTAGGCAAGTGGGGTTCTTAAAATCGCCTAAATTAGGAGTCTTGACCACACATGGTAAAAAATCATCGTAGTGGTTATCTGTAGTCTCATACATGTCAGATTTTTGCATTTGCAGGGATCTTGGAACAGAAACAAAAAGAATGGAACACCATTTCTTTGCATTCTATTAATTTTCATTGTGTGGAAGATTATGCCCCCCCCCCCCTTAAGCAAATAATTGTGTACATGCATGAAATCAAAGCAAAAACTATGTGAAAATATGTTTTAAAGTAAGAATATACCTTCTAAACTTGTGTGAGCCATAATTTCTGATTCATTCTAAAACAAAAATAAAAAAGTAAAACATTTAAATAAAATAATTTACAATTTGAACAGATGTTAAACAAGATTTTGCAGACCTGTGGAAAACCAGCTTCCTCAAGCCCCATCCCAGTAGCTGCTTGCACTCCAATTATCTGAATCAATCTATTCTCCAATTCATTCAAAGCTAATTGTAGTGCAGGTCCTCCACCAGTACTATGACATTCTTTATTGATTTTTGAATATTTCTTTTTTGTATTGTTTTTAAAGTCACTCCACAACTAAACTAAAATAAAACAAGTGAAAATATAAGCAAAATGACAACAGAAAGATATCTGAAAAATAAATATATAAAAGAATTGATAATTTAATTTTTAACAAACTATGTGATATTATAAGAACAAATAACACACAATGCCAATTTGTTCCATATTAAGTATAAAAATCTTGTACAATGGTAGTGCAAACTGTTGATACCTATTTATGTACATTATACACCTTGACACAGAAGTAATATTTTTAGTAAGCAGTCTGTTTATAGGACTCGAACCAACTATCTCTCAATTCAATGGTAGTGTCTTATACCACTGCACCAAAAAGCTGTAGTGTAAGTCAAGTAAACTACCCATGCATGGCTATGTAACTAACAATATAAAAAGGTCCTAGATTTGAAAAAAACTTTTCCTTTGTGTCAACACACAAATTTTTTCATTAGAAATTTTGCTAGACTCTTGTGTTAGTGAAATTTTAGATTAATATTTTTCTATAAAATAATTTTACATTAAGATTGGCTTTAGTTATGTATACCTTTATATATAGACCCTTTGTTTTGTAAATTATGAGAACAATAGTAATAACAATAATTACATTGTTTCCTATATATTATGATTGATGTAACATGTGGTGTTTTAGAAATCACTGATTCAGTTATTATAATCCCTTGAACACTGAAATATACACTTTAATTGAGTTATGTATTTATGTTAGTACATACTTTGCGCCACTTATCTTCAGTCCGAAAGTCTCCTGTGCCCTCAGTGTTAAGTTTAGTTGCAAGTTCCTTCCATTTCATTGCATTTAAATGGCGACCTCAGGGTCCAACACTTGGCTTCTTTCTCCATTTCTTAAAAAAATTAATACCGCAAATCAGCGAACAAGTTTTTACATACAATACCTATGTACTAAAACAAATGTTAAATTAAAAATACTCACTGTTCCATGAAGTCTACCATAATTGCGAACTGTTGGTAGCTTGTTCTCATATCTGCACTTTGCACACAAAAACTAAAAAATAAACTTAAATTGTGTGATAAAATAGAAAGAACGTAACCAGTGTAAGTAGCAAGCAGTGTTGCCAACACTGTATTTAGAAATAGAGCTAGAAGGTTAGGAAAAAGGAGCTAAAAATATACGATAATGTGTAATAATCTTAGGAGATAATGCGAAGAATTTCTAAGCTCTAAGACAATATTTAAAAATTGGCAAATGTCAGATAAAATATGATTAATTATCGTCATCAGAACAATCATTTATTAAATTTATAAATGCTATTCCACTTGTAGTTGGTTCTTCTTCATTCGCCCTTGAGTTTTCGTAAGTTGCCATTGTACCTATTTTTTTAAATACATCTTTCGGAAATTCGTAGCTGTGACAACATTTTTTGACTCGTCGTAATCCTGATCCAATAGTCAGAATTGCATTGGTGGTGTCATTTTGAAGTTTGTTTCGGGATTTGTTCTTGATAATATTAAGCTGACTAAATACCCTTTCAACTTTAGCGTTAGACCAGGGCAAAGAAACCATTGAAAGAGCGAAAGAACACAATTCTTTGAAAGGATTCATGTCAGCCACATCTATGTATAGTAAGGCCGGATACAGTGTTTCATCAACCATCAGTGCGTACGATCCGTCCTAACGGTACCCATTAACCGGCCGTCAGTTTGTAGCTTTCAGTGCTTTCCTATCTTCGTAAACGTGTAAGGAACAGAAGACGTAGATATCACGTACAACTAATCGCCACCCAAAGAGCATTTCAAGAGGAATTCACTACTTTATATTGATTATTGCGCGAAGATGAAGAATTTTTTTTTATTAATTCGGAATGTCGATCAAACTTATTGATGAATTTTAAGCAAAATTACAAGACAACTTAAAACATCAACCTTATATCACCGTAGAAAGACTTTTTTTGACGATGATACACATATCCGTGTGGTCGGTCCACCGGTCGGTGCAGCACTGAACGTGTTTATTTGTTTCCATAGCGCGTTGGTCGACACACAGCAATGCGTAGCAATATGCGCGTGCGTACAGTCAGTCCAGCACTGTAATGGTTTATGAATTTTCATACAAATGAGAAGCATGACTGACGTATGCAGTGACGGTTAGTTTAGCACTGTAACCGGCCTAAAACTTCATATAAAAATGCTATTGTGTTATTCTTCTTTCCCACGGCACTAGGGCGATGTTATCCCATTGCCTTTCCTCTTGAATTTGAACCAATTTTGAAAAGCAGTTTCAGAAAGCCATTCTTCTCAGAATTTTTGTGTGTATGACTTACTTGATGATATTTTGCACGTTACACCTGTCTATAATAATACTAAATGATTCAAGTTATAGCTACACCAAAAAAAATCAACACAAAATACACTCCGGATACATACATTTATGAAGAAATGGGGTACTTCGGACCACGGATCGCTACTTTAATTCCTATAAATTTATAGACAATAGACGTAGGCTAGGTAGTAATGGTTGCGTTCAATTTTCATAAAAGATTCGGATAAACGCGTAAAAATTTATGAAAAAATTATAACGATTTTTTTTCAAGGTGTGGAATAGAGCTAAAATTCTATGAAAAAGAGCTATGGAGCTAAAGACGTTTTTTTGGAGCTAAGTCGCTCTAAAAGAGCTAAATTGGCAACACTGGTAGCAAGTAAGGCTAACGTGATTTATTTTAAAAATTTCAATCATAAACGGAAGCGTAACTACAAGCCCGTTCCGAAGTTACTGTAAAAAAAACTATTAATATATTTGTACAATATTATATTAAAACTATATCTTAAATCGAGAAAAAATTAATACATAACCATAGAACAGTATTGATGTTCTTTAATATTTTCATAGTTTTGTTCATATTATTTCTTAAAAACTTATAAATTGTTAGATTATTTGTATCATTCGCTTTATTAAAATGTTTTGAACGCACCATTCGCTCGGTCATTTTTACTGTAGTATGACGCCACTTTCAAATACATATCGAGGCCACGAGACTCGATAGAAGTTGGTTCGTGAATCACAAGCTCGATAGTCGACAAAAACGTATCGAGAACTCGCTTCGAATACCTTAGGTGCCATAGAAATGTTCGTGTTTGACCTTCAGTTTTTATTCCTTCCTTCGTTTTCGTTTTTCTTTTACAACCAATTTGTATTGTATATCGTTAGCTATAAGATTCATTGTAGCTTATTCGTTACTTCAAATTTAAAGTAGTTTCTTGTAACGGTTTACTATTTATTTAATTATAGTCCTTATACCAATAACTATAGATCTGTTCTACAATAAAACGGTCTCGTTCCTTTTAAAACTTGTTTTTGTTAAAATAAATAAAGAAACAGTTCGTTCGTTTTTCATAAAAGAACTGGTTATTAAAACCGTTTCTGAGCAAACGCCCAGTATTACAACACAATAACATCATAGTTTATATAGATCTAAACGCTGTAAAGTAACAAAAAAGCTATCAAAAATTTTTCCTGATACTTCTTATATTTATAGATAATACTTTAAAATCGTAATTTGTTTTAAAAATTTCCTTACATTCTTCTGGTTCTTTAAAAGTTTGACATTTTATTTCTATTGAGTTTATTTCATCATTTATGTCATTTGTAGCCATTTTTAAAGATAGATTTTATATGTATCAAGTGGTGTGATCATAAGGTTTATATATACATTTATTATAATAACAAAATGATCATTGTGATTATTTGCAAATATAATTATTTTCGTAAATTTATATAAAATAAAATGTTACTGAACGTATGACAACTTAACCGTAGGTAAAACGAAACGTTCAATGGCGTGAATTCTATATAATCTGTGGTAGGGATTGAAAATTAATACAAAAATAATTTATTTTAATAAATTTTTTTTCTCAAAAACTACGGGTTTCCGCATGTTGAAACTTTGCGTATGTGCTTATAATAATGTAACCTTCTTTTAAAAAAAAAATCATACCCCAACTCGACGGACGTCAATGGCAAGCTGAGCCCTAGTTGCAAAAATATTGGTTAGTAAATAAAGTGTAAATATTATATTACCACCACATGGTTGCCTTATATATGTATTTATAACATCAAACATATAATAATATTGAAAATACAGTAAGAACTTACATATATACATATTACAGCTATCCCTGATAATCTTAATATATAGTAAGTATACTTAATATTGAACAAATCTCATTTACCATTTTTAATGTTAGATAATATCTTAAGATTGATATAAATTGATTGCTAATACACTTTTTAACACAACTCACAAAATTGACTTTACTATTAAATATATTCCATGGTTGTAAATGTTTCATTATAAGAAAATAGTTAAAGAAACATAGTACCCGCAGAATCAATAAACTTTGTAAACACAATAAGAGAATACATATATACATATTACAGCCATTTCTAACAATCACTATATATAGTATACTCAATAACGAATGAATCCCATTTAACATTTTAAAATTTTATAACTGCTTAAGCGACATACAAAGTGATTGATTATACACATTTTAACACAGATCACAAAATTGACTTTAATATTATTTATATTCCATGGTTGTATTTGTTTTATTATAGGAAAGTAGTTAAATGAACATTGTAGTTGCAGAATTTTATAACAATAGTAATGATTTCTAGTGGGTAGTTTATACAAGATAAATAATTGTGAGTTATGATCAAGGTAACACAATATTTGATTACAAGGACTATTCAAATTATTCCACCCTAACTGTGACATCATTTTTAATTTCAGCATCAAAGATACGCTCCAACAGTAGGAACTAACACATTGTGCTGCTGTACCCTCCCGTTGCCTGACATATATAATGCCATGTTTACACCAACAAAACGAATATCCATACTTCTTAGCTTTAACTCTCGTATCTTGAAATAACATTCTGTTCTCCTTAGTTAGTCTTTCATTGAAAAAGAGCATAGTTAGTGCACCCGGAATGTCAAGGTCATTACATGTTAGGTTACACCATACTTTAGATGCTTTCAGCAATTGTTCTCGCTTAGCTCGACGAACAAGGCACAGTACCACAGGACGAGGCATATTATTCCCTGTATTCTACAGTTTTAATGGAGCCTATGTGGACCTACTCTAGATATAAAATCAATATTGTCATCTTCCAACTTGTCATCTAGTTTACTGGCAATAATCTGTACCATATGTTGTAAGTTTTCACTGCTATTCTCCAGTATTTCTATGTCATTTTGCAGTTCATTTTGATTTTTAACCTTGATTTCATTCTTGAGTTGTATTATTTCCGCTTTAAGTTTGATGACTTCATTAACCCTTTTTTCCAGATTCTCAATTCGAATATTAACTGTTGCCATAGATGTCATAAATTCATCTAAGCGTTCGTGGCAGAATGAAAGCGACTTTGTTGCTTCTTCTAACTTTGCTTTGAATGATTTTATTTCGGAGGTTAGGTACTGAATTTCATTGGTAAACTCCTTTAAGTCAGAATTCAGAAGCTGAGTTTCTGGTTTTTTCCGATAAGTGATATCTTGAGAATCATATCCAGAACCTGCAGCTGCTGGACTGTTATCACTTTCTTTTTTTCTGCCTCACAACATTTAGGACATCTCCATGTTTTTTTATGAATGACAGGAATAGAAGATGAATCGATACACTATGCACAAAATTGGCTTTTACATGAATGTACAGTGCATTGGATAGTTGTTTGGCCTTTTGCACTTCTTTTCAAACACCCGGTACACTTCATCATTACAGAGTGATTTTATGATAAATGAAAATGCTATTTATGTATATCACAAACAAGCATCACGCAAATATTGTCCTTATAACTGTGTTAGTAACTACCAAATTCCCTTGCTCATAAGCAACCTCTTCACATGTAATCTGTCAACAGTCAAAAACTACCCATATTGAGTATTTGGCTTACGTATTTTAATGCACCTTTCTACACTTCACAATTAAATCAAATTGTCATCAAATTTCAGGTATTAATTAAATTTCTAAAGAAAATATAAAAAAAATCGATTATTAAAAAAATAATGTTACTAGCTTACCACTAAGTAACGAAATTATTTACCTTGGTAGAATATTTGATAGCAAATGTACAGGCATTCCGCATGTTAATTACATAGTTGCTAAGTGTGACAGAAACATTAATATGATGAGAGCACTTTGTGGAGTTTGGTGGGGTTCTCATCCTTTTTCTATAAAGTTAATATATAATGCAATGATAAGAAGTCTTTTAGACTATGGTTCTTTTACTCTTTGTCCTGTTAATAAATCTCTAATTCATAAACTTAACCTTATTCAATCTAAGAGCCTGTGTATTGTCATTAGGGATGCGCAGGTCCACCCCTATACATAAGAAGACAGTTTTTATCAGATCGGTATCTATACAAATCCCTTCAACTTTTGGACCATCCTCTTCATAAAAAAATAACTTATCTTGATAGCCTTATTGTTAAAAATAATAGCTACTGGCATCGAAGGCCTCTGCCGCATTTAATTCATAGTCTCAGGAATCTATTATACATAAATAGGAATGTACAATCACAAATTTTCCGTGTAATCCTCTCTTCTTTTTTGATTACAGTGTGCTTATTTTCCAACCTGATGTAAGATTATCCATAGGTATAGGAAAAAATATGTCAAATACTGATTCCAAACTTTTGAATTTTATTAAAAAGAATGTTCCTAATGCGGAAGTTTTTTTTACTGATACATCTAAATCTGTTGAACCACTTAAAGGAAATTTTCTAGATTTTTTTGGAATTGTTTCAACCATTCAAAATAATAAACAAGGAGTAGGTGCTGCTTTTTATCATATTTCATCTGAATATTTTAAACTTTTTAAATACTCTTCTCTAATATCTAACTTTTCTGGGGAATGCTTAGCTATTTTGGAATGTATCAGCTATATAATAACGGAAAAAATTGCCAGGGCTGTGATCTTTACGGATTCTTTAAGTTGTTTACAATCTCTTTTACATAATCCTTTAAAAAAAAAAATTGGGCACGGATTTCTCTTGTAATTAAAAACAAACTGAAATACTGTGTGCAACTATGTTTACAAGTTTCCTTGATATGGATTCCTGGTAATTCAGGTATCAGGTACTCCTAATAATTCTTTATATAGCCAAGATTTACTTTCTTTTCTACCTCGTCGAGACTTGGTTGAAAGGTGGAATATGCACTTGGATTATTCAAGCAAAGGTAAATTTTATAAAAGATTTCAATCTTCAATTGCTCTAAAACCGTGGTTCCCCAAATGGAGATTGAATAAAAAAATTACAACTTTTATTTCGAGGCTAACGTTTTGGCCACTTTTCTTCGCCAGTCCACCTGAACAAATTAAGAATTAGAGATACATATATCTGTGAGAGGGTAACATTATGCATATTCTTTTCAATTGTTCTCTTTATAACTCTTTACCACTGTATGATATTTTGTGTAATTATTGGGCTATTCTTCCTTGGGACCTGTCATCTATCCTATCTCTCAGTAATAATATATACATATATTAAATCATTAGTAAAATTTCTTAATCATCATAAATTGTCATTGTAGGTTTCTAATATTATGTTGAATTGTATTTATTTAATACCACTTCTTCATTTACCCGCCTATTCCTTCCATCAGCCTAAAGTATCGAAATCGCATAACTTGAAAATGGCAGTAACAGTCTCTAAAGTGGTTTGGGTTGCCAAGATTGAAATAAGAAGAAGAAAATAACCAGAGCCAGGGAGATATAGCTAAAAAATGGTTAACTTGGCAACACTGCCATATATTTCTGCTAAGGCTCGCATGACTCATCTCAAATGTTTATTTTAGAGGTGGGCGATTTTGAACGACATACGTAATCGATATATTCGTTATTTAATGATCATTTAAAAGCAAGCCATTATCATATATTCAGAGGTGAACGATTATGAATGATGACTGAATTGAGTTATGTACTTATTATTAATGTACAGTGGGAAGCTAAAAAAAGGTAGTTCAGTCGTGTTAGCAAAGTTCGTTCGGTCGTACTAATTAATAATTCTATCAATTTAGTAACTACTCATATTAGTAATATAACATTAGTAATAAATTACTAATGGTTTTAATCAAGATATCTCTAGATATTTTCATAATCAATTAATTATATTAGTATAACTGTTATTAGCCCACCGCTATTTGTTTTCAGAGATGAAGTAGGTATAACTTAAATTGGAAGTTGATTTTTGGACAATCGATTCTTTTAAAGATCTAAATAATATATAATCAAGAATACAATTATGATTTAAATCAATTGAGGAGTGTGTACGCTGTGGAAATGAAATATCAAATGTAAGCCACTTTTTATTATTATTTTAGTCTACGATAAACCTTAAAAACAACTTGGATCGCAATCTGGTAAACTTAAATTATTGAAAGTCTGACGTCAAACAACAAGATTAATTTATTCTTCCAGCTTCCAGCAAATATTCTTCGATGCGTGTTACTGCAGTAAAAACGGAGGAGTTACGTAAATATATGTTTTAATACTAATAAACAATGGCGTTCGATCAATTCAATTAATTTTCATTTCTTTGGTTTTATTATTTTGATCTACTATAGTTTTGTAACATAGAAAGTAACACTGCAAGTAATAAAAAAAAAAAAAACGAAAATTCACATAAATCACTGTAAACGGGATGTTATTTAGGATTTTGTCGTGCAAAATGTTATTATAACCTTTATCAGTATCAAAATGATTTATCGATAATTTTGACATGACCTTAAATAATAAATAAAAATTAGAGTGCGCATTGTTGCTCAGATAAATGCGTTTTTTGTTATTTATTTTCCTATTTTATGAATGTTTTCGAACAAGGGACATGTCGATAGAGTGTATTAAAGTTATAAAATGCAAAAAACAAATAAACCACAAAACCATTATAATTATAAACATTCATAATTTTCACGACGTAACAATTTATGTTCTGTGGATAAGTCATGCAAGCCATCTCACGATGAACAAGGTATTTAAAAGAGTCAGAGCCGTCAGAGGTCAGAGTGGTGCAGGCTGGGAGAGACCTATGTCCAGAATAGTATTTAAGTAAGCCAATTATTAATCATTATGGGGAATATTTAATCTTAGCTTGAAAAAATGGCGTAATCTTATTAAAATGTGGGGGAATGCGAAATTGCTGTTTGGCTACACAATATAATTCGTTTAAATTGTATTGGTAATTGTTACCATAGGGATGAAACGATACAAGTCTGGTAACGATATTTTTTACTCGATATTGCAGTTATGGATAGATAATATTAATACATACTCAGTATCGATTAAAAAGTATTGATACTTAATGGTATCATAACCTACTCGAATAATTTTTTTTTTCTAAGAATTAAAGACATGAAATTAACCATACTTTTCTTAATTTTCTCTTTATTTACAATATACGAAAAAGTATGATTTCCAGACTGCTTCCCAAAAACAATTAATTTCAAGATGATTTACTATCAAACAGTTTGTAAAATCCGTAATTGTCTCACCAGCTTTTGAAAATATCCTCTCGCTACGCACAAAGGTGTCAACTTTGTGTAAAAATATTCGTGCTTGTATTTATAACATTGCAAAGATGGATTTTATATTTTGTCATTCTTCTATTGGGTTTGATTTTAATGTCCAGATTATATTTATTGAATATAATGCACCTTATACTCTAAATCAGTAGAGGTATCTTCTTTAACGAGCATTTTAAAATATATGGCATATCCACATGCATTTTAAAAGGTTTATCTAGTAAGGGTATTAGCGCTATCTATGTATGTTTTTTATTCCGTAAGACGAAATCTTTTATACTCTATCAACATTGAGGTTCGGAAGAAATGTAATAATTAAACTTGATGATGATGAACGATGAACAACACTAGCAAGTGTCGATAGTTTTACTCGATCGTCTTGCATAAATACCTAAATCACGCCTATTTCCCAACGGGGTAGGTAGAGAGCACGTCCTTCCACCTGCTAAGATCCTGGCATACCTCTTTTGCTTCTTCGACATTCATTAATCTTTTCATGCATGCTCGCCAGTTTAGAGTACTCTTGACCTTACCTTTCTTCAGAAAGTCTCCGATTTAATCGATATATGTTCGTCTAGGCCTTCCTCTTCCAACGATTCCTTTCACACTCGCATCATAAATTTGTTCAGTCATTCTTCTTTCATTGATCCTCTCAACATGCCCAAACCATCTAAGCATCCCTTTCTCAATTCGTGTGACTATATCTTCTTTCACACCACAAAGCTCTCTTATCACACTATTTCTTATTCTGTCACTCAATTTCACTCCTAACATACCTCTTAGCGCTCTCATTTCTACTGCATTTATTTTACTTTCATGATTTTTCTGTCACACCCAGCTTTCACTTCGTACATGAGTGTTGGAACCAACACTCTATGCACAGCCAAACGAGCTCTCATAGAAGTACTCTGGCTGCTTATAAAGGAGTGTAATGCCCCATTCACCATATTACTGGCATTTACTCTCCTTCCTATATCACTCTCACACTTTTCATCCCTGGTAAACATCGATCCCAAGTATACAAACTCACTTACTTGCTCCAGTTCATCTTCATCAATCCGGACACATACTTCTGTCAAGTTTTCTTCCTTTTCTAACACCAAAACTTTCTTCTTCTTTGTATTTACTTTCATGCCCTTTCTTTCCAAAGTCTCATTCATAATAGTCACCATCGCTTGCAAATCCTTAGCCGACGATGCAAGTAAAATTTGATTATCAGCGTAAAGAATACATTTGACAAGAAACTCGTTCATTCTCAGAACACAATCACTCTCTTTCAAATCTGTTATACAATTATCCATGAATAGGTTCCCTGTCTGACACCCTTTTGGATATTAAACCATTCAGTGTATGCTCCATTTATTCTAACACAAGCACTGGAATCCTCATACAGAGATTTCAATGCTTGTATCATTTCCTCGCCAACCCCATTCCTAGACAATGCCAATCACAATTCATTCCTCATCACTTTGTTATGGCCTTTTTAGTATCGTAATGGCTAGAAATTATCTATAAATTATGAGACTCAGTTAAATAACACGATACTTACTACTATCGATTTTTTTAAAAGGTTAGAGACAAGTTAAAAACAATACTTACATAATTTGTATTTTATTTAAGAAAATCTGATTTGATAGTGCTTTTGAAAACAATTACTTTTAAGATATTTTCCCAATAAATAGTTTCCTGAAGCAATGACAGTTGGGGTAGCATATGAAAACAACCTTAAAAAATAAAAAGGTGCCAACGATATATAGAATATGTTGTTTTTATTGGTTGAAAAATGAGTCTATATAATCCTATCTTTCTAATAGGATAAATTACAATGAACAAATGTGATATAACCTTACTTACTGTACACTAAAATTGATAGTTGAATTCCTTCCAACAACCAGAGAATGTTAGGACTTCAAATCATGTGCGTGTATATCACACGCACAAAATATGCGAACAGGCACTACATAATAACAAATTGTTCAAGAATCCAAAATTATAAACAAATGTGAAATCGAAATCTGCTACGTGTGAGTACCGATACGAGTACTTTTCACCGATATCTACTTGGTACTCGGTCACAAATTGTTGATTCCAACAATACTTGGTATTGAAAGAAAAGTAGCGAGTATATACTTGTTTTTACTCGTATCGGTTTATCCCTATGTGCGCGTATGCTGTATTTTAGTTTGACATCTGTGACTGTGCCGTATACGAGTATTGAGGGAAAACATGTCTGCCGTTTTTGTTGTTTGACATAAATATTGTGCGAAAATAATTTTGCCTACGATTTAGTGGTGATATATAGTGCTCTATTTATTTTATGATGTGTGTGTTTGTTTTGTGATCTGTTCTTATGAGGCTGCTATACAAAACTGGTCCAATGGAGTCTCTCAGAAAATGGTTTTACAAACCAAAGGTACGTCAATGGTGTTTTTCCTTTATTGTTCGTTTCGGAGCGTTTTGTGTTGTACGGTATATGACCTCCGGAGCGTCTCAACAATGTTATTTATGCTAATTCGTACGTAATATTAAGTTGGTATTTTATATGTAGTTGTTGAAACTTTGTCTTTGTTGGCGCATATTGGTCATGACTGATGTATCTCTATATTTTTATAGATTTTTATCCTGTATATTAGGTATATACCGTGAGAATCATAACCATCAAGAGTAAATAAACAGTGATATTTGACTTTTATTTACTTTATTTTTATTTCACAATGTAAAGTTTTACGTTTTTTGATAGACTGCAGATCACAGCAATTTTGATGCAGTTTGTTGTACCTACTTTAGAGTCAACTCATCATTGATGACTATGCTCTTCATTATTATAATTTATACATTTTCTTAAAACTTAAAGTAGGTAGGTTATATTATAATAACTTAGTTTGTGGTAATCTTAGAAAAATGTTATTACATATCGACTTTATAAAAAAATAATTAATAACCTGGCTTCCGTGGATGGCATTATGCCAATTTTACATGCATTTGTGTGACCTTGAGAGCCTGAAGGGTTAAAATGAAGTATTAATTAACATTATCTATGAAGTCTCCAATTTCAACACTATAATATATAAGTAAATATTGTTATATATACAATTTGACAGTATTTTCTCTATTCAAATTAAATATTTGATAGTTTTATTACAAAACTGATTAGAAAAATGAATAATACATACTTCAATCAGTTGAATTATTTAATGAGTTTATATATTTACATTATTGGTGGTATTAATTTAATAACTTGGCTTGTGGGAGCATACATTATGCCAGTTTAATGTAAGGTTAAGGTACTAATGGTCAACACTAAGGAATACAAAAACTTTATACTTTTAAATCAAATATATTATTACCTCATTTAAAATAATTAACAGTCTTTTATATGTATAAAGTAATAATTGGAAAAGACCTATTCATCGTAAAAACTTAACCAATTAACATATTTGATATTATAATTAGTTGTTTTTTTTTTAGTTTTTCATAGGAACTATATTAGATTATGTCAAAAAAATATTCAACCACTGATTATAGACATTCATATGCACTAATTGTAGACACATATATATATATAATATACCCACACCTGAAAAAATTGCTTGTTTTGTGGACATCATCAAAAAATGTGTTGACATTTGTATCAAGTGTTAGTGTCCTATTTAAAATATTAAAAACAAGGTAATTTGATTGTTTTACATATTAATTGACTTATAGAGTTTATTGTAATTTACTATTTGATAAAGTAAATATGTAGTTGTTTATCTGTCCACTGACTATCTGGTTCTAGGAATGGTAAACATTTAGTTTTATATCATCAAGAATAACATTATTCTTGAAGAACTTGTGGTTAATTCGGTGAAAATAAATGTAAATCTACTCAAATAGTCATAAGCTAAAGTTGTCTCACAGAAACCACAGTTTTGATTCCTACAAGGGCCAGGTTGACTTGTAGGTGATATAGTTTACTTAGTACTAAATTAATAAAATTATCTAAATATATAAATAAAATTGAAGTGTCTGTTTGTAATGTCAAACTAACATGTTTTTACTTACCTAATGCATATCAAAGTTTATATGGTAACTATAACAAAAAACTAACTTTAAAATTTTTTGTTTGCCTTTTTGTACCAGGTAATCTCCAAAATGGTTGGACTGATTTTGAAGGGACATTCATTGGTAGATAGCTGATTTTATAAGGAATAACTTTGCTACTTTTATTTTAGAAAAAGAATTAGGATTCCTTGCAAATTATAGTCAATTTGGTTAAACAACGATTTTGGGGTGCTTAAATGGTTTACATAGTGTAAACCATAAGAGATATATCAAATTAACGTAGAACATAATTGTAGATCCTAAAAAGATTTACAAAAAACTCAGCACAATCATATGTCTATCTTCTAAGTGTTAATCACAATAAGCATTTTTGTCTTTATATATATAAAAACGGGGTAGCACGATACAAGCGTGCGACCAATCAACGGTATTCTGTAGTCCACACAAGTGCAACAGTGGCTATAGCTAGTAGAACATATATCCATATATTAAAAAGAATTCTGCAGTTTAATCCTACTATAATACTATAAATATTAAAGTTTGTCATTTGGATGTTTGTCTAATAGGGCTAAACAGATTTGGATGAAATTTGGTATACAGATTGTTTATAACCTGGACACAGGGTACTTTTCATCCTGGTAAAAACCCAATTCTGAAGTCTATGCTGACAAAGTCGCAAGCAGAAGCTAGTAATCTAGTAGTAGTGATCTTATCATATATATCATATAGAATCATGGACAGAACACATTTCAATAGTCTTTGAAATTTTGTCTGTCTGTATGTTTGAAAGCCAATGACGTAATAACTAGTGGACTGAATTTATTGAAATTTGGTTTGATGGTCATTTATAGTCTGAAGGTACATTAGTAAGCATTTTGAAGCTTATGGACATTTTTATGGTCTGTAAATTACGTTTAAGATATGTGCATATAAAAAAGGAATGTATGTATATGTAATTTTCTAATATATTTAAAATATTTAGTGAAATAAAGTGAAAAGATACCAAATTAATCCAAATTATTTTATCTTTACATAACTTTTAATGAAAGCAATAAATGGAAACATATGTATTTTTAATTTTCGGGAGTATTCATAGATGGCACTGTAGGGCTTGGTTTATATTACCATGCATGAAAATTAGAATTTTTTTAGTTTGTACACTGGTGAGCTAACCAGCGGTAATGTGGAAAAAATTATTATTATTGGTAGCGCAATAGGAAATTAATTTAAAAAATAAAACAAACATGAGCGAACTTAAAAATACAAAACTGGTAAAAGTAATGCAATTTACAAAAATAAATACATACAAGAACATATAAATAAATATGTACAAACAAAAGTATATAACACAATTTAAAAATGCAAAAATTTTGATCACTCTGTTTCTTGTTTATTAAACAAATATCATGCAGTTGTGATTTTAAGTTGATGATCGTTTTAGCATCTTGATGATAATGTGGCAATGTATTTTCTACAGTCCTATGGCAGATATCATAAAGGAATTCGAATAGAGTGCTGATTTGTGCTCAGGGATCACAAGGATCCTGTTGGTTTGATATTTATTGTCACACTTAAGTATATTTTCTGTAAGGATTTTTAATAATAATTTGAGGCTGGGCTTTTATTATTATTTTCAAATGTGTTAAAACAGATTTTACATTATTTTTAAATGTTTAAAATAATAAAGGATATCTATCGGATCTAAATTATCTAAGATAGATGTGTCATTGATTGGTGTTTTTGTGCTATCAAGATTTTTATTATTACACACTGAACAGACATACTGAATACTGATAATAAAGGTTTATTAAAATTAAGTTATTAAATAAATTTAACTTTTCCTAAAGGATTGTTAAATACAGTGTAAACTCTTTAAAACGAAACTCAAGGGACTGAGCATTTTTTGTCGTTGGGTCCCTGGGCTTGCGATACCGCAGGAGAGGTTCGTGGTGCGTAGCAGTCTGCTTTGATGGGTGATATATAAAAAGTATCATGTGTCCTACTCCAGGGTTTAAGGGGTGTCGAATTAGGAGACAAAAACAAAAAAAACAAATAGGAGAATACCGAATGGCGACCAAATGTCTATTGAGATACTATCGACATACTATTGAAACACTATTTTGTTAGCAGACTTGGACCCCTGCACTATTGACAGGGCGCGATAGCAACAGGTGTGTTCTGTGAAGGCACGAATTATATAACCCGGCAACAACAACAGGCCTAAAGATAATTTGCGGCTGAGTGCCTTAAGCGCTCGCCCCCAAGTCCGGTGAAGCTGTAAAAGCCGTCAGAGGCATCAGGGCCCCTAAGGCTAACAGTATAGTCACTTCTAAAAAAAAAAACCTAAAGATAATTCTTGCTCGAACTGTCGGACGATTAATAGTACGTGATCCATGTTACGTAATTTATAATACGAGACTGGAAGTTAGTTTTACGGAGAGTATAAAGTAACGTAGAGTATAAAGTAACGCAGAATATAAAGTGATGTAGAGTATAAAGTGACGTAGATTATGTAGTAAAGTATAAAGTTACAGATCAATATCGCCGCTAACACCACGCGAGGCTTTCCCGCCAACAACGAAAGGACAACACCGTCGTTTCGCGCGCTTTAAAAGTTTTAGATATAGGTTGATAAATAATCGGCGATTCTTATTTATCGGTCGATATATCGTATCGGTATCGTTACATCCCTGGTTTTTGCGTTTGTATTAATGTAATACACACGGTGAGTAAAATCGGATTAAAGCAGTTGCGCTAGCTAGTAGTTACCACGTGCCTCGCACGCTTAAAACTGCAAACTTACACTTTACACTAAGGTTGTTGATGTAGGTTTTTAACACATCAGCGGATGCTGATTTTTGAAGTTGATATCAGCGGATGCTGAAGCTGATGCTGACGCTCATATTCGCAAAAACCCTACTGTACCACTATGTACCTACATGTATACTATACCGTATAATACTACAAACCGTCTCCCAAGCTGATTTAATTCTTGATTTGTTATTTCCTTATAAAGATACATGTTTAATGACAATGATTGGGTCCATACTATGGGTATATTATTGAGCATTTTCCTTAAGCAGCTCTCCATCCGGTTTCCTTATATGCAACACTAGCTGTGCCCCACGCTTTTACCCGTATTAAAAAACCGCGCGGAGCCGCGCCGCTCCGCCAACATTCCCGTGTTGTTTACATAATAATTATTCTCACTTCCCGCAAGTACAAATTATTTGAATTTTCCATTATCTTCTAAACTATGCGTCCAAATAATATGCTTTAAAGAGCAAAGTTTAACTTCATAAAAGATTGTCTTTATGATGAAGTAACTTTGTTCGTAAGGATTAATATTCCATGCCTAAAAATAATGCTCATAAATAACTTTTTAATATTCAACTAATTTTTGGCACAATATGCCTTATTGTGGAGTATAAGTACATACGCTATCGGGGCCTTTTTCTTCTTGTTTTGGCGCCGCAAAAGCACTTGCCAGTATCAATGTTTTTAAGCCTTCATAACATTTTCTAATATACAAAGTGAGGTTTTCCGTGTCAATGTTTTAAAGTCTTAGTAAAATTTTCCAGCGTCAATGATTTCAAGCTTTCGTAGTATATACATTATATACAAAGTGACGTTCAACAAGATGGTGGCCGCCTTGTTAGAACGATCTAGGGAATTTTTGTGTGATCCCAGAATGCATGCTCTTGTTAATACATATTTATAATCCACCTCACTTATGCACAAAAACCAAACTATATCACGCAAAATGCCACCAATATTACATAATATAGGGTCAAAACCTAAGTAAATTAATTAAAAATAAAAACCACAACATGTCACTTGAAGATCCCGCCAAAAACTCCGGGGCCTTTTTTAGATATACTAAGAACCAAAGTTTTTGTAGAACATGTATTTACGTATCATTAGCAATTACGCCAGCGCACTCGGATAAAGCGGTTTTGGAGGGTTTCTACCTCCAACTACTTGAAACCAAAAATCAATATTTATGAATCACGAAGACTAAAATGCTAATAAATTAACTATTTTGAAGCAAATAAATTAAGTAACTATTTATAATAAGCATAGTAGTTTCTCGAAGTTTTTCTCTTATACTCCAATTAGCAACTTTTAATGTAATAAGTACCTAAAGTATGGGTTGCCAAAAATAATACACAATTTTTGGATCTTATTGTGAGGGAAATTATCATCGAAAAACGTTTTTATTTAACAAGAGAGTACTTGTAGAAGTGGACTCAAAACTAAAAATTCCGGTCTTTCACTAAGAATATATTTGAATAAGCAGCCAAGATATTGAACTCTTGTTAGCCATATATATAAAATGAAGGAAACTACGAAGGTCACCTATATGAATTCATTCCAAGTGATTAGGTATGTACATAGATTATTCATTTCATTCTCAATGTTAACAGTTATAGTAATATGGCTGGAAAATAAATGTTTTAAATTGATTTTTATTTTGTTACTAGCAACAACCTTCTAAAAGTAGCTCTATTATTTAGGAACTTTGAGTCCGTGTATAATTTAGATGCCGAGAGGCGAGCAGGCAGGCATGACAGTCACGGCTGTCGATGGACTGCAGATCTCTCGATGGTCGCAATCGTTTTTGGATTGGAATAATAATAAATATGAGTACACAGTTTCACACATGGCCATTCAATTCCAAACTAAGCAAAGCGTTGTATAGAGACTTCAACTCATCTCTGCAAACATGCATTTATTTGGATTACAGTGACTGACGCGCCAGTCGTATTCCGATCAACAAGTGTTTTTATCGCTTTGTTCTACGGTAACAAAAATGTCAGGTTCGTCACGGAGAAAATGTTTCATCTAACCAGTACTTGTGCTTGATAATGCATCGTACCACAATGTTTGAAATGCTAAATTTTAATATTAAAAAGATTATTCAGCATGGGTAACAGAAAAAAATACTCAGCAATATGGTATAAGAATTCTTCGTTTACCACCATATCATCCTAAACTCTATAGAAAATATATGAGGTGTTTAAAAATATTGTATATTGCTTTTTATATAACTTTGAAAAGAACGTGACGGAAATAATGAAATTAATAGAAAGTTCTATACTTGGGTTTTTTGGTGGTAGTTATATGAAATAAAATATTCAATAGACATTCATTTACCTAACTAAATTTGAACAATTAAGATGTAAGAAAATTCGACAATATAAGTAAAATAGCTAATAGAATTCTCTTGTGTACTTGATTGTATCTCTTGACATACACATGTAGTTTACGCACACATAGGGCCGCGCGCACAATTGAGTTGAACTGTCTATAACTAAACAACTGATTACTATAGACGGGTAATGTCTAGCTTATTTGCGATGAGTCATCGCACTAAAGTCGGTCATGGGTGGCTGGGGATAGAACCCGCGACCTCTTGGCTCAATAGTAGGGCTTACTAAAACTGCGCCACTTGACCTTTTTATCTGCAGTTAAAGTGTTCCCATCTGTGCCGTATTGTTATAAGAATTGTTAAATTTAGTTGCGCCACTGTGGTGAGGTTGATAAAAGTTATTTTAATATTAATAAGTATACCAAATTATGTATTCACACTCGACGGTAACGATAGAAATAGTCACTGACTAAAATAATTCATATTAGTCATTCAAACAGCCTGACTATCGAGAAACGTGTGCTAATGTTAATAATATATTAAACTTACATTCGAATTAGGGGAGTGAAATGAGAATAAAGCGACTAATTCTGCTTTTGTTTGGAATTCAATTTTAATGTTCTGAATTTGGATGATGTGGGTGGAATAGTCTTCCAATTACTGCTAGAAGAAGAGTAGAAGTAGTACGCCTTCGTGGAAGTAGAGGGCAAATACCGCATATGGGGTAGAACGTAGTACAAGAAAATTGTATCCGACCGTATCGCGACCACTACACCAGATGTAATGTATCATTCAGCCGGGGTATATCCAGTAATTAAGAGATCTGTACCAGACTAGGTCGCGACCATCATTCACATGATGTTAAACCCGTCACAGTGCCTCTTTTGGTTTGTCGCGTTTCGGGATCAGCCAGTGTATTTTAAGCTGCCGAGAGACTTGCGATAGATTGCCTATCTCTTGGTGGTCGTGGTTTTTTGCATTTATTTTGCTTACCATTAGCCACAATGCTGTAACGTTGTAGTGTTATTATTATATTAAACTATAATATACATATAAAATATAATATATGAATTATATTCCATAAATGGTCCACAAAAAAAGTCATATATTTTTATCAATGAATCATGATTTACTATTTGGACTAGGTTATTTCCATTCAGGCGTCAATTAGTTCAGTTAGCGTAATAAAAAAAATTGTTGCTTATTCTGTCTCTTTAGATTATTACTTATGAAATTTAAGTTTCCATAAAATAAATCTTAAATATTGAATGACAAGTATTCAGTTACAATGAAATCGTGATTTTTAATGTTAATCACATTTGTAAATAAGTGCAGATTACGGTGAAGGTTAACAAAACTATTTTATTAGCGAATCTTATTTCGATGATTAGTGTGTTAGCTGTTGGTTTGTTTGGATAGTTTTAGCTGTCCGAGCCTTGCAGGTTAAGCCATTTACACCCTCTTATCAGGAATGTTTATTTTTAATCAAATATTTTTTCTACCAAATAACTTCTTACGTTGACTAATAAAAACGTTTCATGTAACAGAAAATACATAGGCAAAGTAATTGGCGCGAAAGTTTGACATTTCTTTAAACAGTTCTTATTAAGCAATAGGTAATTTATTACATTGTATGATCTAATTTTTGATAAAATTATAATGACATAAATAAAATAACAAACAGCGTTTCATATTTTTTGTTGATTTATGAAAATATGTTGTTGACTGTCGGTTTTTTCATTACCTACAAGTGGTATTTTAAAACCATTTTTCCAGATTTGCCAAACAAGAATAAAATAGCAGTGCATAAGGTACTAAAACTCTTTTTTATTTACTTTCTATAAATGTTTGTTATATACCTAATTATGTACTGTATAAATAAATATATAATTATATAAATAGAATGCTTATCATTTGGACTTAAATGGGTTAAAAACCAAAGTGAGCTTTCTCTCGTCTTATCAGTAGATATTTAATCATATCTGTAGATATGTTATTAATTGTGCTTTTAAAAATATTTATAAAGTGGCTTCTAACCTCTGTAACGTTTCTAACGCCATGAACTAGTTTAAAATTAGTTTATTTTTTCTTTTAAAATCTAAATAAACATTTATTAATTACCTACTTGAAACCAACAACGAAGAACAGATATTATATAAATGAGTATTATAAATTTTAGAAGAACATTGTTTCCTTCTAATATACATGAAAATTTCAAATATTGTTGTTTTAATATTTATAATTTTATTTATCCTATTCTTCTACGTTTTAACACCAGGCCACATTTATTATTATATACACTTAAAAAACAAATTGGTAAATGCATTGTGATACCGTGATGTCGAATTGTGTCCTCGTCTGTCCTTGTCTATCCTATCAGTGGTTGTAAGCCATCTCGCTTACACGCTTTCACTTTTTTTTCACCGCTTTCCCAATGGCCCGCGAAACTCGGTCGCCTTTGCCAAATGTTTTTGCGAATAACAACGGCTATTCGACAGTTAAGCTTGCACGGTTTCTAGCTGTACTTTATGTGTTTTTTTGCCTTTGTCTCTAATCCATTGTTTCGAATTTCTTCCGTAAATTTTGTTTTTATTCTGAGCAAATATTAGTTGCTTCGTGACTAATTAAAATATGTGGGACTCATGGGACTTTCTTACAGAGCCGATATAATTTGCCGAAAAATGTAATGTTGATTACCATTCCGATCACCAAATACACATATGCATGTTTCCCTCCTTCCTCCCAGGAGGGGAACGTGCATATGAGTATATGTTAGTCAGCTCGAATTTATAGGAGTAGGAAATTAGCTAGATCGCGACCAATTCGCATTCGCCACCACCGCCCGAGCCGAGGTTCGGCCACTCTGGCACCCTCGTGCGAATCGTCCAAAAACTTTCGCGGCTGAGTGCCCTAAGCGCTCGCCCCGAAGTTCGGTGAAGCTGTAAAAGCCGCAGCGGCTTCAGGGCCCCTAAAGCTAACAGTATATTCAGGTCAAAAAAAAAATTGATATATTTATATTATTGTAATTTAATATTAAATACTTGATTTAACTCCGCCCGGGTTCAAGTGAGTGGCGCTTGAGATCAAGGCGACAGACGTCATACTTAATTTTGTCACTTTACCTTTCATCATGGCTATGAATTCATATCATTACCAAAAGTCCACTCTTTACTATTGAGATAAAGTACAGATTAGAATAAAACAAGACGGACGGTACAAGCGAGCAATTAGTTTTTACAATGTTGCGGTAGGTACGTAATAATCTGACATGTATTTTGACAATTGTGCACAGAAAACCGCTGAAATTATTCGAACAAGGTTAATAAACTTATTAACCCTTACCTACAATGTGAAAATATTTAGTACATACCTAAAGTATCGCCTTATAAAATTTTATCTTTACCTCATACATAGGATAAACGAAAACAATACTTTATTTTGATGTGCTTATGTTCTAATTTCATTTTATTAACTACGATACAAAAAACATGAATACAAAAATATATTGTGTACAATGCACTTAGATGTGTAATAAATAAGACTAATAAGGTAAATAACATCGTAAAAAGAATAGGATACACAGTTAAGTTGCTGCATTCAAAATTAATTCTATGACCTTGACATTTAGAATGTAAACAAACTTGTTTATCTCGTAAATTTATTTAAATTCTTAAGACGGATTACGAACTGAGACAACGTACATTTTTAACTGGTGGTTCTATAATAGAAGCATAGAATTGTGTATAGGAGTTCCTTGTAGGTGAGCAATAAATAAGAGAGCATTTTTGAAACGTTAAAAAGGTTTAAAAATAGGGTGATTCTTGAGATATTTCCGATGAGAAATATCATCGCGTATACGGCTATAATAGTAAATTATATATACAATAAAATTGAAGTGTTCGTAAAGTCAAAATAACAAGTAAGTAGTATACTTAAACTTATTATAAAACTCCAATTTTTTTTATTTTTGTCGTGTCTGTTTGTTCGGTTTAATCTTCGAAACGGTTGAGTCCATTTGACGGGACGTCACTGGCAGATAACTGATGTTATAAGGAGTAATAAGCTTATTTCACGATCCAGTCTACAGCGATTTTTGACAATATCCATTGCAGTGTAATAAGGAATAAGTTATGCAGGATTCGATCAAGGAATAATTGTCGATCCCATCGCCTGCACCGCAACAATAGCGTAGTTTAGCCAGTGTTGCCAAGTTGGCCATTTTTTCGCTATATTTGGCAACATTTAACATTGGTTTAGTCAAAAATATCAAATATTAGTGGCTAAATATTTTAGCTACGAATTTAGCAACTCTTATAATAATACACAATATTTTATGTTTCTATATCATCATATCACTTGTTTTCACATATCTACAATGCCAGTGGAAAATCACTATTTCATGATTTGCCTCTGACGGCTCTAGTCCTCTATCTCAAATGCTGAGGGAAGAAAGATTATAAAAATTTAGCATCCTCTCGGGATGCAGTAAAGAAAAATAAGGTATATAAATAAGATAAGTTTACATGTACTTAATTGATTGCTATGAAAAAGAGATTACTTAAAAACTGCTTTCCTTGTTTTTATGTGAAAGGTCGCGGGTTCAATACCCGCACATAACTTTTTTATTTTTATGGTCTTTACTAGTATTCTAAACATAGATTATTTTAAACATATATTTAATTGTTATTTTTACAAAACAATCGATACTAATGGATTTTCAAACAATCAGTTCCTATTATATTACAATTTTATACGATCATAATGTATTAAAATTAAGCAAAGTATTACATTATTAAATGTCTCTTAGGCTCTTCTTGTCTTAGGCCTCTTGTTATGGGGACGATTTCATAATCGAATAGCGCGTTTGCCGCGCCTTAAAATAATCGTGTGAGTTTGTTTACGACACGGCCAACCACCGAAGAAATAACGGCTAGGCGCGGTTCAGTTACCTTTTTTTTTTCTTTTTTTTTTTTCGTTACAGTTTACCGTTGGGTATAATCTCACCTGATCTTGATTGACGATGTGGCTAAGCCTAGTGGAACACTGCTCTCAAGTGCAGCTGCCGGAACACACGTATAGGTGCTTGGCGACAGATTTTCATCTTGAGGGTGGTAGCTAGCCAGACGGGAATTAAAAAACCCTACCACCATGCCATGGTTCCATGTGACACGAGCTACGAGCGTCACGAATCCTTATAAAAAAGGATTATCATTAATCTTAGATATATGGTAGTCGGACGCCTAATATAGTTAGTAGGATACTATATTATATAGTAGAGTTGGCAACTCTAGATACAACATTGGTAAATCACGCCGAGGGGCAAACATGACACATACACCGTGAACAAGATTCTCTAGAGCTCCATACAACACTGACGACCGTGTGTCTCTCTACACACGGCGAATTAACCGTAATTTCTCTCGGCAAAAAAACGTGTGTTAACAAGAGGCCTTACGCTGTGTAAACCATAGGGGATAAGTCAATTTAATGTAGTACACAATTAAAGGTCTTACTTAACAAGACCTACAAAAGTCCGCGATAGAGTTTTTTTCTTTAAATTTTCATATAACCGCCGTGTCACCCGCCCAGTGTTTGTCGGGTGGGAGCGAGGGCAGATGTAGTTCACGCGAACGGAGCCGCGGGCACAGTTAGTTATTTATAATTTACATTTTCACCATATGACATTAAACGATTTAGATAGTTTTATCAGTCATGTTTTCTTCTGAAATATCATACACGTTGACGATATTATATGAGATGTATTATTATAAAATTTATAACCCGTACGATCTTTACCAGTATCACCGAGTAATTCGATTACACATTTTGGCACAATAATCAATTCGAAATGGATCGTAAAACAGATTTGTTTACCGGCGGATATACTACTTTATCTGCTTCATTAGCCTAGTGGTTGTAAGCGCGACCTCTTAAAGAGTACCTGATTAATGGCAATATGCTCGCCCCCTATTATTACAAGGGACCTAACTAATATACACATATTAGTATACTATAACTCTTCGGGGATACAGGCGTGTTTGCATTTTGTGGATATACTATATCTAGCTATGCCCAATAGTTTCCAGCGCTGCTTCGCGAACGCTCCCGTGTAGCCTACCGTTGTTATCACTTGCCGTGCTTGCCTACAGCCTGCCAGGTCGCTTGATGTTCATGGGTACTGCTTCGCTCCTAAGGGTTGTAGCGTGAAGTTATATAGTTTATAATCTTCCTCAATAAATAGGCTATTCTATGTAAATCTCAATCCTTACTGGTAGTTTCAACGATTAGCGATTTCAAACAGACAAACAAAATCTCTTGAGCTTTACATATAACGCAAACACACACACACACAACACGCGCACGCACGCACACCCACCCACACGCACGCACTAAACACACCCACCGACATACTACCACAAACAAACAAACACACCCACCGACACACACCCACAAACAAACAAACACACACACACACACACAACCAAACACGCACGTCAGAAGCACTAGATCGTTATTTTTGATGCAAATAATATTAATTAATAATTTCGTTCGAATATAAGATTCATTTTATTTTGTAATACGTTTGAAATCATTTTGGCCAAGCCAATATGCCAAGTTAATTATGTATGTGTGTTAGAATTTAAGAGCTGTACATTTCCTGAAATAAATAAATATTATTTAAACTGAGTTACCATTGACTTACGTAAATATGCGTTTCTGTTTCACACTGCTCAGTATATTCATTTGTAGTAAGTTAATCACCTGCCTCGTTAGCCTAGTGGTCGTAAGCGCGACTACTATGAGTGAGGTCCTGGGTTCGAATCCCAGGTCGAGCAAAGTGTTATTGGGTTTATCCTATGAAATTCTCAGTAGCAGCTCGGAGTTTGGTTTCGTGCCCGATTAATGGCAATAGGCTCGCCCCCTATTACATTGGAACTAAAAAGCATACTCGGCGAACTGTGGGTGTACATTAGTACACCTCTGTCTAAACCTTCGGGGAATACAGGCGTGATGGTATGTTAGTCACTCAAAGATCTATCTTTATAAGTGCCCAGGTGGTCGAGTGGTTTCAGCGACCCGTCACGTCCACCCTCTCTAGCGGTAACCCAAGCCTAGGTCCGTTCCTCGGTGTGAAACCCTTGGGTCAGGCAACCGCCCGCGCGATACAAGTGACACTGTACGTGCATCACTTAGCTACCTACATACAACACTACACACGTATGAACATACACACGTGCACACCACACAGGTACATAGGTTCTGTGAGGGACCTTTTTTTTTTTTCTTTTTTACGCTAGTTATTTAGCGCTAGTTAGTGTAGAAACATTCCGATTACTGAATACACATACGCACGGTTCCTTCCTTCCTCCCAGGAGAAAGGGAACGTGCCTATGTGTATATTTAGTTAGCTCGAATCGTAGGTGTAGGGATTCGAATAGATCGCGACCTATTTGCGAACGCGACGACCGCCCGAGCCGAGGTCCGGCCACTTTGGCACCCTCGTGCGAGTCGTCCACAAAACTTTCGCGGCTGAGTGCCCTCTGCGCTCGCCCCCAAGTCCGGTGAAGCTGTAAAAGCCGCAGCGGCTTTAGGGCCCCTAAGGCTAACAGTGTAGTCAGTTCAAAAAAAAAAAAAAAAAAAAAAAAAAAAAACAGCAGGTTTCAGCGGCGGAATATCGATTCTTAGTCCGAAAGTCCAATGTCCAATATCCAATGATTTTTTTTGGAATTCGCTTGCGTTTACTAATTTTAATTGGTAACTATCGGCCGACGGAGAAGGAAAAGATCGTGAGGAAACCAGAGTGCTTGAGAAATATCCTCGTAGTAACAGTGTAACTGGGAAAAAAATATATTATTTGGGGATTTCTTCGCGTTTCAAATCGCCAATACGTCTTCGTGGGCTAGAGTATTGTGGTGATTAGACCCGTGCCTTTCTTCCGAAAGAGGCCTTTGCCTACGTGTGGCACTTTTAAAGGCTGCTCTGATTATTAGTAAAGGCAAAAATATCAATATATATCTGAAGTGTAGATATCTGATAACCGTAAGTATTATTGATAAGGCAACCCAAAACCTACTCGTATTGTACTTGTCTGTTATTTTCTTTATCTCGATAACAACGTACTTTGCCTATTGTTTGAAACTTATCATTAATAAAGGCGGTTAATATGAGGGCCTAGTCTAGGTCATGATTTATTAAGTCTTTGGACAGTTTGGACAACTGCCAGATACTCGCCACTATATCTGCTGAAGTGTCTGTTTTTGGCTTAGATGTGTGCTTGGCTTTTTAGAATTTAGCGACGACGGTTCAGTGAAGATTTCCATGTAAACCTGTTTTATGAAGACTTGTATTGTTTTATATAATGATGTTATCTTTAGGCGTGTTGTGGAAAAATGTTGGTAGTGAATTTATACACATTATAACAATGCATTATGAAGTTGTTTCTTAAAAACGTCTGTTTTTATTATGTTGAAAATAGTTCATACTCAATTTTTTTTCTAAATTTATGTATCCAGTACCTATCGTCTGGGATTAAATTACGAAATTATTTCATTTTAACAAATTAATTTCGTGTTAATTAAAAATCAATTAGAAAAAATATCTTGTTGATATTTTAATTTAATTACTTAATGTGTATGATAATGTTATGTCCTTCTAAGCTGATACTCATTAACAGTGCTTGACTTCGCGTGATTCAGTACCAAACCTATTAATATTTAAATAAATTTATCACCTTTATACTGATCTGTTTTAAATGATACGTAAGTACGTAATTTATACTGGTTATTTTCCATTAGTCATTCGAATACAGTCAAATATAAATGAGGTTGACCAAAATATTACTTGCCTAACCACACCGTTTACGAGTGTTAGGTACAATGATTGTAAACTAGTGGGCAAGCCACGCTCGACTATTGGGTTTGATGCACAGTTAGAGCATTATACATATAAATCCTAGGGCAATTTTGTTCTATAAGCGAAGCGTGACGTCATGCTCACGTGGCGGCCATGATTTAATATTAAGAAAACTTATCCTTATGGTGGACTAGTAGTCAACGCGGCTACAGAATGCTGTCGATCGGGCACACGTGCGAATCCTGCTGCCCACGCTCCCGGTTATTTTAAAGATAAAAATGCTTATGGTGGGTGATACTTATTTGTAGGTCTTTTTAGGTCTACAATTATGTAGCATAATAATTTGATATGTCATTATTTCTTATGATTTACTCAGCGTAAGACGTAAACGTATAGACGTAAACTCTCGCTGACTTTTTTGTAGGTCTTTTTTAAGATCTACAATTAAGTATTAAATTAATTTGATATATCTCGTATGGTTTACTTGTCGTAAGCTAGTTAAACACCCCAAAATCTGCTTTCTTTATTTATTTATGCGGAACCCTAATCCTAAAATAAAAGTTACTCCTTATAACATTAGCTATCTGCCAGTGACGACCCTTCAAAATAGGTCCAAATAGGAAAGGCAGACAAAATGTACCTATTTGTATAGATGTAATTAGTTATTTGTAATAATCTGCTTTACGTGTTTTATTTAGTCTGTACACTGAATAGAAAGATTTATGTGTTTCGAAGATATATCTCATGAAGTAATGAAGGACCTGGTATTGAAGTTGGTAAAACATTTTTTGCAATGATTCCATAAGCTACGGTTAGCTCATTATCTTGGTAATATAGAGTCACTGTAAAGACTTTTATTATATATTGACACGTCTTCTCACGTTAAAAATGCTTATAAGGGGAAAAGTATGGTTTTAATGTTCAGTCATGTTTTATGAATAAACAAGTTTTGCCCCATGGTTTTTACCCACACGTGTTATAATTTATTCGTAGTTTTACAAAGAACTTATTTATAATACGTAAGTATATCAATGTGTATTTAAGGGCTTAATACAATATAATTCTTACTTACACAAATCAAGCTTCTTTATCAATGTGATATGCAATAGCCACGTCATTTCACATGCTACGATCCTAGTACCTACTTTAGCTTCTGCAACAGTAATCAATCTTTTCATGCATGCTCGTCGGTTTTGTGTACTCTGTACCAGACTATTCTTCAGAACGTCTCCGATTTGATTGTGAACATAAACATAGCGTATAAAGATCAACCTGATGCTCTATTAGTGAAAAAAATTTCAGGAGCCGATCAGAAGCTGTGGAGGTTTTTTTATAGTAAATTGACGGTACAATGCCTGATGATAAGCATAGTACAATCCAAACACAACAGCGACCACCGAGAAGCGGAAGAACGCAGAAGCGAGTTTTTTTTTTTTACATCTGACTATACTGTTAGCCTTAGGGGCCCTGAAGCCGCTGCGGCTTTTTGCAGCTTCACCGAACTTGGGCAGAAGCGAGTCACTATGACTGACTTTTCACCACATGCATGGTGGTCGCAAAACAAGCCTATCACTCCGCTATCGCTATTGCCTCGTTCGATACTCAGCAGGGTGCAACCACGTGCAGATGCAGTTGGCTTGGTCATCTCAGTTCTAAAGACGTAATTCGAGAACTCTTACACAAAAGAAAAAAGACCGCTGTGAGTAGGAACGAGGCTAGCACGATATATACACGTGTGCTCAACCAACGGCATTCTGTAGACCATGGAAGCAGAGTCGCAGAGCCTTTTAAACAAGGAGTTACGTAACCTTATTTATACATTTACTGCAAAACAAAATACATTACTTTCGGGTTTCCCTTATTGTATAACATTTATGAGGTAAAATTATGTAATATTCCCATAAATTACAATTGTTAATATGTCAACCAGTTAATTGAGTATTGTTCAAACTCCGTGCTTGTATTTGTTTGTTATAAGAAATCACGAACACTGTTAACATTTTCTTTGTTTGTCATAGGTACAAGGAAAATTGAAAGTTAATTCTCAATTATAAATATTAAAGGGAAATTACAACATTGCAGTTCACGAGCCACAGAGCCTTAGCAATGTTCTGTAGAGGATTGCTGATTGACTTTGAGTTTGTGGTCTGTATACATTTGACTCATAAGTATGATGTAGTCTTTATTATATATTTTTTTTTGTAAAATAGCTTCGCTTGTTATGCTTTTCAAATAAGAAGATAATAGAGCCCACACGAACTTCACTCGCTGCTTGTCAGAATTGTACCGCTAGCAACAAAAATATCATCACCGTCATCATCATCTGCCTTTATATCAATGGGTCCTATGTATAACGGCCAAAGAGCAAAATCCTAATTTTACAGGAGAGGCTTACAAAGTAAAAATTTTGTATATCTTTGAGACAGTAAATCCAATGTTTATAAAACTTGGCATATTTATTAGTACTACTATTATCGTTATATAAGCTGTAGTATTATTTAAATATCTATTTTGGTTTTTAAGTTATTATATATAATTATGCCTACATACGTTACTTTTACATAAAATTGTTTTACCCAGAAAACTTCATAAAAAGGCCAATGTACCACTTTGGCCGATGTACTTGGTGTACGTTTTCTTTTCTTTTTAAATTGCATATAATTATGTAATTTTTTATTTACTTGGTTAGTTATTAATCGATGTAAATGATTAAATCAGTGAAATAAACATTATTCAAGAAGGTATTTTTTGAGTAATAAGTCACATTGATATTTATCTATACATTGTCCTATTTGGTAAGATTTGTGACTGACCTGTCAGTTAGGTCATCAAAAATAATAAAAATATAATATAATTTTATTTATTTAACAAAAGAAAACTAAACCAGTTATCAAAAGCTTATATAACTAAGAGCAAACAGTTCATCAAAAATGTGATATGTTTCCTTATAACTATTATAAATATTGACTATGGACACTCACTAGTATAATTAAAATGGGGTATAAAAGTAGGTATGATCGGAACTAACGAATTTGAAACAGATTCTAAACGAATTAAATTAGTTTTAAAAATAGACTAGCTAGCAAAAACGACATTTATAGATTAACAATGAATGTTACATTTGGCACTTACATTTAGTTATCGTTACCAGGTACTATTTTTACGAAAATAAGGAAAGGCGAGCGGTTCAGATGAGCTTAGATGGTATATGTTTTATGGTGATTATGTCGACCTCTACTCCCAACTAAAGCACAAGTTAGTTATATCAGCAGATGTAATTCAAACTCAAAAAATATGTTATTGAATTTAGACCTCAAAAAGCCACAAAATACTTATTTCGGTTCGGAAAGCATCTGAGTCATTGTGAACACTATATAAATATGTTATAATAGACCTAAAAAGTGCAGATTATAATTTTTTTGTTCAAAAACTGAGGCTAAACGTTCTGATTAAACGAAACGAGTTATATTATCTTAATTGTGTCTCTGATGTTGTTTTAACAGAAGACTTGAGTTTCGAATCGAAAATAAATATTCCATTAGATTTGAATAATTTGTAAGTTCGATTTGATCACACACTCCTATTTAACTGATACGGTCAGTGTGTGTTGTAGATCTATACATTTTATTTGTTTACTTGGCATGCTTCTATTTCTATATTATAATTGTACAGATGTTCTCAAACTGGCCTCGACTTTGTCTGGTCACCTTCTTGATCCAATTCTAAAGTTTATTTTTGTTAATTGCATGACTAATACGTGGTTATTGTATCGATGTTGTTTATATGTTTACCTACATATTAGTAGATGTGTAGCTATTTAGCTATTTCTAGAAACGGTCACGTTTGCTAGATAAAGAATCACGACGACGATAGGCTGTTGTTGCGCCTAATCGTTACAGTTTACTTCGTTTGACAACTTCTTCTTACTGGAAATTTCAATCAGGTTTTTTTAAGTAGCTCGGCGAAGTACTTTTTGGTAAGCACAGTCCAATTAAAAAAAATGAAGGTCATCGAGAAATCGGTAATCTAGGCGTCGCCGCTGTTATGCCGACCTGCGCAACTCTCTCGGCAGCTGGATTTGAATTAAGCTGGTATCAAAACGTGAGAAACCAAGGGAGAACCACTGTCACGGATTCACCATCATGTGCATGGTGGTCGCGACCCAGTCGGTGGTATGGATCCCTACCACCCCGCTTTATTAGTAATCTTTGGTAACACTATGCGAACTGCTACATCTGGTGTATGTTGGTCGTTATACAGTTGGAAACAATTGTCGTGCCCTGCCTCTACTATATACCCAGCGAAATTTATGAGTACGGAAAAAACGTGCACCGAGCAATGCTAGCAAGCACTGAAAAGCTAAAATTAAAATTTAAAAAATTTGGTAATAAAATGTTGCAATTTTAGAAAGCCATTCTAAAATTGAAAGCCCTATAATGTATTACAGTTGATGTTTTTTAACTTCACGCTAAAATAGTATATAATTAGGCAGGAGTGTTTCGTCAACGGCGGTCATTGTTCGCGTATTCTATGAAGTAAATAAATAACCTATATTATCGTCACGATCCGATGCCCGCGTTGCTTAGTTTCGATTGTAAATGGTTTTATTTTTATATAGATACGTCTCGTCTATAACTATTCATAGAGGATTATAGAAATATGAGCAAATATTAGATACTAGCTGTGCCCGCGTCTTTGCTCCCGTGGACTACAGAATGCCATCGATCAGGCACACGCGTGAATCTTGCTCTCCCGCGCCCGGTTATTTTTAACTCCTCAGCTCCTTTGGATGGCGAATTCGCCAATTTCGCATACATTTCTGTTATGTAAGGGAGCCAAAGAGTTTAAAGACAAAAATGTTTATTGTGGGTGTTCCTTAGAAGATAGACATATACTCGCACTGACTCTTTTGTAGGTCTTTTTAATGTCTACAATTATGAAGTACATTAATTTTATATATATCTTATGGTTTACTCAGCGTAAGCTATTTAATTGTCCGAATTGATTCACCATGATCAGTATTTTTTTAATTGCGCGGAACCCTAATACTTTTTCTAAAATAAAAGTACTCTAAGTTACTCGCTCTAACATCAGCTATCTACCAGTGAAAGTCTCGTCAAAATCAGTCCAACCATTTCGGTGATTACCCGAAATAAACAAACAGTCAGACAGAGAAAAATTTTAATAATGGCGTTTTTGTTAAAGGTATCGTATATACTTTTATATACATAAAGTAAAGAGCTATTGTTTTGAGATTACAAACAGACACATCAATTTTATTATTTGTATCTATAGGTATTACGTATGTACGTAGTTACCCCAATGTTTATTTCTATTTACTAGATATTATTTTAATCTACCCTTTTCTAATCTAAGGGGATACAACTCTTTTATATCTCTTTCGTTTTATGACCTCTTTTCGCTTAATAATGATTCAACTGTGGGTTCAACGAATACGAATAAAAACGATGTACATGGTTAGGTACTTTGATTCACTGATTTGTTCCATTTTATTACAATAAATTTTATCATCGAAAACCACAGGCAATGCCGCTTGACGAATGAATTGGATGTTTGATATCTTAACATACGTATATAAATAACGCATACGAAGAACTGCGTATCTTATCAGTGTAAAATGGAATTTTACAGTTGCGGTAATCAAAATAATTATGTACTGTTTGTTAGATATGTAATGTTTGAAAATTTAAGTTCGGTTTTGCAAATCGTATAATGGTGTCTAATGGTATTTTTTATAACCGGACGGAACTTAAATAAAAAAAATTGTGGATCTATGTACTGGTTTCGCCAATACATATTGCGTTATATTATTTCTTAAAGGTGTCTCTTCCTTTTATTCCATATCTCCGTCCATTCTTCTTCAAAAATCATTATTCAAACATCATTTTAATATGTTTCTCGCTATTGACAAAATAGTTTAAAATTAATGTTTTCGTTATAAAATGATAAAAAAAATTCTTCATAGATCTATTAATGCTGAGGAAAATGTATTGAAGGCGCCATCTATTAACGATCTATTTGAGTAACATGACAGAGCTGTTAGTTAGAGTAGGTTGTTTACATCTTATAATGTGCGGTGCGACAAATTTGCAAAATGTGATTTGATGTCTTTGCTAACAACACAGGCTAGGTTGTAATGTAATTTGCTGTGTGAGTAGGGCACGACAATCCGGGAGTTGATAACTTTTGGAAAATTGTTTTTAACACATCATAAAAAGTGATTTAAAAATGTGTTTTAATTGAAATAAAAAACACGACACAAAAACGCGTCAATGTGATCCCGTGACGTCATCATTAATTTTAAATGTAATTATGTATGATAACAGTGACAAGTGTGACAACACGCGTAAAAGTTTAACGTTCATGTTTTCTGGATGGTGACGTCACATTTTCACAAATCACGTGACTCAGATAAAAAATATTAATTTTCCAAAGGGAAAATTAAATAAATACTTTTTCCAGATTTGTATTGTTTTAGGTTTTTTTATCATATACCAATATTACTCAATAATTTACTTTAATTTTTAAACATATACAGTCAACTCGCTGATTATGGCCGACTGGATGACACGTTTAGGTGCGTTCTGGGATCTACCCGTGTATATCAAGTAATCAAGCAGGTTGGTAGGGTAACCTGTACCTGACTGGGTCGCGACCACCATGCACATTGTGATATACCCCTCATAGTGACTCTTTTGATTTGTCGCATTTCGAGATCGGCCAGTGTATATCCAGCAGCCGAGAGACTTCATGATCTCTCCGTGGTCACCATTTTTTTGTATTGTACTGCGCTTATTATCAGAGTAAAGAGTTGTAATTTTGCAGTGCTACTTTAAACAAAAGTAGGTACTTATCTCAAATCTATACTTGTATATATATAATAAAATGAATAGAAAAAGTTTTTTTGTTTGTTTGTTTGTTCAAACACGCCAATCTCTGAAACTACTTGTCGGATTCGAAAAATTCTTTTTGTATTTGATAGCCAGATTCATGAGGAATAAAATGTAAGTTCTAACTCTTATTTAGCCGTAAATACTGATTTTGGTTAAGTAGGTACGTCGGAAAAGGTAGCCCTCCCGAACTGCTTTATACGTGTGAGCTGGCGTAATGGTTAATGAAATGTAAATATAATGTTCTACAAAAAAATTGGTTCTTAGTATATCTAATAAAAAGTCCGCGATAGCAAATGCCTATCTCTTATAGATAAGCCATAATAAGGTACTTTGTGAAAAACATTTGTTGAAAATTAAAAAGTGATTTATGAGCATTATTTTTTGTCACGGTATATTAATCCTTATGAACAAAAGTTATTTCATCATATAGACAATTTTATGAAGTTAAATTTTACTCATTACAAAATTTTATATGAACACATAGTTTAGAAGATAATAAAACATTAAAATAATTTGTACTTGGGGGAAGAACAATTACAATAGGCTACACGAGTCCGTTGGCGGCGCGGTTTTTGTCGGATAAAATTAACATGGGGCAAACCGTGGGGCACAGCTAGTAATTACTGTAAAGGCATTAAGGTAGAGAACAATTATAAATCATCATACTATATAACCTTTTTAGGGTAAAGAAATATCTTAGTGGAAACTATTGTTTACACTTCGCGTCATTAGTCATTATTATTACTAGCGGTGGCCCAATGATCGAAATTCGACCAGCGACTTTTTAATCATAAACTATATTCATGTTTGACATTTGCAGTATGAACCTAAACAATGAATATTATATCACTTGCTGTCACTTTTCTTGAGTGACAATGTCAATATTTTGGGGAGTCTAAGTTCAATGGCACTGGTCGTGTTAGGATTCGCAGTATTAATTTATTTAATTTAATATATTAGTAACAGATATTATAGATAAATTTTAGCTTTCTGCACTCCTTCTCCATATAAACTTTAACTATGCCAAATCTCACAGCCTTCCGTGCACGTAATACCCTTAAAAAGGAGTAGAAAGTTTTTACTTCACGTATTAATATAATGATGATGATGATACGTTTTCATTGATTTTTCTTTCTTTTCACGTAGTATATGCAATTTAGATTTAGTTGTAACTTAGGCCTGGCAGTTTGATACGCGATATTTTATTGCTAGATTCTTTAATTTGCACTAAATATTTCATTTTGTTTTTAAAGTAGTGCATACATAATAGTAATAAAGTAACGTTGAATCGTGGATTTAGGCACACGCTTCATGATAATTTATGTGCGCTATCTTTACACTGCCTGATATAACAAAAAAGATAGGCGTGGGATGATATAATTATCAGATGTTTAAGATAATTATACACAATATACATACATAAATAGCTGATTAAATAATTAACTTTGTCGAAGGAAACTTGTCCTCTCGAAGTATCTTTGTAAAAATATACACGATCTATGGAGTTCAATAAATAACTTTTAAAACTTGGGGTATATGTCGGGGAAAAATATCGACTTTAAATTGAGAGGTCATTCAAGATGACCACCTGACGGGGTTTATGAGACCAGTGATCATTAAATGTGATAATACCAATGTTGAATGATTTAAGGACGACAACACCGTGCAGGGGAATGAAGATGGGGAGATGAATGTGGCTTAAAGAAATTTGGGCAGTTAAACTAGTAGGACTTGATGTCGCTATTTTCACGAAAATGAAAGGTTTAGCAAGAAATTTAATAGTGTAGAAGTTTTTGTCACAATGTACGCGCGCATCTTAAAATATTATCTCTCATAATTTAACTAATGGGATACTAAAGAAATTATGGACTGGAGGGGAATATTTTGTGAAAAATCTACCCAAATGATAAATATCATCATAAGTTCATACTTTATTGCCGAGCTTATGATCGTAAAATCAATAACAGGTTTCTGTTAAGTGTTTTTATTTTATTTTCACAACGTGACGCGATGATTTACATAGTTTCCAACCAAGATCATAGGACAGATTGAGGTTATAAATCGTCAAAACTAATTTTAAAATAATGTTTCGCTATGGTAATTAAGTAGGTATATTGATTATAAATTCTAACCTCTTTGTTTAATGTTTAATCTATAGACAAAGGTGTGGAGCTGATTATTTAAACAATTCCATAATACATCCTTTACAGAGGCCTTGGGTGTAGACTGTAAACTAGACATGTAATTTATAACTACTTTTATATAACTATAACGATATGAATTCTTTTTTGTCACGTCAAATCACGAGTGATATTTTACGAAGGTTATATTTTATATGTGGTGATTAATAACAAGACTGAGCGTCAACGACAAATAGATTACAACTGAAACAATTTATCACATTGTAAACTTATTTATCTTTTTTTTAACTTGACAACCAATCGCAACTTCGAAACTTTCGAACGAGTTTTGTGACATCTCAGAATTCTTGAATAATTTTATTTCACTTCACTTATGCACAAAACCAATAACCAAGCTATAATATGCAAAATGCCACCTATATTACACAATACAGGGTAAAATATCACTTATAAATTTCACTAAAACTTCTCCCATGAAGTTATTGCAAGTTTATGAAATGTCGAAGATTTAACATTAGTCAAACAGATTTTTTCTTCTAATTGGTGGCACGTGTCGCTGCAATGTTATTGTTTATCTGTTTCCTGCACGTAGCTTTGCCATCCCACAATGGAATTCTACAAATTGCAATGCAGCTGGACTCTGTGAGTTTTAATTAAGCTCGCGCGTTATTTAATAGTCATTTTCGATGCATGTAACTGTCGTAGCATGTGATTTATCTTAATAATTTATAATTACCGTGTGTGAAATTTTCATACTTTGTTTAAGACTAGTTATTAAATATACGTGATTCACTCGTAGGAACTTTAAAAAGAATGTTTTTATTCTATAATTAAGTAGGCTTATTTATTTTTCTTATAATTGTGAAAATAATTTGGGTACAAATTTTATGTTTACTCTATGAAAGAGAATATTTTTTTATCAGCTTTAAGTTGATGAGATTGAAAGAGAAATTTTTTCATTCTTTATAAAATAGGTTTGTCGTTTTGTTACAATCTCAGCGGATGTTAAGTGTCAATATGGCCCGAGATGCTAACATGCTAAGCCTAGTGAGTAGACAGACATAGGTAACACTGCGCTACTCCACACAATTGCGCCAACTGAGTTTTACTGCACCGGATATGTGTTTGCGATTTGCACCGCTGCACCGCGGCACCGGTCAGCCGATTCATTCATTTCTTTAACTCCTTTGCCTCGCGTATCATTTTGTTTGCAGTAAGCTGCGCCTGAGTTATTGAGTTGGCGCAAGAAATTTCGCTGAGTTACCCATGTCTACTAGTGAGAAGACTGGCTCTAAAGTGCAACTGCCGGAACAAACCTGTAGTTGCTTGGCGACAGATATTCAACCTAATGGTTGTAGCTAGCTAGGTGGGCTTTAAAAACTTCATGCTATCTTTTCATTACGATGTTTTCCTTCATCGAAATAGCTTAGGCTTATATAGTATTATTAGAACGTAGGTGGATCGAACGATCAATAATCGCTTCAATAGTTACTACATGGTAATGGTGTAACTTTTTTGCAGAGAGACGACCGGTCGCTTCTTGCCCAGTTTTTCTTCGCCGACGATGCTCTCAACATGGTCGCGGCCGAGCTGGATTCCTTTGATGGGCGCAAAGATCCTGAGAGGTGTTCCATACTCGTCAATCAACTTAGGCATGCGCAGGTTGGTGTTCGCTTTTATATAATATATCCAGGTGGATGAAGTAGATCCCTATTAGAATGACGTAAACAGTAATGAGGGAAACCATTAGCAAGATAAGATTAAATATAAAGAAGATAATACTAGAGATATTAATGGCGTATAAATGCTTATGTCCTAAATAAGGAGGACGAAAGCTATCAATGATTATGGTGATAAAAATGTACCATTTACTTATGTATAAACTGAAAAAGCTGTTAATAAATACTACGTACCTGTTCCACATACTGGTGTGTGGACACAAAATGAAACTGTTTTAGTTTGGAACATGCTATTCCCTATTCAAGCCAAGCTTTTCTTTACTTTGTTACGGAGAGGTACAAACAAATATGATTTGGAACAAGCTGTCCTTTTTTCAATTATAGTAACAGAAAGAGATAACATCATGTAGCAGGCTGTTATTTTGGAACAGGTTTCTTATTTTAACTGTTACATGTAACTTCTAATTGATTGATTCCCGACTGACACGCAAATAATCGCAGCGTGTGTCTATCCGGCTAATGAGTCGATCAAGGGTCGAGGTGCAGGTTCTAGTGACGTATTTGAGATTTGGACACAGTTTATCGTTTGTTATGTATCTCTGTTTTGTACATACTTTTATCTATCTATCTATAGAGGTAAAGTTTGTGATTATGTTTGTAGGAGGCAATCTATTGAACTGCTGTTTTCATTTTAAAATTCCTTTTCAAATAGAAAGCTACAGTATTTCTGAGTTCTATATGCAAATTCTTTTTTAATCGCTGTGGTCACATAAGTGACGATGAGGCCCAAGATGGTTAGCACGCTAAGCCTAGTAGAAGACTAGTTCTCAAGTGCAGCTGCCGGAACTCATTTATTGGTGTTTGGCGATAGATTTTTAACTTAAGGGTGATAGTTAGCCAGGTCATGGTCTTATCGCGATGTTTTCCTTCACTGAAAGCTCGGGTTCATTGCAGGGATTCGAACTCACGTCGATCGACGCCATGTCCGTGCACTGGTAGTGTGTACCAAAACCAGCATTGCTTATCAATCCTATTTAAACCTAACCTAGTACTTGCTTAAGTTTTATCATTTATAACTATATCATTAATGCAATCGATGTCGCGGGCAGTTGGTAGTTTTTAATATATAGAGAAATGATGCTATAGCATAATAAGTATGTGTAACAACGGGCTATACTAAAATGAAAGAAATAATGTAAAGCATTGAGACAGTGTTTTTATCAGTAAAATATAATACAATAACTAGTACTTATCCATTTTATAATATTTTACAACATTGTACTGTTTGTCATGTAAAAAATACACGTAGTGAAATATTTATCTATATTATATAATTATGTGTCAGAGAGACATCAAGATAGACCATCGGAAACACCAGGGTTTTACTCATAATCTTCGTATTTTAGTAAATTATTATCTCGTTCCAATGACGACATGTTTTTTCTAATGATCACACCGACATGATTTTCTGGCATTATTTATTAATTGTTTTGTTAAGTTGGTAGTAATTGAATGTAAATAAGATTATGAATTATTCCGAATATCACTTAGAAATATTGCACTTCGTTTTTGTTTAAATCAATTCACCCTTGTTGTCTGATATTGCAGGATGAAACAGCTTATAACCGTTTAAAACCGGAAACAAATAGTTACAATGTAATTGGTGCTTTACGACAGTGCTTTTACGTATAGATCGTTTTAATAAATTTAATAAAGATATATAAATATCTGGTATCTTGACAAGATAAAATAAGTAGAAAGGCGTAATATTAAAAATGGTAATAGGTACAACTAACTTTTTCCAAATGCTGGGCCATTAATATGGCCTCTTCTCGAAGGAAGACACGTGTTCTATCCGAGAAATTAACCGTTCTATATTTCTTAGCTTAAACGGTGTTCTGCAAGAGCTTTTCTCAAGCGTTCAGGTTTTCTCGTGTTGTTTTTCTTCACCGTCAGCTGATAGTGTTACTAATTTAATTTAGTAAATGTACGCAAATTCCGCTAAATTTGTTGGTAGGTGGGTACGTACGTGCCCGGACTCGAACTTGCGTATATCGACACGATATTACGCCGGTCTAAACCACTTGACCAACTCGATATTGGGATACTTTAAAAAAAAAATGAGTACAGTTCAGGTAATAATAATATTTATTGCCTTAACAAGATAGAATAGTAACGCCACATAGAAAAAGAAAGAAACTTAAAATAAGTAGATAAAGAATCTAAGTTCTGATAAAAATCTGTTGTAAAACTTGCAATTGTTAACTTTATTATTAGTGAATAGGCGAATATACAAGAGATGATATGTAAAAAAAAATTGGAATGTCATGTGTCAGAACTTGCCATGCAAAACATATCAGAAACATATTTAATAAAGTAATAGATTAATTGGCTTATCTTGGATAATTGGAACTTTCAGTGTGATAATTTTGAATATATTTCTTATATTATTGTAAACAATGTAACGTAGATATCATAATTTACACACTTTAGAAAGGACTTGTGATAGCTGTCATGATGTCATGGATGCAGACGAACTTTTGTAATTTATTTAAAAAAAAAAACTCCATTATGCACAAAAGCACTCCGTGCTAAAGGAATTAACAATATTACTGGCGATGACATTGCTAAGAATGGGTGTGGCATCATAATAAATATATCAGAAATAATCAACCAATTTCAGTTATGCCCACAAAATGAACAGAGTCGATCAAATTACCGGCGGGTGAGCAAAAGATTTATATAAAACAAGAAGATACACTATCAGTAGGTAACAATAAAATCGACCCACCATATTACTATGTTATGAACATTACCTGATGGATGGATATTGCAGTAATTGACGATTCTGGGCTTACGACAACCACAGTTATCTTGCTATTTTGTAATAACGTATTAATTTTATTTATTAGGTATTATTAGTTTTATACCTTATATTTGTATTTTATAATTAATATTAGATTTATTTAGTCGTGTTGTTCCCGGCTTAGAATAGGACCCCACTACCTTTCTTCATGGAAGGCAACTAAGGGACTTTTTTTTGGTGACCAACTTATGCCAAACAGCATTCCCAAGTAGGGCTGACGTCAGGCAGGCGGCCGGTTGAAAAACTTAAGCCAAATCTATTACAGCATGCAAATGAATAGTTATAATACATGAAGATGTGCCGTGCCGACCTCATCTAGTGTGGGATATGGGCAAGAAGAAGAAGAAGAAGAAGATATGTAAAATAAGAAACCTGTTCCAAAGAAATAACACTTATAAAATATCCTGTTCGCTGTTCTAAAATAACAGCCTGTTACGTGATGCCAACTATTTCTATTACTATAATGGAAAATAGTAAATACCTTGTTCCATTTCATATTTGTGTGTATCTCTTTCTAACAAAGTAAACTTCCTTACGTTTAAAAGAGAAAAGCTTGTTTCAAAGTGAAACATTTTACTTTTGTTTTACACACACTAATATGTGGAACAGGTACGTAGGAACTGCTTTTTAAGTTTACAGATATAAGTGTTCATACTTTAACTTGTAACGTTTATCTTATCTTTTAAACAGTTCCGATAAATATGTCACATACCTAATACTTACTTATAAGTCAGTCTCATTAGTAAACTTGATTTTAGAGAGTCAAATATTTGTACAAACATACAATTTTTTTTTAAAAAAAACCTTCAATATAATCGATTAAGATAAAACGAAGAATGCATTATTTTAATGGTTCATCACATTAGGCAACAAAATCTAATGAATTTTAATGCTATCGCTATCAGTGATAACCAGATTTACCATTTGCTGTAATGAAATATGTATTGATCAATCAGTTTTGTGGTTGACAGACATTTTGAATGATCCTAGTCTTTATTTTCTAAAAGCATTATGAATGTTTAATTTCTAATGAAATCAATCAATATTTCAAATAATATCCAAAACTTTCATTTTTCTTTTGCTTTATTTGGCTTAGGTACTGTTTCTTTCCAAGGTTTACCGTTTTAGAGTTCATAAATTTATTGTTGTGTCGTGTGATACAGGCCATCTTAGTCGGAGATGTTAAAGGGTGTTAAAGTTCGTCGTGTACTTGTGGTTTTTTATTGGTTGCACGTGGATTTATAAGCCATGGATGTTTCCGAACTGATGTTAACTTTGACGTTATGAAGTTATGAATTGAAGAATTATATATACAGTCCCGGTACCTAAGTTGAATAAAGATATTCCATTTCTGCCTTTATCTTTAAAACGTATTAAGTCACACACTGGATAATATGACAAATGATTCTCGCTATGAGGGTAAAGTACTTAAGGCTGCGTATCCACCAGAGATTTGCGAAATAGTTAGGCAGTGCGAGGATGTGTAGCGGCGCTGTGATGGTTTCCACCGAAGCTGTGCGACGAACTTATGTAGTACGAGGATGCGTAGTAGACTCTTTTCAACTGAGATGCAAACGACTGCATCTTTTGCACACATTCCTCATTCGCACAAACTATTCATTTGCTCACACCTCTCGCTTTTTTGTATCTACAAATACACAGTTCCGTTGGCCCTTTTCCACCGGAGCTGCACTAAGCGAGGCTACGTAAATGAAGTAATCCTATTGCTGGATTTTTCCCTCGTGCACCGCCTAGCTACTTCGCACATCTCTGTTGGATACACAACCTAAGATCGGTTTCTTACAACCTGTATTGCGGACACGAATCAGTCTGGCATGATTTATCTGCTTCACAAATTATGAATTACTATTTACTACTAATTTTGACTTCTATTTCATTATTTTTTTGTTTAATCGTCAGACAGTTTCTTATATTGCAATGAGTATAAAACTATAAACCATAACAAAAGTACTTCCGTGCTTAGTTGCGTAGATTTTGTCAGGGCATCAGTGGTCGGATTTGTCAAATCCTAAATAAGGACCAGTCCAATTAAAAATGTATTCAGATAGATATCGTTACCTCGTAGATGGTCTTAAATGTTATTTAATGACGTTTTGCTGCTTAGATATAAAATAGTTAATTAGGTTGATAATTAGTTCATAAAATTTTAATACTTTATTCCTCGAAGTTAGTTATTCGTATCAATAAATTATTCTGTATGTACATTGTATGTAATTTTTTCCAAATTTTCTACTAATCATCTGTTATAGTGTACACAAATAACGAATATAAGATTAAATATAATTTTATCTGTCTGTTTGTATAAATCAGATTTAATTCAAAAACGGTTTAACCGATTTGTATAAAATGTTGTATATGGAAAGTTTTTCTCAATTGATTGGCTCTATGAATTGTAAATTATATGAGTAAAAATAAAATTAAGAGAGTGAAGTAATTACTGTGTAATAAAAGCGTGCGAAGCCGCAGGACACCGCCAGTAAACAATAACTTTGTTTAAAAACCGTTTTCGAATAAAAGAAGTAGCAGATAGCAACGATAGAACGGCAACCGATCGCGCGAACTTTCTAAAATAAATAAAACTCGTTGATTACAATTTCGCAACGTTTTATTGCCGTCGAGATTCGTAATTTGGAAGCCGGAATTCGTCGTTTCGCAAAATAAAATGTAGTATTTAGATAATGAGAGTGTTTACTTTTTGATAAGAACTTCACCTATTACTTCGTTCTTGAACTGTTGATTTTACGCCTGATTCAGTTTCATTTTTTTTTAATGTGTATTTATGTACGAATGTATGTATGCAGGAGCTATTTTACCTACTTTTTGGCTTAACAAAATTGTTAAAAAGTTAGCCATCAATGATAAAAAAAAAACAATAAAATGAATTCACATTTCACATTATTGTTATTGATGGATAACTTCATCTTATTGCACTCCTCCATTATATAATGCGCGCGCAGCTTTCAATTTTATCCTCTATAAAATGAGCCAAAAAAAGTATTATTTCAAAGGCTTACAATTACATAAACATTACTAGTTGTGCCTGCGGCTGCGCTCGCGTAGACTACAGAATGCCGTCGATCCACAGATCCCTGTTTTACTGATCTGTGCATCGATCGGACACACGCGCGATTCGTGCTTCCCCCGCTCCCGGATATTTTAGAGACAAAAATGCTTTTCGTAGGTGATCCTTAGAAGATAGACATAAAATGCTCTCGCTAACTATTACGTTGATATATCTCTTATGGTTTAGGCAACTTAAGCCATTTCAAAATCTACGTTTTTCCAAATATTTTTTATTTGCGCGAAAACATAATAATTATTTCTCTAAAATAAAAGTAGCCTAAGTTACTCCTTATAACATCAACTAATTGCCAGTGAAAGTCCCGTCAAAATAGGTCCAACCGTTTCGGAGATTTCCCGGAACAAACAGACAAACAGAGAATTTTTTTTATTCGTGTTTCGTTATAATTGCCTTATATACTTTCATATGCATTTGTGTAAAACTGTTTTTTTTTTGATATTATAAACAGACACTTCAATTTCATTTATTTCTATAGATGTGTAGACTTAATTATAGTGTTTAAAATTGTATTAATTTGTTATACCTATAACTCCTGTAATACTGTGTTTTGTATGACTCACCTTTACTGTAGGAGATAATACAGGTTAGGAATGCGGACCGACTCATGCGCGTTTTAATTAAAACGTTTAGTGCCTATGCGAATTGCTGTTCAAAGTTATTGTTCAATTCGTTTTATAGAACCTTTGGGTTTTTTTTAATAATTTTCGGTTTAGTGCGTAATCGTGTCTAAAAGCACATTATAATCCAAGTAACATTATATTTTCTGGATGGTTGGACATGACAATTGTTTTCGAATGGATCGCGACCTAAGATCTAGTGTAGCACTCTTTTTTATAGAACTGACCACACTATTAGCCTGAAGGGCCTAAAACTAGATCCGCTGATGGATTTACAGCTTTACCGTGGCTGTGTAGCACTTGCCATAATGGCACCCTAAGACATGTCGGGTTCCGGGTTCAACCGTTGTATATCCCGATATCAAGTAAGCAAAGGGGGGGGGGGGGGGTAAGGATTTGCACCCGTCTTGGCCGCGACCATAATGTACATAGTGATAAACTCTATATCCAGTAAGCAAGCGGGGTGGTAAGAATTTGCACACGACTTGGTCGCGACCACAATGCACATAGTGATAAACTCTTTACAGTGACTCTCTTTTCATGTGCCCTGTCGTTTCGAGCTCGGTCAGTGTATAGGTATCCAGCTGCCAAGAGAGTCGTAGGTGAAAACTGAAAACCGTAGATAGATTACCGATCTTTCAATTGTCGTTGTTGTTTTGAAATTGAACTGTGCTTTCCATCAGGTAAATTAACGTCATATAGCCGTGCTACTGTAAATATATATAAAAACAAGCTAAATTATAAAAAGGAAACAAATAAACCCGACTGCAACAAAAACACTTGACACAACACAATCTATTTTGCTTTTTATTTTATTTCCAGACGTCGTATTTAAATATTATATAACCTATGTCACTCCCACAACTAAGACGAATCCAAGGACACCTCGTATGCTTAAAATCCATCAAACCTTTTAGGCTACAGAATGAGCCAAAGAAATTGTGGTCTACAATAAATATGCTTCTATAAGTATGGAATACTATCAATAAAAGACGGTCAAGTTTTTTTTAAACCAACCTTGCTCTTTTTCGACAGTTATCAGCTCATGACGCCATTCATCGATTGTGTGGCTTTGACCTTGTTGACGAATTTTGATTACCTGAATTCATTCGGCATAGTGATAATGCATGTATTAGTTGTGTTTATATTAAAGTTTATAAAATAAATAAGAAGATATCGTTCGTTTTCTATATATAAAAAGTTCTCATTGAATATCGAAGATTCTTCTACATTGAATTTTATTTTATAAGGACACAAAATCAGACATTTGAAAACTAATTACCCTTTCTGTTCTTATTTTAAGTACATATCTGACCTGAAACTACATGATATATTATATAAACTTGTATTTTTTTTTCTTTTATTAATATCAGTAAATGCAGTTTCTATAGGTTTGTGTTCACAACTATGGAAAAATAGAATCGATATTGACGAATTAAGATAACAGTTTTATGAGCAATACTTTTATTTTTTCTTTGATTATTTATGTATTGTCAGTGATATACTTTCAAATTTATTATGTCGTCAGTCATTCTGATGTATCTTTGCGTGTTGGGTGCCTTGCTATACTTGGTTCATCCTTTAGAAGGCTTGCATGATACATGTCAAATGTTTATTTTAGAGATGTAGCATAACTTATATTATTGGAAGTTGATTTTCGATGATCGATTCTTTTTAGAGCTAAATATAATCGACAATACGATTGAAGGGTGTATGGAAATGAAATAATAAAAATACACTATAGCAACAATTGAGATCACAATCTCGAACACTATAATGATGGAGTGCCTAAGGCCAAACATCAAGATTAATTCTTTCAGTCAATATTCTCCTTTGCGTGATGCTGCAGTAAAAATGATGGAATCACGTAAATATATATTTTTATTCGAAATAAAAAACAAACCAATAAATTAAATGTACAATGGCGTTCGATCAATTCTATAAATTTTTGATTAGTACGATTAATAATACTGTTTGTTTTCAATTCGTTGGTTTGATTATTTTATTTTGATAACTTTGGTTCTAGTTTTAAGTAAAATAGAAAATAACGCTGTACACGGTACATAAGAAAAAAAATACGAAAACTCATAAAAATCATTATATAGAGGAAAGTTATTTAGGATTTTGTCGTGCAAAATGTTTTTATTATGATAATTGATAGTCGAAATGCATATTTTTAGGTTATTTCATAATTCGCACGAGGTAATGATTTACGTTCTGTGGATATTATGTCATTCAAGCCTTCGTACGATGAAATGAACAAGGTTATAGAAGTAATTATTTCTTTAGGTGCATTGAACAAATTCGCATTTGAAATAAGTGCTTGTCAATAATTAATGACAATTTGAACCAACTAATCTGACTTTGACGTTGGCGACACATTAAATAGCAATAAATTGAAAATTATTGTGTGATTTACATAGTTATGTATAGAAAATCAGCAGGTCTATTTCTGATAGTTGCTATCTTACAATACATTTTTAGATTAAATGGATTTATAATTTTTACTTTTCTTTTCTCTTGTTGATTAGGTTCTCGACATAAAAATACGGAAATTGCGAACAATTTTATATTACAAAAACGACGGGCGTTGTGTACCGAGTTGCGAGACGCAATGTTTGATGTCCTTTCTATATTATGATGATCTGCATTTTTTAAAAATGTAATTATTATTTTATATTTTATGATAGAATGTTTAGAAGTTACGAGTAACATTTTTTTGTATAAACGAAGTCTTTTGTCCTGTCACTACTGGCCTTGGTTAATTCATTAGTAATCGCGTGAACATAGCACGGCTCAAGGAGGCTCTTTTCACCTTATCAAGTTCTATTTTAGAAAGTAAACGACTATGCACTACTCGAAGTTATTTGGTCAATTCAGCTCATGTCTTTTATGTGTGTGTATAGTTTACTCGTAAGGACCAAGTTTGAAGTCTTCATGTGTTATACGTGTGATTCACGTTATTGTTGAAATTGGATAATAATAGCATTGCTACTTACGCTGATTTACTTTAGAAAAAAATAGGGAATACGTTACTACAATCGAAATATCCACATGAAAGTCATTGATTTAATAGAAATGATGTTGTATATATTCTAGTAGTATATCTTAGTTAGTTTTATTGTGAAGTTCAATTGTTGTTGTTACTGTAATATTAATGAAAAATGTAATATTTCCCTTAAAATACTTTTTTTTGTTTTAAAACTCGCATATGTATGATCTCAATAGAAAAGTAACACAGTTAAACGTTATTATTTCTTCCTCATAAAATAATCAAAAAACATCGACATTGTTTTATGTGGAAATGTAACCGTTTTGTTAGCTTACATTTATTTACGCTTATTAGATGTACTGAGAACCAATTTTGTATTAAAAGTTATGGAATCGTTTCTACTTATATTTTATAATAAAAATCATAATTACCTATGTTAATTGTTTTACGTTTATAAATTTTTTTGCCAAGTTCACTGTTTCTTATTACATATATGCATTACATTTCTATGTATTACCTTTTGACCTTTTTAAAAGATTTGAAAGGTACTTATGGTTTACGCGTGTGATTAAATGTAAATTAAACAAATACAACGTTCGCCACCAAAACGTCGAGAATATTAAATCACAAATAAAAGGACCCCGAAACATTGCAAAAGCAAGTAACTATTTTATAATTTTTAGTGGTTGATCTATTATTTTAAGTAACGCTATTGGTTCTTGATGGTATATAAAATAAATGTCTGGTATCCGTAAATGGTAAATAATGTAAATACCTGGTAAATAAGGAAAATATCGTGAGGCAACCTGAACTCGATGACGAGTGATGATTGTATTCATCGCATTCCAATATCTTGGCAGAGGGATGCTGCTTTTTTAGCCACATCCCCCATTATGATTGCAAATAATATCTAATACACTAAAGTTGACACTATACCCAGTCAGACAGTAGACCATAGGCGCGACTTCAACTCATCTTTGCGCGGCGGTCCTAAGTGTGCGTGAGCTATTTATCATTTACTAGCTGTGCCCCGCGGTTTCACCCGTGTTGATTTTATACGACAGACATCGCCAACGCACCCGTGTAGGCAATTTCTGGCGGCCCAAAACATAACGGAGCTTCCGCCATATGGCGTAATTTTTTTCGAAATACACTTCCGCATAGAGTTCCCGTGGTTTTCGCAGCACTCGTCAGCATCATTCCTCTCTAAACAAAGAGATTCTAGCTTCACAGAAAACAATACTTTGTTTCAGTCATCCAGAGTCTGAAGCAAAGTTTCGAGCAACACGGTGCTCGCGGAGTAATTTAGGGCCTCGGGCCTGGCGGTAACTGCTGACATTGGGAACCAAAAGCCTCCTTCTGACCGTCTACAAGTTAACTTCTACTCCTCTTACTTCTTCAAGGCTCTTTAGGTCCACACTTGACGCCTTACGATTCCGTAACTCCTGACTCACCAAAAAGCGGTCATCTCGTGGTTCTGTGCATCGTTTTCTTACTGAACCTGGTCTTCTTTTGACCGAACCGGTTTCTTAATACCGTTGCCAAGTCCTCCTCTGGACAGTTGAACGACTCACATTTAGCCGCTGAGGCACATAAATTTGCGAACAACTTTCTTCAAGTAGGGCTATAATTTTACCGGCCTTTATCGCTTTATCAGTCATATCAGATTAAGCGGTATGTAATGTAAAAAGAAAGTTTTAAAATTTTTGTTTTAAAAAACAGTTTCATCAATTTTCGCCATTAGTAATGCAATTTTACAATAATCATTATTTTATTTTTCCTTTGTTAATTCAGTAATTATAATTTGGAATGTAAGGACTCATGCCAGGATGCTTCAAATAACATGCCAATATATCGTCCAATTAATAAAACTTCTTTCTTTTAATAATCATTGAAGTACAGAAAAAAATCTAAAGTAGCCGATTTTTTTTTGCAAAAGGGTTTATGTATATTGCTAAAATAACAGATCGTGGCACTAAAAATGAATTTAAGAGAAAGTACAATAGACATGTATTTACTTAATTGAGCTGTTGATTTATTTCAAAGAACAAATAAGATATAAAAAATTTCGACATGTAAAATAGCTAATTATAATTCTATTATTTTTGATCTTGACTGTTGTACCTCTTGACACGCACACTTAGTCACTGTAGTCTATACACGCTTTAGTATAGATACAGTGACTACGTGTGCGTGCCAAGAGCTACTCTATATCGTAAAAAGTAAATTACATAGATAACTAACTATATTTCCTTTTTCTTTTATTGTGTACATAGTTTTTAAACGCGGACATTGACAGCGATAATTTCATTTTCATTCTTTACGTGCTCTTCCGCACTGTGATTAATATACGATGTGAATTTAAATTGTTTGCTAAATGTTACATTAACATAATATGTTATCTTAGTATGGTGGTCTAGTTTAAATAATTGAAATTACATATTGTACCCAAACAACCGCATAATATTAGGTATCAGGCACAGGTAGGCTCAGTGGTAGCATGTACGGACATCGCGTCGATCGACGTGAATTCGAATCCCTGCAATGAGCCTGAGCATTCGGTGAAGGAAAACACCGTGATTAAACCATAGAATGGTGGTAGGGCTTTTTCTAATGCCCGCCTGGGTAGCTACCACCCTCAAGTTGGAAATCTGTCGCCAAACACCAAATCCATATCCACCATACCATAAATATCATACCATAGAACCTATATCGCTCGGGATAATCTAGCTTCCTATCACTGAAATACTTTTTAGAATCAGATCAGTAGTTACAGAGATTATCTCCTACAAACATATAAAAATTTTACCTCTTTATACTTAATAGTAGTTTTTATATAAGGATGACACATATCTTGTTGTCACATCTCCCTAAAACATTAACGATGTGGCCTCAGTTGCCGGAACACACCTATAGATGCTTGGCGGCAGATTTTCAACTTGGCCGCGATAACGCTTCAAGCGGATAACGTCCTCCCACCATGTTATGATTTTACGTTTTCCTTCACCGTAAGCTCAGTCCCATTGTAGGATTCGAACCTACGTTGAGGGACGCGGTATCCGAGCAGGCTACCAATGAGCCATCATCGCTGGCTGGTAATCATATTAGCATTGTTTGATTGTGTAAATCAAAATAATCCTATACGTTTTAATGAAATAGAACGAAGTTTTGACTGTTGTTCCTTGCTTAATAACTAAATAGGAATTTTAATAAAACGTTTACGATCTAAATGCATAGTTTGTGAAGCGCATCGAATCGCATCGCCACAAAATAGACAGATACAGAAAGACGGCTCCGGGCGTTCTTGTTTAGTTTTTGAAGTTATATTTTTTGGCGCGTTTATTAGTACAGGGAAAATTGAGAGCTGCGCATGCAACATTCGACTGAATTGCGACATTATGAAGTTAGCCATCAATGATAACAATATAAATTAATTTTACTGACTTTTATTTTAATTGAATCAAAAATAATTGAACAGTGTATAAATAAGCATTATTTAAATCAAATTATTTTATACACAATTAATAAAATCGGTATCTGAAAAACGTTAACATTAAACAATTGAATATAGTATTTATAGGGATGGGGTGGAAAGGGTGAGAGAGATATAGGAAGGAGAGTAAATGCTGGTAATATGGTGAATGGGGCGTTACACTCCTTTATGAGCAGCCAGAGTATTTCTATGAAAGCTCGTTTGGCTGTGCATAGAGGAGTGTTGGTTTCAACACTCATGTACGGAAATGAAAGCTGGGTGTGGCTGAAAACCATGAAAGTAAAATAAATGCAGTAGAAATGAGAGCGCTAAGAGGTATGTTAGGAGTGAAATTGAGTGACAGGATAAGAAATAGTGTGATAAGAGAGCTTTGTGGTGTGAAAGTAGATATAGTCACACGAATTGAGAAAGGGATGCTTAGATGGTTTGGGCATGTTGAGAGGATGAATGAAAGAAGAATGACTAAACAAAATTATCATACGAGTGTGAAAGGAATCGTTGGAAGAGGAAGGCCTAGACGAACATTTATTGATCAAATCGGAGACGTTCTGAAGAAAAGTAAGATCAAGAATACTCAAAACCGACGAGCATGCATGAAAAGATTAATGAATGTCGAAGAAGCGAAAGAGGTATGCCAGGATCGTAGCAGGTGGGAAGGACGTGGTCTCTGCCTACCCCGTTGGGAAATAGGCGTGATTTATGTATGTATGTTTATACAAGTAAATAAGAATATCGATAAAATCGTTAATTCATTATCAATTTAGAACCTAGCGTCACGCTAAAAGCAATAATTACGTATACAGACAGGTACGCAAAGCGCGGACAATTAGAACTAGCCACAAAACAAGATCCTCGTACGTTTAAGTGTGCGTGCGCCGTTATATGGCTCGCTGTGTGAAGCTGGTTCTCTGAAACCTATTTATTTTGTGGCACCGCACACCTTGACATGTCAGCGTGGGTTTTTGCGTCGTTTATGTTGCTTCGACTCACGCGCACGATGCATGGAGTACGTTCGGGAGGCACGTCATAATACACAAAACGAATTGCCATATGGTTGTATTGTGATGAAATGATGAGTGTTCTCGCGATTGTGTGTTTTATATGCGTTTGTGAAAAGATTCTACAATATTCGCTAAGGATCTTTATGTTCCTTATTTACGAAAGGAGACTCGGAGCGTGGGATTTCATGTAATTTCAAATCTTTATGTATTATTTCTAAAAGATGTTTTGAAGGAAACACCATATCACCATTAATTCTTTATAAAAATTCATGGTCCAAATATCATTTTAAAACTTATTTCCTCCGCTATTGACGAAAAATATACAATCTGTTGATGGAATTTCTAATGAAAATATGTTCTCACGTAACATGTACGGTGCGCCATCTGTTAACAATGTGTTAAACTAACGTGACAGCTGTAAGATTGTTTGCATTCTATGTGTGATATATTCGCACGGTTAATCTAATAACTCGTTTATGTATACTGTTAAATTTTGTTACTATTTTTAACCGACTTTAATACAAGTAGGAGGTTCTCGTTTCGAATGTATTTATTTTATGGATGTTCAGCCATAACGTCTTCGTGTTTTAAAAGATTTAGATGATTCTTTTTCGTTGGAAAAGGGAATACCTCAAGGGTGATTCCATTTTAATTCCATTGGCATTGGACCTTCGACCGAAGAGACACCAGGGAACTCCTTAAAATCTTTGAAGTTGGTTTTCTTCATTGTTTTTGTTACTTAATCTTTATAACTTCAAGCTAACTTCAATAATTTTAAAAATTTGCACTAAATGTGACTGTGTGCGTATTTCAAGATGGAGGATCTTCTACAAAAAAATGCTTTCGTGTCCTTTGCGTTCGCGCTTCGTTTACCCGAATTAACTAACTATAAACTTTATTACTTACATTTGGTGAAGGTTACAGATGCCGATACAGAAGTAGATGGCGCGTCAGTTGGTTCAATATAATCCGGGCTGCATTACAGCAAGGATCTAGGTTATATATTATTACGCTTTTCTATTGGGGCTAAGCAGCAATAAATTTATGACAATTTAGATAAAACGCGAAGTTGGTACATAAAAAAAATGTGGTTTATTTTTATTCCTTTCTTTATAAATATGGCTTCTGCCTATGTAGTTCATTTCGCAAATATCAAGTGTAACCATTACACGTTTTAGAATTTGTTCGGTGTACTGTAGGATAACCTAAAAACAAAACAAATAATGACACAACACTAAACAGTCACACTGTTTAATTTAAAGTCTTCTTCTCTCTAAAATAACGTCTTACAAAATTAAGGAATGACGTCAGCCGTGTCAATGTTTTTAAGTTGTTACCTCCCACTGGGTAACTTTTATGGTAGTATTGGAAACTATGTTAGAGCTAGGTAGGATGCTAGCTTAGAAGTCTAAAAAATTGCTTAAAAGTAAATCACTGCGTGTTTGCTGTTTTGTGATTTCAAAGTTATGGCTAAACTTTTATAAATTGTTATGATGCAAAGAAAAAAACTGTTAGGCCTTGTCCAGATGAGGCGTTCGACGCGCGAGTCAAATCGCGTGCTATTTTTCTTGAGCCTTCATGACGCGTTTTACATTTATCTCGCGAGTACCTAAATTGTTTAGCATTCAGGCAGTTCGAATTTTAACTAGGTTTTTACTAACGGGACATACAGCTCAAACGAGCTCTCAAATTAAGCTAAGCAAAATTTAGTGTTTTTTATCTATACTGAGTTTTTTATTCCTTGGGAGTAAACTGACATTTCATGTGTTGCTGGTTTATTGTTTTTATAACATAGTGATGTCACCAATTGGTACTAATCGTATACCCATACGAGTAATTATATCTATTGAGAAGTTTTTATGAAAAAATATTGAACACTCCATATGTGAAGACGGAATAACGTAGACTAAATTGCGTCTCTCGTGGGCTAATGGAAGAGTTTATTTTTTAAATTATTTATTTGTTCGCAATATAAATATTTCATGGTTTCCTGAATGATATTAATTAAATATCGGATGTGTTGATTAACACAAAATATTGAAATTAGCAAATAAAAACCCTTAATTCAGTATTTAAAAACTTACGATTCAAATAATTGTACCATAAAATATCCATATATTTGTAGCAGGTTGTTCTACCATTATTAGCACAACACTACAAAAATAAATGTGACAACATTTTTTCAAGATTGACATTAGTGATGGTCAATTCACTCAGTGGGAATAAAAGATGCAGTAAGGTTTAGGTTTTTAGTAATGGGACATAGCAAAAATATAGTTTTTATTATCTAGTTCTATCTAATACTCGCATCATGTTGTTCTATATACGAATGTGTTTATACAAAAATTAGCAATTTGCTGGCGAAATTTCTTACTCGTATTGACACAATATATTCAGACATGGCTTCTGTTTTGTTTTCATGTCTCTAGGTCATATAAATAAACAACTCATAAATATTTGCTTGTGTGAGTGACTGTTAACTTTATGAGCTTTTGTCTTCATTTTTTAATCGACTTAAATTTCTTTTTTTTAAGAATTGAGTAAATACGTATGTTTTTTTTATGGTGTTCAGCGATAACTTCTTTGTTTATGAACCGATTTGGATAATTATTTTTCGTTTAATAGGGGGGATACCTCAAGGGTCCACATTTTAACTTCATTGGCATTATTAGGCTTTCAATTTCGAAGATACTTTAAGGAACTCTTTAAAATAATTAAAATTGGTTATCTTTTTTTGTTAAAAATTGTCTTGTTTCGACATTAAATAGGTTTTAGTGAATCACGCATGACATTAATTTTACGTGACGCGAAAATGCTGAGATCTATTGATTTACTCTTCATTTGAGATGACTTTATGGTATATCGTATTGAAGTGGTTGAAATAATTCCATTCCTTAACATTTCGTGTAAGTAATTGTGAGTTGTTCGCTGAGTTCAATAATGAATCTATAGTTGGGATATTATAGCCCGCAAGAGTTAACTTGACAGTTCAGCGTTGTTTGTGGACTGTAGCGTAATGATCATCGGGTGTTGTACAGCATTTTACCGAGCTGGTATAAAAGAAAAGCTGATAATCTATGAGTAGTGACGCGGCTATAGCGAGAGCGGTAACAGCGTGCGGGTCGGGAGGGGAGCGGGCATTCTTTCTGCTTCTTCTTGTTTTAAAACCCGCTAGAGTGGGAACGGTCGATGTATATCCAGTAATCGAGCGCGGTGGTAACGTATCTGTTCCAAGCTCAGTCATGACCACCACGCGCATGGTGATAAACCATTTACAGTGACTCTTGGATTGCTGATTGATCTCTCGGTAATCGTCGTTGTTTTTGGATTGTGCTATGATTACCATCAGGCACAACTCAGTCACTTCTGGTCTTATACATCATATTTGCCTTCCTTTTGCTGTTGCAGTACCGATTTTGCGGTAATTTTTTTTTTAAAACAATTAATAAATTTGAATGAAATAAATTTTGGTTACAAATTGTTTGATATTTTATTTATTTAAATATTTCGTAATCGCTACATGGAGGTAAATAATCTCGTAATGATTCAGATGTGCGAACTAATTTGCATTTTAAAGTTGGCATATATGTAGGTCACTAAATGTCTTCATCTAATGATACATTATGCATGTATGTATGAGTACATAATTCATTATGGAATTTTTTGTAAAGTTACGTTATCTATTTTTAGTATGATGCTTTAGAAGTGTTTATAATATTAAGATCATTTTATAAAGTACTAACTGTGCCCGCGGCTGCACTCCCGTGGACTACAGAATGCCGCCCATCGGGCACACCTGCGAAACGTGTTTCCATCACACCCGGAAATTTGAAAGATGCAAATGCTTATTATGGATTGTCCTTAGAAGATAGACATATGCTCTCCCTAACTTTTTTGTAGGTCTTTTTAATATCTACAATTATGTACTACATTAATTTAAAATATCTCTTATAGTTTATTCAGCGTAAACCATTTAAGCGCCTGAAATGATTCACAATGACCAGTTTTGCGCGACACCCTATTTTTTTTTTCTAAATAAAATGTAGCCTACTTTATTTCTTATAACATCCGCTATCTGTCATTGAAATTTCTTATAACATCCGCTATCTGTCATTGAAAGTCCTTTCAAAATCGTTTCGGAGATTACCTGGAACAGACAGACAGAGGGACGGACGGACAGACACACATACAAAAAAAATGTACCTTCATTTGCATTTAGTAAAAGGCTGTTATTTTGAACTTACAAACAGACTCTTAAATTTTAATAATTGTATGTAGGTACTTTTAAAATATCTACGGATTTGAGCTTAGTCATTTATAATATTTATGTTATTGTATATTGTATTTATGTTGCAATGCTAAGAAATAAGAATTTATGATAATGAAAAGATAAGATAATCGTAATTTAAAACGTATTAAAATTAGTAAGGAAATGAGGTGATACAAAAATTAAAGAAATTGCATTCAAACTGACCTAAGCATTAAATGGTATTTTTCAATCTGGGTTGGAGTTTTAATCAATTCACCCATTAGCACAATGTCAAAATAAATAGACACTAGGGTAGGAAAACATGGAAAAGTTACTGGAGACTAAATGAAAAATGATGACAAACGCCGAAGTGAGCATGTTCATTATGAAGAAGTTGTATAAAACATGTGTAACTACTACCTGTACTCACATACGGTTTTCAAACAAAAGCACAAAGTTGTGCAAACATACCAAATTGTCAGTATCGTACCATTACGACTGTATTCCACGAACGGTTAAATGTGTATTGTAAATGATGCCAGATTGAAGACTTATATTATTATTTTAATCAATAATGATGTGAAGAAATTTTGATTCTGCTCGGACTCATGAAATGTTTAATAAATATGGCGGAAGCGAGAGAGGTTTCTTAACAGTGAATAGTGGAGCTGAGACCTTTCTTCGTATCCAAGTAAGACATCGCATGAACATGATCGGTAGGTAGGATACAACTACACGGAATACTTTTCTATTGTATCAAGTAGCAAAATAGGTATGCAGTCCATCTGAAAATTAAGCTGAAAAAGGACGACAATCCAAGGTCATTTAATTATAAGTTGCTATTTATTCCTGAAGATTAAGTTGGAATGACTCATGTGCCAACAACACCTTTCCAATCCGGAACACAGCATCGCGAGTACTGCTAGAAACAGGTGTAGCTCTCGCAGTCGAAGCTTGTACCTTCATTTCTAACATTTTTTTAGTTTGTTTTGTTAACCCTTTACGGGCAAGTGTTTCAAATATCACATGATATCCTTAAATAGGTGGCCCATTTAGATCGTATGGTTTCATAAGCAGTACGTCGGTCAAGTGGAAACGCGTGCGTATTGCTATGTCAGTAGGTTGGGACCTAATTAACGTTATTGTTACGAAAACAGTTGGTACTTGGTATACAGTCGCATCACGTTATCACGAAATGGTAAATATTACTTATCTAACTGACCCGTGCGAATATTTCGCACATTTTGCAAACAATCGAACAGCTGTCATGTCAGTTAAACATATTGTTAATAGATGGCGCCTCTGACATGTTAGTTCATTTGGTTCCTCCACCTGTTGATGTCAATCCTAAGGTTTTTTATTTTTTATAACAAAAAGATTGATATTAAACTATACTATTTTCTTTAAAATTAAACAAACTTTAAAATGATGTTTGAATCATTCATTTTGATGAAGAATTAAAGGACATATGGTGATGCCACAAAAACAACTTTGAGAGACAATTTATAGCGATCGGCTTGACGTGTTAAATTAAAACACTGTAAGAGAAATAGAAGTTTTTTTTTAGAACTAACTATACTGTTAGCCTTACAGGCCCTGAAGCCGCTGCGGCTTTTTCAGCTTCACCGAACTTGGAGAAATGGAAGTAAATAATATATTATATTTATACTAATAATCGTGCTGCTATGACCCCACCCCAAGCTGTCGTGACGCGATTCTGAAACTTGTTGCTCTTCTTTTTGCACAAAGTTGTTAAACGAGATGGAAGAAACAAGCCAAGTTATTAATTGCTCATTATTTTGCCAAAATGCACAACAGAAACTATAAAGAATCAATGGTCCGACTCCAATTATAAATATATAATTATTATATCAAGGAAATATCAACAATCGATAGGCCGTTCGAGATCTTTCGATCTGAGTATTAATAAATAAAAGTGGATACCTTAACACGGCCGGTACAACAATTACAATAATCTGAATACTTACTGAATATCTGTAGATATGTGAACGGTCCACATATCTCAACGAAATATTCTCTGCGTCCGCTTTTGGTCACATTTATATGAATTGCACCGATATCGATAGAAAAATGAGGGTATTCGAGAAATACCAAACATGTTTTTGACTAATTCGTACGAAGCGTTTTGCATCTTCATTTGTTATGCGAACAGCAAACGGACGTATCTCGCTACCCGGATAAGTCTCTCCGAAATACTGCCTTGTATGAGTCTACCATTATCAGCGTTATCTTCACTTTTTCATCGGGTGTGATTGAGGTCAAATGTTATTAGAAAATAAAGAAAAATGTAGCTAACGGGTATATAATGCATCTCACGTTAGGCTATCTCTGGAACTTGGAAGTAGCAGTCCTCAAAAGAGGATATATTTATATCCAAAGTTAGTAATAAAAGCTGATTTTCGTAAGCACTAAGTTGGAACGCCTCTTATGCCAATTCTCTTCTAAGATAACGATGTCTTCTTTGTACTATCACAATCAGTACACCAATTGGTATTATGAGATTATATAACAGAACCATCGAACTGTTACCGGTGACTAGATGTGATACCTTGCGACCGTGTCCAGTTGCGATAACCTTCCTCAATTACGGCTTATTATAACGGAATAGCACAATGTCTCCCACCTATGCTTGCGTTATGCCTCATACTTAATCCGGTGATGTGTGTGTGTGACTATTACATGCCAAGTTACAAAACACGCTACAAGCCACAAACTGAAATAAGTCTTTAAAATGTACATGTATTTTTACTAGGAACAAAAGAGATTGGGAAAATAATAAACTTTTATTATATCCTTTTTAATAACTCTGATCACGGTGATGGCATATATGTCAGTTTTACGCACATTTTTTTTTGTAATAGCTCTGCTCATTGGCGGTACTGTCCCTGATGGTAAGCACAGCACAATCCAAACACAACGGTGACCACCGAGAGATCTAAATCCATCTGCAGTCGCCGCCGTCATGTCGGCCCGCATTAATATCTCTTCACGTTACGCTTAAAGGACCGGATCTCGTAACAAGGAGGGAACACTACCCGGGAGATGGTTCCACAGCTTCACAGTACGACAAAGAAAGTCATAGAGAACTTTTTAGTTCGTACCGAGATGGAGGTTACAGTAAAGCTGTGACTCTGAAGCCCAGATGCCACATGCATCACTATGCGGGTCAAGACAATAAATCCGTTGGAACCACAACAAAACGATATTTTTCATAATTTTTCAAAATTTGTTATTGTTATATTAAACGATTAGTACTGTGGTATTTTGCACTATAAATTAAAGTTGTTTTTAATTTTTTAATAAGAAATATAAGAATTCGTAATTTGGCAGACGAGTCTCCGTGGCCTAATGGAAAGGAAATAAATGCGTTATTAACGTTGCGGTGTACCACTAGGTACACATTGCCCATAGGGGCGTGAATGCATCTGTTTCATTAGTTGCAATTGTTTATTCTGATTGACCTTGATTGACTGGAAATAAGAAATACATGTGAAATGATTTAAAAAAATCCTTAATAATTTCAATTAATACTTTTTCCTTTATTTATTTTTATCCCTGCAGATTCTTTGTAAGCAAATTATTGACAAAAAATTATAATATAAATTATTATTTATTAACATTAACTATTACATTTAAAATATGAAATACAATTTATTAACTTATTATTATTGAGTGAGTGAACACAATAAGTTATTTTGATTACCTACTATAGAAATGGGTAAAGACGGATTTGGTTGACTGATACAAAAAAAAAATCAAGATTTGTGATTATTGGTAGTATAGGTTGACAATTAACATGAATGAGGGAGGGACCTATTAGTCAGGTAGTGTATATGATATATTATTATGATACGACACACTCTACTGACTTTAGTCTTATAATATGTAATTAATATGGCAAAAAAAGAAACCAAATAGTTATTGCTAAAATTTAATGAATATTTTATTAATTTCGCGATTAATTAGTTATGTACCTACTGTTTTTTTTTTCTTTTTAATTGTTGATTGTTATGCTGTATATCCTAAAGTACATAGGTACAGAAAACCACTTGGATATAATGACCATTAAAAGCAAACGCACACAAACGCGTAAATACGAGAATCTCGGATCAAGTCGGTCGATCGCTAGTACGGAGTGTCCGCGTTTTTCCGCATACCTGTTTTGTGTACGATTGCGACGCTACGTTCTAAACTCACAATGAATAAACAACCTTATCGAAATGTTGCTTACTTTATTTTTTTATAACACTTCATTCAATTGAAAGAGTTCACGTTTTTTAACCAATGTATTTAAATAATCATTATATTTATAAGAAAAAAATTCAACAATTTACAACTACCTCATTGGCCTAGTGGTGGTAAGGTCGAGTAAAGAGTGTTGGGTTTTTCTATGAAACTCTTAGTAGCAGCTCGGAGTTTCGCTTTGTGCCCGATTAATGGCAATAGGCTCATCCCCTATTTCATGGGACCTAAAGCCAGGCGAACTGTGGGTATACATAAGTAGGTACACCTGTGCCTAACCCATCAGGGAATACAGAGGTGTGATGGTAGGTATCTTTATGTATTTATGTTTAAACAATTTAATCGTTGAATTCCACTCGGCTAGGCACCGTTTAGGAAGCTACGTAACATCTTCTCGTCCAAGATACCGCAGTGTCACATAAAGACTTTGAACAGTGTGGGTTACCAGTGAAATGGTGCTGAAATGTTGTCGCTAAATATGGGCGTCATAAGAAAGCACAAGGGTAATGGAGAGCGCTATGCTCGGAGTTTATCTGCGTGATTCAGGATCTGAAATGACATCCGCAGAAGAATCAAAGTCGCCGACATAGCCAGATTTAAGTGTCTGTGAGCGGGGCACTTAGCTCGTAGAACGGATTGCCGATGGGGTCTAAAAGTACTAAAAGACGCAGCGTGAGCAAACCCGTAACAAGGTAGACCGACGATCTGATAAAGGTTGCGCGATGCTGATGGATGCTGGCAGCGCAAAAACCGGTCCTTGTGGCGATTTTTTGGGGCGGTCTATGTCCAGCTGTGAACTTTTCGTCTAATATAATGATGATGGTGAAATAATTTATAATAAATGTTTTTCATTTAAATACACAAATGGAAATTTCCATTAAAATATTTTAGATCCCAACCTTACTGCTACTGTACAGTCCAGCGTATGTAACTAAATTCGGAAAATAATGTTACATAAAAAAATATTAATAATAATTTCATTTGTAACTTATCATTTGGGGGGCGTCTTACCTAATAAAATACTGTAATATCTCATTAAGGGACAAAACTGAAAAAATACGAAAATATCGTTAGTGCATATTATTTAGTTTTAGCATAATACATTATTTTGTAATGTTCGTTTTAGTTTTACTCGATACGCGTGCAAACGTTGCGTGTCAGTTTAGTGTTAAAGATATTTTTGTATGAATATATTAGAATAATTAGGAACATATCAATAGTTTCATGAAGCACGCGCTGCCACGGACTCGTAACTAACTTATGTATTTACGTGTGAATCGAAATATACAACGTAAACCTTTTAGAGAAATCGACCTTCACTTCGACACTGAACAATATTACGCTAGCAGTGAGAGTTATAAACCGAAGGACGTTTACTTTTACCAGGGTCATTACTTCGAAGTTTTATCAGGATTATATGGTTTTAGGCAAATGTCAGAAAGGTGACGCAACATGGCGTTTTTCATAAGAAGTAAAAAAAAACTTCGTTGCATTTAAATCAACAATAATTTAAATTATCTATATTATTTTATTAAATCTGTGGTTAAGTCTGTACATGCCATTATTTTTCAAATTTCCTTATAAGACATTAAGTACTAATAGTATAAAGCTAAAAAGTTTGTTTGTTTGAACTTCTTAATCACTGGAACTAGTAGTTCATTTATGGTGGAGTGTTGGTAGCATAAATGTAACACGTCTTCCGAGTGAAACCGTGGCGAACAGCTAGACTTTTATAAATAGATTTATTTGCGATGAAATTTTGTACATTGAAGTATATATCATTCCTCAACTGATAGTATATATGAATCGTCAAGAATATGGTTACCAACTTCATTGAAGCCGACTTAAATACCGAAAGAGTTTTATTATATACACCCATGCTCTAGAGTTCTAGACTGTATATGCTGACACAATAGAGGTACGAAAGAGACTGTTTGGAAAACTAGCTCCACCACCAGACTATGTAGAATCCACAGAGGAGTTACCATTTGAAAATAATTGAACCGACTTCGAACTCAAGTGGGTCGCAAGTAGATTCTGGTTAAATCAACAAAACGAAGCCCTAAGTGACTGCGGTGACACCCAAACCATGCTACATGTCCTATCGTGCCCTCTTTGTCCCTATTCCTGCACATTAGCTGATCTATCGGTAGCCTCGTTAAACGTTCAGAAGGTGGCCGAAGACTGGTCAAATTCAATTTAAAACAATCATCGAAACGAAAAGAGGTAGTCAAGAATACGAGGAAAAATAAAATTAAGAGACAAAAATAATTATTGCGTAATTGACGCGTTTTTGGCGACGCTAGTTATCTATACAGTTAATAAAATTGAAGTGACTGTTTATAAAGTACAAATACATATGAAAATATACGATACCTATAAATTTTCTTTTTTTTTTTTAATATATTGCCTGTCCGTATGTCGGTTTGTTCCGGGTATTCTTCGACAGTTGGACGTTTTCAGGAGTAAATTAAGCTATTTTTATTTTAGCAAAGATTACGGTTTCGCGCAAATAAAAAAAAACTGGTTATGGTGAATGAATTTGGGCGCTTAAATGGCTTACGCTTTGTAAATCATAAGAGATATAGCAAATTAATGTACTTCATAATTGTAGACATTGAAAGACGTATAAAATATTTAGCGAGAGTATATGTCTATATTCTAAGGAACACTCACAATAAGCATTTTTGTCTTTAAAATAACCGGGAGAGGGGGAACAATAATCGCGCGTGTGCCCGATCGATGGCATTCTGTTTTCCACATGAACGAAGCCGTAGGTACAGCTAGTATAATATAAGTTCGTACATTTCAACCATTCTTGGTTGGTACATAAGAAGCATTAAGAATTCCTACAAAAAGTCGAAACACGTTACGGCTTCTCTGGAAATTATGAATTATGTAGACGTATTATTATGTAAAATAAAATCAGAGGTACATATATATACTTAGTTACTTAAGTCTTATTAGTTTCGAGACTCACTGTTATTTGCTTTGTTATTATATTGTAATTTTGAAGAACATATCAATCTTACTTAACAAGTTAGGAAATTACTGCCCCCTTGCTAAATCCAAGATCTCCAGTCTTTTTACATTTGAATAGACTTCAAGCACGAATGATTACCAGAGTCCCTCCAACAAACATCTTTTTAATCTAGGTGTTGCTGAAAGCCCCCTGTGCCGAGCGTGGATTGGAGTAGAAGTGACAGCCAAACACGTACTTTTGGAGTGCAGAGAATTGGCCTAATACCGGGTTAAAGACGCCAAGGGCTCGTTCAGAGGTCTTTAACAACATCGGGCGACTACTAGAAGATTTGGGTGGGCACGATTAAAGTCGACCAGTGTCACGCAAACGGGCCCACATGGACGTCGAGATGCGGAAATTATGTCTGCGTAAACCTGATAGATCTTACTTGATCAATGTATTAAGCTTTTGTAATATATTATGTTTTAGGACCGAGTACTGAAAATCACTAGTCAGATAATGGACCAGGTGCTCGGCGATGAAAGAGTGGCGCGCGGTTTCCGGGTCAAGTTCCCGGAGGATGTCCTGCAGGATAATCTAGCCGGGCAGCTCTGGTTCGGTGCCGAGGTATGTATTTTAAAACTAGTTTATATTCACGCAACTCAGGTACAAGGTACAAGTACTCTGTGTAAATCGTTGACGTAATTGATTTCGAATCATTGCGTTCTTTATTTCCTATGACGTCATTAGTAATTAATTACGTTAAAAGTATGCGTAGAATATTGAAATTTACTATTACATTCGTGTATGTATTATTTCAGTCTATATTAATGTTTAAATGATTTTATACTACACTAGCAGTGCCCCCCGCTCCGCACGCGTTTGTTATGCAATAATGATTTTTGTTTCGTAATCTTTTACGTTTACTCATATTTTACACATTAAAATAATATTATTGATAATTTTAAAAGCCTATCATTGCGCAATGGCAATCTGATCTGTTGCTCTGATCTGTTGTTGTTGTTGATCTGTTGACTTCTTGTGTACGAAATTTCATAAAAATCGGTAAAACCGTTTCCGAGGTAAATCAAGACACAGTTTTTAAAATTTTGTGATAGTAAAATGGCGATATATTTCGCGTAAATAATTTATTCCTATTCAAACAAATTCACAAGATGAACAGTAAGTATGTACAATTGAATTGTACCTATTAGTTTTTCTTCAATTACCACATTATCGGTCAGACCTACTCAGTGGCTCTTGATTCTATGCGACTCAGTTATTCGAAATATTTATACGGGATAAGGTTACGGTTTCGTTTTTTTTTATTATTTCGGATATCCGATAGATTCGATTTATAATCGTTTACGGGAGTTCGTTAGCGGTCCTGATGCGAAGCAGTGCGTGAGCTCGTTGTACCTCGTTAACTTTTTTCCACTAGGCTTGGCGTGCTTCCATCTTGGGCTACATAGTCATCTAAGTGCAGCTTCCAGAATATACCTAAGTCTTACAATCGTATATACATAGTTTATTGGTCTTGTTTTATTAAAATTATAGCCTAAGGGTAGGTGTCCACTGGACTAGTGCATAACATAACCGTAACCGTAACAACATATGTAAAAAAATTAATTTGTATGAATTAGTATAAAACTATGCTCACTAGATCATTCCGTCACCGAACAAGACCGTAGCGTATCGTGACCGTACCGGTAGCGAATTTTCGACGAGAATATATTACATATGCCGCATGCCGTTACTGTTCGTGTATAACACACGACGTTGCCGAACAGTGGTGTTCTGACCGCGGTGTTCTTGTCGGTGTCGAGCGTCCAAAATCATTGCAATCATTACGTGTTGTCTAACACATAATTTTATAATAGCTATACCTATTTGATTATTGACAAGGTAATTGAAAATTTATTAAACCCCCGACACGTTTAACCTATTCATTGAGGCCATTTCAATGAGCCCAAACACGATATCTCTGCTGCAAGTTGATGAGGAGTTAGGTATCCTATAGATTCCAGATAAAACTGCAGAATCAGGTTAAAGATTTTTTAATGTCATTGAAGTAACAGAATACCAAATCTCGACTCAATCAGACCTGTTGAAGATGCTCACAGAGAGGAGCTGGTAATCTTCAACCGGGCGAACAGATTTTCTTGAATTATAGCTAAGAACGCTCTCGATTAAGTCACATTTCAAATAAAAAAAGTAGATCAAAATCGGATCAGCCCTTTGTGAGCTACGATGCCACAGGCAGCAGACACACAAATACACCGATACGTACACATTATTATAAAACCCCTCTTTATGCGTTGGGGGTTTAAAAAAATTACAACTATTCTAAGATACACTGCTAAATACATGCACGCAACACTGATATGTTTTCGAAAATAATATATTCAGTGCTGCACGTTATTGAATGGATTCTGAACGGGTATAATACGCGTTACGTACGAGCATAATACGCGTCGTATATGGGCCCATAGAACATTATCGATCCGTTGCATTGGGTATAGCGTGGTTTCATTCGTGCCTGATATGTTCATAACACGGTCACAATATGCGCCGATCCAGTGTGCACCGATCTTTATTTCAATGTCGTTAGGTTCCTGTTTCTATGCTTCTAGTATTTGACATGTTAATTTTGCATATTAATTCTAGTTTGTTAATATCATATAATATTCAACTTAAAAAAGGCTTGCTTGAATTTTTTGCATTTTAATTCTAACAAAATATTTATTAGGGTCAGTAAATTAATGACTTGAGATCAATTCAACTTAAATAAATTTAAGGAAATTTTATTGAGCTTTTATATCTTCTATGTAACATAAATAAATAAAATGATAGAGGTTTGCCGTTATACGCGTATCACGCAAAAACTTATAGATTTTGATTAAAAAATTTTTTTTTGCAATTTAGAAGTCATAAAATCTTGAGGAAACTAGGTTTTTTATGAGTACTACGCGTTCAGCGGTGTGTTTTCTTCCCGTGGAGAAGAAGTGGGGATTATAATATTGGTATATGTCATAGAGTAATAAAGTCCGCTCACTGTACCTAGAGAGTGCAAAACTTGTTATAAGTATCGAAACAATGCGATTCATTTACGCGGGTGTAAGGAAGGGCACGGGGTAGGGCGTGGTTTGTCCCTTATCTCTAAAGTGATGTGCGTTGTCCGCCGGTACGGACATTGTATCGATGTATTCGTTGGTGTTAAAAATAACTTCGACTAATGTTTATTTTACTTGTTTATTATAATAATGATAACATAATTATCTTAACCACTAAATACATAATATATATAATATAATAACAAAAAGTTAAAACATTTTTCAAGAACCTTCAAATAAAATTAATTTATTGTAAGTCTGTCTCTTTTCCTAATATTTTCCGAGTATTTCTTTTCATTGGGAAGATTTTTACTTTAAATAAACTGTCTCTTAATTATTTCAGCACTTGAGATATTGATTCCGCTTAATATAATGGACATCGGTTTTGTTCATTAAATCTTTCTTTTTCAAGTCTTGAAGTAAATCCTCCATGCGAAATAATTTACGCTTCAAACGCCTTTGATGGCACTGTAGGCATTTTATTTTTAATTAACGTTGATGCGATATACGTTCCAGGCATTCTATACGTGATTTTAGTTTTTTTTTGCGAGGACAATCAATAATCATATCTGGTACAAAACTAGCAGTGACTTCAACATCCATTTCATTTTCATTTTCTTGTACAGTTTCCTCAATCTAAAATAAATACAATGAAAATTAAATTAAGTATAGTTTTATAGTGACACTAACCATGAACAATTAATGACAATATAAATTATAGAATATTTTTATAAAATTTTTCACATCAAGTTTTAATGTAGGTACTGCATTTGGTAATAAATATTGCCTTTTCTTGCTCAAATCAAAACATGATTCCTAAAAATGCTAAGAACATATTGTAGTTCGAGGCCCTGGAAACCATCCATCTTTACGAACTACATCTATCCATTTCTCTTTTGTCTTTGGGTCTTTAGGAAAGCTACAAGATCACAAAAATTCTCACTGAGTAAATTTCTAAAAATATATAAGTAAATAAATTATATTCATACTAATTCAAATAACTTAAATATTATATATTATCATTACAATATCGAAAACATTATATTAGGTACTAAATATTGTGATAGGACAAATTAATATTCTTTACTAATGAATATTTAGAAAGAAATTATATTTAGAATCATACTTAAAAGAAACAATATTAATTAAATAAGGTAGGACCTAGTCTATATTCATAAAATGCGGTAATAGTCACTCGATACAATCAAGAGTAGGCACAATACTACAGCGTCTTGAGTAAACTGAACTGCCATGGCGGCGTGTCATGTAATTAATAATTATTTTGACGCAAAATAATATTCCATCAGTACTTACACATGAAAAGAGATACCACTGGATTTCAGGTTTTTCTTTCTATAATGGTTTTTACAAGTTTTCACTGCACAATTAGACATTTTGCTTCGTAAAAGTATTATTTTGTCAGAGATAAGCACTGGACGAAACGCGTGAACAGACTGAGCGTAGCTACAGGCGTCGGGGAAGACATACATGAAAAATTCATGTATAGGTGGTAAGACAGGCGAGACCGTTGTTCTGGTTCTATACTCTAACACGCCGAGTTCATAATTCTATGGTAAATGTACTATTAACGCGAACGAAATCGCGGGTGGTTGCTAGTAAATATTATTGATGTTTATTTTCTACCCGCCACTTTGTTTGCGTGGACTCCGAATTGCGTTTTTACCGGAAAAAGTATAGTATATAAACTATCTGTGTGTCAAATTTCATCTAAATCAAATCAAACCAAATGAATTTCAAATATGAATTTACTTCTTTATGTATTGTAAGATTTTTAATTAATTGCATGCCAGTATAAAATAAGTATTGCTTACTGAAACCCATATCATTAATCTAAATAAACTGTTTGTAATGTACTATGGTCGCTAATAATAAACCATTCATATTTACATTATCAGTAGAATATATAGACAATGAAGATGAAAACAGTTTTGAAATTATACATAGGTACATGGACAAACAACTAGTTTAAATAGACAAATAAATAATACTTAATTTTAAAATGTATTGTTATATTCCAGTGCCTCGCGGCCGGTTCGTCTATAATGAATCGCGAGGAAGAGTCGGCAGCGATGCGTCCATTAGCGAAAGCGTTGACAAGGAGCCTCGAGGCCGTCAGGTCGTTGCTCAGGGAGCAATGTCTTAGACCGCGGGAGCTCGCGCTGTCACAGCACGACGATATTCTGCATGAGAGCCTTCGAATATTCGACAGGTATATATCATGTTGTATCCCTATTGGTGGACTTAACAGCAGCAGCGAGAGGATTTTCAAAAGAGAAGCCCACCCAATGAGTTTGTCGGTGATTGTGTCGCACTATAGAAGAGTACCTAAATGTAATTCGACAAATTATGCAAATGGTGGGATAAAATAAATTTTATACTATCGTATACCACGTATCGTATACAACTTCATCAATTATACAACTATATAAATATATATTACAAGGTTTATTAAAAAAAAGTCACGGTGTCGCGTAACAAATTGCAACTTGTTCAACACATATTGACAAAGCTTTGTTGTATTCATTGAACATCCATTTAATCGATTGTCATCTGCACTATCACTTAATCAATAATCAGTCTTAAACTATTGATAGTAATAATTAGCTAAATATTGAAAGGTAAGTAGGTACATAATATAGGGCTCCATTTAATGACTGAAACAAATAGTTGTGCGAATATTCTTTTTTTCGCTGTCTTCGCTCAGTCGCCTAAATACTATATACCTACAGTACTATGTAATAGTAATAAGTTTGTTCTTAATAAAACGATGGATACTATCGGATTTTCAAACAATCGATGTTTAATTAAACCTACTTTGTCTTACTTACGTAAATAGATAACTAGTATATTGGATTGCAGAGGGCTCCGGTTTAGACAGGGACCGGATTACCGAGGGGTCCATTGTACCCCTACCTATAAAGAATAAAAAAAAATGATGTGTTGTATTCAGATTGTTCGCCGAGTTTGAACTCTGTTACGTGAGCGCTATGGTGAATGTTAAAACGCCTCGCGAATTCGAAGCTCAACAGCTCATATGCGTTTTGTTCTCGGAGAGTCTTCGTCGAGCACTTAAACAAAGTCTACTTATTCAAGAACAGGTAACTTGCAAAATAATAATTATTAACTAAATATGTTGTGGTTAGATTCCCGCCCACGATTAAGCATAAACCGTACAATTTTTAATTAACTATAATACAACGCTAGCGCAAATCCCAATGTTTAAATTCAGGTCAAACGCCGAAACCATACCCTAAATAGAAACTAACTCAAATAAGGTGATGGTCGCTTTCTCGGATCCAGTGCATCGATGGCAACTGGTGTCTATAGTGTAGAATTAGGAGCAATGATGTTGAAACTGGCAAATCATAGCCTAACAGTTGATCTACACTACTATTGCTGGACGATAATGCATGACCTTATACTGCATAAGGAACCTTTTTGAACGATACAGGAGTTGCAGTTAGAAACATTCCAACATTCTCCATACTTAGCTCCAACTGACTACCATTTTTCCCTTAGCTTGGATAATTTCTTCTCTTACAAGGGGAAAAAATTAGTTCGCAAGAAACAGCATATAATACCGCTATAAACTTTAATCTGTCTCTTACTGCAGGGTTCTGTCGTGAAGGCATTAATAATCTTCCTATAATATGACAGATATGGGTGAATAAGTTCTTCATTTATTAAAAAAAAATCTTTCAATTTTTTCTATAACAAATCGTAATTTCATACTTAAACCCCAAAATTTTAGTTAAAACACGGATTGCGAAAACTGCATATCGGCGAGCCGAAAATATGAAATCATCATATTATTTTTTAAGGTGGACTCTTACGATCCGGCGCTCATGTTCGCTGTCCCTCGACTCGCCATAGTGAATGGCCTGCTGATATACTCCAGCGGCCCCTTGAGCATAGACAAATCACCAGGTAATCTAAACTATCTTGTCCTATTTTTTAACCAAGTGTACCGGTAAAAACGCAAACAGCATGATTAGAGGATCTGTTAATAAGGGACCCAAGATAACACTGCAGTCACAAATTTTGACATCAAAAAAGTATTCTTCACAAAAGAGGCCCAAAAATTTACCCTTGTGGGACACCAGATAGTGTTCTAAATGATAATTGATACCTCTCGATAATAACAGCTGATTGACGATTTGCTAAGTAAGAAGAAAGCCACTAACGATATTCCGCCTTTGAAATTTTTTTTTATTAGGAGACTCTTGGTTCAAAGCGCTCTATCAAAAGCCTAGAGATAAAGATAAAGAGAAGTCAATAATATTTGATCTACTTGCACACCGCTATTATTAGAGTTATAATTTCTAACTATTTTTTTTAATATTTAACTATTTAATACATGGTGGTATTGCAGAGGAAATGTCTGACATGTTTCGACCGTTTCGTACGTTACTGCATAAGATCAGGTCGCTGCTGTGGACCCTCGACCGGCGCGAACTGTTGGCTCTCGAAAGATTGCTCTGCACCAACGAAGACTTGTCCAATATCGCCACTCTTCAATTGCAAACAGGTAAATTATATAATCGAGCCGACTCCTTTATCAAATATTCGGCGATTTCAATAGAGATGCTGTTAGTTATTAAATGTTACTTAAAAATGTTTTTATTTTATATTATTGAAACATACCTTAGAGCTATATGCAAATAAAAAAAAAAATTGATAATTATCATTACTCCATATTATCGGTATTTTTAGTATTTTAAACAAGCTAAATATGTCTGTAAACTGATATGTAAATCATATGATGATGATTGTTCCGACCGATTTCGGCCATGGCGACCACTTCGACTCTTAGTCCGAGAAATGGTGCTGGTGCGCTCGAAGATGGCTTATGTAGCCTATCTTCGCGGCGAAACTCCGTGTTATGGCAGCAGGTTGGCGAGACTTTACCTGGTCGCGTTTGGTATCAAGGACAGCTTTACGCTAAACCTCGAACTCGCGTACATGGCTGTTCACCATCCTGCGCCATAACGACCGCTGTGCTGCCAAACGTTCCCAATGAGAAGGCTCTATGTTGCATCTCTTCATGTGTCGCTTTTGGACATCCTTGTACCGGAGAAGGGGATCGCCATGATTCCGCTTGCCCTCCTCCAGTTCGGAGTAGAGGATGCGCTTTGCCACTCTTTCCTCTGCCATGCGAGATACGTGACTGCACCACCGAAGCTGTCGCCGCATTAAATAGGCGTCAATCGCACCAACATTGGCTCGTCGTCGTAAATCATAATAGAAATACATAACATATGAAATAAATATATCAGATATATCAACATTTCCCTATTATAATTCTACAGAATCTAAAAATAAGTACCACAATCTTTTCTTTGTAACCTTTTCGGGTACTGCGTGAGTTACCGGCCTTCAAAAAGAGACGTTCGGCTGGCAATGATGTCGCTACTATAGGGTCTTTTATGAGTCTGGACAAGATTCTCGCATAGGAAAAATAGGTGGGCGATTATGAATGTTTTACATAATCGAGTTATTTTGGTGATGAGTGGTCATTCATAATCGAGCCCTATAAGTATACTCAGAGGTTAGTGATTATGAATGATGACTGAATTGATATATATACTTATTAAAAATGTAGAGTAGGAAGCTAAAAAATGATCGCGCAGTGGTCAACAAAGTTCTTCATATAAACCAATTACCAAAAAAAAAAGGTCTTCTGGTCGTAATAATTACTAATTCTATCAAATTATTGATTGATTTTCGATTATGAATGATCACTCATTATTGAAATTTCTACTAATATTAGTAATTACTAATGGCTATATACTATTATATACTTAATTATTTAATACATTAGTAATTAAATTAAATTGGTAGTAATTATACTAAATAACTAATTACTAGGTTATTACATTAGTATATCTCATAATCGCCCACCACTAAATTTTAGTTTGACATGTAATTCGATATTTCATTGTAACCTTAGTCACATATACATACTACTTGATAATACGTTGTGTAGTGTACGGTGTTGTGTTGTGGTTTTTTGTTGTACTTGTAATATTTATTAAATAGGTTTTGTAATATGATTTCGCTATTACAAGATAGTAAATATACTACAACACCGACCGTCCACAATGAACGGTCGCCGTCGCCAAGTATCGCTGGATATAAACTGACAGAAGTCAAGGTGCCTTAATAATGAGTGTTAAAAAAATATAAACTACACCAAATTGTCAGTAGGTCACATTTGCAATCCTCTGATTAGAGATTTACGCCACTCGTCAGGTCATGCGGGTTTACAAAGATATTACCGATATTGACTTTTTAAAGTGGTGAATAATTAAAAAAAAAAACTTTACAGCAACTGAAACAGCCGATGATGCGTCTTGCCCGTATCCAGATATAGGAGAGTTTGTTTCGAGATTTTATGAGGATCATGCACATTGCAAAGATCTCTACACTACTCAGAGGTAAGATTATGTACAATTGTAGTAATAATAATAATTTCTTACGAATATATTCAGTGTGAATAAATAATTTGTTATTTCTGAAATTCCTGATTGAAATCGTCATTATTATAAAAAGAACTAGTATCCACGCTTAAGTTGCTTCCTTCCTCGGAAGTTTAGGTATATGTAGAGTATATTCCGATCTATAGTTATCAAATTTTCTATGTTAATTTGAGAAATGTAGTAAGTGAACAATAAAACAAAAATAGGTGATATTATCGTACAAGTTCGTGCGCGACCGTCATGTTTTCGACTGACGTTAGCGGGGGCGAGGTACCTATTACTGACGACAACGGGGACGGGTAATATAGCGGGGAAGGGAAACGTGTGCAATTCGTAGGCGCGCAGTCACAGTACACTAAAGTAAGCAGTAAATAAAGTCTTTATATAAACGGCCGAAACGATTTTTTTTTTATTTTACTGCTTTTAATTCTATATAGGTGAAACGTTTGGCCACAATCTCAACTAATGTTAAGTAACAATGTGGTCCAAGATGGTAACACCTAAGCTTTAGTTGTTCTTTAAGCTTAACTTGAGTGTGAAAGCTACTAGTCAGGTGGGTATTAGAAAATACCATACCAGCGTGCAATGTTTTCCTCTAGTGAAAGTTCAAGCTCAATGCAGGGATTCGAACTCGCGTCGATCGACACGGTGTCCGTACACGCTACCGCTGAGCCAGCATTGATTATTATATTGTTACAGTTCAACTGAGCCAACTATAACGGACGCCGACTATTTGCCTGATAATATAGAAGTTATGACTCCGATAATCGATGGACTGAGACGGCTCGCTAACGACTCTGAAGATACAGAGGAACATGAATCAGACATAGAAACGAAACGTGACCGGCACTGTTCAATCGATACCACAAGCACTGACAAATCATTCCAAACTAATGATTGCATCGATAGATCGAGAAAGACGAGCAAAACGGAGAACAACGACCTCTCATCGTTAAGGAATCTGTCGACAAACGGTCTAATGATGTTCGATCCTTTGGTAATAAACGCCGCGGCATCGACTTCTGCTGATGCAAATCGATTGATACCTGATCAAGATTTAGTCACGTCACTAAACGAGCAAGTGACTGAGATCGCGGATAGATTATCAACGATAGCGGCCAACGATGTCGATGTATTCGATCAAAAGCATTCGTACTCAACGAATGATGTCACAACACTAGCCGAGGATGAAACGTTCGGATTCTCGGGACCGAGGAATGAGCAGCTCAGTTGCATGCCATCTACTAGTCACGGATATTTAATACCGAACGCGATAAGTCACGAACCGGCAGTTCTGTCTTCATTATCTCATAATAACTCTACTGTTTTCAACCAAAATGAAGAAGGAAACGATATATCCGGCACAATACTAAACAATGATCTCCCATTAATAATTCCTGATAATATTGACGCTGAAATTGTAAATACTAATATATCGATAGCTAACGCTAATTTAACTTTAATATTGAATGATCAGTACAGACACACAGATGTCGTCGTAGATGACAATACAAGTTTCCATTCGGCTAAGATGGCTTTAGATAGAGAAGACGATAGAGTTAAATTCATGTTAGGTTATGAGAGTGATCACGAATCGCCTGCTGATTCCGGAGTTAGTACAGAGAGCACCAGTTTAGATAGATCTCCGGACACTGATCAGAATAAGGAAGTAAAAAGGAATCATTTCAAACAACAGAACAGCGTAGTGACGAGCATCGAAGAAAACAATACAATAGAAAGTTCCTTTAAAGACGCTGTAAATATGAATTATGTTGAAGAAGGAACTCAGAAGAATGAAGCGAGCTCATCAAATATAGACGATGTTAGATTAAATTCTGAAGAACCTGTAAGGGAAAATAATGTAAATAGTGAAGCGATGAGGGTGTTACAAGAATGGGGAGCAAATGCAACCCAGGAGGAATATCGGACGATAGATGAAGTGATCACAGAGTTACGAAGGCATAGAGAGAGCGATAGGAAAATTACTTCTGTGGTTGATGAAAATGAAGGGGGACAATCACAGAGCAATTCTAGAGTGAAAAAAAGTAGAAAGGTTGTTAAAACCAAAAGGAAGAAAAGTAAAATGTGGTCGCCTGGTGTTGTTATATTAGATAATCGGTCAATGCAGAATCCGAGCCCGCTGAGATTGAATCTGGACCATTTTGTTGACGAAAGGTAAAATCTTATTTATTACTTACTGATTTCATACGCCATTAAGAGAAAATACCAATTTGTAATGCTAATTGCAATTTGGAAATATAAGATTTAATAAATTGAATATAAATTGAAAGTCAATACAGAAATCTTTTTTATAATAATGAGTTGTCATTTAGTTTAAGTACTTTTGTACAAATCATTTATAAATAATGTGTACACAGTTGTGATATGATGTTTATAGTTTTATTTTATTATCTATACTAATATTATAAAGCTGAAGAGTTTGTTTGGTTGAACGCGCTTATCTCAGCAAATACAGGTTGGAATGGAAAAATTATTTTAGTGTTCGATAGCTTATTTATTGAGGACTATCTATATAACATCACGCTAGGACCAGTAGGAGCGGAGCGGAAAAATGTTGCATAAACAGGGAAAATTTATTCCTTTTAAAAGTTTCCATTGCGTGCGCTTCGTAAATGGTTAAGGTAACGCAACAATAATGTGTGACGGAATTGTTTCTCTTAAAAAGTTCTAAAAAAAGTCTGCGATAGCATATGTCTCTCTTTTAAGGTTGACGCAATGTAATCTTTCTTATGGTACTTAATAAAATTTGTTCTAAAATAATGTATTATTTGCGAAGGTGTTTTTATAAACATGGTATTAATCCTTATCGAAATAAATACGTTATTCATCACAAGTATATTTGATTTCAATGAATATCTTAGGAGATATCACAGTTTTAAAATAACCTAGCAGCAAAAAAATAATCAAGTACCGCGCGTACATTTTAGCGGAATGATGTGGCAGGAGGGCATCATCATCATCATTTCAGCCGCAGGACGTCCACTGCTGAACATAGGCCTCCCCCATAGATCTTCAGAGCGACCGATCTTGTGCGGCCTGCACCTATAAATTGTATTGTAGGTGCCTACGACAATTGTTATTTGTCTCTACCTACGTCCCGTTCTCTCTAACCCTCTCTATCTCTCTCTTATGTGCCGCAGACGAAGTTGCGCGGGTTAGCTAATATAAAATAAAAACATTACCTGAAAATAGTTGTCCCGTTCTCTCTTAACTCTCTTATGTGACGTTGACAAAGTTGCGCGGGTCAGTTAATTACAAATAAAAACATTACCTGAAAATAGTTAACATTTCCATTCTGTATTCACAATCTCGCTCAAGAGAAGGTTGCTAATACAAAACGACCAGTGGGTCGCCCTAAACTGCGCTTTAAAGATAGTGTGGGCCGAGACCCTTATAATTTCGACCCGAATTGGTGGGAGAGAGAGGCAATGTCTGGCGGACAATGACTTGCCGATGGCGTTGTTGTTCACGATCATACGTGGTTTGAATTTCGCTGTCATAGGTCTCTAGCTTCGGCATCAATGTTATGTGGCCAATCCCCTGAATATTCTAATAACTCAGTTTCTCTGTACTGGATGCGGACGTAACTGCCGCTCTCGCATCGGCCTGTTTAGTCACGTGCTTAAGTGCCGTATTCAGTCAACGGATGCTATATAAATAATCTTTTATTTAGATTATGTAAAGCCAAGAAGATTCTGTGCATTTATTTAGACACATCTTGTGTAAATTTGAAATCTCCATTCTGTATTAATACACAACCTGTGTAATTTGAAGTCGCCACCTGTATATTTATCACGACTTGTGTAAAGAAGTCATAATTAAAATGAATAAATGTATAGAAAAAAGGATAGAAACTAAAACTTTAAGTTTAAAATGTAATTAAATTAACAAGAACCTTATAAATAATTACAATGAATGAATTATTGAATTAGATAGATTTTTATAATTTCTCTGTTATAGCAGTACGTCATGTGGCGATTCTGAATGTGCGGATGACGAGCAGATAGCGCTCGCACTTCAGGCGCAAGAGTTCGCCGCGAGACAACAGGCCAGGGGGAAGTTCAAGTGTGTAATCTCTATGTATAACTTCTCACGGGGCCGTTCAAATAATATGTCACACAAAAATTGTATTTTTTAGACTCCTTCCCTCACATTGTCACGCTGTCACATTTTTTGCGACCGGGGGTCAATATTGCGTCACGAATGATAGATCCTCCTCCTGAACCCCCATATTGTTTGATGAGTTATGTACCTTACGTTTCCTGAGAGATCCCCCCATCCCCTTGTCACATCTCACATTAAGCGACAAACCCTCGGCCCTATAAGTGTGAACGTATTTTATGAACGGCCCGTAACTGTTTTTTTTTTGTGGCAATGCCAGATCTCATAATTCTTAGTCAAAATAAATGATTTATTAAGTGATAAATTCAAAATCAGTTGCAAAATGTAGAACAAACGGATAGTCAAGGAAGGGAGATAATAAAAACGTGTTAAAAGAAGAAACTTTCTTGGTTACTCAATACAACTCGCAATGGCGCAGCGACTCAAAGTGGATCTTGGCCTTCTACATTAAAACGACGCCATTTCTGTCTACATTGCGCCGTCTCCCACCACTCATCCGCTTTGGGTTCTCATAGATCTTTTTTAACAGCGTCGAAACGGCTGTACCTGGGACGTCCAATTATTTGGCCCAGATACGCTTTATTGGTCGCTCGATCCACTTCCATTCTCTCATTATGACCGAGCCACCGAAGACTGTGCGCTTTAATCTCGCCGATAATTTTTGGCTCGTCTATTATTTCTTCGAATTCCAAGTTTTTGTGGATCCTCCATGTCCCATCTCTCTTTGTTGGTCCCAAGTATTTTTCGTTCTGTTCGCAGTAGTTTCACTCCTCATAGATAATCAGTTTTCTTTTGTACACTACCTTGGCATAATGATTGTACAGCCTGCACCCGATTGTAAGTGCAGTACAGTCCGCAAAGTCTCGGGTTAACTCTTGTGGGTTATAAATTCTCTTTCATTCGTTTACAGGTCTAGTGAAGATTTAATACATAGGCTGTTCGTTTGTATCGCGGGCGTGGCTGATCAACTACAGACGAATTTCGCGGCGGACCTGAGGAACATTCTCAAGTCCGTGTTCCTCATGAATCAGTCGCCCGACACGGACGACACTCCGGAACCGTCGCCAGAAAAGACTGAAGACAAACCGCCTACAATTGAATATGAAGCTACCGAGGACCAAGTCATACAAAATCGTACGTTACATTTTTTATTTATTTTACTGATCAGTGAAATAACTTTAATATACTTAGATATGAGCAAAAGTTCCATTTATATCGATGCACCGTAACGATACGAATCGCAACATGATGTATCGATACATCTATACATCGTAACGTTTTGTATCGATACATACGATATTTAAATTTTTTATAAGGTAATGTAGGTCATGGCTTCGATTCCCAGGCAGTGTAAAGTGTTTTTCTATAAAATTCTCAGTAGCGGCTCGGATTTTGGCTTTGTATCCGATTACGGGCAATAGGCTCGCCCCCTACTACATGGGACCTAAAAACATACCCGGCAAACTGGGTGTACATTAGTACACCTCTGTCTAACCCTTTGGGAATACAGGCGGGATGGTATGGTATGGTATGGTAATATAAGTTGGGTAATTTTCAAGTATATTTAGGTTTTAATAACGACGTAAATAACACATAACAATTTCCATTCGACAGCATTTAGACTACTTAATATAATAAATAATTTGGAGAGACTATGCGGGTTTATACAACTGCGGATCTCCGGAGGTGTATTCCTTGCTTGAGATAATAAGTTTTCAGAGGGCACTGATGTTGCAACAACTGATAAGTAATGTAGGACCAATTCACCTAGTTTGGGCCATACTGTTATCCTTAAGGGCCAAAGAAATATACGATTGTCTTTTCTGTCGAGTAGACCGTTCTATAATTATTTTTTTTTGTTCTGGCACGGCAAATTGACTGTTTTGTCTCTGATGGTAAGTACAGTACAATCCTAAGTCAACAGTGACCTTCGAGAGATCATAATCCATCGACGGTTGCCGCTGTCTTATCGGCCTGCATTGATTTAACTGCATATGCATAGGCTGACTTTTCACCACATGCATGGTGGTCGAGATCCAGTCGGGCAAAAGAACCTATCGCCATTTTTCTCGTTTATTGCTCAGCAGAGTGCACCATGCAGATTGGCTTGGCCGTCTCAGTGCTGAAGATGCAATTCGACACCTTACAACTCCTATTTTACACCTATCAACTACACAGTCATTATACAATTATAACTATCGAGTTTAGTGATGCTGTTAGCGACAAAAATACGAAACGATATGTATGACGAGGAAAATAATACATATCTCTATGTCTCGTATGGCGGTGTATCGATACTAAATAACGATATGTCGCATATCGTTGTATTGATATACGATTCGTGGATCGATGATGCGTATCGCCCATCTTTAAATGTACCTAATGGAAAAGTGCACATGCGTTTTCAAGAGAAAAAAACTAAAATTGGATATAATTTTGTTGCATTATCAATTCACACGGGATTATAAGTTTATTATTTTCGGATTTATTCCTCAAGTTATGTTAAAAGACCTCACTTCGTGCCTAATTTCAAGACTGTTGTAGACCTGCGGCAAGTACCCTATAGGTTTTCATAATCATTCCGTGAACAGTATTTCTACTATGAAGCGTTAATTGAAACTTGACTTTTTGAGATCATTATGAGGCCACATACCTTGGTCATCAGTATCATCATGTGAGCCAAAACTCGTTCACTGCCGACCCCACATACCCCAAAGATCGCCACAATGATCGGTCCCGTGCTGCTCGGACCCAGCGGCTTTCCGCTAACCTTCATCAGGTCGTCGGTCCACCTTGTGGCAGGTCTGCTCACGCTTCGCCTTCCGGTACGTGACCGCCACTCGAAAACTCTTCGGCCTCATCGGTCATCTGTCCTACGAGCTACGTGGCCCGCCCACCCACTGCCACTTAAGTCTAGCTATTCTTAAGGCTATGTCGGTGTCCTTAGTTTTCCTGCGGATCACCGCATTTGATTCGACCATGCAGAGAAATAGCTACCTACACCTTTGTATATGATATTATTTTCAATTTATCTTGTCTCTGTATTGTAGTTGATAACATTTCTGTATTTTACTTCTTAAGAATAAATTTTATATAAGAGCCCTGGCGAATAGTAATTTTATGAGAAGTGAAATTTATAAAAAAGCGTTATGCTTTCTGTGAAAAGGTCAAAATATCAGATTTATGCGCCATCTTGTAACTAGTGCAAGAATTATTTTACTCTTTTGATTACATTTGTTGAAAGATGGCGCGATTTATATTATTATTATGATTTTATATTTATTCAATAACAATCGTACTTAAGGAGGAAACTCCAGTCGTACGTCGAAGCTGACACAAACACGCGCGTTCACACGCACACACACAAACACACGTGCGCGCTTTCACATGCGAGTTCACACGATCACACGCACACACACAACAGACACACGCGCGCTCTCGTGCCCACGCCCACACTCGTTTCTTTGTCTATGACACGTTGCGTTGCAGACGGTATTAATATAAGTACTAGATGTATATTTGTACTTCACTCTTGTTTTATGGTATTTTTGAATATAATATATGGAACTCAATATAGACAGACACAATGAAAGCCATGTTGCAAAAACCCATACACTAATTTTTAAACTTTTTTATAAACATCCACAAACCATAGACTATTATAAAACTACAGAGTGCATTTACCTATTCGCAACAGACAGCTCGTTCGACAGCGTCTATTCGGCGGAGGAAGTGTATGCGGACTGTGCGTCCGATTCGACGTCGTCCGAGACGAGTGGCCGGTTGTCGCGCAGGGACGCGGTGAACGCGAACACGCCTCCCCCTGAGGAGCAGCGTGAGCCTACTCGCGGTGACGTCACCAGCAAGCCTCTCGATAATGTCAACCTACAGGCGTCTGTCTCGACGGGGGATCTCACATACAGGTATTTGTAAAGGGTATTAGAATCGATTGAATAATGCAACCCCATATCTCTCTTAATTCTTCATTGACGTCATTTTAAAACATATTTCCCGTAATAGGCAACTAGATAACTAAAGATAAAGAGTTAATTATGGATTTATAACGCTATAATAACTACTTTCTCAACTAAATTTTTTTTAAATGTTATTACAGTCTGGTTGCCTTTTGAAAAAGGCGTAGATAAGGTCTGCGCTGTAGATTTTCCGTGATAACGTCGGGATAAAATCTTAAAAAGTATTTCGTATTTCTCATTTCCTTTTCGATGCTGCCGTAGTTCTCGCATTTGATCGGCACTGGACATTTTAGATTTTTTAAATTCCTTTTGTTGCGAGTTTTCTTTTGATTTGCGTTTTCTATAAGTCCACGCATATTCATGAGTCATATGAGACGACATCTTAATTTTTTTTTGCAATTTTGAATTAAATACTGACTTTTATATATATTAGATATTAGCGGTGCCCGCGGCTCTGCTTACGTGAACTATAGAATGCCGGCGATATTGTGTAACTCCTCTTCCAACCTCAGCGGTAGCCCGCTGGTTATGTTGAAGATAAAATGCTTGTTTTTCATTTGCACAGAACACTAATTCCTTTTCTAAAATTAAAGTTAGTAGCCTAAGTTACTCCTTATGGCACCAGCTATGTACCACCAGTAGATGCCCCGTCAAAATCGGTCCAACCGCTTTGGAGATTACGCGAAAGAAAAAGAAAGTCCGACTTTAATATGCATTTATTGAAAGGTGTTATTTGACATTACAAACAGACACTTTATCTTTATGTATTTGCATAGATTGGAATGCTATCGGCTGAATATACAGTGAGTCTTATGCACAGGAGCTACCAACAGATCACCGATCTCTAATGAGAGTGTTTGTTGAACAGGGAAGAGCGCAGGAAACGGTACAGTGGAAGCGATGCCAGAGTGGATCCCGGACATAGCGGCTCCTACCTGCATGCGTTGCACGGCGCACTTCACCGCGTTCCGACGCCGACACCACTGCAGGAATTGCGGTACGTACAACCCTGGCAACTTCTTCCTAACCTGGCAATTAGTCCGGCATTTTTTTTTTTAAAGAATTTTAGTATTATAATATCAGATTTATTTCATTTTAAATTTTCACAGGTAAAGTGTTTTGTGCGTCGTGCAGCTCCAATTCCATCCCTCTGCCGCGATACGGGCAGATGAAACCGGTGCGCGTCTGTGACGAGTGTTTCCGCCACATCGCCACCAGCTTCGCCGTGTGAACCACCGGTGAAACATCTCCTCCTATCCAATCACCAATCCCACATACCCAGAGTGACAGTTGGATATAGTTCGCGTCCCGAGACGTGAGTACAGAACGGCATGTGGTAGCGGGCTGGTTCGCGCACGTGTACTTATTACGTATGCGTGTGACTGACCAATCGTTGATGAACGGCAACATAGTGGACCAATCAAAGTGCAGGTTTAACTGTGCTCACGATCTGTGACGGCTATTATACACTTTCAGTGCGTTTTCAATCCTTCCACAATAATTTAAATATTTCTGTTATCAGTTGATTTTTGTAAGTCTTCGTAATTGACTGCCCCCATACTTTAAACTATATCTCGTTTTTGGTTTTCATATGATTTTAATTTAACTTAAAGTAAAATTATTGAGAGAAGATATTTTCTTTCATAAAATAAATAGAGAATGGCTATAGGTTTTGTACTTTTCAACATGAATATCAATAAAATATGTTATTAACTTTCGTAATAGAAATTATCGAGATTTTTCTCAAACACTTGGTATAATAATAACTTTTGTCAAAATGATTATATACTAGACACCATAAGTCGGTATTAACACAGCTTTCAATCAGTGAAAAATTTTTTTAAATCGGATCTGTAGTTCCTAAGATTGTCTCCTACAAAAAATTCAAAAGCTAAAAAAAAAATACCTCTTTGTAATATTATAGTGTATCTATGGTGGATTACTATTGAAGTACACTGCGTTGGCAGATTTGCTTAAATTATAATTATTTATGATATTAATATGTATTCTCGAACATAACTCCAAAGCAGGTCACACACGCTACGGTCTACATGTACAGGAGTGCATGCGCAGGTAGACTTGAGGGTGTATTTAGAATAGAACAGCGCGGTTTTTTAAATGTGTGCAGTCTGCCGGCGCAAAATCTCAATTTTTTTTTTTTTTTTTTTTGTGATATCGTACGTTTAGTCTTTGTGTATGTGCATGTCCTCTAACCGTCCCATACACGTTAATGGAGTGTAGAAATAAAATGAAATAAGATATATTTTTGTGGGTTATTTTTATGAAAATAAAGAAGATTTCCGTAAATAACCTGTTTTTAGGTCGTCGAGTTACTAAGATGCGCAAGTTTCGTAACACGCGATGACCGTTTTCTCGGGTTCGTCTTTGAAGATAAGCTGACTATATCCCCTACTAAAATTGATCGATAGTCAATCGATTACTTCATGGTTTTTTTTCTTCATAAATCATCGATTAATATCGATTGTCCATAAACCGATGTTGTACCTATAGTGTACTGTTTTCACATAAGTGTCATTAGTTGATACCGTGAGAGTTTTGTGAAATGCACTGAAAGTGATAATAATAGTGTTTGTTATATTTTCGCTAACACAGTTATTTGTTGAAGCGTTTGAATGACATAAAAAAAATGCGTTTTAGTAATTTCATTTTTCAATCTCGTTTGGTTTTCTTATACGAACAGTTTTGTGTCGGATCGTGATGAAACTTATCCCTGCCTGACAGCCACCGCCCCCTCATGTTGAGAATCTGACGACCAAACATCTACAGGCAACAACTGCACTGGAGAGCCAGATCCCATCACTAGTCTTAGCGTTTTACTAGTCTTAGGTCTTTAGGTCTTTAGGTCTTAACATCAGATAGGATTCTGGGCAAACGCTAAACCCTAAGTAAGAAAATATGGTAACACGCCAAACCTAGTGGTGGACTGTATGTGCTTGGCGACAGATTTTCAACTCGAGTGTGGTAGCTAGCCAGGCGGGCATTAGAAAAAGCCCTAACGCAATGCTATGGTTTCATCACGATGTTTTCCTTAACTGAAAGGTCAAGCTAATAATTGTGGGGATCGAACTCATGTCGATCGACGCGGTGTCCGCACATGCTATCACTGAGCTAGCATCGTTTTGATTTGCTTAAAAAAAAAAACATAAACTTAAATCAAACGCTTCAACTCAACGCTCTATGTAATTGTGTCCAAATTTGAAGTTATGTAAACAATAATAAAAAAATGAACCAAATGACAGAACCTGGTCTTTTGGTTCCACATTCAATGAACCCCATTGTTGTCGAATATCGTATATAAAAAAAAATATCTTCGGTTTTTTTTTGTTATTACAAAATTACTACGTGATATCTTATAATGTGTTATTCCGAAACCGGTTTTTTATTAAAATAATCACTATACCTATTATTAGATACATTATGATAATAATAAAAAAAATTAAAATAAAAAAAATCGGTATTTTTTCCAATAACGACTGATAACGTTTTATAATTCTTAAGAATGTTCCAGAATTTTTTTTGTTAGGTAGCTCTCTAAAAATGTTATCATTGTTGCTACATTTTTTTCTATTACGCATTAAAAAAAGATCTATAATAAAAACGTAATTTGAGATATTATATTAATTATTGAAACAGAATATCACAGTTGTCGAACTATAGGCAGCCAGAGCAGGCGCGGATCTAGAGTTTATGTTTGGGTCATTTTATTTAATTCCCAGACATACATAATTATTATATAGCCTATGTCACTCACACAATTAAGACGAATCTAACGACACCTCATATGCTAAATACATATTGACATACATAGACTCGAAAAACACAACCCTCCTTTTTCGCAGTTGGGTAAAAATATATAGAATTTCCTACGATAATTAAAAAAAAATAGTTTCGAAGAATAATGGGCTCTAGAAACTCCTTAGATCCGCACCTGTGTTAGATATAGAAACAAAAAAAAAAAAATCTTTAGACACGAGTAGCGTCCATATCTGTTTCTTTTGTACCTTGTGTATAGCTGCCGTTTTGCTACATGTAAGAAAGAGACAGGTAATGGTAGACTTTATATATCGTACACAGAAAAACGATGTGTATTTTAGTGACGTTAAAATGTACTATAATTAAATATTCTATCTATATCAAAGTCATTTTGACTTTCTGCGCATTTCCATAATCTTTTTTCAAATTATTTTCCTACAAATGTGGCCTCGGAACCACACCTAAATGGAACGAGCAATTGTTTAGAATGCACTATTCAGTACGTACTACATTAATATCGTTGTAAAATTTTATTCTGGTTATATGTTCAATAATAATCCATCATTGACAAATAATTATTACATCAAGAAACGGTTCCGACAAAAAAAATTAATTTAATAATAATAAATTTCCGTTTATTTTCACAAATATAGATTTGTGAAAATAATGTTTAACCAATAAAATCATCAAGATTTGTCAGCATTTCAACTAAAAAAAAAAACATTTTAACGCTGGGTTAAATGAGGAAAATTATATTCGTAGATGACTAGAGATAAAACTATTTTTAAGACACCAAAAAAGATGTTTGTATTTTTAACTAACATTTTTACTTTTTAATGTTAACATCTGAATAAAAAAAATTAAATATTTACATTATATTCTTGGAATTACTAGAAATGGTTAAGTCATTGTAAAAGAAAGATTCCATACCTATTATATCAGACGGTGTTAGGATTAATGCCCGATCCACACGCTTACCGATTGCCATAAATATCAAACCTCTACAAACGTTTGGTTAAAATAGGTAAGCCAAACTACCACACGTTTGCGAGTGTTCTAGTGTGTTTTGGATGAGCAAGCATTACGAACGTCGACCTTGTATCGGGGTATATATAACAATTACTTTAACCTAATTTTTATCCGAATTCCAAAAAGGAGGAGGTTCTCAGTTCGAATGTATATATATTTTTATATTGTATTGTATAAAGAAACAAAATTAGACGAGGAAAAAAATGATAGGAAACGAAAAATTCGGCAACGAAGATAATTAATATAAATTTCATAGAAACCATACTATGTTTTTCTTACTTATTTATCGATTATTTACATATATCGTGCAAGCGATACTAACTCGACACAAACGTGTTGACGCATCGCAGGCGCTTGCCGCAAGCTCCTTTGATTTGTGCATCAATTATAGACTTCACTCAGATCGGTGGCAACGCAAACTAAACGTCCCATTCACATTTAAATTTGTTAATGTTTGCCGAGGTTTGGCAAGCGTGTGGGTCGGGCATTAAATGATTTGTGACGTAATAAATAGTATTATGACGTTATAAAAAAAATTATGTAAATTTTGTAAAAGGTATATTTTAGTTATGTTAATCGTGTAACGAGCTAGACAGTAGGTTTTCGATGTTTAGTAATTAAAATCTAATTAGATCAATAAAAGTATTTTTAAGGAGCGTTTTCGTTTGTCTCTTTCGCTCTCGGGTAATCTTGGTATTTCTACTTCGCTAGTTTCGCTGGTTTCACTGTTTATATGAATCTGTATAACCTAAAAGATTCCTATAAACAATGTTTTATTACTTAGTCTATAGGGATTGTGTGGGTGAAATTGAATTAAAACAAAACAGTGTACAAGCTTTCGTTTATTGAATTAAAAAATAAAATAAAGAGGCGATGAAATAGTTTTATTACAAATTGGAAGCTAAGAAATGAAGTCAGAAATAATTGACAATTGTTCCATATAGCCTTTGAATATAAAATGGTGTTCAGTTGTTATGATGACACCAAGGCGTAGTTTAAGAATGTTTCGTATTAATAAATCATAATAAACTGTTAAATATTATAACCTTGTAAATAAATGTCATATTATTAGAGCATTGTTCACTTTTTTTTAAATAAAACTGCCGAATTTCCTGGAGAAAAGTGATTTAAGATCTAAGGTTTTCAGATTCTACACCAACTTCACTGAAAAAAGCAGAATCCATTCATAAGATATGTATTGAAAAGTGATAAGGGATTACTAAATTGGATCATAGTTACATATGCGCATGGAAATTTTTCATATGATATGCAATATTATTAGTTATGAATAATGAATGTGATTGCTATTTCTCTTATGTTATCATGAATCCAAAATGCTTGTAAATTGTCTAATAATTATACGTATGTTTTATGAGGCTATTTGTCTAGACGGAGGAGTTATAAAACGCTAAACCTGTAACGAAAAAAAGTTTTCATTTTTATCACATCAATTCCCATTCGATTCTCAGGTCGAGCAAAGTGCTATTGGTTTTTCTATGAAATTCCTCAGCAGCGTGTCGGAGTTTGGCTTTGTGCCTGAGTAATGGTAATAGGCTCGCCCTTATTACAGGCGACCTAAAAATCATACACGGCTAACTGAGGGTATACATTGGTACACCTCTGTCTAACCCTTTGGGATTACAGGCGTGATGGTATGATAAGTAAATGCCTTACGCTGAAGTAACCCATAAGAGATACATGAAATGAATATAGTACCTACATAATTGTAAATCCCAATGAGACCTACTTCTAAGGATCACCCACAATAAGCATTTTAGACCTTATAATAACCGGGAGCGGGGGTAGGCTGGTAGCACGATTTGCACGTGTGCCCAATTAACGGCATTCTGTGGTCCATGCGAGCTCAGCCGCGGGCACAACTAGTGTATTAATATAACATTAAAAATACACATTGGATATTTCCGTCATAAGTAGCCCTTACTGATATAGCGTGGTTTTGTTCTTTGTGGAGTTGAGAAGTAGGTACCTATGTATTCAGACAGTAGCCGGTCGTGAAAACTTTTAATGAGTGTTCACTAAAAATAGCGAACTAGATCAGTAATAGATATCTAAATACAAACTTAATTAAATTCAAACAAACAAAACCATACAATTCGCGTGTAAAATTTAACGCAAGGAGCGCTGCTGTAGACGGGGGGGGGGGGGGGGGGGGGGTTCATTTAAACATACCAAACCTTTTGTTTGACATGTCAGACATGTAAAATGCTCTCTTTCACACTCCAATGAATTCCGTGCTTGTCGTTGTACTGAATTTTGTTGCATAGAGCGCAATCGTTAGCGCTCCACTCAAATTAAAAAAGTCTAAATATTAACATTAGATATTTCTATAGCAACATTAGATATTTCTTTTAAATTGACAAACTTTAATTTAGAATTTTTGTTAATAAAATAAGAAATCTTAAGGCTAAATTATTAAAAAATAAACAAAAAACACGACTGCAACAAAACACTTGAGTCAAATTTTTTTTTTCTTTTTATTTGATTCCCTGACATCGTACATAAATATTAATATCAGGGCGACCAAGCTGTGCTCGATGTATTATAAATAAACAAAAAAGAAAAACTCCTATCTAGGTAAACTTGGAATGGAAAACATTATCTAAATGAAAAGTTTCATCGAAATCGTTGGAGCCGTTTCCGAGAAACCAATTACATTTTTTTTTAAGACGGATCTAACGACACCTGAAATTCTAAAATCCATCAAGTCGTTTAGACTATACAGTGTGGCAAAGAAATAGACATATGTAGGTACATATATACGTACGTTCGAAAAACATAACCCTCCTTTTCGCAGTCTGATAAAAATAGTAAAAAAATAAAGGAATCGCCTCATTCATGGCATAAAGTTCAAAAATAGTAAGCTAATCCTGAATAACCAGTACAAGCCTCATGAGCCCATTTTTGACAGTCTTGACGTTTGAGCCAATCTTTTTCAAGTGGGTTCTCATATGGAGCACAACAAAGAAAACACCAATTGCATTATTATTTTTCTGCGATGCAATTTTCTTTCTAGTTTTGCCTTTACTCGCACTTGCGGTTTGTTTTCTTAGGACTCGAGTTACGTATGTCCGCTTTGCCCGAGGCTGCGTTTTTTACTTACACCGATACTTTTATCTTGTTTTAAAAGTTAAATACTTAATACCAGAATAATATAATATTATGAGCAATATGATAAATGTACTACGTTTTTACTAATCGAAACATATATTCCTGTTTTTTTTTTACAAATTCATTATCTTTTTTATTTTGTCCAAATCTGGCACACGATCGGAACTAATCAAAACCTGGGAGTGTTCGAGTAATCTCGGCATATGCAAACATTAACAATCGCGTTTTATTCCACAGTATACGAGCGCTTTAGGCCATCCGCTTTAGGTTACGGATAAGTAAAACACAGAAAACTCATTTTGTTCAGTAACTTTTTGTGAGTGTGCACCGCACTAGCTCTCTTTAGGTCGAGCCGCCAATGATTCAGACTCATTTCAAAAGGAAACAATGGAAGTGTCTATTTTTATTCGTTTTCAGTATTTTAACAGTTTAGAACTACGACAATGTAATGTCGGTAACTATTCTTTAGGAATAATAATCTTAATAATTCCTTACTAAGTACAAATTATTTCATGTAGGTACCTAATGTGAAATATGTATTTTAAAGTACATAGAATAATATATTTTATCAATACCTAATTATTAACGTAAAAACTGCTGTATAAAAGTACTAAATAGTTGAAGACCTGGGACGTTTTCTTTCTGATACCAATTCTCTGACTTCAAGCGGTTCCACCAATTGTTGATTTTAACATAACTCCTGGATATCGGCAAAATACAGTCTAACGATGATAATGTTGATACACATGATATATCTGCCAACGTTATATCATCTCCAACTAAAAATCTTGACTTCTCCAAGTATTTCTCCAAAACATCATAAGCTTCTAGAATGTCCGATATTTGTTCTTTATTAGGGCCTGCATTCCCACGCACGACATGATAAATCACTGTTTTTAATCGAGGAAAAAGGATAGTCGCATCGAAGTATAATTTTTGATCGATTAACGCTCTTATTTGTAAATCCTTAGGGTATAATTTCTCGTGTTCTTCGCTTCCGTATTTGGAGACTAGGTAAGTGACGATCGCATGGCTGTCCGCTAGTGTCAAGTCACCATCTTCCAACAATGGCACGGTGTGAAGAGGATTCTTTTCTAAATATTCCTTGGAGTAATGCTCCCTCGTGGGTAGGTTAACTTCTTTTGTCTTCACTTTTAGACCAAGAATTTCGACGACCATAAGCGTGGCACGGGCGGGCGGGCTTACAGCAGTTTTATAAATAGTAATGGCCATTGTTATTTCATAAACTGATTCGAAGTGTCAATATTTTCTTATCTTTTTATATCATACAAAATGGAGTAGTGATAATTATTTGGTAGATAAATCTATCATATACATTTTATTGATGTGTCGTTACTTATAATGACGTCATTGGTAAATCATGGCACCTACACAATCCAGCTCAATACCTACGAATAGTGAGTTGTGAGTTGTTCAATACGTTTGAGTTGTGATTAACACGAAAACATTTTGTTACAAAACTTGTAGAGCGATGCTTTTTAAGAAAATTGTCGTAAAATGTAAATATTTTATATTTGTTCCGTAAACTAAATAATACGGCAAGATTATATAGATTGGGAATCAGTTTAATCTTGAAGGTTATCTGATTCGCTTGCGTAATTCGGCGTTGACGACTAATAAAAATGTTTTTTTTTTTTTAATCGAGTTAGTATTTATGTATGTAGTCGGATATAGCAATATAGGCATTAAGTTAAATATAAATGAGCTTTAAAAACTGCTACAGATTCCTATGGTACAGTCTATTTAAATACATTACATGGACAATTGAACGACAGCATATTTTACTAAATAAAATACTTTATTCTTTGGTGCACTGTGTATATCTACTAATATAAAGAAATAAAATAAAAATATAAAAGCCTCATATTTCATGCTAATTTAGTTATATTTTTATATACATTTCATTACATATTTAATGTAGCGACATCTCTCGCCACAACTGACGCATCAACGCATCGACACAACTACGTAGCGACACATAGCGACATCTATCGAGCCACATAGGACGCACCCTACATTGCGCTATAGAAATTAACTCTATCGTTGAGTATATATACAAGAACCCGACTATAACAGTCGGGGCAGCTGCCCGCCAGACATCTGTTGTGTTCGGTGAGTAAAATGTCCACGCGACATAAGCTCACGCTCTACAAGACGTGTATTCGACCAATTTTGACATACAGTTGCGCCGTGTTCGCACATATGTCCGAGTCGAGTTTCAAACGGTTACAATCGATACAGAATAGGTTCCTCTATCGTCTCACCGGGGCCCCGTGGTATGTTCCAAGCGTAGATCTCCATAGAGATATGGAGCTTCCTTCGATACATGCCTACGTTAAACAGCTCTCCCGTTCGTATTTCGACACCGCGTCGAACCACGCGAATCCGTTAATAAAAACAGCCGCCACTTATGTTCCGGCACCCACGGACATCCGGTGCAAACGCCGGCCGCGCAATATTTTTATTGATCCCGACGATCACATCGAAAATTCGAATAAATATTACACATCCGTCTCTCCAAACAGAGCGTGCCAGCGCCCACGCCCGCGTAACCACCGTTCTATCCGCAGAGGGCGGGCGGTCAATTTCGCTCCAGCACCCGTCACGTCCACCCTCTCTAGCGGTAACCCAAGCCTAGGTCCGTTCCTCGGAGTGAAACCCTTGGGTCAGGCAACCGCCCGCGCGATACAAGTGACACTGTACGTGCATCACTTAGCTACCTACATACAACACTACACACGTATGAACATACACACGTGCACACCACACAGGTACATAGGTTCTGTGAGGGACCTTTTTTTTTCTTTTTTTACGCTAGTTAGTTAGCGCTAGTTAGTGTAGAAACATTCCGATTATTGAATACACATACGCACGGTTCCTTCCTTCCTCCCGGGAGGAAGGGAACGTGCCTATGTGTATATTTAGTTAGCTCGAATCGTAGGTGTAGGGATTCGAATAGATCGCGACCTATTTGCGAACGCGACGACCGCCCGAGCCGAGGTCCGGCCACTTTGGCACCCTCGTGCGAGTCGTCCACAAAACTTTCGCGGCTGAGTGCCCTCTGCGCTCGCCCCCAAGTCCGGTGAAGCTGTAAAAGCCGCAGCGTCTTTAGGGCCCCTAAGGCTAACAGTGTAGTCAGTTCTAAAAAAAAAAAAAAAAAAAAAAAAAAAAAAAAAAAAAAAAAAAAAAAAAAAAAAAAAAAAAAAAAAAAAAAAAAAACCGCCAGACATAGCACCCCACTGGCCGGAGGATCCTCCCTTTTCTATGGCGGATGAGGAACTTTACTCACTGTTCCTCGCCTCCGCTAAATTTAAAATAATTAAAAAATGCGATAGATATATTAAGGATAATTCAATTTTTAATTTATAATTATTTTGATTAGTTTTATTTAATTTCCTACATTCTTAATATTATATTAATATGTAAATTGGTTTAATTTTAAGATTTTTTTTGTTAATTCCAATTTATACTTAGTGTCCTATGTTATTATTCATTCTTTTTTTTTTCTTTCTTGCATGAACCCCTCTTAGGTAAATGTCTCCTCCAAAGATTTCCATCTGTCCCTATTTTTTGCAGTTTGAAACAAATGTCCCGCTATATTTTTTATGTCGTCATGCCAGCGTGTAAATGGTCTGCCTATGCGTCTCTTACCGAAAGGGCCATTCCATGTGGTTATGATGGACGTCCACCTTATTATCCTTCAGACGTGCTACATGTCCGGCCCATCTAAATTTTAGTTTTTGAGCATAACTTTTAAAATATATTTACCTATAACTAACGGGTTTAACTTAAATATAAATTGAAGTCTTTCAGATATAGCTATGTGGTCTGAGAAAAACTGTGTACCTAAGAACAAATTAATTTGTGAGTTTGTTGGTTATTTCAGTAAACCGTGAAATGGAATCGAGATAAACTATGAAAAGTATAATGTATACCTACACATTTTGAATTTAGGTACTAACAGAAATGTTTAAATCGAGTCACTTGATTTTAATATTTTTATTTTTTATAAAATGTAAGTTAACTACATTTTAAATTTCTAATTGTGATTACAGACAAGATAATACACAACAGGTAGGTAAAATTAAAATCCAAATAGGCACATTGTCGTGTTTTAAGCACTAGATAAATGAATTTATTTGTATAAAGAATAAAAAATTATACCCATACACAAATCATATCTAAATAAAGATACCATGTTTTTTAACAACTAATGTGGCAAACAAACATACGGTCTGCCTGATAGTAGGTATACGGGTAGGTACTGTAGTCCATGGACGCTTGTAACACTATAGGTATTATTAGCCCCTTGCCGACCTTGAATGATCCTACCCTATGGAGCTCTGGAAACTACTCACCGCAGGAATACAATAGAGGGTTATTTGGCTGTAATCTTTTGTAGGGTTCCATTCCACCAGTCAGAATGCCACAAGTCAAGATAAATCTCTAAACCAGCGCACAAAAAATGGCTTTCCATTCATTGATTTCATATTAAGGAAATTCTCTAGCAACAGAACATAATATAAATAAGTATATTTCAACGAAAAATAAGCAAAATAATTCCTTGAATATTTTTATCCCTAAACAGGAAAACTTTAGGAACCTACTTTCAATCATTTTTGAACTTTTCAAATTTCCAGTGTCAACTGCTCAACGGTCGTATTAAAGAAGGAAAAGTGCTTGACTCAGACAAACCTTATGTGGTAAGAGCCTATAAGGCGATATACCTGAATAGGCTATTCTTTTGAGTTAACGCCTTGTTTCTTTGAGAGATTGTTTGATTGATTGTTCTATTTGTTCGGATGCGCTAATCTCTGGGACTATTATGTAGTTAGATTAGAAAAAATATCATTGCATTTTATGTCCTATATAAAGCATCATACTACATCACCAAGGAGCGGAGTAGTAACAAACTATGAACGTCAAGTACTAAGACAAGTTGTAGACAAGTACAGGCAGTCGAGAATTATATGGATAAAATTTAAAACAGGCGAAACCGTGGGACATAGGTTGTTTTGATGTAATAAATAAATATAATAAAATGTTTATTTCCAAATAAGTAATTCTGTGTTTACAAAAGTTGACTACATATAACAACTCTTCCCAATATGCTGGTAGTTACCAAGGATTCATAACAATATTCCCGTTGATCTCCACACTAGGCTCAAAGACCTGAAGAGAAAAATTTGACTGCACGATTAACAGCATCATCAAATATTCAGAATGAACAAGTGTTTTTCGTGTGTATTTATCTGTGTTTTAAATAGTGCGTACGTGCGTGATATGCTGATATGTGAGTATATATAATTAACTAGATTGTGTGCGTGGGTGTGTGTAAGAGAGAGAATATGTGTATGCATATACATATGTACGGGTATGGGTGTGCTTATGCGTGTATGTGTATTTTATGTAATTATTTGTAATAGTTCTTCTGTATTGTGGTATTATAAGGTTTGATGCCATGACTGGACCTTATGTAGTTTTTATTTACAAATTTATTCAATTTGTAGGTGTATTTAGTAAAGGCGCCACCTTCGCCGCAGAAGTACGACTCATGGCTATGCGGCGGAGCTATTGTAAGTCCTTGGTACATAATAACTTCAGCTGCTTGCGTGGAGGATGTCCAGCATACTTACGTTATAGCTGGTTACAAGAAATATGTTAACACTGATAAATTGAATGAAGATAAATGCACTAAAGACATGAAAAAGAAGATTGTTTTTACGTGCGTCCCTAGATGTAAGTTATTTTATAACTTTACTCTTGAAGAGTAACTTAGGAACATACTTTTTTGTACTTCATGGGTTTAGTGTTCGAACACAATATCGGCTGATGCTAACTGACGATTTGGCCCAAGATAGTAACACCCTTTGGAATTTAAATGGTCGTGGAAAAAAACCCAACCACCATGCTTTGTTTCTTCACGATGTTTTCCTTAACCGAGGGCTCAGGTTCATACAGGGATTTGAACTCACGTCGATTGACGATTGACACGATGTCCGTACACGTTACGAACTGAGCCATTATTGCTTTAAAACTTAAGTGCTAAGCGAAAATTATTATTTTAGTGTACGAGTTAGACTATGCAAGGTTGGAGAGATGGTCTTTGATAGATATAGCCGTTGTACGAGTGGATTCGGCTTTCGACTTTAGTGATGAAAAATATGTAACACTTTGCTCATATAAACCCAGCATGATACCTATAAACTATGAAACTAAATACCAGGAACCTGGAACCGATTCTATCGTCTTGGGTTGGGGACATCGTACAAATTGGCGCAAGGTAAGTTTAGTGTATTTTATTATATTACCTGAAGCTGTTCTGCACACGATTAGTCTGCAGTTAAAATTATAACATCAGAACGAAATAATTACTACTATCAAAATAGGTATTTATTATTACTAGCGATTGCACTAAGGTCGAAATTCGACCAGTGACTTTTTGATTATAGACTATTTTCTGTTTGACATTTGCAGTATACATGAACCTAAACAATGAATATTATTTACATCACTTGCTATCACGTTTCGTTGAGTGACAATGTCAATATTTTGGGGGGTCTAAGTTCAATGGCACTGGTCGTTTAGGATTCGCAGTGTTAATTTATTTTATTTAATATATTAGTAACAAATATTATAGATAAATTTTAGCTTTCTGCAATCCTCCATATAAACTTTAACCATGCCAAATCTCACAGACTTCCGTGCACGCAATACACTTAAAAAGTTGTCCGAAGTTTTGTTCTCACATATTAATTAGTTATATTATTTATTTTTTACCTTTATAATTTTTCAAAAAATCATAAAGATAGAAAAATTTATTATGCGGTACGGAACGTTATAGTTTAGAATTCGTAGTAGCCATATTTCTTAAATTTACAAAATACTTGATTGGCCACAGTTCGCCGTAGAGGCGATTTGAAGCTAGGGAAATCTAGTTTTTTCATCATTCCGAGGCCAAAAGTTTAAATTTCTTCTTTTGTGTGCGGGAAGAAAGATGCATATTTCAGACATTAAACTTTCGGTCCTGGTATAATGAAAAACAGTATACGCGCCACGGGACGATAGCAGGACATTTCAAGTCACGCTACTACTAGTAGTCCTACTTTCCTTCCTTGGTGCGTAATGTACTATTTTCTTGCATTAGCAACTATTTTATTCAACGTAGGCACTTAATTTCTTATGTTTTATGCTTTTTTTGTTGGCAGTACAATTTTGACAAGAAGCGAATGACCTTGGCGTGGGTCATTCTACTTATAATTATCTTCTTATTTGAAACAGTAAATTACGATTTTTTTTATTCTTTGTTGTTCTGTTCACGTGGTTTATTCACATGATTAATTAACGTCTGAGAAGCTAATTTACAATTTTTATCAAATAAGAAAACCAACTTCAATGGTTTTTAGGAATTTCGTGGTGTGAAATCTAATTTAAAGGTCCAATGCCACTAAAATTGAAATTGGACCATCCTTGAGGTTTTTCCTATACAACAAAAAAGGATCATCCAATCGTTTACCGGTTTATTAACAAAGAAGTTATGACTGAACATCTATATTATATTTTATTATGTCGTTTATAAATAAATTACTTTTAACTTTGATATCTTAATTACAATAATACAGAACTTATTCACTGGCTTAAAATTTTCTAGAGAACTCGCGAGTTTTGAAGGTTTTCTATTTTATCAACAGCCCGGAGACACTCAAAATTACAATCAAGATATAATAAATTACGCACCAGTTTTGATCCACAATAAGCGCGAATGTAAAAGCGCTTATTCTCATTATGAAGGCATGGGTGCTATCATTGACAAATACATGATATGTACTATGACAAATGGTAACATGGATGCAAACGGTGAACAAATCGTAAAGAGCAAACCTTTAGCTGAGGGTTGTGTTACTAAAGAAGAAAAACTTATGGGCAGACAGGGGATACTGGTAAGGGTTTTAATACGCCCCCGTGAAAGAGATCTCGTGACCTATGCAATTATTTGGCCTGTAGTTAACATTTTATTTTAGGTTGATTCCGGGTACGAGTAAAGTCTAATCTTATAAGATATAAGTAATCCAAAAGAATTGGGTACGACAGCAAAGTTATAGACGCACCGAGTTCATCTTAAGCTTTATCTAATATTATTAATTGAGCAAATCTTGTATATACAATATGTTATTGATTTCTCGGAAACGGCTCCAACAATTTTTATGAAACTTTGTATTTAGATAATGTTTTACATCCTAAGTTTACCTAGATAGGTTTTTTTCTTTGTTTTTGTTGTTGTAAGACTCCGAGCACAGATATTATATATTAATCACTGGATCTGGAGCCGTCTCAAACCTTGCATCTGTTTGAAGCTCAGAATGAAGGCTTAGACTCGTGTTTTAGACTCAGTAAGACCAATAAAAGATATTAAGTTCCATAATAAGATTCCTAAGTACATCACCGATTTGCCGGACAATAACTTCAAGGACCATATCATGCATGTTAAACAGGTATCAACAATCAAGGTAATACGGTCGATCATGACGTAAATGGTAATTATTTCTGGAAATGTTTATCGACTTAAAATAATGTAAACAATAATTATAGAGTTAAAAATATTAACTATTGAAAACAAATTAATAAGCCTGATTGAGTATTTTGTCAGCTATTCTGAATAATTGAGTTGTTTTCCAATGTAATGTATTAGTGGTTTAACGTTCATCAATGCCTTCATATGGCCTAAATTGAATAAAGCATGTTTTATTTTTGTTTTCAATCATTTTACTTTAATCTTTTATGATTAAAGAGCGAAATAACAACAAGCGTAAGATTTTCAAAAAAAAAAAAAAAACAAATCGAATCGCAAAGTAACATTGAACAAGGAATAAACCCGCCTCATTTTCACTTTCAATCGAGTGAGATTGAGGCCAAACATCAAATAAGTACATTAGATAAACTAAGCTCTAATTATGTATTAGAACAATTACAAATATACTGCATTTTTTATTCCGATGGAGTGAAATGACATTTCATGTGTTGCTAGTTTATTGTGTTTTTAAAATAGTCTCGTGAGTCAACCAAACCGATCCTTTTTTAGCTTTTTTTGCAGTTGTTAGCCGTTATATATTCATTTTATAGCTTCTAGAATTATGTAATGATATTAATAAATCATTAGGTATGTATGTAAGTATGGCGAACAATCTAAATATTTAAATTAATAAATAAAAACGCTCAATTTGGTACCTTTTTAAAATCTTACGATTCAAATGATTGTACCCTAAAATATACGGTAGCACAACACTACAAAATTAAATGTGACAACATTATTTTCATGTTTGACATTAGTGATTGTCAATTCACTCCATGGAAATAAAAACGCAGTATGGTAAAGTTTATGCTTATTAACAGTGTGATGAAACCAATAAAAAAGTGGACAATGAATACGAACAAATGAATGATTACATAATGTTTGATAAAACGCGAAGACAATCAGGTTTAAGGCAATCTGAAACAGCCAGTGGTATTTGTCAGGTAAACATTTATATTTAATACTACCCCTTTAAATTAACAGTACTGTCCTTGCTGGTAAGCACAGTACAATTCTAACACATTGTCGCCGTTGTTATGTCAGCCTCTATTAATTTAACTGGATATGTACAGGCTGATCCCAAAATTTGACACGCAAAAGCGAGTCACTATGACGGACTTTTCACCACATGGTGGTTGCGACCCAGTCCGGTAAAACAACCCTACTAATCCGCTATGAGTATTTCTTCATTTTAAAGATGTAACTCGACACCTCTTACCCTCATTTATATACGTATTGATCTAATATGGAATGTTATTGCCTAGTTATAAGTACTAGCGGTCGCCTAATAACCGAAATTCGACCAGCGAATTTTTAGTCATAGACTATTTTCTGTTTGTCATTTGCTGTATGAACCTAAACAATGAATATTATATCACTTGCTGTCACTTTTCATTGAGTGACAATGTCAATATTTACCCCTTCCTTAGACTTATTCAGTGGCACTGGCCAGGTGGATTCGTAATATTAATTAATTTAATTTAATATATTAGTAACAGATATTACAGATATATTTTAACTTCCTGCACTCCTTCTCCATATAAACTTTAACTATGCCAAATCTCACAGACTTCCGTGCACGCAATACGCTTAAAATGGTACCGAAAGCTTTTGCTTCACGTATTAATATACAGATTCCGGACATTATATCCTATTACACAGTATCGGCTTTCTTAATCAAGATGCACCATTTAGTTCTCTTTGGATTATCTTCTTTGGACAGGCTTCATATCCTTTTGAACATTTGTCATCCAAGTGATCTGCGATCTGCCTTGTCCTCTCTTTTCTGTAGTCATGTAAAGGCACATTTGAACTTAGCCATCATCCAGCTATCGTATTATCGTTGTCTGTACTCAGAAAGCTTTTAATTATTGCAAGCTTTTGAACCTTAAATGCAGCAGCTTTCAACTTGCCTGATATATGCAATATAAAGCAAATAGCTAAGCAATCTATACAAGATACCCTGCCACCATGTTACTATTGTTCGGTTGAAAACTTTTGTTTGGGTAAGTTACCACTGGATAATCGGTGTTTACTTTTCCAATTCTTAATATTACCTACAGAATTATTATTATGCAGAGTGGCCTACTGTTTTTGCAGAATGACCACGGTGGCCCTCTTGTAACATGGGTCGGCGCTCGTGAGAAACTTATAGGAGTCGCTTCCGTATTTCGTGTCAATGATAAATCGCATTGTGTCGGTCCGTTTCTGTTTACCAGTACACAATGCAATGGCGCATTTATTGGGTGTATCCTGGAACATAATACAACGTAAGTCACATTAACTAATGAAAGATAAATACAATTAAATTTATTTGATGAAAATAACAATTAATGAAAGATGGTTCAGTGAATTTCTGCAATGCCTGAGATTTTGGTGAACGAAAATATAGCGATGAAACTATAGCCCGGTAGCAGGGTTTTTAGTAATAATGCTTATCTGGCTAGCTATCGCCTTCAAGTAGAAAATCTATTGCCAAGAGCCTATAGGTTATGTTTCGGCAGTAGTATATGAGTACCACAACCCCACAATGCTGCAAATCTCACGCTAGTCGATATTCTTTTAGGATTGTACTCTACAGGTAGTGACGTGTCAATGCCCTACTATTATTTTTTAAAACAGGCACATAATAACAGAATTATAGGTACACAATTTGTAATATCTAATAAATAAATCTAGTAATCATAAGTAAGTATATTATTTATTCATTGTTATTTTACAGACGAAGAATGGACATATGTGACAAACCGGCGAAAGAGCGAGGCTATGTCACTGTGGAAAGAACAATTTCCTGGGTGAATCATCCTGAAGGGTAATTAATTCTTTTTAATACTTATCTTTTATTTGTAAAGGCTCTTCTCATTCCGTATTTAATAGGCAAGTATATGAAAATTACAAATTAAAATATATAATATTATAAAGAGGTAAAGTTTGTGAATCCTAGGTAAGAGGTACCTAATCTCTTAAAAAATTGATTAGACTCTGGAACATCATTCACTAATAGGAAGCTTTATAGTCCCTGAATGCTATTGGCTATTTTTATTGTAATAAATGCAAACGAAGTCATGGGAGCTTGATAGTTTAGTAATAAAATGTGTGAAAATAGTCTTAAGGCCAACTCAAAGTTGATTTCGGGGGTGAAATGGTAATAATTCCAAGATTATATTTTCAAAGTCAAGATTGAACTCATCGTAGTATTTTCTTTTTAAGATCCCACTACCGAAATTTATTTTTTCATTTTTATTACTCCACTTCAAAGTCACGGCACTTTACCTGATGATGAACATAGTGCAATCTAATAACATCGTTGACTACTGTAGGATCTATAATCCATCGTCATGACTTCATGTTGTAAAAAGCTTCACAGTACGGTAAAGACAGCAAATTTCTTTGTACGTGCTGAAATGGAGAAACCCAGCTTCTGTAGCTCTGTTATGAAAGTGAGAAAAGGTAATTAGGCTCAAAAGCTCTTCAGAACACTCGCCATTACACAGATGATAAAACACGCTCAGCAAATTCTGATTTTAAACGATAACATTTCTTTAATGGTAGAGCGTAATAGGCTACAATATATAACTATAACTAGAATTATAGTATAAGCAGTAAGAGTAACCGATCTTTTAACAGCACTTGTTGACCACAGAGCTGTAAAAAATGGTGGTTGAAGATATCTCTATTCAAGGGAAAATGCATATCTATATTAATAAATCTGTATTTCCGTCTGTACATGTAATTATTCTCAAATTTCCTGATGGACATCTGTTATAATAGCAGTCTGTTTGCAGGTCCGGAATTAACTAAATAGGGCTTAACCGATTTTTATGAAATTTTGTACATGGGCATTTTTATACTATTGCTCAATTGATAGGATATAAATGGTGTCAATATTACTTTTAGAAATAGTAAATAACGTTTTTATACGTGGAGTATAGAATATGATTTTCCATAATATGGATTATCAACAGTACGAGTAAAATAGTATATTACGCACAATTTTATACAATTACAATTTTTTTCTCCTCCGGGATGAAAAGTTTATATATTTTATATATAAACACGCAGATGCTAGGTTACCGGGAGATAAAGTAAAGTACGCGCATGCGCACATTTGCCATCTCACTGGGAGAGAATCGGGTACTTTTCTCCCGCGTGACAGGGACTAAAAGTGAACTTTTCATCCCGGAGGAGAAAAAATTAAATTACGAGTCGAAACTAATTACTTCTTAATAAAGACGCATGGAGCCGAAGACCATCGCTAGTTTTGTCATAATTTTATGTATTGATTTCAGGCCTGCTCATAATGAGATGCCTCCCATGAGACATCAAATACCAATATGGAAATATGGGTAGCGGATTATTGTACCAAAATATATTCGAAATTCAAATTTTAAGTTTAGAAAAAATATTATTTTTTAATATAAATTTATACACGTATCACAAATCAAATCTATTGAAGAAACGTAATATAGCTCGAGCCGCGAGCGAGATATAAAGAAGCCTGCTGATTTCAATTTAAAAATGGATTCAGAATATTTTCAAACGTTATCATATATTTTCAGAAATTAGGTTTTTTAATATTATTGGAAAGCAATGAACGGCATCTGGCGGTTGAGAATGAAATAAATTATTCTATACTTTTGGTTGTTTTTTCTTTCGCAGATCTTATCACTGATGAAAGTTGACTTAAATTTATTTTATACTAGGTCGTGCCTGTCTGCTCCTCTGGGCGTATTAACTTTTTAATAACCTTATAAAAATGTTTTATAATCCTATTTATCCTTCTGATAATCCTTACGATTATATTACGATATTGTTTTTTTGCTTACGTAATAAAACCTATAAGCTATTATGTTCTGTGTGACCGCGGCTCCTTATCTAATTAATATTCGATTTTTGTAATGAATTTACAGATATTTGACTTTTACAGATATATTTTTAATGTTCTAAAATCGTGTAATTATATAAATATCGTCATGAAATTATAGTATGGTGGTTGGATTTTTGGCGTTAGCACATTATGACAGTCACCACGATTTTGACGGTCACCACCATCACGACTGTTATGTCGGGGTAGTTATCGTACAGCACGTACGTCTTTAGCAATGTTATCAGTCCAACGACTCGACCGAGTATGTCCCTAGGTCTTTTTTTTTACTGAGTAAACTGTTAGCTATCCTGAGCCCTGAAGCTTCAGACGGCTTTTACAGTTTCACCGTGACTTTCGAGGTGTCACAGACCTCAATTCTTAGAAAAAAAGGGAAACGTTAAAAAGCTTTTCCGGTAACTCTCAAATAAACTACTTTAAAATTGGGACATTATTTATGAATTCTTCGGATTAATACAAAGTTTGTGCAAATGTAAATTATTTACAAAACCTCTCTATATTATCGCTTGCGTGCAGACCAGCTATAACGCAGTCGAACAAAATTTCCGAATCAGTAGTCGCTGTACGGGACACATATTTTTAGGGTTCAGTGATTTTAATACAATAAAAAGGAATTTTCCGGATATCACACTTTTAGCCTACCTATGTAAAAGCTACATACTATGTACCTATATATAAGTAATATGTTTTGCTGGGTGTAACACCCCCCATTTGTACCGTGCCATAGTTTAGACTTGTCTCATTCCGGGATCAGTCAGTACGCATCCAGTAAACGAGCAGCGTATTTGTACTCGCCTGGGTCGTGAACACTATGCGTATGGTGAGAAGCCTTTCACAGTAGCTCTCTTTTGATTTGTCACGTTTTGGGATATACCAATGTACATTCAGTTGCTGGCCGGTATGACAGCGACGACCGGCAATGGGTCGTCGTTGTTTTTGTATTGTATTGTACTTAACATTAGGTACAGATACTTCAACTCATCTTTGTACGCGTGTGCGTGAGCTTGTAAACTAAACATGCAGTTTTTATTTGTGTGGCAGTTATGCGGCAGTCGTCGTTCGATCAATACGTGGTTTTATCCCCTTATTCTACGGGTACAGTCGGTAATAAAAATGTCAGGTTCATCACGGAGAAAATGTTTCCCCTAACCCAGTACTTGTGCTTGAAAATGTGTCGTACTAAAATGATCAAAATAATAAAAGGTAAAATTTTATTACAATAAAATAGAAACTCTGCAATGGGAAACAGAAAAAATACTCAGCAATAAAGTATAAAAATTATTCGTTTGCCACTATATCATATTAAAACCTAAAGGTTTTTTTTTAAATAATAGCTCGGTAATACGACTGTACAGTTCCTGATGAAAGAAATGCTTCTTCAAGCCTCGTTTTAAGGGCCCGATATCATAGGAGGAAGAGAACACACTGGTTGAGATGCGATTCCATGTCTTCACAGTACGCCAAATAAAAGAATTTACAAACATTTTATGTGGGTAATATTCACACTTCCCTAGGATCTTTTTGAAAATAACGAATTAATTTATAAAGGAATTAATTAAATGAATTACATAAATCCCTTAGTCCTGAACGAGCGCAGTTTAAACCTTAGATTTCTTAATTAAAACATTAATCAAGTATTTTTGTCTTGTGGCATTAAATGTAAGGCCTAATTGAAGCGGGATACAGTGCTGTTAAGGCGTCAGTATGACAAATGACATTGAAATAAATTTGATGATTATAATATTGATCAATTTATAATATATTTATAATTTTCACTGCATTATTGCTCCTATCGATATGATCTATTATGATAAGGGTGACATTTTTAAAAATAAATATTCATATTTTATTCTCTATCGTTTCTTGCAATAAAAAATTGTGACATCAATTTGCCACCGAGGAGCCCTGATTTAACGCCTGCTGATTTCTTACTATGGGGCTACATAAAAAGCAAAGTTTACAATCCATTGCCACCCAACCTGAATGTTTTGAAGCAAAGAATCACTGAAGAAATCAACTCTATTCCAAGAGCGATGCTCAAGCGAGTTATTGAAAATTTTAGCTCCAGGTTAAATGAGTCTGAACAAATTAATGGGTGCGCATTTGCAAACGGTTGTTTTTCATAAATAAATTTCAAGAATTGCTCTTTAAATTAACATTAAATAAAACGAGATTTAATTGATATTTTGTTTTTTATTTAACATCTAAAAACGAAAAACATTCTGAGACACCCTTTATTTATAAGTTCTACCATTTCAAGAATAGAATAAAAATTGTGCGTGTAATCTCTATACGCGATTGAAGTGAAACTTTTTTATATTGAACATTATATATTTTAGACCATTACCGGTATCTTTAGTAACGTAACGCATAACTAAACGCCATGTAACGCAATCTTCCCTTACCGTAACCCAAAAGAAGTTATACTTTAACTGCTCTTTGTGGCTGTATCTTTGATCATTTTCGCCTTGCCTACTCTGTCACATAAAATCGTAAATCATTTTGAAACACGATGTCGAGGAACTAAGATGACTATGTTATGTACTAAATCATCTTTGTGTGGAATGGGCACACTGGATCAATATTTACTATGTGTCCCACGTCATACCTATATCACAGCGGCTTGTGAACCTCCAATGCAACATTATAATAATTATTCATGTCGGTGTAACAGGAACAGGTGGATGAGCCGTGTTTGTGATTTGTGGCTTTGCGGTCGGCTGAGTGAGATAGCTGAACGCCATTTGATGTAAAATTTAACATGAGTTCCGTTATGATATTTGTGTGGCTGTTTACGTTTAGAAATTAGAGTGGGCTAGATATATTTTACGTACACAGTATATTATACTATATATTAGTGTCCGACGGAAACCGGGTTTGCAGCCGAAACCGAATATTCGGCCTCTGTCTCAGTTACAACCGAAACCGAAACTTATTTAGACATGTTAAAACCTTTATTGTAATTGAAATTAATTGTATTTTTACTATTTATTACAGATACACAGACAGTTAAAATTGGCATAAAATTTGAAAAATAATAATATTTGAAGTATGTGACAAAAGTAATTCTGGACTTATGTATTGACAATTTAACATGAACAAAGTAATAAATTTTGTAAAAAAAAAAAAACAAGTGCAGATTACTTATTAACTGAGTATATTTTTTTTTGTCTTAAAATAAAATAGATGTACACGAGATTATAAGTAGAGATACACACGAGCAACGAATTTACCCGAAGTTAGCCGAACGACGCGCGACAATTCACGAGTATAAAAATTTTGTCCGAAACTGAAACTGTGGCTGAAACCGAAACCGAATCTTCGGTCGGTCATTAATTTGTATTTATTTTATGCTTTGGCTAGCAGGTTTTTTGTTATTTTATTATCAGAGTCACTATGATTTATTAGCGATATAAAATGTGTATAAAAAGTAATGAATGCTGATACGCTGAATGAAGCTGATAGACGAGAGTATAAGAGGGAAACATGTCCCGAAGGTTACTTAGGTAGGACAAAGGTAAGCAGATGAAAATAAAACTATCTTTCTATATTTTTTCATCAATAAGCATATTGGAGTTGAGCCTAAAGAACTGTAGTTTTTATTAATTAAACGTTTGAAAATATAAACCATCCAAACAATTTCTTTTCTATTTAATAACTCTATACGTGCCTTTAGATTATTAAGGTCTAATTTAAGATTGGACAGTGTATGGGTCATATAAAGATCCAATATTATTTAATTCAACAATAAAAATACGAGTCATGCGAATACTTTCCACATTATAGAGATTAAAGAATCTAGTTAACAACTCTAATGTTATGTAGTTAAATAGATTGATAATAGATGGCGCAATTTGATTTAAAAATTTGTCAACAGCGGGAAATATAAGCTTTAAAATGATGTTTGAATCATTAATTTCGACGAGGAATTAAGGTAGATATGTCTTTGCTAAAAATAGATACTTTTCAGTATAATAGAGATTAATATAATAGTACTAGATGGTACCCGCAAATTCGTCTGCGTATTATTGGACACACACCGAGTGAAAATCAGTGACAGGCTTATCGCTATATGTATGGCGGTCGCGATTCTTACCATCTCGCTTTATTAGATATGTAAACAGACTGATCTCTGAACACTACAAGGTGTCCAGAAAGGGTATCGGGTATTTGTTTTCGCGCCATATTCGAAACGGGGCGTCTAAAGGGTGCGGGGAGGGGTTCGTGGCGTCCGCCATTTTGTGGAGTTTTAGTCACGATGGAACAGTACTCGGGGACGCATCGCGCATTTTGCGTACGAGCGTATTATCGTAATGGTGATCCAATAGTGACTGCTCAACGTCTCTATCGTGCGGAATATCGTACACGCCACGCGCCAAGTGACGATAGCATTAGGAAATGGATCAGGATGTTCGAGAATACAGGTGCGACAGTTAAAATTCAAAACTCTGGTCGTCCTCGTTCAGTTCGCTATGAAGAAACAATTGAAGAAGTTGAGGCGTCGGTTCGTCAAAATCCGTCTTTATCCATCCGAAAGCGAAGCCAAGCGTTGAACATCAAAAAATCGTCTTTACATTCGATTTTAAAGAAAGACTTACATCTAAAAACCTATAAAATTCAGTTGGTTCAAGAATTGAAGGATACGGACTATGCTAATCGACTGAATTTTGCGAACGAAATGCTGCAGCGATTTAACAACTTTAACAACATACTGTTCAGTGACGAAGCAAATTTTCACCTGAATGGTCATGTTAATAAGCAGAATTGTCGGTACTGGGCAGTGGAGAATCCGAGACGAAAGCATGAACGACCCCTGCATAGCCCAAAGGTCGTTGTTTGGGCCGCTATGTCTGCTAAAGGCATAATTGGTCCTTATTTTCATGAAGATCAACGAGGCCGAGCAATTAATGTGAATAGTGACCGTTATTGCGATATGTTGCGAAATTTTTTGGTCCCAGAGTTGCAGGAGTTTGCAGGTTTCAACTCAAGAACGTGGTTCCAGCAAGATGGGGCCACTTGCCATACCTCAAATGACTCAATGGAAGTTGTTAACGAATTATTCCCTAATAAAGTCATTTCGCGAAGGGGTAACATCAACTGGCCTCCCAGAAGCCCCGACCTTAGCCCGCTTGACTATTTTGCATGGGGATACCTTAAAAGTAAGGTTTAACAAAACAATCCGACGAATCTAACCCAGTTAAAGCAAAACATCAGGTCAGAAATGGCAGCAATATCGATAGCTATGTGTCAACGTGTTATCGCCAATCTTCGTTTCCGTTTAGAAGAGTGCCAGCAACGTAACGGTCATCATTTGGATAACATCATATTTTCCAAATAATTCTCCAATTCATATGCTAATAATAAACAATAAACTTTTTTATTGCATACAAATAATTTTTGTTTCATTGAACTTACAAATACCCGATACCCTTTCTGGACACCTTGTACATACCGAAAGAAAATTAAAAAAAAAAAAACTCTGGATAGGGACACCCTAATCACCTATCGATATGAAATATACTTTACGACCTATTCTTATACATACCAAATATACAAAAAAAAATTCATTAAAATCAGTTCAGCCGTTTCAAAGGAGTGCGACCACAAACACCGTGATACGAGATTTTTATATATAAGATAATTTACAATCCTAGATATGTGACAAAGAAGTATATTGGTCCATCCATCAATCCTTCCAGCGGTAAGATGTCCACTGTTGGATATAGGCTTGCTTCAAAGATCGCCACAACGACCGGTCTTGTGCAGCTCGTATGCAGCGGCTTCCCGTAACCTTTACCAGATCATCGACCCACCATTCCCACACTGCGTCTTCCCATGCGTGGTCCGAGTATCCATGATCCGAGTAATCCGAGTTAATCCGGGTATATTAGTATACATAACATTATAATAGAAAGTAATACGTATGCAACGGGTTGCCTAAAAGCTTAAAAAACAAGTGTTTTCCTTGTAGTCGATGCAGTGAAACACCGTGCAATATGTTGACCGTAAGCGGACGAGTTTGTTTAGGTCGTAGCGCGTTACGTTGGCTACGCGCTACGCCGTACCTCACAGCCAGACTTGTTTAATGTACGGCTTAACCGGAGCTTTACTAAAAAAAGAGTTAGGTACTACAAGACACGCCTTATTTTTATCACCCGTAACTTTGTTCATGGTTTCATTGCACGGATTCTACACGTGTTACCAAGTATTCTCAAGTATCGGCCGATTATCTGCGTTGAGTATCTGAGTTGGGTTTCAATCTTTGGATAGTTACAGTAGTCAGCTTCCATGCCACCTACGGCGCAGCTATAAGTTCAGACCAGTTCATTCAGACTACAAACAAGAACCAGTTACATATAGCAGTTAACTAGCATGCGAAGCAGATACGCCAGACATGGGGTGGTTAAAGGGCAGATTAGAGGCTACTAGGGGAAACCTCAAATAAAACAGTTTCAGTAGACAAGCAGATTGAACCCGACTCAGATACTTAACGCAGACATTCGTCCGATACTTGAGAGTACTTGGCCCCATGCTGGAGGTGCTGGTATTGAGTTTCGACATGTTCATTTTTGCTTTTTTAGTGGTCAGTGTTGCGAAGTATCGCGAATATAAAATAATGTCGGTAGAAAACCCGAGTCGGCGACACACAGGCGCAGTGTACCTCTATATAAACAGTCAGTTGCCGGCTTAAAAAATATCATGTTCAGTGAAGCTATAAAGCCGCACGCAGCGGCTTCAGGGTCCCTAAGGCTAACAGTATAGTCAGATCTAAAAAAAAGGCTTAAAAATCATTCTCATTCGAACTGTCGAGCCTTGAGGACATCTTAGTCGTCGGAGTCCAATACCAGGCCGCCTGTGGGCAAGCGATATTATGTGAGTGTTAATTGACATCATATATTAACAGATATAGTTGTCAGTTAGCTTATCGATATATCAGGCTGTCTGCTGACAGAGATTAGTTACAGTATAACCATACGGTTATATCAGTTCAACTTGACGGTTAGTTTAACCTCAGTCTCAGATTAATCAGACAGTTTTGCCAGACGACTAGTCTAACCACAGTTAATAGTTCAATCAGAATCAGATATCAGTTACAACTCAGTTAACCGATGTACCACACGACTGCATGCAGGTATCGGTTCAATTAATCAGAACCAGATATCAGTTACAAGGATTTTACATACCGTACTTTTATTTTTACTCATATTGTTGAGAATTCGTTCGCCACATCAACCATGGAATGGCATGTATTTCCCGTAAATAATATTCGGTTGAAAACTATTAATTTATTCTACGATTTCTACGGTATTATTGACTATATTTCATCAAAATTGGTAAAGAATTAATGAAATTCAAAATTTTTAGATCTTTTTTATTTTACGATTTCAACAAAGTCTAAAAAATATTTTTTTCTGTATATTTTTTTTTAAATGTTCTAAAAGTAATTTTGAAATTTCGTACAAAATTTATAAGAATCGGTCAAGACTGACTGACGTTGAAGGAAAACATCGAGAGGAGATCATAGAACTGTAAATTTTTCGGCGTTTCAAAATGTCAATCGATCATAGGTTGGCGTGGAGACTAAGGCCGTGCATTTCCTCGGGAAGAGGCCTTTGCCCAACAGTGGGATATTTACAAGCTAATTTTATTGTTTTTTATAAAATATTATCCATTCTAAATATTTTCAAGTCTTCATTCGATCTATGTGAGTAAGAGACCGGAGGGAGGGGACTGTTTGGAGTCGAAACCGCTGTTTCAGAGGATTAAACTTTGCCACAGTTTTATACTTTTATCAAAGAGCGGTGTAGCGTCGCGCCGTACTATGCTAAAACTGGAATAACTTTCAACGCTGCTACTACCAATACAACCTCTTTTGTTTAATTTATAGCACTAAAACTAAAAGTTCCATAGCTGTTACTGTAATTATAGCTGTAAATGAACGTTCTTCAATTAATTTACCAAACAATTTCTTACTTTCTTATTTGATTTGAAATTTCTAAGTGGGTAAGTCTTTATTGTTATTAAATTACGATTAAAAAATGTGACTCTTTTAATTAGAAATTAACGTAAAACATTAAACTTACTATGTTAGAAATCCCATTTCAAACAAAGAAAAAAATTATTTTGTAAATTAATAAAATTATTATAATAGATATATAAGAAAGCTATTTGTGTACACTGGAAAGTATGTAATTCTGTAATCAATTTATGTAATCTTTTTACGTCCCATTTAGTTACAAATGTTTCTATATATCTCCAAGTAACATAGTTCCAATGGCAATGGGTGTACACAATGACCGGTCGTTCGTCACAGTAATAAACCCTGTTTGTATTAATCAGACAGTATTCAATGGGAACCCATTTCACTTTGATAACGAGCCTGTTAATTGGACAGGAAATTTATGCTTCATACCTTGTTATATTCTGTCGCATATATCACTCTAAATTTTGACTATAATATCTATAATTTTAACAAGAATTATTTTAATTATTGTATAAGAAGATAAGTTCTTAAATGCTCATTTTCATTCATTCAGCTCAAAGTTGTTTAAAGAACAATGGAAAGTTCTCGGAGTTTCTTTGCGTGAACGAATCCGAATTAAGGAGATCCGTAAAAAAACCAAAGTTAGCGACGTAGTTCTTTGAATCGCTACACTTAAGTGGCAGTGGACGAGGCACATTTAGTAGAACAGAAGGCCGATGGAGCCGTAGAGTAGGTACTTGAGTGGCGGCCAGGGTACCGGTAGACGCAGTGCAGGCAGATCTGCAACAAGGTGGACCGTCGACCCAGTGATGGTCGCGAAAACCTATTAGTTTCCAGAACTAGTATCGAGTGCCGTGGCGATCATTGGAGGAGCTTGTATTAAGAAAAACGTGCATATTTAATAGGTAACAAAGAACCTTTTCTATTCTCATATCTTTGGTATCTTATCTTTACAACATATGAGTATAATGGTCTTTATTCAGCGAGCTATCTTTAGTAACTTCAATTTAATTTCCGATCGGTTTTCTAAGCTCCTGTCCTGAATGCTACGTCGCTTGTTGCCTAAGTCAGGAGTTCCCAAACTCTTTCACTTCCCTTCCACGTTTGCCCCATTAGGTGCCCTAGTCTAAATGAGTGTACAATGATACTTAATCAGGCACATATATAAAACGACTTTTTATAATAACCTCTCACTCTGAGGCTCACTTAGTTTAAGTTAGAAAATGTTTGTTTGTACCAGCGCCTGTTTTATATTCTTCAGAAACTAACTGAAGTTTTGTGGAACCCCTGTTCGTTTCAGGGGGCCATAGTGTACATTTTGGGAAGCTCTGGGTTTGGTTGTATTGTACTTGTATCCAATAGCACTTTTGTTGAGTAATATTAAGTACTAGCGGTGTTCCACGGCTCCGCACGCGTTTTTTACTAGGCAGTAGTTGTTTACATCCCCTAATTTTATTTTTACTCATATTGTTGAAAATTCATATGCCGTATCATTTATGTATGACAATGACATAAACAAACGTTATGTATAAATAAATAAATAATTAGTAAGATAGATTAATAAAAATGTATAAAATATATGTTTAAAATGTAATCACTAATCATTTACCATACCCTGTTCAGGGTCCATGTATTCGGATTCTTTTTGATATAAGAACAAATGTACATAAATGATGCAAATAGATAAATAATTAAATACCATGTATGTCCCGTGTATAATTTTCATCAAAATGTTAAAAATATATTATTCAATTCTAAAATTTCTAATATTTATTTACGAATCGTACAGCCTCTTAATTATGGTATGATGTGTGCTTCCCGTCTACAATATTTCATTAGGCACGGTTGAGAATTAATGAAAATTAAATTTTTTGAACTTTTTTTTTTAATTTCTAGAAGTAATATTGACACTTTTTATAGTCCATTAATTATGTAAATACTTAGACCTCCCATGTACAAAATTTCATCAAAATCGATTAAGAATTGATTAAATTTAAAAATTTCGTAATTCTTTTTATTACGTTTCCAAAACATTTTAGGTATCGTAAATTCTTTTAATTTAACATTCATGGAATGACTTATACTTCCAGTGTACAAAATTTCATCAAAATCGGTCAAGAATTAACGAAACTAGATTTTTTTGGAAATGATTATTTCTTACAACTTGTAAAAGTTTAGATTAAATTCTCTATACCCTTTCAATTGACCGATGACATAAGCATCCCGTGTACATAATTTCATAAGAATCAGTCAAGCTGTTTCTGAGTTAAATCCGGACATACAAGCAGACAGACAAAAAAATTTAATGGCATATTCGTGATCATATAGTGTGCCTATCGGGAAATTTTTTAAAAATATTAAAAGTACAGACAGGACTACTGATTTATTAATATATATTGTTTGATCTTTCTCGTACACTACTTGTCAGAGTTAGCATATCGAATCAAATGTCAATGCTTTGTCGTCGTACTTTTTTATAAATTGCAAAGTAAAATAGGAAAGCAGAAAGAACAATAATTTGATTATTACAAAAATATTACCATGTCAAGTAAGTAAATAGCAAATAACGTGTTCATCTTAGATTATTGATATTTGAAGCGCAGCGGAGAACAATTGAGTTTATCGTCTCTACTTCTTCTTCTTCCTAACTTGGCAACTAGTCCTCTTTAATGAAGACCATTAATGCCATTATGAAGTGAATCAAGTGTCCTGTCTTATGACGATTTCAGTATCCTAACAACATGGTGGCTCTCTTGTTAGAACTTTCTACGGAATTTTTGTAGGATCCCAGAATGTATGCTCTTAGTTTATATTCATAATCCACTTCACTTATTCACAAAAACCAAACTATATCACGCAAAACGCCACCAATATTACATAATATATTGTCAAAAACCTAAGTAAAAGAATTAAAAATGAAAACCACAGCATGTCACTTCAAGATCCCACCAAAAACTCCGTTTATGGTCTCATGTAATTAATCATCAATCTATGGCTTAAACCCCTTTTTTGTAGGAAGAAATATAAATATTATTTATCTTACATCAGTTTTCAATTATTGGTCTCCGCTAGTTGGAGCTTACTATTTAGATTTATTACACAATTTCATTGTTCTTTTTTTATCAACAGCAATACCATTTCAAAAACTGGAATAAAAACAATGTGATTCAATAAAAAATAATATCCACAGAACTCTGAATAACAAAGTACTGCAGGATTTCAACCGCGACCGCAGTCAACATCCAACAAAACGTCATAAAATGAGATTAAAAATGGCCGCAGAGAACGTCATAGGTTTTTCAAACAAAAGAGGTCAGTTACAAAGTGGATCCAATTATTTCAGTTTTTATCTAAAATATAATAGTTTATTACTAAAATATAGCGGTGATGGTACCTACTGATTTATTAAAAATGAAATAAGTATTTAATCATATTTACTTCTAATATAATAGAGAGGAAAAATTGGTTAACCGTTACAAATTTAAAATAATTGTTTTACTAAACTATAAATATTAGTTATTTAACCGCTCCCGCTTCGCACGAGTACAGTTTACAAAGTGGTGTATTAGTGGTCCTAAACGCAATTAAAGCAGTTGACAGCTCGAGGTTCTAGGTTCGATACCAGGTCATACAAAGTGTTATTAGGTTTTTCTATGAAATTCTCAGTAGCAGTTTGGCTTTGTGCCCTATCAATGGCAATAGGCCCGCCCCCTATTACATGGGACCTAAAACATACCCGGTGAACTGTGGGTGTACACCTCTGCCTAACACTTCGGAGATACAGACGTGATGATATGTATGTAACTTTATATTATTTATGAATAGTGCGGTTAAACTCGCGATGCGCAATTCATCATAGGTGGGGGGGGAGTGCCAGCCAACAGCTCGGGACCGGTTTTGCTGAGAGGGATTTCTTAGATCGCGCGTAACTTTAAATTCGTAATATCTTCAAAGGTATTCATTTAGATAGAGGTAGATATTCCTACTATCACTTTAGAGATGGCAACCACCATATATACACCGGGTGAGATATTCTACTTCTATTCTCTAGTGGACTGTATTTTAAAATTGGATGGTATTAGATACTATTTAACTTTTATAGAAGGGGCCCCCAATAACATTAAAAGACTTGTGAAACTCAAGTCAACAACATCTGAGTAACGAACGAGGAAATGCCGATGGTGGTTGTAGGGCTGTACTGGGTCGCGACTACCATGCAATGGCGAAGATTCCATGACAATGATTCGCTTATACGCATCCCGTTTCAAGATCAGTCTGTGCATATCCAGTTTATATTTTCCGTAGGCTGGCATGACAGCGGCTGGTGGTAATTAATGATTTGTTCTATCTGTCAATGGTCGCCGCTGACTTTGCATTGTACTGTGCTTAGGTACTGTCAGGCAAAGCTAAGTCACTTTACTGTGCTTCTTTAAAAAAATAATTAAAAAATAGTATTCCATGACATTAAATTAAGCAAAGATGCATTTTTGAGACACTGCCTGAACAGAGTTTTCAATTAAATAAACTAATAAATATATTTATGTCGCTAGCGGTACTTCGCAGCCCCATGCGTGTTTGTTACGTGGTAATTATTTTTATCTTGTAATTTTATTTGATAGTTCCAACTCTTATAGCCTATCAATTTTAGAATGACTTATACTTCGCGTATAAATCAATTTAGAATGAATAAAAATTGGAAGTTTTTTTTTACGATATCTAAAAGTATACAGTCAAAGTCTGCATAAAACGGAACAAAACATATACGTTCCAATATGAGCCGATTTGATTGGAAAATTGCAGTTACAAACTATTTTGGTGCTCCTGTCACCCCCTTCCCCTTCCTATTCCAACCGCCTATTCTCTCGCGCGCGCACCGGTACGAACATCCTTGCCGATAAATTCACCTCATCAAAACTGGAGAGCAATTGTGATATTTATAATATCCAATAAAAGTATTATCGACTATTCTATGTATAGTCGATATTATATTCTAGTCTATCAATTATGAAATTACATATACTTTTATTGGAAATTATTATTATTTTTAGAGATAAAACGGATATCCGGCTGGATTCCGGATAGTAAAAATTCAAAAATTTCTCATTATTTTACACAAGGAAAATCATACCAAAATAGGTTATGAACACCGTTTATTTTTATAATCAAACATCAAAAATGTGTTTGTTTTATTAATTAGCTTATTACTCAAAATTAACAAGTGGCAAATTGTGATGAATGAATACCAAATTTTCAGCATTTGTTGGTAAGAAGCGAGTCCGCTTGGCTTCGTATACCAGATCAACTTCTGGAAATAGCCTTTCCACTGTAAACGCTACTGCCGCTAAATTCTAGCAAATCCTGACAACTGCCAGTACTGATTCAAATTAACTGACAATGTGATAAACAAACGAACTGAGAAACAAACAAACTGTTACGCGTGATGACACTCGAACGCCCCCGAGTCGTCCCGATCTCCGCTCACGTGCGATAACACCCGAACGCGCCCGAATATTTCCCATCTCGTTAACCGCGCCAATATTCAAATCAAACTGATCGCATCTTGTAACGCGATAAAGGGCCGAATATCCGGTATACAGATATCCGGCGCTTCGGCCTCGTAGCTTGCCGAATATTCGGTATCCGGTATCCGGCTAAACCACTATCCGTTTCATCTCTAATTAATTTTACGATTTTTAAAAATATAATTAAATATGCTTATAACTAACCAATTTAATAATTTAAGTTCACTGTGTACAAAATTTCATAGGAATCGGTTAAGCCGGTTTTTAGGTAATGCTTGAAGAATTTGGTTCATAGGCGACGCGACGTTTCCATACCAACAATGTGTCTCGTAAATAGTGGTTTAAATAAGGTGGCTTAATTTTTTTTAATCGAAATTCAGGCTTTATTCAAAACAAACATCTATTAGGAAACGTTTTATGTGAGGCTTATAGTTTTTCCCCACCCTCTACAATATATTTACATTGTTTCCGAACGGAATCTATAAAAATAATGTGAGAACACATTATTCAAGCAACAAAGTTTATTTTATTGCTTCATAAAATATTCTTCAACGGCCATCTGTAGAACTTAGTTGCTTGAATCTGTTACTATGCAAAAGGTTCTGCCTATCGTGAACATTGTATCAACGTATCAAGTACGCAGACATTAATTTAAATTTCATTGAGAGATCTACAAACCTTTTTGTTTATTTTATGTACAAATTAAAACCCACCGTTTTTTGATATGATTACATGAAAGGTATTATGACTGTTAATAATTTATTCATTATATTTATCATCAACATTATCTTTGTTAATGGTTTTTTGTAGCTTTTTTTAGCATTTGTCATTTAGAAAATATTTAATTTACAAGGAATTTCTAAATATCCCTAACATAACCATACTAGCTGACATGTGCGAATATTTCGCTAATAAACAACGTAAGCAAAAGTCATAAACAGATTTTTAAAAGATCTCGCATGTTTAATGTTTTTTAAGGTAAATGATATTTGAATCATTAATTTTGATAAAGTATCAAAGGTCATATGGCGGCTCCATAAAAACGCCTATAAGATATAGTGTTATATGGACACCGTTAAATGATTGTAAGCGTAAAATATCTTAATTTTAATTCTAGATTGGTATATTAGGTCTAGTGGTCAGTTTATACTATATTTATTTTAATATCTTAATACTCTTATTTACCTTATATTATTTCCATGTATACTATATATGTTATTTGTTTAATTTCCATGGTTATCGGTTAGGTTGATGTATTCGTCCGTTCAGATATAATTTATAATACGGTCCTTTTAGTTTATTATAGAATGTTTTATATAATTTTTATCATATTTAATTATAATTCAATGTTTGTTTACATTTTAGGATTGACAACATGTCAATTTCTGTTACGTCTGATAGTTTTAGGGCATCCGCTGTTAGCAGTTAGGAGAATATTTTTCTATCTAACAAGGTTAATTCATTCCATATTCCCTTTTGACTCTATAAATCTTCTAAATACCTACTAAATATCATAACAAGCTATAAATGAACAGGCAGAAAAACAGAAAGGGAAAGAAGAGGGTTTGAAGCGCTGATGGCTTTGTGATAGCTCACTTGGATGCAGCGTCGATAGAGGTTCAAATAACACACCTAACTTATCAGTGAAAAAGATATTGTAAGAAAGATATAGTACAGCATTAGCAAAAAGCAAAGTATGTAAATTTAAAAAAATTGTATCGAAGTTACTTATCGCAGGGTGGGAACTAACTTTATAAAGTGACTACCCCGACCGACACTAATAAGAGACACACATATACGTATAGGATTTAAAAAAATATGACAGTTGTGGAATTGGCACACACCTGTGTTATGCTCAGATTTATACGCACTGTTTTACGCACAGTAAGTGGTTGCTGGTTCGGGATTTTTTTTTGTAAAGTTATATAAAATAAATATTTGATTATTATGTATCATTATAAAAATATAAACAAATTGAAAACTTATCAGTACATTCAAAATTGAAACTAAAAAAAAAGTTTATGATGTAAAAAATCCAGCGGTAATCGAACCATCGACCATTCGTACTGTACATTCAACAGTGCATAAAAGTCTGGTCATCACTTAATATACAGCAAAAAGAACTTCATTACTACCGGGTGTCCCACGACAACTGTCGAGTTTTTTTTAAGATTCTTTATAGGTTTAGTGTTTGCTCACCTCTCCCCTGACGTTAAGTGACGATAAGATCCAAGATGGTAACGCCTAAGCTTACTGGGGGGACTAACTGTCAAATGCGGCTGCCGGAACACACCCTTTCAACTTGATAGCGGTAGCTAAGCAGACGGGTATTGGAAAATGCTTTACCACCATGCTATGGTTTCACCACGAAGTTTTCCTTCACCAAAAGCTAAGGCACATTGCAAGAGGTTCGAAATCACATCAATCGACGTGGTGTCCGTACACGCTACCTATTAAGTGCCTTCAATCCCTTTTTATGTTAGTGCATAAATATTCTATACTCAATCGTCACTTTAATTTTTATTTAAAGACTTCTTCTTAACTGACCTCAATAAAAGAAGGGAGGTTACGCAATTCAAATGTCGCGGCTGAATGCTCTAAGCGTTCGCCCCCAAGTCCGGTGAAGCTGTAAAAGTCGTCAGAGGCTCCAGGTTCCCTAAGGCTAACAGTATAGTCAGTTCTAAAAGAAAATTCTTTGTTTATGAACCGATTTGGATGATTATTTTTTTGTTGGATAGCCGATACCTCAAGGGTGGACTACATTTTAATTTCATTTTGGAATTGGATTTTGAACTTTGAAGATACACAAGGGCACTCTTCAAAAGCATTGAGGTTGGTTTTTTGTATTGTTAAAAATTGTCTTGTATACAAAGCGTATAATATCAGCCTATAACTTAATTTACAAAATAAATAAATAAAACATTAAAAAGTATACTAAAATACAATAAAATCGAAGCAGATAAAGCCAAATTTTATTGTGGGGTACGTTACGTCCGTGGTAACATATAATATCTTTAAAAAACGAGAAAGACTATGCATAGCTTACGATACTTATATTCTTGTTTTCTTTGTTGTTTTAATACAGTGGGAAGCTAATCCAAACCGCATCTGGCTACTTAAGCTAAACAAAATAAATTAAGTGGGAAGAAAACATAAAGTTTATATAACAAAGGGCTAAACAACCCTTTAAATCCTTAAGTATAAACTTAAACACGGATTAGGATCTATGCTGATGCAAAGTACAAAGCGGCTCAAAAGTTTTCCGGGTTCAAATATGTGGTTATCATACATGTTTTTTAATATGTTTTATTGGTGCGCGCTTGACCTCGACCTCACCTGATGGTGAGTGATTTACTATTACTATTAATATTTACTCTTCTTTGAATGTTGGATGGGAAGACAGATTCCGGGAGTGAATTCCAATCCTTAACTGTCCCTGTAATAAACCATAACCATCTCCACCCCGTATTTCGTAAGGGTAAAGCGACAACAAAAATAGCTAAATATCAACTTCAGAAAGGCAAATTTTTATTACGTAATTTTCATAATGTATCAATCATAATCTAAATATATATTTCTAAATTTTATTTTATTTTATTATTTTATTTTATTTATTGGTCCACAAAACTGACTACAACTTATGTATATAATTAGAAATGAGCAATATTGTAAAATCATGCAATGATTGTACTCTTCTAGATGTGAATACAGCATGCACATAAGTTATAGAAAAAAAAAACACATTAGGCGGTACAAAAACTAAGTAAACTAAAATCATAGAAATTACATTATTTAAGTATTTTAAGAATATTTTTAATAGAGGAAATAGAACCTGAAAATATATCAATCTCTGTGCGAACAGCGTTACAGAAAGAGGACATACGATATATTGGAGAATGTTGAGCAATATTTGTTCTGCAATGAGGCAGGTAAAAAGTTTTTCTGTTATGCAAACGACTGTCCAAACGTGGAATCGCAAAATTCAAACGTTCAAGAATGTAAGGGGAGTCTGTGATTCCATGTAGCAATTTAAAAAGACACACGATGTCAGAGTTCCTCCTACGAGTACAAAGCGACATAACTCTATAATAAGAAAGGCGTTCTTCATAAGTTTTCAAGATTTTACATTTGTAATCAGAATATGCCAAGTGGTACATGAAACGCTTTTGTACTCGTTCAATTCTGTCAGAATGTACTTGGTAGCAGGGATTCCAAACAGGACTATTGTATTCTAAAATTCCGCGTAGAATAGTATTGTAAATTATTATCGCTAGGCTGGGTTCTTTAAATATTTTCATCTGACGACTAATAAACCCAGATAATTTGGATGATTTTTGGATTATGTTATCGATGTGATATCGAAAGCTCAAAGATCCATCTACAATGATGCCCAAGTCTCGAATAGTTGTTACTTCCTTTAATTTAATAGAGTCGATCATATAATCACCGATATGAGGCTTTTTCTTTCTTGTAAACTTTATATGAAAACACTTATCTGGATTAAGCGACATGCCATTAAGACTACCTATGTGAACCTGGCACCCGACTTTGCAAAAAAAATAATTTGATGTTACCATTCGATAGTGCTTCGTTTGTACCCGTTTGTACCACTTTCATTTTCGTTTGTACCTCAAACTGAAAAAAGTTATTGCGTTTTCAAAATTTGACCAGCACCCCACTTTGAGATATCAAAATTATGCTAACGGATTCTGATTCTAAATTGCTTGTACACGTTTGTACCTCCTTTAATTTTTGTTTATCTCCAAAGCCAAAAAAGTTACAGGGTGTTCAAAATTAAGAAAATTATAACAGGCTTATTTTACAAAATATAGAAAATCTGTAAACGGCGTTTGTCGTGCAATAGTTTTTGCCTTCAGGAAACGCTTTCAATAATTAAAATATTCCAAAAAATAAGAAAATAAACGCACTTTAAAAATATTTGTGAAAAGTGCTGAATTTAGTAAATTCTAAACATTTCGTAAAAATCTAAATAGAAGTCGTCGTGCAATCGTTTATACCCCTAGAAAACACTTTGAACATTGAGAATATCACATTAGAAAAGAAAATAAATGCACCTGAAATTTTTCATACAAATGAATTTTCATAATTTTCAAAATTTCGCCTATCTTTAAACAAGAATTGTCGTGCAATCGTTTGTACCCATTTGAACCTTTTTCATTTCCGTTTTTAACCCAAACTGAAAAAAGTTATTGCATTTCCAAAATTTGACCCGCACCCCACTTTGAGTTATCAAAATTATACCAACGGATTCAGATTCCACTTAGCTTGCACACGTTTGTACCTTTTTTAATTTTTGCCTATCTTAAAACACAAAAAAGTTACAGGACTTTAAAAAAAATCAAAATTATAAGAGATTGAATTTACAATATATAGAAAGTCAGTGTACTGAGTTCGTCGTGCAATCGTTTGTACCCCTAGAAAACACTTTGAAATTTGAGAATATCTCAATAGAAAAGAAAATAACCGCATTTGAAATTTTCATATAGTAGAATAGAATTTTCTCAATTTTCAACAATTCGCCAATTTCTTAAAAAGAAATCGTCGTGCAATCGTTTGTACCCCTAGGAAAAACTTGGACATTTGAGGATATCTCAAAAGAAAAGAAAATAATCGCACCTGAAATTTTCGTAAAATTGAATTTTCTCAATTTTCTAAATTTTAACAAACTTTAAACAGGAATCGTCGTGCAATCGTTTGTACCCGCAGGAAATGCTTTGAATCTCGAAAATATCTCAAAGGATAAGAAAATAAACGCACTTTAAAAGTGTTTAGGAAATAGGGCTGGATTAAGTCAATTCTCAAAATTTCACAAAACTGTAAACGGGAATCGTTGTACAATCGTTTGTACCCCTAGGCAAAACTTGGACATTCGAGAATATCTCATAAGAAAAGAAAATAATCGCACCTGAAATTTTCGAAAAATTGAATTTTCTCAATTTTCAAATTTTCAACAAACTTTCAACAGGAATCGTCGTGCAATCGTTTGTACCCACAGGAAACGTTTTGAATGTCGAAAATATCTCAAAGGATAAGAAAATAAACGCACTTTAAAAGTGTTTATGAAATAGGGCTGAATTTAGTCAATTCTCAAAAATTTCACAAAACTGTAAACGGGAATCGTTGTGCAATCGTTTGTACCCCTAGGCAAAACTTGGACATTCGAGAATATCTCATAAGAAAAGAAAATAATCGCACCTGAAATTTTCGTAAAATTGAATTTTCTCAATTTTCAAAATTTCCACAAACTTTAAACAGGAATCGTCGTGCAATCGTTTGTACCCGCAGGAAATGCTTTGAATCTCGAAAATATCTCAAAGGATAAGAAAATAAACGCACTTTAAAAGTGTTTAGGAAATAGCGCTGGATTAAGTCAATTCTCAAAATTTCACAAAACTGTAAACGGGAATCGTTGTACAATCGTTTGTACCCCTAGGCAAAACTTGGACATTCGAGAATATCTCATAAGAAAAGAAAATAATCGCACCTGAAATTTTCGAAAAATTGAATTTTCTCAATTTTCAAATTCTCAACAAACTTTCAACAGGAATCGTCGTGCAATCGTTTGTACCCGCAGGAAATGCTTTGAATGTTGAAAATATCTCAAAGGATAAGAAAATAAACGCACTTTAAAAGTGTTTATGAAATAGGGCTGAATTTAGTCAATTCTCAAAATTTCACAAAACTGTAAACGGGAATCGTTGTACAATCGTTTGTACCCCTAGGCAAAACTTGGACATTCGAGAATATCTCATAAGAAAAGAAAATAATCGCACCTGAAATTTTCGTAAAATTGAATTTTCTCAATTTTCAAAATTTCCACAAACTTTAAACAGGAATCGTCGTGCAATCGTTTGTACCCGCAGGAAATGCTTTGAATCTCGAAAATATCTCAAAGGATAAGAAAATAAACGCACTTTAAAAGTGTTTAGGAAATAGCGCTGGATTAAGTCAATTCTCAAAATTTCACAAAACTGTAAACGGGAATCGTTGTACAATCGTTTGTACCCCTAGGCAAAACTTGGACATTCGAGAATATCTCATAAGAAAAGAAAATAATCGCACCTGAAATTTTCGAAAAATTGAATTTTCTCAATTTTCAAATTTTCAACAAACTTTCAACAGGAATCGTCGTGCAATCGTTTGTACCCACAGGAAACGTTTTGAATGTCGAAAATATCTCAAAGGATAAGAAAATAAACGCACTTTAAAAGTGTTTATGAAATAGGGCTGGATTCAGTCAATTCTCAAAATTTCACAAAACTGTAAACGGGAATCATTGTGTAATCGTTTGTACCCCTAGGCAAAACTTGGACATTCGAGAATATCTCATAAGAAAAGAAAATAATCGCACCTGAAATTTTCGAAAAATTGAATTTTCTCAATTTTCAAATTTTCAACAAACTTTCAACAGGAATCGTCGTGCAATCGTTTGTACCCGCAGGAAATGCTTTGAATGTTGAAAATATCTCAAAGGATAAGAAAATAAACGCACTTAAAAGTGTTTATGAAATAGGGCTGGATTAAGTCAATTCTCAAAATTTCACAAAACTGTAAACGGGAATCGTTGTACAATCGTTTGTACCCCTAGGCAAAACTTGGACATTCGAGAATATCTCATAAGAAAAGAAAATAATCGCACCTGAAATTTTCGAAAAATTGAATTTTCTCAATTTTCAAATTTTCAACAAACTTTCAACAGGAATCGTCGTGCAATCGTTTGTACCCACAGGAAACGTTTTGAATGTCGAAAATATCTCAAAGGATAAGAAAATAAACGCACTTTAAAAGTGTTTATGAAATAGGGCTGAATTTAGTCAATTCTCAAAATTTCACAAAACTGTAAACGGGAATCGTTGTACAATCGTTTGTACCCCTAGGCAAAACTTGGACATTCGAGAATATCTCATAAGAAAAGAAAATAATCGCACCTGAAATTTTCGAAAAATTGAATTTTCTCAATTTTCAAATTTTCAACAAACTTTCAACAGGAATCGTCGTGCAATCGTTTGTACCCACAGGAAACGTTTTGAATGTCGAAAATATCTCAAAGGATAAGAAAATAAACGCACTTTAAAAGTGTTTATGAAATAGGGCTGAATTTAGTCAATTCTCAAAATTTCACAAAACTGTAAACGGGAATCGTTGTGCAATCGTTTGTACCCCTAGGCAAAACTTGGACATTCGAGAATATCTCATAAGAAAAGAAAATAATCGCACCTGAAATTTTCGTAAAATTGAATTTTCTCAATTTTCAAAATTTCCACAAACTTTAAACAGGAATCGTCGTGCAATCGTTTGTACCCGCAGGAAATGCTTTGAATCTCGAAAATATCTCAAAGGATAAGAAAATAAACGCACTTTAAAAGTGTTTAGGAAATAGGGCTGGATTAAGTCAATTCTCAAAATTTCACAAAACTGTAAACGGGAATCGTTGTACAATCGTTTGTACCCCTAGGCAAAACTTGGACATTCGAGAATATCTCATAAGAAAAGAAAATAATCGCACCTGAAATTTTCGAAAAATTGAATTTTCTCAATTTTCAAATTTTCAACAAACTTTCAACAGGAATCGTCGTGCAATCGTTTGTACCCACAGGAAACGTTTTGAATGTCGAAAATATCTCAAAGGATAAGAAAATAAACGCACTTTAAAAGTGTTTATGAAATAGGGCTGAATTTAGTCAATTCTCAAAATTTCACAAAACTGTAAACGGGAATCGTTGTCAATCGTTTGTACCCCTAGGCAAAACTTGGACATTCGAGAATATCTCATAAGAAAAGAAAATAATCGCACCTGAAATTTTCGAAAAATTGAATTTTCTCAATTTTCAAATTTTCAACAAACTTTCAACAGGAATCGTCGTGCAATCGTTTGTACCCACAGGAAACGCTTTTGAATGTCGAAAATATCTCAAAGGATAAGAAAATAAACGCACTTTAAAAGTGTTTATGAAATAGGGCTGGATTAGTCAATTCTCAAAATTTCACAAAACTGTAAACGGGAATCGTTGTGCAATCGTTTGTACCCCTAGGCAAAACTTGGACATTCGAGAATATCTCATAAGAAAAGAAAATAATCGCACCTGAAATTTTCGAAAAATTGAATTTTCTCAATTTTCAAATTTTCAACAAACTTTCAACAGGAATCGTCGTGCAATCGTTTGTACCCGCAGGAAATGCTTTGAATGTCGAAAATATCTCAAAGGATAAGAAAATAAACGCACTTTAAAAGTGTTTATGAAATAGGGCTGGATTAGTCAATTCTCAAAATTTCACAAAACTGTAAACGGGAATCGTTGTGCAATCGTTTGTACCCCTAGGCAAAACTTGGACATTCGAGAATATCTCATAAGAAAAGAAAATAATCGCACCTGAAATTTTCGAAAAATTGAATTTTCTCAATTTTCAAATTTTCAACAAACTTTCAACAGGAATCGTCGTGCAATCGTTTGTACCCGCAGGAAATGCTTTGAATGTCGAAAATATCTCAAAGGATAAGAAAATAAACGCACTTTAAAAGTGTTTATGAAATAGGGCTGGATTAAGTCAATTCTCAAAATTTCACAAAACTGTAAACGGGAATCGTTGTACAATCGTTTGTACCCCTAGGCAAAACTTGGACATTCGAGAATATCTCATAAGAAAAGAAAATAATCGCACCTGAAATTTTCGAAAAATTGAATTTTCTCAATTTTCAAATTTTCAACAAACTTTCAACAGGAATCGTCGTGCAATCGTTTGTACCCACAGGAAACGTTTTGAATGTCGAAAATATCTCAAAGGATAAGAAAATAAACGCACTTTAAAAGTGTTTATGAAATAGGGCTGAATTTAGTCAATTCTCAAAATTTCACAAAACTGTAAACGGGAATCGTTGTACAATCGTTTGTACCCCTAGGCAAAACTTGGACATTCGAGAATATCTCATAAGAAAAGAAAATAATCGCACCTGAAATTTTCGAAAAATTGAATTTTCTCAATTTTCAAATTTTCAACAAACTTTCAACAGGAATCGTCGTGCAATCGTTTGTACCCACAGGAAACGTTTTGAATGTCGAAAATATCTCAAAGGATAAGAAAATAAACGCACTTTAAAAGTGTTTATGAAATAGGGCTGAATTTAGTCAATTCTCAAAATTTCACAAAACTGTAAACGGGAATCGTTGTGCAATCGTTTGTACCCCTAGGCAAAACTTGGACATTCGAGAATATCTCATAAGAAAAGAAAATAATCGCACCTGAAATTTTCGAAAAATTGAATTTTCTCAATTTTCAAATTTTCAACAAACTTTCAACAGGAATCGTCGTGCAATCGTTTGTACCCACAGGAAACGTTTTGAATGTCGAAAATATCTCAAAGGATAAGAAAATAAACGCACTTTAAAAGTGTTTATGAAATAGGGCTGGATTAAGTCAATTCTCAAAATTTCACAAAACTGTAAACGGGAATCGTTGTGCAATCGTTTGTACCCCTAGGCAAAACTTGGACATTCGAGAATATCTCATAAGAAAAGAAAATAATCGCACCTGAAATTTTCGAAAAATTGAATTTTCTCAATTTTCAAATTTTCAACAAACTTTCAACAGGAATCGTCGTGCAATCGTTTGTACCCGCAGGAAATGCTTTGAATCTCGAAAATATCTCAAAGGATAAGAAAATAAACGCACTTTAAAAGTGTTTAGGAAATAGGGCTGGATTAAGTCAATTCTCAAAATTTCACAAAACTGTAAACGGGAATCATTGTGTAATCGTTTGTACCCCTAGGCAAAACTTGGACATTCGAGAATATCTCATAAGAAAAGAAAATAATCGCACCTGAAATTTTCGAAAAATTGAATTTTCTCAATTTTCAAATTTTCAACAAACTTTCAACAGGAATCGTCGTGCAATCGTTTGTACCCACAGGAAACGCTTTGAATGTTGAAAATATCTCAAAGGATAAGAAAATAAACGCACTTTAAAAGTGTTTATTAAATAGGGCTGGATTCAGTCAATTCTCAAAATTTCACAAAACTGTAAACGGGAATCATTGTGCAATCGTTTGTACCCCTAGGCAAAACTTGGACATTCGAGAATATCTCATAAGAAAAGAAAATAATCGCACCTGAAATTTTCGAAAAATTGAATTTTCTCCATTTTCAAATTTTCAACAAACTTTCAACAGGAATCGTCGTGCAATCGTTTGTACCCGCAGGAAATGCTTTGAATGTTGAAAATATCTCAAAGGATAAGAAAATAAACGCACTTTAAAAGTGTTTATTAAATAGGGCTGGATTCAGTCAATTCTCAAAATTTCACAAAACTGTAAACGGGAATCGTTGTGCAATCGTTTGTACCCCTGGGCAAAACTTGGACATTCGAGAATATCTCATAAGAAAAGAAAATAATCGCACCTGAAATTTTCATAAAATTGAATTTTCTCCATTTTCAAAATTTCAACAAACTTTAAACAGGAATCGTCATGCAATCGTGTGGAGCCTTAGGAAACTTATATTAAAACTTTATTTAATAAGTAAATTTATTATAATTTGATGCATTTAAAGGTTTAACCAAACATTACTTACTCGGAACGATGATGTATCGGCCTTGTTCCGTTTTGGAGTGTTTTCCACTTTCAGGTTGAATCCTTAGCGTTATATAAATGAAGATAAATAAATTAGAATTTTGGGTACGTATTAAATTTACTATCGATATCAGAATACACTTATAACCAAGGGGGATTACTGCTTACCATCAGATACAGATGATTTCAATAATAACTACTAACAGCCCCGTTTTAGACCTACAAGCTACACTAAACGAAGAACACGATATGGTCACTTCCGTTCAACAAAACTTCGAACAAAGTAGTACAATAAATAAAGTCACATTAGAACAAAAAAAGAATATTGTAGACACTTTCCAGAATACGATAGAAAAATAAATATACCAACTGTTTTATTAGGTCTATGTGGTCTGCTTCTATTTATCTTAATAGTCCTATTTACCTAGTATTTCCTGTATTATTTTCGTGTATATTATATATTTGTTTATTGTCAAATTTCCAGGGCATCGGTTAGGTTAATATATTTTTCCTTTCATAGACCATTTATAATACGATCACTTTATTTTAATATAGAATTTCATATAATTTTATCATATTTAATTATAATACATTGTTTCTTTACAATGGTCTGTCAACATGCCAATTTTTGTTACGTCTGATAGTTTAAGGACATATGCAAAGATAAAAATATGTTTTCTTAATCATAGGTTTTCATTATTTACCTATAATTCTACTATTCAAAAACATTTTTGTAATTTCAAACGATTATCAATATACGATAGACTTTTGAATAGTGAAAACTGATATTTTTTGAAATATTCGAAAATAGTATAATCATCGATATTTATATATTTTATTTGGTAAAGTTATTACCAACAATAATAATTTTAAAAGTACCAAACGAATATAGGAGTCGGAAGTCTCATTCCGAGCTATTTATTAAATGCATTATTTAATTCTATTTTCATGGAATCAATTTCACTTGTGAGAATTATTGTTCCTGCATCGAGCCTGCTCAACGCCGAATATCCAGGGCGCCGCAACACTAAGCCGACCACCCGGGTAGCCGCCGCCAGGGCGGCGGTTTCTGCCCTCAACCTACATTGCGTTGATTGTACTGATTGATACCTGACGTAGCAGCTATGGCGTTGGATCTTGGTTCATATCCTTTAAATCAAACACTGTCTCGTGAGGTGTTAATTTTTTATATGAGACCTTCAATATTGGACTGTAAGATTTTATAAAATTACTAGTCGTTACCCCCCCGCCCGCTTTGCTGGGCGTATAATACGGTGGTATTCTTAAATCTAGATTTGAAATTTGGTAGCAATATTTCTTTTACCACGTAGATACCAGCTACAAAATATATAGACACTATAAATTTTAAATTAATTAGTTTCGAAAATCACAAAGAAAGTTCATGATCCACTTTAATTAACAAAGCCCTTCTACTTTTTTACTTCATTTTAAACGCTAAATCTTAATTCTCTGCGAATATCCTGTTGAGAGTTCATAGTTTCATTATTTATAAAAGAAATTCACATCAAATGTTGAACAATTATTCGACCACATTTTTTTTTTACACAGATTTCCGCATCACCGTGGAGGTACTGTGTCGTATGATGCGTTCCCATTATTTTACATGGCGGGATCCCCAAGAGGCCTACACCATGTGGATGGTAATAAGCGACCCATCTTTAAAAAGTTATTTTTGATATTGTTTTTCTACCAAAACATATTTCTTATCTTTAATATGCTACTTACATTTTTTTTTTGATAAAACATAATATTACTATCCATATACGGATATGGTCCATATCTATATGGATATTACTATCCATGTATGTAGTCTATCTCGCTATTCACAACAGTTAATGAGGAATAAATTATGTATTTCTTTCTATTTTTACAATTACATTATTATTATATTCATAATTATTGCATAATTTTTATTACGTAATGGCGAGGTAGACTAAACATTGTATATAAACCTAAAACTTTGAATGTTCTTTTATTTTTCTATCTTGGCAATGATTAAATCAATTACCTCGTAATAATCTTTGTTATTTTTAAGATGAAAATAGCAATGTTTATGAACTAATTTCTTCTATAACAAATTCAAATATAAAAAAAATAAGATACATTGTTTTAGTTTAGTTTGCGGTAGGAAGTGAAGGACGTCGTGTTTAAGTGCTAAGAGTATTTATTAAGAAAATGTCGAAAAATAGTCAAGAAGTTTCGTTAAATGACATCTATAAGAAGATTGCAGCACTGAGTACTAAGATCGCGTCTCAGTCTGCGCTCATAGAGACACAAAGCGTCAAAATTCAAGGACAACAACAATTACTTCAAAATTGTCCAGATGTGATTAATGACCAAAAGAGGGTTGTCGAAGAAATACTAATGAAAGTAGACAGATTAACGTCAACTATATTTTCACCGCAAAAAGAGATCGCAGCATGCGCGTCTACTATGCGAATTCCTACTAGCGTGAGCGAAAACGAAGTAATATCCACAGTGTCTGTTACAACTGTGCAAGATAAGGAGAACGTGCGCTTCCGCAAAACAATCGAGCGAACGAAACCAAAGGCAGCGCCAATTGTGTACGAGCGTCAGCGTTTTATAGATGCGGATGCTATAGAAATTTCGCAAGGGGAAAAAAAATTAAAATTATGATAGTGAATGGAAAATAGTTAAGAATAAACAGAAAGTAAAATGAACATATTATGTACATGAATAACATAAAGGTGGAAATGCTGATGTAAGTAAGATTCATGCCGTTGAGAAGACTATTCATCTTTCTTTATTGAAGTTCCCGAATCACTCTATAGCAAGCTCTGTAATGCGGAAGTTAGGCCTATCAACACTCGGTTTAGTGAATGGAGCTGGTTTCGTCCCTCAAGGAAAAGCGACCAAAAGCCATTCCAGTAACATTACGTTAAAATTATATTACCAGAATGTCAGAAAACTAACAATTTATTTTGTTCTCTGTTAGAGTCAACCTATGACATATTTGCGTTATCGGAGACCGGACTCAAAGAGTCTTTGCGGGGCGGAGAGTTTATTCCTTTGGGATACACTGCTGTAAGATGTGATCGAGCTGATGGGCGCAAGCAGGGTGGTGTGATAATAATTGCATCACATAGCAGTTATATTGCAGTAGATTCCGCTACCTCCTGGACACAATGTAAACAGCTCATTATTTGAACTAATATGTGTGACGGTACATTTAGGAAGTAAGTTTTTATTTTTGTGTTGTGTTATTTATATACCTCCAAAATGTTCAGCTTCTGAATATATGCATTTATTGTATTTATTAGAAAGTGTATGTGTTCGATACAATAATGTTATAGTTATCGGTGATTTTAACATGACATCATGTACGACTGAGGTATGGAATTTTTATGAATATTTATTATCATTCTGTGCACTGGATTTACTTCAGTTTCATTAGAGCTCACTATTCCTGTATTTATACAGGTCACTTATACCTCATTTTGATTTAGTACTGGGGATCAGAACTACAGAATTTGTACAGTAGATCATGTAAAGTGTTGGATGTTCATATTAATAAGTCTTTGTTTGTAATTTCCTTCAGTTCTTTCACGTAGTGTCTTTTCTATTTTTTATTTATTAATTTTATTTTTATATTTTTCTAGCCTAGCTTCTGTGTCATATTTTATTAAAGTAACAAATGATATAAATTCATATACTCCATACCTATTATGATTGTAAAGTATAACCATGAAGGTTTTCTGTCTTATTTAAATTTTTATAAGTATGTAATAATTCCGCATACAAAATTTTAACTATTCACTAAGTTTTGATATATTTAAACACTATGCCCGCAGTCGAAGAATATTTAGAATATTTAACTATACCTATGTAGTTGGTCGTATCATTTTGTTTTACTTTTCGTTCAGAAAAGTACCTAAAATTATTCTGTGACACCCTTCACATAGTATAACATATGTATTCTTTGTTTCTGCAGTAGTTTCTTCGCTGAAGCAAAGAGTGGTTTCCTTTTAGAATTGAGATCATCATGAATTTCCCATTTTCCTATGATCCTTCGTATAAATGAGTAATAATGACCTATTGCACTTCCGTATTCCTTTGATCCGCCACTGTAAATTATTGCAGATACTAATTTATATTCGGTATTACAAATTACAAGGTCAGTTGGAATTTCACTTATGGCAAATTCCATTGGTCGAGATGAAAATCCTAATCTCTGCCCTAACTTGGGCCACTCAAGGCATTCGATATCTATAAAGATATGGGGTCCGCCTATCCAGTGGAAAACGAGATCACCTTTACAACGTTTACATTTTCTATTGGATATTTCGCAGAACTCATTCGCGGCAATTTAGAGTCCTCCCATTCTGCACTGTTTGTACTCGCAGGAAATACTTTGAATCTTTTTCATTTTCGTTTTTAATCCAAACAGAAAAAAATTATTGAATTTCCACAATTTTACCCGCACCCCACTTTAAGTTATCAAAATTATACCAACGGATTAAGATTCCAGTTCGCACACACACACGTTTGTACCTCTTTTAATTTTTCCCTATCTTAAAACACAAAAAAGTTACAAGATTTTAACAATTTTCAAAATGATAAGAGCCTTCATTTACAAAGTGCGTTTTGGTGTTAAATATCTTTATATTTACGTATATCAGCTGTTTAGTTACTATAGCAGGGTTCCTCACAATTAAAAAAATAACTGGTCATGGTGAATCAAATCGGGCGCTTAAATGGCTTATACTGAGTAATTCTTTAGAGACAGCAAATAAAACTACAACATAATCATAGGCATTAAAATGATCTACAAAAAAGTCCGGGAAAATATACATCTATCTTCTAAGGAACACCCACAACAAGCATTTTTGTCTTTGAAATGGCCGGGAGCGGGGGAGCAAGATTCGCGCGGGCAGTCTGTAGACCCCGTGAGCGATGCCACGGGCACAGCTAGTACTAATATAAAATTTCAAAAAATACTGCCGTCGCGGTACACCTGGCCGACTTGAAATATCGAAACTAATTAGTTTTAGTTAAAAAATTTGCATGAAGATATGGTTTATTAAAGGAATTTTATTATTACATAGGTATGTGTACAGTGGTCACGACTCTTACCACTCCGCTTCATTACTAGATATATTTGAATTATATTCTTATAGAACAAAAAGCAGTTCGAAATTTCGATTTTACCAATGTATGTGTCTCTATTTTTTAATTCTAATTACTGTCCGTTAGCACCGCATTATCTGGACTGACCCACCGCATTCACAAATAAAAAGTTCTTAAAAGGATGAGGCCCCACTGTTACTAATGAGTGGCACTTTCGTCTATTTTAAATTTACAGATGATAATGTGGAACGTGAAACAAAGAACGGGAACAATAAAAAACCCTACTAATACTTGTGTAGCTTTTGGAACAAGGGTCATGTACGAAACATATGTTTCTTATGCTAGATAAAGACCAACCGAGACAGAGCTACCGAACGCTATTGAATAAACGAAAACGAATAATAGCTGTGTGTGACTTAGTGAAAACGAACGTTGCTTCTTTTTATTAACAAAGCTATACTCTTTTTATTACTTTACTTCATAATTTTTATAGGGTTTCCATTTTTAATTATTAGAAATTTGAATATTCACTAAGATGTTTCACATCTGCCAGGCGTCCCGTGGCGGCCAACTATTTTTGTATTATAAACATTCATATTATTTTATAAATCGACTCGTGTGTTTCTTCGTGTAGACTATCCGTTTTTTTTAAATAATGTTAAGGTAAATGTCATTTGCTGTGTAAACACAACAGTGTAGGTAAACGTAAACGAGAATACATTATCTGTCGGCAAAACCAACATGTTCGCCTTTGCTTACTCTCCTTCGCTCGGTCTGTACACGGCATTAGGCGATTCTTTCAGCCATTTGCATCACATAAAAAACTAAATTTATTTAAGTTTTAGAAAGCTTTGGTACTACAAAACAACGGGATGTCTGTTGACCAGGAATCTCGAATATCCGTTTTTTTTCCTGTAAATAAGGTACGAGCGTTAATAGTGTGGGAACCCGTCAAGGGTGTAGCTAGTGTGGTGTGGCAGTGTGGCACTGAACTGACTCTAGCTCGTTACGAACTGCTAATAAACATAAATAGTATTGGACATTGTTTCTTGAGGTACAGTCAACGGACGGTTCGGGCTCTGGCCTCGTAATTGGACGGTGTAGAGAAGGAGTCGGTCGCTCTAATTTTACTTTTTGAATTTATGACAAGTTTATTTGTACATTTGCATTATCAATAGAGTTGTGGAGGGCTTCCGGGTGATTGTGGTACGAATATAGTTGTCAAACCTGTGTGCAAAAACAATCAATAGTGCGGGTTAGCAATCGGGTGAGTAAGACAAGCAGAGAGGTTGAACGAAGAGGGAAATGTCTACTGGTAACGTATGTCCGTATCATAATTTATATACTCTTGGATAATCGGTAAGATTCAGTTTATATATTATTTATAGTATTTTACTGATTAACAGAATAAGCATTTGTAAAGTTAGTAATAGTATAATTAGGGTTTCCACCTGTGAAATATTAATAGCATACTTCAACATATGTAACGATTTATATCACTTGTTTGTAGTTAACAATTTGCATGTTGAGCAGCACTCTTAGTAGGCAGACTTACATACGGACCACCGTCAAGTGACAAACACTAATTATTTTTCACTCAACGTCAGATGGGATTGTGGCAATACAGCTAAAAATACAAATGATAAAAAAAATATTTTTACGAATATGCCAAGAAAATCAAAAATATCTGTTGAGAAAATAATCTTAGCATTAAAAAGTATGAGTTTCATTGATAACTCAGGTAAAATTCGCCCGTTTACTGACGAGGTCTGGGAAAAAGCATCTGACCGTTTAGGGGGACAGATGAATAAGAAATATATTTATATGTACATTGTCCAGAATCGAAACGAGATTCTTAATAATTTACTAAAAAGTGAAGAGTTAGAAAAGTTCATAGGCACCTCGAAAGCTAGAAGTATAGAGGAATGTAATCAGTCAAATTGGTCCACGGAAGCTCATACGACTGATACAACTGTACCTCCGTTACGCGAGCAATTTGTTATTCCTACAGAGGTTTGGAAACAAATTGAACCGGAAACGCGACTATACAGTGATCGCGAATATAAAGTTTTAAAACCCGGTTGGTCTGACGTCCTCTATGCTCAATTATGGATTCACTTTAAACTACCGTGTCCCTTTAGTTTTAAGAACGGTAAAGTTTGCACCATTCCGGGTGAACACTTTTTCAAAATACACGCGACTTGTGTAGAATGTGGTAACAAAATTAATTTATACAGTTTACTCGGTCCTAAAGAAAATGGGCTGCAAGTTCACATATCAACGAACGATACTCGTGATATACCCCATAAGAAAAAACGTCAAATGAAAGGCGCTGAACGGAAAAGCGTAGTTGGAGATCTAAAGGTAAGTTCCACATACAATTGGCGACGTGATAAGGCTAATAAATTAATGAAATTTGGAGATGTCGAGCCAGCACATCTATATAAAGAGAGTGTGTTGCGCAAAGCGAAACAATTAGATTTCGACATAGTATTAGGCCTAAAAGGCGTTACAGATCCTATAATATCCATAATAAAGATGAAATATTCATTAGAATTTGCTGGTTGTATAAAAGAAATAGGAATAGATAGATTTTTTGTCATGTACTGGAGTCCGGAACAGTCTTATATATATAAAACGTTGTTAAAAAGAAATCAGATACGTAGTATTAGCATTGATGCTACAGGTTCATTGGTAGCACCTTTTCGCAAACCAGACAGCACAAAACATCCGATATTTATATATCAAGCCGTTACTGCAGTTAATAAAAAAATCTTGCCCGTTTTTCAAATGATTTCAGAAAAACATGACAGTAATATGTTATCATATTGGATGCGGGAGTGGTTACGCTCCGGTGTACCTTGCCCGCGGGAGATAGTTACAGATTACTCCCTTGCGCTTTTAAACGCTGCAACTCTCGCGTTTAATAATATTGACTTGGTATCGTATGTAGAGCAATGTTACGAATCATTAACGCCATCTACCAACAAAACACCGCCCATTTGCATTTTGCGCATTGATATTGCACATTTAATAAAACTGGTCTGTCGGTGGAAATGTTTTAAAAGAACACCACAGACCGTGAAAGATTTTTTTCTCCGTTGTATTGGCCTCATGACACATTGCGAAACGATAGAAAACTATTATGCTATTTGTTTAGACGTTTTAGTAGTGGCATTTTCGAAAACTGAAGATGTTAGTGATAGTTCCGAACATTGTTTTGCAGCCCAACAAAGACTTTTTGATCGTATTAAAACTGTTGAACCTCCTAGTGAGCCTAACAAAGACGAGGTCTCCTTTTCATTTGAAGAAGACGAATTTGTTGATAAAATGAACGCTGGTAGTAGTCTACAGAGATTTCTAGATAAATTAGAAACAGAAAGTCAGCAACCATTAACTGGTGACCGGCCGAATCCTTATTATTCCGCAGAGTTCGGAAAAAACCTTTTAAGAATAAGCAAACATTTTGTCTTATGGACGAATGTTTTGTCTACCGGAGTCGCTACTTCGGCTTATAGCGAAGAGTATTTTCGAGAGTTGAAAACACTTATTGTAAAAGGTATTAAATCGATCAGAGTAGATAAATTTTTAGTCATGCACCTCAGATCGATTTCTGGTTTAGTAAAATTATTAAACGCATTTATTGAAGCTTCCAGTGTTATAAGTAAACAATTAGAAAACGATTCACTTGATAAAAATAATTCAGATAATGTTGAAAGCGATTATCAGTCAACCGAAATTGTAAAATTAAATCCCATTCAGAAAAATACTTTTTCTATATCCACTGAAAAAGCTAATCTACTTAACGAAGTGGAATCGTGGAAAAGCCTCAACCCAATACCAAAGAAAAGGGGAAAATACTTAACGCCATGCCCTGATATCGAAAAAATTTACGAAAGGCCATTCTTCGATCGTGCGTTACCAGTCTTGCAGAACGGTTCTGCGTTGCAGCCTTTAAAAGTTGGTCAACGGGTATTACAAATTCTAAATACTTGTCCGTTTGATACCATTATTCAGAGCATACTGTCGGCATACTGTGACTGGTCAGGTTATCATAAATACATTGCATCGTCGGTAAACCCGACATTACAATTCGTAAAAATGTTATCTTTAAAAGGAATCTCGCATAAAATATATGCTCAGAGAGCTGATATTTTATGCCAGATCGTCACGCCAAAAAACGATGTGCTTGATTGTGCCGATAATGTATCATGCAGTGAAACGAGAGACAGAATGACTTCGAATGACATTACACTCTGGTTTTGCCACAAACATACATAGTTAATCCCTTGTTTCTAATCACCTATTGAAAAATGAACCTTCCCTGCAACGCCGTGAATTTTGCACCTTAAATTGTGGCCACGAAGAAAGTAACATATTTCCAGTATTGGAAGTGAGTCCATTGCCGTTCTATGTCAACGGAATGGGAGGACTCCAAATTGCCGCGAATGAGTTCTGCGAAATATCCAATAGAAAATGTAAACGTTGTAAAGGTGATCTCGTTTTCCACTGGATAGGCGGACCCCATATCTTTATAGATATCGAATGCCTTGAGTGGCCCAAGTTAGGGCAGAGATTAGGATTTTCATCTCGACCAATGGAATTTGCCATAAGTGAAATTCCAACTGACCTTGTAATTTGTAATACCGAATATAAATTAGTATCTGCAATAATTTACAGTGGCGGATCAAAGGAATACGGAAGTGCAATAGGTCATTATTACTCATTTATACGAAGGATCATAGGAAAATGGGAAATTCATGATGATCTCAATTCTAAAAGGAAACCACTCTTTGCTTCAGCGAAGAAACTACTGCAGAAACAAAGAATACATATGTTATACTATGTGAAGGGTGTCACAGAATAATTTTAGGTACTTTTCTGAACGAAAAGTAAAACAAAATGATACGACCAACTACATAGGTATAGTTAAATATTCTAAATATTCTTCGACTGCGGGCATAGTGTTTAAATATATCAAAACTTAGTGAATAGTTAAAATTTTGTATGCGGAATTATTACATACTTATAAAAATTTAAATAAGACAGAAAACCTTCATGGTTATACTTTACAATCATAATAGGTATGGAGTATATGAATTTATATCATTTGTTACTTTAATAAAATATGACACAGAAGCTAGGCTAGAAAAATATAAAAATAAAATTAATAAATAAAAAATAGAAAAGACACTACGTGAAAGAACTGAAGGAAATTACAAACAAAGACTTATTAATATGAACATCCAACACTTTACATGATCTACTGTACAAATTCTGTAGTTCTGATCCCCAGTACTAAATCAAAATGAGGTATAAGTGACCTGTATAAATACAGGAATAGTGAGCTCTAATGAAACTGAAGTAAATCCAGTGCACAGAATGATAATAAATATTCATAAAAATTCCATACCTCAGTCGTACATGATGTCATGTTAAAATCACCGATAACTATAACATTATTGTATCGAACACATACACTTTCTAATAAATACAATAAATGCATATATTCAGAAGCTGAACATTTTGGAGGTATATAAATAACACAACACAAAAATAAAAACTTACTTCCTAAATGTACCGTCACACATATTAGTTCAAATAATGAGCTGTTTACATTGTGTCCAGGAGGTAGCGGAATCTACTGCAATATAATGCTATGTGATGCAATTATTATCACACCACCCTGCTTGCGCCCATCAGCTCGATCACATCTTACAGCAGTGTATCCCAAAGGAATAAACTCTCCGCCCCGCAAAGACTCTTTGAGTCCGGTCTCCGATAACGCAAATATGTCATAGGTTGACTCTAACAGAGAACAAAATAAATTGTTAGTTTTCTGACATTCTGGTAATATAATTTTAACGTAATGTTACTGGAATGGCTTTTGGTCGCTTTTCCTTGAGGGACGAAACCAGCTCCATTCACTAAACCGAGTGTTGATAGGCCTAACTTCCGCATTACAGAGCTTGCTATAGAGTGATTCGGGAACTTCAATAAAGAAAGATGAATAGTCTTCTCAACGGCATGAATCTTACTTACATCAGCATTTCCACCTTTATGTTATTCATGTACATAATATGTTCATTTTACTTTCTGTTTATTCTTAACTATTTTCCATTCACTATCATAATTTTAATTTTTTTTCCCCTTGCGAAATTTCTATAGCATCCGCATCTATAAAACGCTGACGCTCGTACACAATTGGCGCTGCCTTTGGTTTCGTTCGCTCGATTGTTTTGCGGAAGCGCACGTTCTCCTTATCTTGCACAGTTGTAACAGACACTGTGGATATTACTTCGTTTTCGCTCACGCTAGTAGGAATTCGCATAGTAGACGCGCATGCTGCGATCTCTTTTTGCGGTGAAAATATAGTTGACGTTAATCTGTCTACTTTCATTAGTATTTCTTCGACAACCCTCTTTTGGTCATTAATCACATCTGGACAATTTTGAAGTAATTGTTGTTGTCCTTGAATTTTGACGCTTTGTGTCTCTATGAGCGCAGACTGAGACGCGATCTTAGTACTCAGTGCTGCAATCTTCTTATAGATGTCATTTAACGAAACTTCTTGACTATTTTTCGACATTTTCTTAATAAATACTCTTAGCACTTAAACACGACGTCCTTCACTTCCTACCGCAAACTAAACTAAAACAATGTATCTTATTTTTTTTATATTTGAATTTGTTATAGAAGAAATTAGTTCATAAACATTGCTATTTTCATCTTAAAAATAACAAAGATTATTACGAGGTAATTGATTTAATCATTGCCAAGATAGAAAAATAAAAGAACATTCAAAGTTTTAGGTTTATATACAATGTTTAGTCTACCTCGCCATTACGTAATAAAAATTATGCAATAATTATGAATATAATAATAATGTAATTGTAAAAATAGAAAGAAATACATAATTTATTCCTCATTAACTGTTGTGAATAGCGAGATAGACTACATACATGGATAGTAATATCCATATAGATATGGACCATATCCGTATATGGATAGTAATATTATGTTTTATCAAAAAAAAAATGTAAGTAGCATATTAAAGATAAGAAATATGTTTTGGTAGAAAAACAATATCAAAAATAACTTTTTAAAGATGGGTCGCTTATTACCATCCACATGGTGTAGGCCTCTTGGGGATCCCGCCATGTAAAATAATGGGAACGCATCATACGACACAGTACCTCCACGGTGATGCGGAAATCTGTGTAAAAAAAAAAATGTGGTCGAATAATTGTTCAACATTTGATGTGAATTTCTTTTATAAATAATGAAACTATGAACTCTCAACAGGATATTCGCAGAGAATTAAGATTTAGCGTTTAAAATGAAGTAAAAAAGTAGAAGGGCTTTGTTAATTAAAGTGGATCATGAACTTTCTTTGTGATTTTCGAAACTAATTAATTTAAAATTTATAGTGTCTATATATTTTGTAGCTGGTATCTACGTGGTAAAAGAAATATTGCTACCAAATTTCAAATCTAGATTTAAGAATACCACCGTATTATACGCCCAGCAAAGCGGGCGGGGGGGTAACGACTAGTAATTTTATAAAATCTTACAGTCCAATATTGAAGGTCTCATATAAAAAATTAACACCTCACGAGACAGTGTTTGATTTAAAGGATATGAACCAAGATCCAACGCCATAGCTGCTACGTCAGGTATCAATCAGTACAATCAACGCAATGTAGGTTGAGGGCAGAAACCGCCGCCCTGGCGGCGGCTACCCGGGTGGTCGGCTTAGTGTTGCGGCGCCCTGGATATTCGGCGTTGAGCAGGCTCGATGCAGGAACAATAATTCTCACAAGTGAAATTGATTCCATGAAAATAGAATTAAATAATGCATTTAATAAATAGCTCGGAATGAGACTTCCGACTCCTATATTCGTTTGGTACTTTTAAAATTATTATTGTTGGTAATAACTTTACCAAATAAAATATATAAATATCGATGATTATACTATTTTCGAATATTTCAAAAAATATCAGTTTTCACTATTCAAAAGTCTATCGTATATTGATAATCGTTTGAAATTACAAAAATGTTTTTGAATAGTAGAATTATAGGTAAATAATGAAAACCTATGATTAAGAAAACATATTTTTATCTTTGCATATGTCCTTAAACTATCAGACGTAACAAAAATTGGCATGTTGACAGACCATTGTAAAGAAACAATGTATTATAATTAAATATGATAAAATTATATGAAATTCTATATTAAAATAAAGTGATCGTATTATAAATGGTCTATGAAAGGAAAAATATATTAACCTAACCGATGCCCTGGAAATTTGACAATAAACAAATATATAATATACACGAAAATAATACAGGAAATACTAGGTAAATAGGACTATTAAGATAAATAGAAGCAGACCACATAGACCTAATAAAACAGTTGGTATATTTATTTTTCTATCGTATTCTGGAAAGTGTCTACAATATTCTTTTTTTGTTCTAATGTGACTTTATTTATTGTACTACTTTGTTCGAAGTTTTGTTGAACGGAAGTGACCATATCGTGTTCTTCGTTTAGTGTAGCTTGTAGGTCTAAAACGGGGCTGTTAGTAGTTATTATTGAAATCATCTGTATCTGATGGTAAGCAGTAATCCCCCTTGGTTATAAGTGTATTCTGATATCGATAGTAAATTTAATACGTACCCAAAATTCTAATTTATTTATCTTCATTTATATAACGCTAAGGATTCAACCTGAAAGTGGAAAACACTCCAAAACGGAACAAGGCCGATACATCATCGTTCCGAGTAAGTAATGTTTGGTTAAACCTTTAAATGCATCAAATTATAATAAATTTACTTATTAAATAAAGTTTTAATATAAGTTTCCTAAGGCTCCACACGATTGCATGACGATTCCTGTTTAAAGTTTGTTGAAATTTTGAAAATGGAGAAAATTCAATTTTATGAAAATTTCAGGTGCGATTATTTTCTTTTCTTATGAGATATTCTCGAATGTCCAAGTTTTGCCCAGGGGTACAAACGATTGCACAACGATTCCCGTTTACAGTTTTGTGAAATTTTGAGAATTGACTGAATCCAGCCCTATTTAATAAACACTTTTAAAGTGCGTTTATTTTCTTATCCTTTGAGATATTTTCAACATTCAAAGCATTTCCTGCGGGTACAAACGATTGCACGACGATTCCTGTTGAAAGTTTGTTGAAAATTTGAAAATGGAGAAAATTCAATTTTTCGAAAATTTCAGGTGCGATTATTTTCTTTTCTTATGAGATATTCTCGAATGTCCAAGTTTTGCCTAGGGGTACAAACGATTGTACAACGATTCCCGTTTACAGTTTTGTGAAATTTTGAGAATTGACTTAATCCAGCGCTATTTCCTAAACACTTTTAAAGTGCGTTTATTTTCTTATCCTTTGAGATATTTTCGAGATTCAAAGCATTTCCTGCGGGTACAAACGATTGCACGACGATTCCTGTTTAAAGTTTGTGGAAATTTTGAAAATTGAGAAAATTCAATTTTACGAAAATTTCAGGTGCGATTATTTTCTTTTCTTATGAGATATTCTCGAATGTCCAAGTTTTGCCTAGGGGTTCAAACGATTGTACAACGATTCCCGTTTACAGTTTTGTGAAATTTTGAGAATTGACTTAATCCAGCCCTATTTCATAAACACTTTTAAAGTGCGTTTATTTTCTTATCCTTTGAGATATTTTCAATTCAAAGCATTTCCTGCGGGTACAAACGATTGCACGACGATTCCTGTTTAAAGTTTGTTGAAATTTTGAAAATTGAGAAAATTCAATTTTATCGAAAATTTCAGGTGCGATTATTTTCTTTTCTTATGAGATATTCTCGAATGTCCAAGTTTTGCCCAGGGGTACAAACGATTGCACAACGATTCCCGTTTACAGTTTTGTGAAATTTTGAGAATTGACTGAATCCAGCCCTATTTAATAAACACTTTTAAAGTGCGTTTATTTTCTTATCCTTTGAGATATTTTCAACATTCAAAGCATTTCCTGCGGGTACAAACGATTGCACGACGATTCCTGTTGAAAGTTTGTTGAAAATTTGAAAATGGAGAAAATTCAATTTTTCGAAAATTTCAGGTGCGATTATTTTCTTTTCTTATGAGATATTCTCGAATGTCCAAGTTTTGCCTAGGGGTACAAACGATTGTACAACGATTCCCGTTTACAGTTTTGTGAAATTTTGAGAATTGACTTAATCCAGCGCTATTTCCTAAACACTTTTAAAGTGCGTTTATTTTCTTATCCTTTGAGATATTTTCGAGATTCAAAGCATTTCCTGCGGGTACAAACGATTGCACGACGATTCCTGTTTAAAGTTTGTGGAAATTTTGAAAATTGAGAAAATTCAATTTTACGAAAATTTCAGGTGCGATTATTTTCTTTTCTTATGAGATATTCTCGAATGTCCAAGTTTTGCCTAGGGGTTCAAACGATTGTACAACGATTCCCGTTTACAGTTTTGTGAAATTTTGAGAATTGACTTAATCCAGCCCTATTTCATAAACACTTTTAAAGTGCGTTTATTTTCTTATCCTTTGAGATATTTTCAACATTCAAAGCATTTCCTGCGGGTACAAACGATTGCACGACGATTCCTGTTGAAAGTTTGTTGAAAATTTGAAAATTGAGAAAATTCAATTTTTCGAAAATTTCAGGTGCGATTATTTTCTTTTCTTATGAGATATTCTCGAATGTCCAAGTTTTGCCTAGGGGTACAAACGATTACACAATGATTCCCGTTTACAGTTTTGTGAAATTTTGAGAATTGACTGAATCCAGCCCTATTTAATAAACACTTTTAAAGTGCGTTTATTTTCTTATCCTTTGAGATATTTTCAACATTCAAAGCATTTCCTGCGGGTACAAACGATTGCACGACGATTCCTGTTGAAAGTTTGTTGAAAATTTGAAAATTGAGAAAATTCAATTTTTCGAAAATTTCAGGTGCGATTATTTTCTTTTCTTATGAGATATTCTCGAATGTCCAAGTTTTGCCTAGGGGTACAAACGATTGTACAACGATTCCCGTTTACAGTTTTGTGAAATTTTGAGAATTGACTTAATCCAGCCCTATTTCCTAAACACTTTTAAAGTGCGTTTATTTTCTTATCCTTTGAGATATTTTCGAGATTCAAAGCATTTCCTGCGGGTACAAACGATTGCACGATGATTCCTGTTAAAGTTTGTGGAAATTTTGAAAATTGAGAAAATTCAATTTTACGAAAATTTCAGGTGCGATTTTTTCTTTTCTTATGAGATATTCTCGAATGTCCAAGTTTTGCCTAGGGGTACAAACGATTGCACAACGATTCCCGTTTACAGTTTTGTGAAATTTTGAGAATTGACTAAATTCAGCCCTATTTCATAAACACTTTTAAAGTGCGTTTATTTTCTTATCCTTTGAGATATTTTCGACATTCAAAACGTTTCCTGTGGGTACAAACGATTGCACGACGATTCCTGTTGAAATTTTGTTGAAAATTTGAAAATTGAGAAAATTCAATTTTTCGAAAATTTCAGGTGCGATTATTTTCTTTTCTTATGAGATATTCTCGAAGTCCAAGTTTTGCCTAGGGGTACAAACGATTACAAGATTCCCGTTTACAGTTTTGTGAAATTTTGAGAATTGACTTAATCCAGCCCTATTTCTAAACACTTTTAAAGTGCGTTTATTTTCTTATCCTTTGAGATATTTTCAATTCAAAGCATTTCCTGCGGGTACAAACGATTGCACGACGATTCCTGTTTAAAGTTTGTGGAAATTTTGAAAATTGAGAAAATTCAATTTTCGAAAATTTCAGGTGCGATTATTTTCTTTTCTTATGAGATATTCTCGAATGTCCAAGTTTTGCCTAGGGGTACAAACGATTCACAAGATTCCCGTTTACAGTTTTGTGAAATTTTGAGAATTGACTAAATTCAGCCCTATTTCATAAACACTTTTAAAGTGCGTTTATTTTCTTATCCTTTGAGATATTTTCGACATTCAAAACGTTTCCTGTGGGTACAAACGATTGCACGACGATTCCTGTTGAAAGTTTGTTGAAAATTTGAAAATTGAGAAAATTCAATTTTTCGAAAATTTCAGGTGCGATTATTTTCTTTTTTATGAGATATTCTCGAATGTCCAAGTTTTGCCTAGGGGTACAAACGATTGTACAACGATTCCCGTTTACAGTTTTGTGAAATTTTGAGAATTGACTTAATCCAGCCCTATTTCCTAAACACTTTTAAAGTGCGTTTATTTTCTTATCCTTTGAGATATTTTCGAGATTCAAAGCATTTCCTGCGGGTACAAACGATTGCACGAGATTCCTGTTTAAAGTTTGTTAAAATTTTGAAAATTGAGAAAATTCAATTTTCGAAAATTTCGGTCGATTATTTTCTTTTCTTATGAGATATTCTCGAATGTCCAAGTTTTGCCTAGGGGTACAAACGATTGACAACGATTCCCGTTACAGTTTTGTGAAATTTTGAGAATTGACTAATTCAGCCCTATTTCTAAACACTTTTAAAGTGCGTTTATTTTCTTATCCTTTGAGATATTTTCGACATTCAAAACGTTTCCTGTGGGTACAAACGATTGCACGACGATTCCTGTTGAAAGTTTGTTGAAAATTTGAAAATTGAGAAAATTCAATTTTTCGAAAATTTCAGGTGCGATTATTTTCTTTTCTTATGAGATATTCTCGAATGTCCAAGTTTTGCCTAGGGGTACAAACGATTGTACAACGATTCCCGTTTACAGTTTTGTGAAATTTTGAGAATTGACTTAATCCAGCCCTATTTCCTAAACACTTTTAAAGTGCGTTTATTTTCTTATCCTTTGAGATATTTTCGAGATTCAAAGCATTTCCTGCGGGTACAAACGATTGCACGACGATTCCTGTTTAAAGTTTGTGGAAAATTTTGAAAATTGAGAAAATTCAATTTTACGAAAATTTCAGGTGCGATTATTTTCTTTTCTTATGAGATATTCTCGAATGTCCAAGTTTTGCCTAGGGGTACAAACGATTGCACAACGATTCCCGTTTACAGTTTTGTGAAATTTTGAGAATTGACTAAATTCAGCCCTATTTCATAAACACTTTTAAAGTGCGTTTATTTTCTTATCCTTTGAGATATTTTCGACATTCAAAACGTTTCCTGTGGGTACAAACGATTGCACGACGATTCCTGTTGAAAGTTTGTTGAAAATTTGAAAATTGAGAAAATTCAATTTTTCGAAAATTTCAGGTGCGATTATTTTCTTTTCTTATGAGATATTCTCGAATGTCCAAGTTTTGCCTAGGGGTACAAACGATTGTACAACGATTCCCGTTTACAGTTTTGTGAAATTTTGAGAATTGACTTAATCCAGCCCTATTTCCTAAACACTTTTAAAGTGCGTTTATTTTCTTATCCTTTGAGATATTTTCGAGATTCAAAGCATTTCCTGCGGGTACAAACGATTGCACGACGATTCCTGTTTAAAGTTTGTGGAAATTTTGAAAATTGAGAAAATTCAATTTTACGAAAATTTCGGTCGATTATTTTCTTTTCTTATGAGATATTCTCGAATGTCCAAGTTTTGCCTAGGGGTACAAACGATTGTACAACGATTCCCGTTTACAGTTTTGTGAAATTTTGAGAATTGACTTTCCAGCCCTATTTCCTAAACACTTTTAAAGTGCGTTTATTTTCTTATCCTTTGAGATATTTTCGAGATTCAAAGCATTTCCTGCGGGTACAAACGATTGCACGACGATTCCTGTTTAAAGTTTGTGGAAATTTTGAAAATTGAGAAAATTCAATTTTACGAAAATTTCAGGTGCGATTATTTTCTTTTCTTATGAGATATTCTCGAATGTCCAAGTTTTGCCTAGGGGTACAAACGATTGCACAACGATTCCCGTTTACAGTTTTGTGAAATTTTGAGAATTGACTAAATTCAGCCCTATTTCATAAACACTTTTAAAGTGCGTTTATTTTCTTATCCTTTGAGATATTTTCGACATTCAAAACGTTTCCTGTGGGTACAAACGATTGCACGACGATTCCTGTTGAAAGTTTGTTGAAAATTTGAAAATTGAGAAAATTCAATTTTTCGAAAATTTCAGGTGCGATTATTTTCTTTTCTTATGAGATATTCTCGAATGTCCAAGTTTTGCCTAGGGGTACAAACGATTGTACAACGATTCCCGTTTACAGTTTTGTGAAATTTTGAGAATTGACTTAATCCAGCCCTATTTCCTAAACACTTTTAAAGTGCGTTTATTTTCTTATCCTTTGAGATATTTTCGAGATTCAAAGCATTTCCTGCGGGTACAAACGATTGCACGACGATTCCTGTTTAAAGTTTGTTAAAATTTAGAAAATTGAGAAAATTCAATTTTACGAAAATTTCAGGTGCGATTATTTTCTTTTCTTTTGAGATATCCTCAAATGTCCAAGTTTTTCCTAGGGGTACAAACGATTGCACGACGATTTCTTTTTAAGAAATTGGCGAATTGTTGAAAATTGAGAAAATTCTATTCTACTATATGAAAATTTCAAATGCGGTTATTTTCTTTTCTATTGAGATATTCTCAAATTTCAAAGTGTTTTCTAGGGGTACAAACGATTGCACGACGGACTCAGTACATAGACTTTCTATATATTGCAAATTAAATCTCTTATAATTTTTATTTTTTTAAAGTCCTGTAACTTTTTTGTGTTTTAAGATAGGCAAAAATTAAAAAAGGTACAAACGTGTGCAAGCTAAGTGGAATCTGAATCCGTTGGTATAATTTTGATAACTCAAAGTGGGGTGCGGGTCAAATTTTGGAAATGCAATAACTTTTTTCAGTTTGGGTTAAAAACGGAAATGAAAAAGGTTCAAATGGGTACAAACGATTGCACGACAATTCTTGTTTAAAGATAGGCGAAATTTTGAAAATTATGAAAATTCATTTGTATGAAAAATTTCAGGTGCATTTATTTTCTTTTCTAATGTGATATTCTCAATGTTCAAAGTGTTTTCTAGGGGTATAAACGATTGCACGACGACTTCTATTTAGATTTTTACGAAATGTTTAGAATTTACTAAATTCAGCACTTTTCACAAATATTTTTAAAGTGCGTTTATTTTCTTATTTTTTGGAATATTTTAATTATTGAAAGCGTTTCCTGAAGGCAAAAACTATTGCACGACAAACGCCGTTTACAGATTTTCTATATTTTGTAAAATAAGCCTGTTATAATTTTCTTAATTTTGAACACCCTGTAACTTTTTTGGCTTTGGAGATAAACAAAAATTAAAGGAGGTACAAACGTGTACAAGCAATTTAGAATCAGAATCCGTTAGCATAATTTTGATATCTCAAAGTGGGGTGCTGGTCAAATTTTGAAAACGCAATAACTTTTTTCAGTTTGAGGTACAAACGAAAATGAAAGTGGTACAAACGGGTACAAACGAAGCACTATCGAATGGTAACATCAAATTATTTTTTTTGCAAAGTCGGGTGCCAGGTTCACATAGGTATTAAGACTACACCATTTATTAACATTACCAATGTCAGATTGTAGACATTGTACGTCTAAAGTACTACTAACAATACGATATAATTTTAAATCATCAGCATACATTTTGAATTTACACTGAATGGAATCGCAAAGATCATTTATAAATATTAGGAAAAAAAGCGGACCCAAATGGGAACCTTGAGGAACTCCAGACGGAATCTCAGACACCATGGATTTGTGGCCATGAATTGCTACCAATTGGGAGCGTTTACTCACATAAGATTCACACCATCTTAATAAGGAACCATGTATACCCATATACGCAAGTTTATTGAAAAGCAAATTGTGATTTACTAAGTCAAATGCTTTTCGGAAATCTGTATAAATTGCATGCACTTCTTGGTTATCATCAAGAGCTTCAGATATATCAGATACATATTGTAGCAAATTCGTAGCAGTTGATTTCCGTGGTAGGAAACCATGCTGATTGGAATTGATGCGGTTCTGAATATGGGGTAGTATCTTCTTATATACCAATGATTCGAAAATTTTTCCACAAATGGATAAAATGGATATTGGTCTATAATTTGTCACATCATCCAGTGCCCCTGACTTGTGAATTGGTGTTATATGTGCAAGTTACCAGGTCGCCGGGAATTTACCAGTGTTTAACAAAGAAAAAACATAATAAATAAGAAAGCAATAACATAAATATCTAAATAACGGCCTGCAAATTGCAAATTCGTATTATATACCACGCATAATATACCAAACACAATCTAATTTGCCATTTTGAAGCCCATATTTAGACATTTCTATCGCTTTTGAGGTGGCATTCACCATACAAAATCAAAATATCTTTTATTCAATTTAGGCCCTAAGAAGGCACTCATGAATGTCAAACACTACTGCCGGGGGACTGTATTTCAAAACTGGTTGGAAATAGATACTAAATACCACACAAAGTAACCGCATAAGATGTTACACTCTAACCGGATTGAAAGATCACTTTATAGTTGCTAATATTGCTGCGGTTGATGATTAACGAGTGCTTCCATACTCCAAATTGACTCTTCTCCAAACGTCAAATCCATAAAATGCACGGCGCCTTGTATTATTTTATCGAACCGTAACTTTTAGCAGCTTTAAATGTTCTGAGACATCACAAGAAAGAACGTTGACAATAATAACACTACATGATTAAGATATAATTTTAATTTCAGGTTTATCCCGAATTAAAGCTAAAATTATCAACACTTTGACTTAGTTTTTCTATTTTGTTCCAAAGTTCTACGATAGATGTAGTTGTTTGGAGTTTTTGAGTCATCAAGATTTTTTATTAAATTATACTACAAAAGACATACTATATTACACCGTTATTCATGGGATATTAACAGTCAATAAATATAAAATTATTAATCTTAGCTTTTCCTAAATCATTGCAAAACTTTAAATTCATTTATTGAACTACTCAGTTCCTCGTGTTTTCTTTAATATATAAAACTATTTTACTTGTGTGTTATTAATGAGCTTTTGGTTCATTGTGTTACGATTTGGATTGAAATTAAATTTGTCGATTCAACTACTGACTTTATCTTTCGGATTGTATTGCATTTGTATAAAATGCCTGGTAGAAAGTGGACCAGATTTGCTCAGTATTCCATTACACTGAAAAATAGTTACTTTACAGGAAACTTCAGGTAAGTACTATGAAGTGAGACTTACTGCTGTATGAGACACTAAGAAAAAGCTTACATTACCCAAAAACCAGCAGGGAACGACGTATTAGGTTAAATTCACAGCCTAGATGTATCAAAGGCCGTAGCAAAGTTGCCTGTATACAATCGGAAACGATAACGAAAACAAAAGCAACTTAGCTAGGGCCCCAAATAATCGATCGATCGAAAGTACTAAACAACAGACTGTTTCGGGAGTCAGAGAAATTCCAAGAATGTGAAGCAAGGCTGACTGCTAACCGTAAGTACCACGCTGCAATCAGGAATGAGGAAGAACAAAGCAACGATTAAATCACCGATGTTGAATTCCAGTAGATCTACATATCTTTATATCGCTGTTTTTCATACACGAAATTACACACGAACGAAGTCGCAGGCACAACTAGTATTATTTATATGATATATCACTCGCAACCTTTCGTGTCTTCATTCGCGTTAATTACAATATAAAAATAAGAATAAAACACTCAATTCTTATAAATCTTCCCATTTGTGGAAGACATTTTAGAATAAAATCGGTAGTCCCAGAGATTACTTTTACATAGATTTATAAGATTTTAAACATGGTTTTACACATCTGTTACCGTAGTATAAAACCAGTAGAGAATATTTATGATCTACTTTAACATCTAGAACACGGTTCTTAAGTTTTAAATCTGTGAAAGGTGAACGAGTAATGCCAAGTCACGGTAGTGCGGTATTAATGGCACTTTATTCTTGAAGTTAAAAGACTTCGGAAAGGCAGAGACGTTTGTGGGAAGTTCCTTGGTACATTTAGAAATATATTTTATACGAAAGTTTCTAAGTGTTATAAAATGAAATAAATTACAATGGAGAAAGTTTTTTTAATTTTTTATTTTAGGTTTTTTTATGACTCACCTGATGTTAAGTGACGACGTTGCCTAAGATGGTAACACACTAAGCCTAGTGAAAGACTGGCTATCAAATGCAGCTGCCGCAACATACCTAGAGGTGATTGGCGACAGATTTTCGACATGTTTAAAAAAGCCCTACCATTCTTTGGTTTCATCACGATGCTTTCCTTCACCGGAAGCTCAGGCCCATTGCAGGGATTCGAACTCACGTTGATCGACGTGACGTCAGTACCACATCTAAATGATGTTTAATCAGAAATTCATTTAAATTGATCCATTGTTTAATCTAAATATAGCGAATTTCACCTAACTTGTGAAATCTAGTTCAAGCTGAATTTAATTGTTTAAGCTATACTGGAATTAAAGAAAAGCGTAATTCAAAAAGAACAAACGAGTTAATTATGTATGCATATTGTTTACACGAGTGAGTTATAAAATGCCATTTGCGGTAAAGTTACGTTACGAAAATTAGCTGTTTTCGAAATGTAGGTAAAAATCTGAAATCTACTATAAACATCGAGTATGTTTTTGTAGGTAAAATATCACGAATAACGAACACATTCAAAGCTTATCGATCAGATTAAGTAAGTAAGCAATGTTGCAAAAGAGCACGCTTCTCCAATATTTTAAAAGATGTTAGAATGCAGTACGTTTTAAAATAGATCAAGGCCACTCTACTAATTTAGACCTCTCGTTTTATTTAAATATATAAATAAGCGAGGCGTGTTCCAAGCCAGGACACCCAAGCCCGGTGGAACTGTCAAAGCCTTCTGAGGCTTCAGGGCCCTTACGGATAACAGCGTAATCAGATGAATAAAAAAAAGAGCCATGACAGTTTTGTTTTGAACAACCAAGCGTTAAATGACTACAACCAAAGAATAGTGTCAACAATGGTATAGTGAACCATAGAGTACTTTATAGGTAATTTATCTGAATATGTGGTATGTATATATATAAATTATATCAGATAAAACGAGGGTAAAAAATTTCAAAGTTAACTTTATTGAATTATGATATACCGATAACGTTTAAAAAGGGTAGAAATTTGTAGGCAGGCTACTTTTAGAAATTGTTTGTTTATTTATATAAATGGATCGATAAAATTTAAATATGTGCGTGTTCCATGCGACCGTGATGCCTCATCTTACCTACAAATTGACGTTTAATGTTTTAGTGAATTGTAAACTTTTCTAGATATGTATTTTTATACAGATCGCATAAATGTGAAAAATGTTTTATAATTGAAAGAAAATAAATAAAGGTAACCTAGGTATAGTCGCCAACAGTAGCGTGAAGTCAAGATATAGTTATTTTCGCAATTACGGGCGGCCCGGCCAACACGTCATGAGACCTCGCAACACGTAGGGCGGCGACTTCATTTCCTATAGCTACGTGACGCCACGTCGTGACGGCGTAGACTTGCCTGATAACGAAACACGTTTGTAATTTGTATTTTTTTTTTCATTTTGTTTTAACTCAGAATTATACACCTAAGGTGGTAAACATGCATATGGCCTTCCTGATGGTAAGCGGCTACCGTAGTCTAGTAACGTCGACTGGATTATATAGCCTTTACTTTTGAGGGTAGAAGATTTTAAACCCTTACGCTGTGTACAAAATGGGTAATTATAATATTTTTGTTTATAAAAACATTAACTTTAAATTAGTATTAATTAGTAAATTAATTAAGTTTTTAGTTAATAATGAATTAATTCAATTTCGTAAATTGCGGAGAACGTTAGTTTTAAAATAATGTCTCAATCAATAATTTCACGAAAAATCAAGGAAGATATGGCGTAGCCAGAATTAACACGTTTGTGAAATAATATTAGGTCTTTACATATGAAATTAGCGTTTTATATGGTAAAAGTAAAATGAAAAAAATATTATGAATTTATGCATTTAATCAATCGACGTGTACCATTATTATCTATGCACTTTCGCCCTTTTAAAGGTAGTTTATTGATTCCATTGCTGAAAAAATTATTGGAGCATGAATCAATAAAATCTTTGAAGGCAGTTTGGACAGCCTCATCGGAATTGAATTTATTTTCCTTGCATGGGATTGTCCAAATTCCGAAAAAAGTGGTAATCTGTTGGAGCAAAGTCCGATGAATATGGTGGGTTTTGGAGACATTCCAACCGCAGTACCTTTAATTTAGCGACCGTCTGTCGTAAGGTATGGGGGTCTAGCGTTGTTCTGAAGCAGCAGTGGGCTTGAGATATTAACCAGTCTCGGTTGTTTAACGGCTAGGTTTTCCATCATGGTTTGCAATTGTTGACAATACTGATCTGCCGTTATCGTCTGGAGAGATTTTACGAAGTTGTAGTGTATGATACCAGCACTGATCCACCAAACACTCACCAGTACCTTTTTCTGAGACGACTTTCGCTTGGGACAGGATTTGGCCGGTTCTCCTTGGTTCAACCACTGTGATGAGCGTTTACGATTGTCGTAAAGGATCCATTTTTTGTGTTTGTTGGCGTGCTTCAGTCAATTCATGCGGTATCCATTTTTCGAGCTCTTTCACTTTTCCTGTTTGTTTCAAATGATTTTTTTTTATCACTCAAACCGAAGCCTGCCTCTAACTCTGATGTGGTTTGCGAATGATCCGCTTCAACGATCACCTTTGATTCTTCATTTTCAACTAAGGTCTCCGGCCGTCCACGGGGTTTGTTTCATAGGTCAAAATTTCCAGAACGAAAACGTTGGAACCAAAAACGTACCGTGTTTACTATTACAGTAGCTGATTCTGCAGCGCTGATGCCACAATGGAACTTATATTCGCAAATAAGGCGATATTTTAAATTTTCTATTTTGTGAAAAGAACGATGTAAAAAAAAAATAAAACGGTGCGAAAACAAATGAATCACTAAATTCGAAACACAAATACTCAAGCCTAAATTTGGAATAAATTTGAATTTGGAATTTCTAACCAGACGCCAGATATTTAAAATCAAAGTGACCAGTTCAAGAAAACGCCAATTTCATATGTAAGGACCTAATATTATATTATATAGAGATTATTAATATTTCAAGGTTAAATAATTAGAGACTGGGAGGTTTTCCGAACTGGTGGTAGTGTTTTGAAGTTCAGAAGTGCCTTCTTACGGCCTAAATTGAACAAAGTATTTTTGATTTTGCTCAATTGGTAAGATGGCTACGTAGTAAAGTAATATGAAAATAAACGTTTCAATGTAATTTAATTATTAAGAGTAGGTACACGAATAATATTGTGCTTTAAATATTGGTTCGGGCCGTTTCGATATTGAGTACCAATTGTTTCGAGAACCATTTACAAAGAGAGCCATTGTAAACGTTAATATTCGATATATATTGGTTCGCATATTTGGGCAAATAAATTATTAAATTTATGATTTTTTATTATATCTTTGGAATTATTAATGACAACGTTGTATTAAATTAAGAGATGATAATATACTTACACAATTTCATCAAAATTGGTTAAGAATTAATTTATAAAAATGTTTGTTGGTTTTTACTATTTATAAAAGTATTATTAAAGATTCTTTTAGCTTATTATTGACCAATGTCATAGGCTTTACGTGCACAAAATTTCATAAGAATCGGTCAAGCAGTCTTTGAGTTAAATCTGGTCGTGAAAACAGAGAGACAAATAAAAAAAATTAAGATCATATTCGTGATCAGTGTTCTTTATAAATCATATCCATCGAAAAATTTGATCAATATTACATGTATCTGCCTATACCTATAACTATAGATTTACTAGTATATATACATTTGAAAGTGCATGAAGATTTTACGTGCTGGATTATAAATTAAAAGAATGCCCGAAGTTGTCAAACTACCGTTACCGTTTTTCATATAAATATGTTATATCGAAATACATTACCCTAACAAGCTGTTCAGTGTGAATAAAGCGACAAAGCGCCGAACCGCGCCCGGTCGCCAGTTGGAAAGGAGCTGCAATTACATTCTCTCGACACCAGTCATTCGTTTTAAAGTACCATATCTATGTATAAAATATATGAAATAAGCGCAAAAACGGTGGCATCGCGGTAGCAAGTGCGTCAATTTCGGTAAAACTTATTATTTTTTTGTTTAATGACTCAGCAAGAGCCAACACATTTGGAATAAGTGTAATAAACTAAGTTAATGCACGGCTGTTACCAGTTGTAATCGAAATTAAATTATTTTACAAGTTAAAATATTTCACGCAATATTTTTTTTATACGTCGACCAAATCGGTAGCGTCCTATCACATCCGCCGCGCCGCGCCGCTTCAAATTGCTATGCTGCTTAAACATATTGCTATGCTTGAAATATTTTTTTTTTTTTAAATAAGTTACCTTGTACTTCCCCCAAATTAAAACAATGGTTCCCAAATTAGAGATGCCTATGTTTTGGGGACCTTTCATACCAGTTACTATAATTATTATAATCATACAATTATACAATATATATTTATTAGTACTACATACCATACTCTAAATAATATACATCACATACAATACATATAATAATAAATCACATATTATATATAGCTAAAACGCAATATAAAAGCAAAAGTCAAAACCATATCGGAAAATAGTTTACGTTTAATCACAGAAAATTTAAAATTATTTTTCTGTTAAGTACATGCTCAGTTGTGTTGTAAAATGATGTTTGGTTGTCCAACAGTGGACGTCTTTCGCCTGAAACAATAATGACGATGATGGTATGGATTAACACAATTATAATTTTTAACTTAGACCCCAAAATAAATTAAAACAAGCGCGTGGAGAAAGCAAGTTTACGAAAAATGAACATGACGTGTTCAATAGTTTAAATAAATTTTATTGTACTAAAATTTTAAATTAACTATTCCTTTTTTTTATATTGAACATTTTCTTTAGTAGAAAAGTAATTCTGCGATGACAACGTATTTCTTGATATTAAATGTTTATTCCCGAATAAATCGAATAACATTTTTAAAAGAGACGAAGTCATTTCAGATTATTTTAATTTGAAAAAGAGGTTTTCTGAAATATTGTTTACTTTTATCCATGAGACAAAAGTTGATTAACGATGCTACCAAGTAAGAAAATATTGGAATTTAGTTTGTATTGTGGACTATAAATTGAAACTGCTATTGAATAATGTAGTACTACTAGCTGTGCCACACGGTTTCTCCCGTGTTAATTTTTTTAATATAGGATATGAGTAAAATCCGTTTTTAGTAAGCGTTCTACATCGCCAGAGTTAATAACTAAGATTTCAAGTCAATCGGACCTAAACTTTTGGTTTGATGTGGTTATTTTATTAACCTATGTCGTTTACTATATAAGAAATGAAAATAAATATAGGCACGGAATTTCACTTATGGTCATTTGATTCCAAACTAAGCGAAGCTTGTAGTATGTATGGTAACTAAACAGCTGATATACATACATAAAAGATTTTTAACACCCAGACATACAACTAACAATTATGGTCATCACAAAAATCTCAGTCATATGTGAAGATCGAACCCACGAGCACTATGGTAAATAGGCCCAATAGTAGGGCTTACACCATTAAGTCACGAGGCCTTGAACGATTTTAAATCACATTTTTTGTATCTAATCCACATCAGGATTAAATGAAAGAGATACAATTTCTGTATGCGTATTGTACAACACGTGTTACCAATGCTACACCCGTGGGTAGTAAAATTCCGTTATCTTTCGCTTAAATAATTTATTCGTACTCAAAAATACAAATTCACAAATCGCTTCTTCAACCGTAGTTTTCCCCTCTATGGTCCTGTTGTAGATGTCTTCTTATAAATCGATTGTTTTTACTTCCCTAGTTAAGATAGAACTTATTAAAATGCGTAGTGTACAATATTGATTTTATTCTCTAGTTATATTATTAATTAATTTTATCTTCTTAACACTTTGTATGGCGTAATACCATTCGCATTTCTAGGACGGATCCAGAAAATACCTCCATGATACCCTAGGCTAGACAGGTTGCAAAAAGGAGCTGTGAGCATTGCCTCGTTAAGAGTGTTCTATCGTCTGCATCAGGATGAGTGTTCTAAGAGTTGTTTATTCTAAGTTCGGTAGTCCCGAACTCAAAAGTTCTGAATGTCTTTTTTTTCTTACCGTGAAACTGTGGAGCCGTCTCCTGGTCAAGGTGTTCTCCCCCTTTTACGTCATCGGATCCTTCAAAGGAAACGTGAAGATATATTTATGCAGACGAGATTTTAAACGGCGACCGTTGATGGAATGTCCTGTGTTTACCATCAGGGATGGTATGGTCAGTTTACCGTGCTACTACATAAAAATATGTTTAAATTAAGTTTTTGCAAAATGTGAAAACGTTTTTCGTTTTCGTTACTATGGCCAAATGTGGGATCGTTTTTAATACACTCTCTTTTTCTTAAGTTCCACCCATCTTTCCAATACCCGCATCTGTTTCCCGCAATATTCATTTTTACCTACGTGTAGCACGTTTTACTTACAATATTATTTTATGATTTTTTTGTAACTTACATAAATCTTGGATCGGATCTGTATTAGGTGCGACCTCCACGAGCGTGTGTATCGTCACGAGTGCTATGATCTCCACGAGACGATTATTCTTCCGCTTGCATATCGTTCCAACTTAGAGCTGTTGCTTTGTTGAAAAGAGCTCGGTTCGGTGATAGGCAAGAATAGAACAGATGAGCCAATATTTGTTTTCCGATGAGTCAGTGAGTGCGCTACGAGTAGGTCGCGTCGTGTCGCGAGACACGTTCATAGACTTATTATACAATGAAGAGGCAGAACGATAATATCGCCATGATTATCTTACTCGTGGAGGTAGGTCCTTAGCCAACAAATTACTTATCTAATATGTGATATTACGTGAAGGTAAAATGACAGATAACACATGAAACACCGTGATAGCAGTGAGTATAGAAAGTTACTTTATAAGAATCCTGGTATAGAAGTTTATAAAAATGTTAACAAAAAGCGTTACGCTTTCACTAAGAAATCATGTAAGTGCATGCATACATAATCTTACTTTTAGATATATCATTAAACACTCAGTCAGTCAGCCCATCAGTTCGTTTTTCCGTCAGACTGTCAGTCCGTCAGTCAGTTACTCAATCAATCAATCAATCAGTCAATCAATTACCTCTTTGCCTATTCCATATTTCAAGACAATCGTAGTTAAGGAGTATACTCCAGTCGTGCCTCGGGGCTGACACACGTCCACACACACTTTTTTATATATAAAAGTACGGCAAAATGTCAGAATTGTGCCTAATGGTAAGCACCGTACAATTCAAAAACAGTGGCGACCACCGAGAGATCAACAAGCCAGCGCCAGTCGCCACTATACATGTGTATAGCTTACGTAAACATAAACTGTATATGCACCGGTTGATTCCGCGTGCGAATCACTATGAAGGGACTTTTACCATATGCTTTACCTATGTTAAGAAACGAAATGTGGATGTCTTTCTACAAGATGGAGCGACGACCTGGGCAAGGTGGCAAGATACAACTGGGTGCGAAGAACAGAAGATCGGCTCCAGTGGCGATCCTTGGAGGATGTGTATCAGTGGACAGATACAAGCTGATGGTGATGATGAAGTTTTTACTTAAGAAATATGATATATCGTATCTATTTCGCATTTCACTGAACGAACCACATCAGCGATCGCATGCCTTATTGAATTTGTTTCCAATCTTTCGTTCGGCGAATTATTATACATTTTTCCCCCGAAATGACGCAAACGTTATTATGAGGTGAAAGGTATCGATATTATATCATGGAAAATTTCCTTAGAGCATAAAAAAAGACGTTTAGGTGACGATATAAATGTTCTAGAAAGATTTTGTGTATTGATTATTTTATGCCTTAATGCTACCTGTGTAAGAAAGATTATTTTGAATGAATAATAGTGAATAGCTCCCATCACCAAGTAAATTTATTTATACAACTAATTATCAAGAATGATTTTATTAGAGGAAGTCTTAATATAGCACCAGTTACAGAGAAGTTGTAGGGTTATAGGCTAGCATGGTATGAGCATGCCATGAGGAGGTCTGAAAGTTATATTACTAAAAGAATGTTAAGTATGAAGGTGGATGGATACAGGAGTAGAGGAAAACCGAAGAAGGTATGGATGGAATGTTTGAAGAATGATATGCGTATAAAAGGTGTGAATACTGAGATGATATTTGATAGAGTAGAGTGGTTGAAGAAAACATGTTGTGCCGACCCTACTTAAGTAGGATAAGGGTAAAAAGATGATGATGATTATACTCTAGAGACTCTACTCGCCACAGGAACACAATATAAGGTCATTTGTCAGCGACCTTCTGGCGAGTGGAGGTATTTAACTAGTCAGGGCTGCCTCATGTAAAGAGCAGAAATTGTTAGATGTTTCTTCAAGCTTCTCCAGAAGGTACGTCACTGGGTCACTAGGCTCAGCGTAAGCTCGAACCACGCTAAGTTCAGATCTTATACATTAATTCATTAATTCTGCCAAAAAACTTTCACTACTGAACACAGGCATCCCCTAAAGATCCACATAACGGCCGGTCCTGCGTTGCTCACATTCAGTGGATTTTCTCAAATTTCACCAACTTTTCGGTTCACCTCTTAGTAAGTCCATCGGCTGCCACTCGAGAACTCTTCAGCCCAGTAGGTCATCCATTCTATGAGCACTGTACCGTGCACACTGCAACTTAAATGTAACAATTCGTAGAGATACTTTGATTTTTTTGTGGAACTCCTTATTTCTGATTCGATCACGCAGAGAAACTCCGAGCATAGCCTTCTCTATTACTTTTTGAGTGAATTTGAGCTTTCTTATGAGGCCTATAGTTACCGACCATAATTCTATAGAAGTCAACATTGGCAAAATATATAGCCGATATACTGAGCATGATTTTTCAATGAAGCAATAATACTTCTTGTTCTATTTTGAGTGTTTTCTCATAGATTTATGATTAGTTGAAGCTGGCGCTAAAACTATGTGTTTTCTATCGTAGCTCTGATAGTACTCTGGTAGCTGATAGCTACAATACATACCTCTAAGTTTTACAACTGAGTTTCAGAATTAGTTTCCTTTTATATTCATTACTCAATCAATAGGTTATAAGAATTGTCAATAATACTTTTAGAAATCGTAAAGAAGTAAGCTGATTTTGATGAAATTTGGTGCATGGAAAGAATATGCAGGTATTATTTATAAGTTAATATCTACCTACATTATTTCACAATTGGTAGGCTATAAGAAATTTGTTCTACAATATGCTATGATATTATAAGTAAGAACCTTTTATTTAAAATATTATTGACAATATGAGTAAATATAAAGAGACGAAACTAATTATTGCGTAATAAGTGCGAGCGGAGCTGCGTGGCACTACTAGTTATAATCCTCTAAATATTATATCCTTTTGTAGTATTTTTTTCTGTTGTCCAGATTATTTGCTAGAAACAAAGTTATTAAAACAAAAGCGTCTCTAGTAGTTATACGGTTTTTGTATTGTTCGTTAAAACTTTGGTGAGAATAGCGTAGTCCAATTAGGGGTGATACGGTCAGACTCTTGAAACTTTTGAAGGTGTTATTTAAAAAAATAAAGTGGTTCATATTTATAGTATGAGCAGTTACGGTACTGGTTACTAATTTTATTAATATTATATTTTACATTTCTTTTTATGGAATATATGATTAATACAAAACTACACAATGTTGAAGTAATATTATTATTGTGTTAACCGAGACTCATTATACGGAACAAATTTAAAAAGTGGGTGTGTGTACAAATATTGTAAACTCGTCGGAAGTTATACTTCTACGATGTGATCAAAATGATTTTTAATTTACATGAAATTCATAATTATATATATATAGAAATAAATTAATAAAAAAAAAAAACAAAGAATAAAAATACGCGTGTAGCACCACACGATAGACGTGAAACTTCTTAAAACACAATGTATAGCTGTATGTTTCTCGCTACGTTAGATATTTCTTTTTCTCAAGCTCGTCCAAAAAATGATCGAACCTAAGAAGTTTCTCTTAATAAATATTTTTTTTTAGAAAGCAATAAAACATTTAAAATATAACGTTCGATTATGAGACCTTCACCACAATAAAACAAGAGGCTTAGCAAGCAACGATTGTCACCCTCTCGACTTTTATCTATATGAGGCTGACCACAGTCAGCAGCACTATTCGCATTCGTCGTTGGCCCTTGCTTATATGACAGACGGTTTGGTCATTGTCTTTGAGAGCACCACTTTTCGTGACTAAACAAGCCAATTCGAGAGCGGCATTGTAGACCGCAATAAGAACATGTGAGTGCCAAACACACTAAATTTACCGTGTCGCATAGTTCTTTTATGTTCCAGACTACGAAAACAGGTCTCATCGTACGCTTTTCGGCCATCATACATACACTTTTTTTTTTTTTTTTTTTACTTGGGAAACACACAGGCCCGGGGGGACGAGTGGTTATATAAGTGAGACTCCTACTCACTAAAACTCCACGGTGTACCATCGGCCGCCATAGTGGGACGCCGCGGGCACTGCGGTTGCAATCTGCCGCGTCGCCCCGGCGGCTGGCCCAAATCGGGCCCAACCCCAACTGTCTCCCAGACGGCTGAACCAGTGCAATGGGAAGACGGGCCCCCCGACCCGTCTCCCCTTGGTCCAGCAAGGGCGGAGGAAAGAGGCGAGTGAACCGCCCCCCCTACCACCCAACGTCTACGCTCGATCCCTGTAAGGGTCTTGGCGCTGGTGGTGGTGCCGTCTCCTTCTTGTCAGGAGGCCTGCACTTTTTCCCCCCCATGTAGTGCTCAGCCGGCCTCCCAGTGTCGGCACACAGGACGCAGTGCAGCTTTGCAGCTGTGCACTCTTGCGCCTTATGGCCGGGCTGCCCGCATCTAAAGCACAGCGCTCCTCGGTCTGTGTCTGATGTGCAGAAAGGCCTGGTATGGCCTACATCGAGACACCGGTAGCACCTCAGAGGCCCCCCCTCAAGAAGCCGGACACGCGCAGAGCTCCACCCAACCAAAAATCGCTTAGCGTCCACCAGCACCCTGGCAGCGGCGACAGGGAGCGATAGATGGATCGCTCCACTACCCCTCCCGTAGGTGCGTATTTCCCCTGCCCTAATAAGGGCTGGGTTGCAGCCACCTTTTGTCGCCGCTGCCACGACGACTTCTTCCGCCGACACAGAATCATCCAGACCCATGATCCGAATGTCAGCCCTTTTAATAGGTCTGACTACCGTGGCTACGTCACCCAATACCGCTTGGACCCTCTGCGCCAGGCCATCCGCCTTCTCTGGGCCTCGGGCGCCAGGAATTTCAATTAATCTTGACCCCGAGGCAGTATGACGGAGTGACAGATTGTCGATGCCGAGATCAGCTAGCGGAATGGAGTCCCGCACCTTCGCTAAAGCAGCGCTGTAGGTCAGTCCCTCCGCCACCGCCCCCGGCCGCAATGTAATGAGCACTGCGGCCGACCGCGGCGCCGAGGGGAGCCTCTTCCTCGGCTTGGGCGGCACAGTCTTTCCACGAGTCGCAGGAGGCACTGTCGCTACAGCCGTTGGAGTTGCAGGAGCGGTCTTCTTTTTCGCCTTACGGCGACGGCGTACCACAGTTGACCAGCCTTCGTCATGATCTGTAGGCTGAGCAGGGTCAGTAGCCTGAAGCTGGGCCCTCTCGATCCCCAGGGGTGCCTGAGGCGAGATATCCGCTATCGTGCCCTCAGATGGAGGCTTAGTAGCAGGGTTCACTCTTCGTGAAGCCGCAGTCTTAGGCCTTGCAGCCTTGGGAGCTGCGGAACCAGACACTGTCCCTTGATCTGCCGCCAGTGGTGGCCGAATCACCGTGGCGGGAAGGAGACGGTCCTCCAAACCCTCTATGCAGGCGGTAATTACATCGCCCAAAGATATCCGGAGCGACCACTCCATCCTCGCTACGTGATTGTCCAACGCGTCAAATAGGGCTTTAGCCAAAGCATCCGGTTCCCGACAGGAAGCTTCCGGCTGCAACTCCAGCTGCAGCTCTGGCTGCCGCCGTGGTTCTGGCTGCGGCTGTGGCTCTGGCGACAATGGTAATACCGTCGTCGTTCTACGCAGGGCGACAAGCTCCACCCTGAGTTCCCCGACCTCCTCGCGCAGCCTGCGTGTCTCCCTGCGGAGGAGAAGCGTTTCGCTCGAAACAGTACGAGTCAGGGCAGTAGATGTAACCTCCTGCAAGGTCCAGGCCGCCTCCTTCAGAGCCTTGATGAACGTACCCTTGAGGTTGCCAGATCTCTTGGCAACCCCAAGGATCGCATCCACCTTCTCCTTAGCAAGCGCACTGAGACTTGCAGGATCGAGCAACTCGATGCCATCGAGCACTCCAACGTCCGCCACGTCACACGTCTCAACATTGCAGGACGGTGCGGCAGAGGGACAGTCCGTTGACCCACCTGCCTGTCCGATGACTTCTGCATGCGTCACGTCAACCCAGCAGTTAATCCCCGGTCACGGGTTTTACCCCTGCGGGCCGTCGTGACCTTGCAGGGTGGTGGATTTTCCACCTCCTCCAATCCATCTTCATCAAGCAGATGGGCCCGTTTTCTGCGGTCGTTAAACACCGTCCCTGAACTACTTGGATTCTCACCCCAGTGCCGAACCGCGAACAGTTCCAACGCCGGATCCCTATTCAAAACCACAACGGGTCTTTCAGTTGTCCTATTTAGGTTAGCCTGAGTCGTCATTTTTGTGTTATCATCTGTCCTTGTGTTCGCAATGGTTGTCGTAGATATCCTTGAACGCAAAATTCTGCCCCCCCCCCCCCCCCACAGAAGACGTGGGGCAGCCCGAGCTTGGCTCGGGGAGGGATTCTCCAGCTCCTGTGGAGCTGGTACCCTCCTGGGGTAAATCATTCTTTAATTTTGCTTCCATCACTCCTGATTCTCCACGTCCAGTTCGCAGTGCGCCTGCCGGGATCAGTATGAAACAACCGATCCCGCCAGCCACTACCCGGAACTGGGCCCTTGGGGCTCAAACTGAGCCCTCATCGGCCCCAGCCCGGTACTGGGTGCGCTGCTCACACGCCACACCCAGGAGCTTTTAACGGCCCTCCAGCCTGCGCTCCTCCATAGTCCCCTCTGATAAGCAGAGGGATACCAGAAGGAGCGCGTCAGAAATTAGCCGTCGACCAAAGTGGCCGACGTTGCCCGGGGTGCACCACGAGGAGGTTTCTGACATCGCACCCCATCATACATACACTTGCGCCAATCGTTCCTAACCTCAGCGAGCTTTTCCGATCCTACGTAAATGATGTTAAAGGACATACCATGTCACGCTTAAACCGCACAGTCTTTAAACCGTAGCAGCGGCCCACCAACCCTTCATTAGTAGTATACTAAATGCCTATCTTCACCACAATCAAAGAACAGGTTTTGCACATAATGTTGACTTTTTGGTAAAATTTAAGGAAAACTCACTGTCACAACGCATCTTAGGAAGTATAATTTTAATTATTATTTATACCACAAAAAGCTTCCATGATTTTGAGCAGTTCCTTGGTGTATCTTCAAATTCGAAGGTCCCAATGCCAATAAAATTTAATTGAAAAAAGTATCATCTAAATCGGTACATAAACAAGGAAGTTATGCCTGTACATCCACTAAGCTTAGCGTGCTACCATCTTGCGCCAGATCGTCACTTAAGATCAGGTGAGATTGTGGTCACAACGCTAAACCTCTAACAATTAAAAATATATAATATATACAGCCGAGGAGAGATTCTCCGTATTTTTTTTAAATCGATTAAAATCTTTTTTTGCACTAATAAGTATCGGTATGTGTAACAAACAGTTACAACGCCCGCTTAATGTAGATACCGTGTTACAACTGAAAGTGCTCACTAACAGTTGCTTCCGTTTACCCAGACGGAAGAACACGTTGAAACACATCCTGTATATCCATTTACTAGACCATTTCCCGTACAAGATAAAGACTACGAGCTTTTCAATTGCGTTTTAACTGACTTCAAAAAAAGACGGAGGTTACTCAATTCAAATGCATTTTTTCATGGATGTTCTTCTTTGTTTATGAACTGATTTGGATGATTCTCTTTTTTTTGTTTCATAGGGCATACTTAAAGGGTAGTTCCGTGTTAATTTCATTGGCAATTGACCCTTAACATCGAAGCTACACCAGGGAACTCTTCAAAATCATTGAAGTAGGTTTTCTTTTTTGTTAAAAATTGTCTTGTTGTTTATATACTGAAGTAACGGTTCGTAAGCCATCAGACGTTTTATTCAAACAAATGTTTTTTTTTGTTTATAAGATAATTAATTACAGTTTAAACCACTTCCAAAAAGGCGGAGGTTACTAAATTCGAATGTATTTTTATGGATGTTCAGCTATAACTTCTTTGTTTATGAACAGACTTTGATGATCCTTTTTTTGCTAGATAGAGGATATCTAAACGGTGGTCGAATTTTAATTTCATTGGCGTTGGAACTTCATCTTTGAAGATATATCTGGGAACTCTATAAAATCATTGAAGTTGGTTTTCTTCTTTCATATAAATGGTCTTGTTATTTTTTTTGGTAGGGTTTACCTAGTGTAAATTGAACATATTACTAATGATGGTGACACTCTTAGCCTAATGGCGGAACTGTCTCTTAGGTGCAACTGCCGGACTACGCCTATAGGTACTTGGAGATAGAATTTCAACTTGAAGGTGGTAGCTAGCCAGGCGGGCATTATATAAAACCTTACCACCATGCCCCTTTCTATGGTTTCATCAGGATGTTATCTTTTACAGGAAACTCAAGCTTTTTACAGGATTCAAACTTATTTCGATCGACAAAGTTTTATAATTTATGTTATTACTGGTCCATCACCGCCATAGAAAAATTCTTCTTTTTATTGTATGAAATAAAAAAAATTGGAATTTTGATCAGGGAATGTTTTGAATCACTTCGATAAATATCAGCGTTCTATATATTCGTGATATTAATCGTATTACAATAATTTTTTTCAATATAATTAGGATACTTCCCAAGAAAATAGGAAAATTAGTTTGTAAACAATATGCATTAGATACATCTTAAAAACTTGAAGCGCTTTATTTCATATCGTCTGAAAGCATGTAAGGAAGACCGGTTACTTGACCTCGTAAATCTTACTCGAGGGTCCCAATTAGAATTAAATTCTTTATAGCGCGGTCCAACCACCTGGTGCGCATAATTTTCTTTTTTTGGAACGTGCAAATGAATAAATGTATCTATTTTGTTAAAAGACAAGCCCTGGCTTACATCAGATCAATGCAGAGTCTACTGAAGCTAAAAAAATCCCCATAGAGGTACAATTAGGCGAGTCGCGTTCTGGGATAAACCGGTGTATATTTATAAATCAAGCGAGGTGGTAGGGACCTGTGTTCAACTGTACTAGATGAGCTAATATACATATAACTACACGTTGAGAGGCTTGCAAGCCGGCACGACAATGGATTGAAAACCATTCGTTTATCACGTTAGCTTTTGTATCGTACTGTGCTTACCATCAGGAATAATGTTGTTAGTTTGACGTGTTAATATTAAAAAAGAAAAGAAATGGAGCACTAGTCGTGTTTCCATTCATTCTGAAAAAGCGTTTCGCATTTTCATTCATTTTGCGAACAGCAACTGAATGGAACTTGCTACGCGCATCTGATTTTTCAAACCCATAAGTTGTCAAAAGAAGTGTGGGTGTGTTTTTACTCAGCGAGTACTTAAAATTATTGGCCTCATTTTCACAAGTCCCTTTTAAGCCATTCATCACTGCGCTTTGACAGCCTTGTCCAAGTCTTCCCGCCAAGATTCGTGATATCATCGACCCATCTCGCTACCAGATTAGTTATACACACCACTTCACGGTATAAGCCTCCTACCTTTTACGCCACACCGGTCTTGTTATACACATCACTTCACGGCATAAGCTTTTTCCCTTTTACGCCATTCATTTCTGTCGTGTGCCCACATTGTCAAGGTCAGATCATTCCAACAAGATTTGTCATTCCGTCGACACATTTCGTCACCGGTCTTCCTATGCTTCGTTGGCTGTCTCTCATCTACTATTCCGTTACGAATGCTCTCCATATCTGACTACGTACCCTAGACAACGGAATACATTAGGTACTAGCAGTTAATGCAAATTCAAGAGAATTCCTACTCATGCCAGTGGAATTTAAAGCCTTGAAAATCTTTCGACAAACGTTTGAGCGTTTAAACCTCGTAAAGGCTGATCGACCCATTTACATAATAGAAGGTATTATTCAGCTCTTAATATTGTAGATTTCTAAAATCAAAGGAATCCTCTCAATTTATACTAGGATTACGAAAGACAGGTGATTAACATTGAGATAAGGTTTACTTACGTCAGTTAATGTGAATAGTAATTTATTTATACAAAAATAATCAATAACTCGTACTTTATCTTACTTTGATCTAAATTTGTGAACTTCGTGATCAATCTGTTATGATTTTTTGATTAAAAGTGTGAGGATCATTAGTTCTTCTTATCGAAACATTCATAAGAAATTAATCTAGGATTTCTTTATAAATTAAATGTGACAATATTCAAATTTGTAACTAAGTGAAATAACCACACGATATAAATGTTTTCTAATAGGTAATAATTTTGTATCTTGTGACTTATAATATTCATATAAAATGTTCTGTTTGTCTTTTTAACCGACTGCGAAAAGGGAGGGCTATTTCTTTAGCACGCTCTATAGCCTAAACGTCTTGACGGATTTTAGCATCCGAGGTGTCGTTAGATTCGTCTTAGTTGTGGAAGGATATACATCTAATCTATCGAATACTATAAAGTGAACAATTCTTGTACGTGTGTATATAAATATATAATATGTAAATAGGTTTCTCGGAAACGGCTTCAACGATTTGGATGAAATTTTGTATTTAGATAAGGTTTTACAATCCAAGTTTACTTAGATAGGAGTTTTTTTAAGACACCGAGCACAGCTCGGTCATCCAGTTTATAATAATAAGTACGACGTCTGGGAATCAAATAAAAAATATATTTCTAGTCATGTGTTTTTGTTCCAGTCGGGTTTCTTGTTTCTTTTTAATAATTGAGCTTGTTAATAACATGTTTTTGTGGATATTTTATTCTAAAGTTATTTAATTTTTGTATTATTATTTATATTATTAAATTGCTTTTTGTTTACCTAAAATAAGAAATAAATAACCAAATATATTCCTAATATAATAAAATATAGCTATCTCTTGGGCATTCAAACTTTTACGACAGATTCGAAAAATCGGTATCTGTTCCTTACAATCTGAATATTCTGGAGTACAATAATTATGAACAGAAACACCTCTAAGACAAAACAATTACATTTCCCATACAAGTACAACATCCTATTACGAATTCCAAAGGCCCTAAATTTGTTACCTTTTGTCTATTAATAATGACGATAACTACAGAAATATCTTTAGATTTCGTAGTTATTACTTTTCACAATATCAATGCTTCATTTATAATATTATCTATTTCACAGAATAGAATAATTAAACATAGATTTATGCATACATAAATCTAAGTATATCACTTAAAATATATTTATTGTTATTTTATATTATCTACAAAATGATTTACGTTGTAATCTCAAGGAAAAATGAGTTTTCTCAAATCCAAAATATTTAATCGAGTAGAAATGACTTTTCACAACACCTGTCTACTCCGACCCGAAAATGACAAGGGTTGAAATCGAGTGGTGCTATTGAATAGACATTTTTTTCCCTATTTATTATGTTGTTTCTTATAGGGGATTTATGAAAGTCCTTAGAAGTATTTGAATATTCTTGACTTGCTGTTCTCTTTGTAAATTTTTTTTTATTTTTTTTATTTAACTAGCCGACACGGCATGCGTTATCTCACTGTCCAATAGTTAGTACCATAACCACAGCGACACTTTTGACGATTTTTTTTTAATTTCTATGGCTATAAAACATAACAAAAATTACGTATTATAATTGCGAGTTTCTAAAAAAGCCAAAAAAGGTATTTTATTTTTTATACAATTTACCAGGTAACTTAAATAATATATTTTCCACTAAAAATAACGAACTACTTAATAGTAATATTAAAAAAAAGTTAGCTAAATAGGTAAATATTAGTACTGTACATACATTATTGAGTATAAATCTGATCTTCACATGATAAACAGCGAGAAGAACTTTGTTCCTATCGGGTATTCCACGACAACCCTCGAGTTTTTTTAATCTTTATGGCTAGGTACTAGATATTATTTTATAAATTTTTTGCACGATTTTTAACTGTTCAATATAAGCTCGTAACAAACTACTGCTGAACGTCGGCCGAAATACTTCTTACTACTGACTTACTGAATCACGCCGCTATCCAATTATGTTATAATTATCTATCCAGGATTTTGTCACACATTTACATTTTTATAATAATAAAAACAATTTTCCCTTGTTTTTCTCAATTAAAACTTTTTTATATTAAATATACAATAGAATGGTGACTAGTTTGCATATTTTAGCTAAACTAAAGGAATAACAGATTAAGTTGCATTGGAAATGGAACAATAACTAAGTTAGTATTATAATATAAATTAAAATTATTACAACAATCTCTTTTTAGAAATGGTCTAGAAATGAAATGGAATGATGCGGAAGAAGAAAAAGAGGATGACCATTTAAAATATGGAAGGATAACGGAGAGAAAGATAGGCAGATGTATATTGGAAGAACAGAGCTAGATTACCAATTGTAGAGGAAACGAATGAATACCGATATCTAATTATTGATGGGTGCCATTGTATGTTTCAAATTTTAGCTGTAAATAAAAGTTTTTGATTTGATTTCATTGTGAATTATATCGGCCCATATGGTAGATTTAAGTAATGCAGTGAGAAATAATAATTTGTAAACAAGGTTGCAAATAATGCAATTACAATACACTCAGTTATAATCATAATTTGAAAGCAAAAGATATCTAGAACATATTCGGGTACCAAATCATATACGGCACGTAGCATTCCTATCGATTTTCCACACGAGCAAGTTAGTCCTAACTATAGTTTTCATTGGAACTAGCTCAATTTAGCTGTCGGGGAACTTTGTTCATGTAAAGGGGATACGCTGTATCTAAGGAAGATATTAGGGATCGCAACGAAATTAAACTTTTAACTATTTATGCAAATTAAATTTACAATAATGTATATAAAACTGATATTAATTCATTTCAGGAATGTGCATTTATTAAAATGTGTAGCACGATGATTTCTGAACGCATCATAGATCGCGTGATATCCCGGCAGCCAATGAGAGACGACCGTGACTCAGTGATCCGTCGTGCTTGCCGCAGGACACGTGTGTGAAAAGCATTACATTTCTTTTCTCTTGTTTAGCGCGAATTATCGGTAGCCGAATTGATAACCCACGCTAAAAATGTTAATTTTAGGTAATAAAATTATTAAGACTGACTAAAAATAAGGCATCCCTTAAATCGGTTCTTAAAGTGTGCAATTTTGCACAAGATGTCATTATATGAAGCAAATGAGCACTAAGAAAGAATTATTGATAGTTCATCCCAAAAGGGTGTTAAATATATGACGACTCCTACTAGCTAATTATTTTTTTTTTAAATAAATGTTATTTATTTTTTTAATAAATATTATTTATTACTATGAATGTATTTTTGTTTATTTCTTATGTTGTATTTATTTTAGTAATGGGGTTGCTTGATATGGGGGCATGTCTTGAGGAGCTAGAACAGAGTGGAAGAAGAAATCTTGTTGTGCCAACTCTACTAAGGAGGGATAAGGGCGAGAAGAAGAAAGTATTTGTTTATTTTGCTAATCATTGGTTTAATAATAATTAGGTATTATGGTAATAATTAGACAGGAAGTTTATGAATAATTTCAATATATTGACGGTGAAATTCTCTACTAATAAAGCCACATCGTTGTCGTGAGACGCTTCTCTATCTATATATGGGACTTACGCTATTCGCGCAGCTTCACTAGCGTCATAGTTGAGTTATGTACCTACCATTAAGTAATTCTAACTAATTTGATAAATAGTATCTACATGACACATAACATTTCTCACAATTTTTGGGGTTGAATTTCCATAAAAAATTCCTTACTGCTCACCTACAGTGTAAAAAAAACGCGTATTCAAATTTTCACGGTCTTAGCCACTGTAGTTTAGGATGTGCCTTAAGAAGACAGACGGTCAGTTAGTTTAGGTCGGTTAGGTTTAGGTTAGTTAGTTATAAATATATATCAAAATTTAATTGTAACTCAAATTATACATAAAATTTCTGTTAATATGTATATTTACTCCACGCTTTCAACAATATTACTATCACTATATTTTCAACAGTTATCTATCAGTTTTCTATTCCGTAACAGTATAATCTAAAGGGAAAAGGAATCTGAACAAAGAGGAGGACGATGCACGAAGATAGGATGATCTATATATTAATACGTGAATCAAAAGCTTTCGTTACCATTTTAAGCGTATTGCGTGCACGGAAGACAACGAGATTTGGCACGGTTAAAGTTTATATGGAGAAGGAGTGCAGAAAGATAAAATTTATCTATAATATCTGTTACTAATATATATTAAATAAAATAAATTAATACTGCGAATCCTCACCGGACCAGTGCCATTGAACTTAGACCTCCCAAAACATTGACATTGTCACTCAATGAAAAGTGACAGCAAGTGATGTAGATAGTACTCATTTTTATGAATACTGTTAAATGTCAAACAGAAAGTAGTCTATGATCATAAAGTCGCAGGTTGAATTTGGAGCTTAGGGCGATCGCTAGTAATATTAAATATTTGCTACTAAAATCAATATTGGCTTATAGATTTCCAGGCTATCGAGTCTAGTGGAATGTCAATCGGGTTTTCCCTGTTATCTCGATATAAATTTGGAATTTGAACGAAAATTTATTAATTTTAAATTAATTATCTAATAACAATTAAGTAATAATAGTGTGTGGATAACATTTAAAGGAATTCTGAACGTTATAACAACATTGATTTATGACGAAGTAATGTTATGGAACTGTAGATTATAATTATAAAACAACGGCGACCAGCTAGAGATCTGCAATTTACAGCCATTCGTCGCTGCCACAAGAGCCTGAAACCCCCTGCGTAAAGGCTGGTCCTAAAACGCTCTGACTAGTATCACCATGTGCATGGTGGTGGAGATCGAGTCCGGTATAGATAGCTTACCACTCCGCTTGATTATTGGATATCCATCGTATAAGCTTACCATTTCTTGAGAGTATTACACCCAGTTATTGTGGTCGCGATGCATCCTCGGACAATTGTCGTGTCCTACTAAAACTGATAATAACAACGTTTAACAAATTTCTGCCCAAATTCTTTCTGGGAAGAATGAAGAACCACAAACTTTAGTATTTAGATTGACCAGTACACTTACACATAAAAGAAGAAGAATTTACACCAAGAATCAGTAGGATACCTAACTCCTCACCAACCTACAGCAGAGTTATCGTATTTGGGCTCATTGGAATGGTTTAACTCTAAATGAATAAATTAATTGTATCGGGGGTGTATTATTTTCAATTTATCTTGTGCTGTATTGGAATATATGCAAGGAGTTTACTGAATATTCTTTGATAGGAACACCAATAGATGTGTTCCGGCAGCTGCACTTCAGACCCAGTTTTCCACTAGCTTTAGCGCGCTACCATCTAGGGCCACATCGTCAATTAAGATAAGACGAGACTGCGGCAATAAAGCTAAACCTATAACGATAAAAAAGTACCCTGCACACTTAGATAATCTGTCCGTTAAACAACAACAACAATGCCTACATATTATAAGAGAGAAGAAAAATAAGATTTGCTATAATTGAAATAAATGTTCTTTGCCATTTTTACCCACTCTCCTCTTTAAATGAAATCGTTCTCAATACTTCCACTTAAATCTAGCTACATCGGAATTATGAAAGCCCTTCAGTAATAATTGAGAATTGTAGTAGATCAATTTGTGGTTCTCGGTTTTCAAAGCGACATGGCGATCAAATAAGGTCGAGGAAACGAAATTAAGGAAAATTTAATGTTGGCAAAAAATTTTTTTTTTACGTCTTGCTATGTAGCGTACTGTATTCCTTATTATTGATCGAGCATTTTCATTTAACGAATATGTTGTTTTTGCTTGTATTTTCTCGTGTTGAATATTCAAAGTAAAAGTTCTGAGTTTAATTTTATTAACATTATAACTTTAGTAGAAGCTTGCAAGTTTGCTCTTTATCAAGGTAACTAACGTATTATACATATTTCACCGTTATAATTAAGAAGGTCAAACAGATTTGTTGCTTGAACATCGAAAATTGTTGTAAAAATAAATTTCTGGATTGGATAAATAACTACATATTTCAGATAAGTTTGGTGAGTAACTTATCAGCTGGTAATTTATCAAAAGATGAATATAAAAAAACATCAATTTTTACAAATACAGTGTAAACTCTTTATAACGTTATCCTTTATAACGATAAACTCCCTATAACGTTGAAGTGAGCCCAACTTGGTTAGTTTGCGTTAAAACCTTGCGTTTGGCATAGCAAAAAACGTCAGACAAAGTTATCAGACTATATGTGTAAACAATAATGTATAAGCATTTATTATCTAAGACATACATGTTAAAAATTCTTGTTAATTTGGTTGTTTTTTTGGCTCTCCATATAACGATAACTCTCTATAACGACAAAAAATGCTCAATCCCTTGAGTTTCGTTATAAAGATTTTACACTGAACTTTTATAATTGTCCTTTTTTTTAATTTTTCGATTTTTGACATTGCTCATTTAGTATTATAGTTTACTAGCTGTACCCGCGGCTTCGTATTCTTTTATTAAGTAGAAATTATTGGCTTCATGTAATTTTTTATAAATGAAACTTTTTGTTTTTCTGAATGTGTCATTGATAATTTTTATAGTCTAACAATTTTATGACATCAAATCATGTCATGATAAAGCACATGAAAGCACATTTAATATATGTTGAAAACACGGGTATAATTACAAACAAGAAATTACAATAGATTGGTCATTAGAGTATTACATACATAATTTATAATATCGCAATGTTGCACAGTAAATGCCACATTCAACATTGAAAAAGAACAAGCTCAACAAGTGCTATGGCAACATAATTACTCCTTTTTCCAAAACTTCATCTAAATCGGCTGAGAATAAATAAGAATGTCAATTTTCGATTTTTTTATAATTTTCAATAGTATTATATAAACAAAACTACAACAACGCGAAAACAAATATAACAGCTTTGTTTATTTCTCGAAATTAATATGTATGAATATAATTAATTCAAATAATTACTAATGTTTTTCTAAGTTTTAAATTTAATTGAAGTTCGGTTGGTTACTGTATTTCATAATTAAGTTGAATTACGCATTTGTTAATTTATTTGTGTTCCAAAGTTCGGTTTCGATTTTGTGCCTTTTAATTAATTTAAAATAATTATGATCGTCAATTAGGTACTCAGCATTCGCATTGGGATGTGTTAATACTGAGTTGAGTGAATGACAAGATACATAATAAATCAATTTCGATTATGTTAAAGCCATTACCATCTATAATGTAAACACTTAAGCTTTAACTTAGTCAAGTAAAGACTTTTTTTAACTCTGTATGTTACTAAACTAGATAAGTATACAAATTTTGTACAAATCTGTTTTATTGTTCACAAATGTTTTGAACTCTTATTATGAAAAGTAATAATTTTTAGATACCATTGAAAAAATCATTAAAGAAACAGTATCTATATTTTGCACTCGTAACTAGATTTGAGATAAACTATCTATTTTTAAATCCCATCCTCAACCAGGCTAATATTTCATATGCTTGTGAGATGGTTCCAAAAGTCAAAAATGTCGGTGCTAAATACTCATATAAAGTAAACCCTTCTAAAGTAAAGTTTTACGGTTATCTCCATCTCGGCACAAACTAAAAAGTGCACTATGACGTAACATTGTCGTACCGTGAATCTGTGGAAGCTTCTCCCGACCAGTGTATTCCCTTCTTCTTGTGACATCGGGTCCTTTAAGCGTAACGTGAAGAGATAATTTATGCAGGCCACATGACAGCGGCGACCGCTGATTGATTGGGATCTCTCGGTGGTCACCGTTGTGTTTGGATCGTGCTGTGCTTACCATCAGGGACAGTATCGACAATGCGCCGATCTATTATAAAAAAACCTTATTCTTCTTAATTCTTTATTGGTTTAGTGTTTGGTCATAATTTCATCTGATCTTAAGTGATGATGTAACACGCTAAGCCTTTGCGACAGCTTTTCAAGTTGAGGGTGGTAGCTACCCAGGCGTGCATTAGAAAACGCCCTACCGCCATGCTATGGTTTTACCACGATGTTTTCTTTCATCGACAGCTCAGGCTCATTGCAGGGAGGCAAAATCACGTCGATCGTCAAATAATCAATTTTATTTCTTAGCATAATTACAAAGATTCGTATGTATTATCTTTCATGTATATTATTATGAATGCAGTATTAATTCAGCGTGAGTTGAGAATGTTAAACGATTCGTAGGCGTCCTCAGATTTCCCAATTAACGTTGCCGGTGGAATCCATTATTGCTAGTCTCCGTTCCAATTTACAACGTCGCGGCGTTCATGCGCAGCGAATTAAAACTAAATTTTGCTGGATGTGACATCTTCCTCTATCAGCTGTCATTTAGGTATTTACACCTTCTATATACTATGATGCTTAAAATAATCCATCCATAGTTTTTTGGCCTCCCTTTACCTGTTTTTTTATAATATCTGGTCCATTGACGGTATTATCCCTGATGGATGGTAAGCACAGCATAGTCCAAATATAAAGGTAACCACCGAGAGATCTAAATTCATAGGCGTTGGGCGCTGTAATGACGGCCTGTATAAATATATATTCACGTTACCCTTAAAGGACTTGATGTCGTATGAAGGAGGGAGGGAAATCACTAGCCGGGAGTGGTTACACAACTTTTGAGTTCGTGTCGAGATGGAGGTTAACAAATCTGTGACTCTGAAGCCCATCACGTGTGGTTCTATTGTCGAAGAGAGAGAAGGGTATTAGATTTAACAGCTCTTCAGAACACTCAACATAATACAGTGCGCAACTGAAGCGGCTCGATGAATTTAGTTACGTCTGTGTAGCGACATCTCTCGCCACAACTGACGCATCAACGCATCGACGCAACTACGTAGTGACACATAGCGACATCTGTCGAGCCACATAAGACGCATCCTACTATCCTACATTGCGCTATAGAAATTAACTTTTTTTTTTTTTTTTTTTTTTTTTAGAACTGACTACACTGTTAGCCTTAGGGGCCCTAAAGCCGCTGCGGCTTTTACAGCTTCACCGGACTTGGGGGCGAGCGCAGAGGGCACTCAGCCGCGAAAGTTTTGTGGACGACTCGCACGAGGGTGCCAAAGTGGCCGGACCTCGGCTCGGGCGGTCGTCGCGTTCGCAAATAGGTCGCGATCTATTCGAATCCCTACACCTACGATTCGAGCTAACTAAATATACACATAGGCACGTTCCCTTCCTCCTGGGAGGAAGGAAGGAACCGTGCGTATGTGTATTCAGTAATCGGAATGTTTCTACACTAACTAGCGCTAACTAACTAGCGTAAAAAAAAGAAAAAAAAAGGTCCCTCACAGAACCTATGTACCTGTATGGTGTGCACGTGTGTATGTTCATACGTGTGTAGTGTTGTATGTAGGTAGCTAAGTGATGCACGTACAGTGTCACTTGTATCGCGCGGGCGGTTGCCTGACCCAAGGGTTTCACACCGAGGAACGGACCTAGGCTTGGGTTACCGCTAGAGAGGGTGGACGTGACGGGTGTGCGGGAGCGAAGTTGACCGCCCGCCCTCTGCGGAGAGAGCGGTGGTTACGCGGGCGTGGGCGCTGGCACGCTCTGTTTGGAGAGACGGATGTGTAATATTTATTCGAATTTTCGATGTGATCGTCGGGATCAATAAAACTATTGCGCGGCCGGCGTTTGCACCGGATGTCCGTGGGTGCCGGAACATAAGTGGCGGCTGTTTTTATTAACGGATTCGCGTGGTTCGACGCGGTGTCGAAATACGAACGGGAGAGCTGTTTAACGTAGGCATGTATCGAAGGAAGCTCCATATCTCTATGGAGATCTACGCTTCGAACATACCACGGGGCCCCGGTGAGACGATAGAGGAACCTATTCTGTATCGATTGTAACCGTTTGAAACTCGACTCGGACATATGTGCGAACACGGCGCAACTGTATGTCAAAATTGGTCGAATACACGTCTTGTAGAGCGTGAGCTTATGTCGCGTGGACATTTTACTCACCGAACACAACAGAGGATGCAACCGGCCCAGGACCCACGCGGCCCTGTTCCTAACCTTACGGATATGGGGTCTAAAAGAGAGCCTACTATCTAGGGTTACCCCTAGATATTTGGTCTCTCTTACATACGGAATCGGATTATCGTAGAGCTTAACAGGTTTAAGCTTCCACGGTATCTGTGACGAATCCGCATCGAAGAGCATCGCGGCGCTCTTCGAGGGATTAACGGCTATACGCCACTCGTTAAACCACTTCCCGAGAGTGGTCACGGAGCGTTGGACTTTGTGTCTGAGGTGGGATCTATTCCTATCTGAGGCATATAAGACTGTATCGTCAGCGTATAGCCCTACCTCGACCTCCGGGAGTCGAGGTAGGTCACTGACGTACAGGTTAAATAGGCTAGGAGCCAGGATCGAACCTTGGGGAACGCCTGAGCGTATTGGACGGGGCGTGGACAATTCACCTTCCACTCTATAGCGAAAGGTGCGATCTGTTAGATAGTCGCGAATTATTTTAATTAGCCTATCGGGGACTTCAAAGTGATACAACTTGTAGATCAATCCCTCGTGCCAGACCTTATCGAAGGCCTTGGCAACGTCGAAAAAGACCGCAAGTGTACGGCGGGGTTTATATAATTCAGCAAAATTAAATGCAACGTGCTCCGTGAGGCGGTGCACTTGATGAGTGCAAGAATATCTAGCACGGAAACCGAATTGCTCAGGCGGATAGAGGTCTTTCTCCTCTATTACTGACTTGAGACGGTTCAGAAGGATCCGCTCGTACATTTTCCCTAAAGTATTTAGGAGACTGATCGGGCGATAGCTGTCGGGAAGCGACGCGCTCTTGCTGGGCTTACGGATACCTATGACTATGGCCTTTTTCCAGGCGGCTGGAAAATGGCAGTGGGCTATGGCTACATTGAAGATGCAGACCAAAAGAGCTATGAGGCGATCGGGAAGAAGTCTAAGTACTTCATTCCTGATCCCGTCGGGACCTGGTGCTTTTCTAAGCTTAAGGCTTTTTATAATGGAAAGAACCTCCTCAGACGTGACTGGGGACAGGGAGTCTGTCGCGGGGAGCTTATCCAGCTCCCGCACGCATCCATCGATACCCTCGACCCGGTCGGTATTTGCATCGACACTGTTCGGAGAGCACTGGCTCTCCAAACAAGTGGCGAGGCACTCCGCCTTGTCGCTGCTATCGAAGGCGAGCGGTATACCGGGACCCCTCTCGAGTGGGGGCATAAGATAAGAAGCCTCTATTTTGAGACTGTGAGCTAATTTCCAGTAAGCCAGATGCGACGGCCTTAGCCCTTCGACGAGGGCGTCCCATCTGTGACTTCTGAGTTCTAATATACGGGCTCTAACCGATCTTTGAAGTGCGCGTAAACGTGCGCGGTTTTCCTCGGTCGGATAGTGGTCGTGCGCACGAGTCGCCGCGTTCTTTTCCGTCAACAACGCCCGCACGTCGGCAGGGAGTACGAAGCGGCGATCGCTCGCCTCTTCGACCTCTCTCGAGGCCTCTCCGATGCCGGCCTGCAGGTGGTCGACCAGGGAATCGATCGCGAGATCTACGTCCGCAACGGACCCCAATACGTCCGGGATCCTATCTAAGCTGGACGAGGACGGCCTGTCCGCAAGATAATGTTTTAGCTTGGCATAGTCAACCACTTGGACCGAAGGAGGGCTAGAGTCGTCTGGTTGACCTAGCTGCATGATGACCGGACGGTGGTCGGAGTCGAGCTCGTGTACGACCCGAATGAGTCGTAACCGAAGCGCGATACCTTTAATGAGAGCTACATCAAGCACTGTCGGCATACAGTTGTCTTGAAAGTGGGTGGGAGTGGGTGGCGCTATTACATCAAAGTTTAGCACGTTCGTTAGCTCTTCGAGTTTAACCCCATTACTGGAGTCTCTCCAATTGCCAAACGAAGTGTGTCCACAATTGAGGTCACCCGCTATAATGACCGATTCACCGAGCGAAAGTAGCTTTTCTAGGTCAGACCTGAGAGGCTCTTTCCTCGGCGAGAGATAAACTGAGACTAACGTTATGGACGGGTGGTCGGTCATTCCTAGTCTACACACGGATACTTCCATATTGGTAAGTATCGGAGGATCTACCGGCGTACAATATAACGATCGTTTGTAATAAATGAGAGTGCCGCCCCCGCGGCCAGCCCGGTCATTTCTTACAATATTGTAGTTCGCGATTTTTGGATCACGTTTAGCACGCTTTAAGAGCGTCTCCTGCACTAAAAGAACATCTACTTGGTGATCTTTAAGAAAGGTCGCGACGAGATCACGCTGCGGAAGTAGGCTTCGCGCGTTAAAAAATGAAAGATTTAACGCTTTCGGTTTAAACTTAGCCATTGAAAGGCCCTAATTTTTATTACTCGCCTCGCGATCGAGACGTTGTAGTGTCTCTACGAGGCGGGGGAACGCGCAAGCGGTCTTGATGAGACCGAAGCGCTCCAAATGGTCGTTGTATTCGATGAGCTTGCGGATATCGTGCTCGCGGGTGAGCAGTATCATTAGGTCGTTACTATTGACGACAGTGTTAGCGGGCGCGCGGGGCGCAGGAGCGCGGGGCGCGGGAATATCCATAGCCATAAGGGGCTGTGGATTGGGGCGGCGGGGGCCCCATGCGTTCTGCGATGAACGCACGGGTTGCGGTTGCACCACGCGGGGTGCGGAGAGGCCGGCGGCGGCCGGGAGCTGGCGCGGGACCGGCAGCGCGGGAAATTCCCCTGACGCCAGCAGGGGTTGCGCTTTGATGGCTGAGGTGGGGGGCGCCGCCCGGGGGGCCGCCTGCCTCTGTGTACGTGGCCGCGTGGTACGCGGGGCCTTGGGGCAACCGCGATAATTCGCGGGATGCCCCTCCTCCCCGCATAACACGCAGCTCGGGGGGACGACGGAGTCACGCTCGCGCGTGCACTCCCGTGTGGGGTGGTCCTCTCGGCACTTTACGCACCGCGGACGAGAATGACAGTTACGGGCAGCGTGCCCGTACAGCTGGCAGTTGTGGCACTGCGCAGGCTGGTGGTTTTTGTGTGGGGGCTCCACGTTAATCCCGGAGAGCCCGCACACCGTCTCTAGTTGGAAGATGGCCTTTCCCTCGGGGGAAAGGTCCAATATGGCCACTACCATTTGTAGTGGCCGCTTATCTTTACTGTACATCCGGTGTACTTCCCGGATGGGATAACTTTGCTCCTTGAGCGAGGAGCACACCTCCGACGGGTCGAGCTCCACCGGAATGCGGCGGATGACCACTCGGAGGACGCGCTCCTCCGCGAGCGAATACGTATAAAATTGCAGACCTTTCTGCCGGAGGAGGGTGGTTAGTTTACGGTGAGTTTCCGAAGAACTCACCGAAATAGAAATCCCGTTGACTATGTTTCTAGCCTTGTGGTAGTCGAGTTTGAGTCTGCGCATCTCATTGCAGACTCCCATCCAGGCTGCCTTGTCCCGGATTATGATTGGAGGTGGGGCACGCTCTTTTTTCCCGCCGGCGGGCGCGGGGAGCTGGGAGGACGCGGGGGCGGCGGCGCCCCTGACTACTGCCTTAGCTATTACCTTAGGCGCCGGTTGAGCAGTCGGACTGCTACGCGCCGTTCGCTTACGCGACGCCACGACGGTGAAGCCGTCGTTCTCGGTATCCATCTCCGGAGATGGATCCGGATTCGCGGGCGAGTCTTGTTCGACCGGAAGGGCCGAAAACGAATTTTTCGTCTTTAACGCGGTTTCCGTGGATCGCGCGGGACGGACGTACGGACTATTTTTGGTAACCCTAGATTGTGAACGCGAATTACGCGGCCCTCGCCTGACGGAGGCGGGGCTTGACCCGCGCGATTGGCTGGTCGGGACAGGGGGCGTGGCCGTAGGCGCAGCCATGGCCCCGGATGACGCGGCGGACAGGCGCGTAACGCTGCGCGCGGGACGTTTGGGCGCGACGCCGACTGGCGCGGCGCCAGTGGATGTAACGGTCGCGGCCGTGACGTCATCGGCCGCCTTGCTACCTGAAGCGGCCGCCTCGCTACCTGAAACGGCCTCATGACGGGTCGCGGTCGCAGCGGTGCGACGCACGCAGGCGTTCTCAGGTAGATTACAGTATTCCTCTTCTAGAGAGGGACACCGTAATACGACGAAATTTTGATAGCGCTGGTATTGAAACTCCAGCGCTTTCATCCTGGCTTGCAACTTGCCTATGCAAGTGGCCAGGTTGGCAACGTTATTTGCCATGGCGGCAGAAGAGGGAGGACAGTGGGACATTTTTATTTAATTTTAAATTTAAAGGCCTCCCTGCCTTAGGGGCAGGGGGGTGCGCCAAAAAATTTAAAAGACTATCGGAGTCGGCAAGAGACCTGTTGTCAAGGTGCAATGACACACAGGAAGGACCTATCAACCCTAAGGAGCCCTAACAAGCCCGGGGCCGAGGACGCAGACCGGTAATTAAACCGGGCTAGGCCCAAACAGGTTCCCGGGGATGGAGTGTGCAGGATCGGAAGGTTTGGCAGGAGACACCTGGGGCAAGACTATGCGATAACCGCAAAGGCCTAGATTCCCAGGCCCGTCCGAGTCTGGCTGTTTGCCTCTGAAGGAGACAACCAGCGGGCTGCTAGGGTCACGCCCCACTTGCCTTCGTTGGCACCGTCAGGTATCCAGCAAGTGACCACAAAACCGTGGATTTACAAAAAAAAAAACAAGCAAGTCGCACCGAAAAGTGCGGTTTACCACGCGAGCGTTAGACACCAGTTGGTTTACGTCGTAATTGCAACAATATATTTGAAATAAATTCCAAATATAAGATCGCAACAATTAAGTCACGTGATGGTCAAAATTGAAAACGGAGCGACACGTCCGTTCGCAACAGTGACCAAATCGGAACTCCTAGAAATTAACTCTATCGTTGAGTATATATACAAGAACCCGACTACAACAGTCTGGGGGGAGCGCCCGGTCCGTGCCGGTGTACGGAGCTCCAGACGCGTTTACTGTCCACGAAAACTGAGTTTCCGCGCGACGTAACGCATATGTGACTGCCTTAAGAGCTCACACCTCGGTCCGCCCAGTAGACTGCCACTTGCTGCATGGCGCCTGTCCCGTGCAGTAAGTTTTTAAAAGGCCTTTCTCAGGGTCAAAAAGAAGCCAAAGGCCCTTCTCAGGGCCAAAAAATAGAACAAAACCATGACCCTCAGCATGCCTAAGGACTCCGAAGGACCTACGGCCCAACGAAGAAAACCCGCGACTAGTCAACAGGCCGCAAGCCACAACCCCCCGCCTCGCAACCCGCTGACCAACCACCAGCGGAGAAGGGTGAGGGGACTAGCCCCCCCCGCCCCAGTTCAGGCGCCTCGACCTCCTGTAGCCGCGACTGTAGCGGCGATCTGTCCCTGCGACGTATTACGTCCGTCGGCGACGATCGCTATGCGCTGTTGGATGGCAGTGTTCTACACAATGCAGGAGGCCGAGCAGAGAGGTACTGACCTTCCTGTAGAATGCAGGGAGACCCTGAGGAAAGCGGCAGCAGGAAAACTCGCATTCCCGGAGAGTCTCTTTTACAGAGAGCCGGGCTGTAAGCGATGTGTGGACGTTGAGGAGGAGGGGATGGAGCAATTTGGCATGCCCCCACACCCCCCGCCTTCTCCTACAGCCGAAGAAAAACCCGTAGAAACCGAGGTACCGGTGAAGATATGCCAACCGACCGAACAGAGGTCTTATGCACAGATAGCCGGCAAGCTTCCAGAGCCATTGAGAGCGGGCACCAGTGCGGATAACGCACGACTGCCGCCAGCCAAGAAAGCCGCTCATAGCAGAATACCACCATTGAACAATCAATGGATTACCACATCTTATCCACAAGGATAAGATGCCGCGTTGGAGCTTCCATATGGAGGAGCTAACGCGCATCCTCAATAGAACACCTAACGCGCGCCCCAGCGGGACGGGAGTGCGCTTTTTACCGCACGACGAGGAGGAATACCGTGCGATACAGGATTACCTATTACAGCAAGAGGAATGCGAGTGGTTCTCGTACTCGCTCCCTGAGGAGAAGTACCTAAAAATAGCAATAAGAGAGCTCCCAGCGGATACAAATCCTGATGATGTAGCTGCCGCCTTACAGAGAGAGGGACACAAAGCTGAGTACGTGAAGTGTATCCGGGCGCGAGGGGGGTGCCCCAGCTGCATCTATCACGCAGCAATAAAGAGAACCAGAGACACCGCCCCAGCAATATATAGCATCGATGAGTTGATGTATATGAGGGGGGTGCGCATAGAAGCCTGGAGGGGCAAGAAGGGTCCCACACAGTGCCACTGATGCTAGCTGTTTAGGCACAGCTCTCAGAAGTGCCACAAGGAGATCGCCTGCGTCCGGTGCGGGGGCGATCTATAGAAGAACCCCCGACCTGCGCCAACTGCGGCGGTGCGCATCCCGCCAACTACACGCGGTGCCCAACGTACCGCGTAGAGTTACGCAATAAGCGGGCAGGCGCAGTGTCGAGGACGATAAAGAGAAGGCCAGAATACAGTGGGCGAACACTGCCACTGCTTACCACCGTGGAAGAGGTGGCTCCGTCGTCGTTGATGGCACCGGCCAACGACCCGGTGGAGCGCGGAGGCAGGGTGAGGCCCGCTCGCAGACGACTTGCGAGTAGGGAAGCAGGATACCAAGGCATCAAACTGTTGCCTGTACCCGAAACGCCAATGAGTGCCGCGAACACAGAAATCCAGACGCGACCAAAGAAATCCTTGATATCTGAAGCTTGCCTAGAAAAACTTGAGATCCTCCTGAATGGCGCTAGGCACTAGCGACAGCAGAGTACCGTCCATCCATTCGCGGACGTGATGAATCCTGCAAGAGGATAACCCACAAGTCGCGCGTATATCTACGCGTGATCTTTATAAAGGACACGCCTGTTGTTACGGGCGGCGAAGACTGTCACCGCAAGAGGGCCATGCCCTGAAGCGGTCACCCCTCACAACATTATATGTGTGTGAGAAGACTTGTATGTAACAGTCGGGGCAGCTGCCCGCCAGACATAGCACCCGTCTGGCCGGAGGATCCTCCCTTTTCTATGGCGGATGAGGAACTTTACTCTCTGTTCCTCACACCTCCGCTAAATCTGCATCATTAACAATGCGAACAGCCCGTCTCTACAACCTGTCTAGAGCATCGAGGAGGTATTTTGCGGATCCATTCCAGAGATGCGAATAGTATTCCATACATGGGCAAACATGTATATCTTTGCACCTTCATACTTATTACTCTTCTAGTCTTGTAGTATGTCTTGCAGTCTATTTTACTCATGTAACTATACGATTTCCATCCCGTCTCATGATATTTCAATACCACGCTAACTCTTCAACTTCTCTGTCACTGAAGCTACTTTCATACTTCCTCATATATAATCATTCATAATCTTATCCATTCTAATTGCAACTTTTTACGTTCTTACACCCAAAACGTTCGCATTTGTGCCACATGTACACGTGATTCATTCGTCTCTTTCAACGAAATACTTGGAATTTTGCACGAAGGGAGGTGTTTTGGCATAAATCCTAAAATTATGTATTTCAACTTCTTTCCCGGATTAAAATGCGACGGAATTAAATTAGCTGTTAACTTCATTCAAATGTTTGTCACATAAATACATTACATTTTACCCTATATCCAACTTGCCAATTTGTATCACGAAATGTAGATAATATGTAACAAAGTAATTTAAACCGTACAATTTCTAAATAAATTCTAAACGATATATTGTCTCCAAACATATGCATGAATATTGCTTAATACAAACTAACAAAAAGAAGTACCTAACATGGACAATATCTCTTTTTCTGACTATACTGTTAGCCTTAGGGGTCCTGGAGCCACTGACGACTTTTACAGCTTCACCGTGGCTTGGGAGCGAGCGCTTAAGGTACCCAGCCGTGAATGCAGCTAATAAATATGTCACGAACTGGCTAATTCCCTATCCGTAGAATTCGAGCTAAGCAAACGTATACATATATATACATGTTATTCCATCCTGGGAGGAAGGAAGGAACATGCGTATTAGTGATCAGTAAATTTTTGTCTACACTATCTAGTAAAAAAAAAAAACAGAAAAAAAGGTTCCTTACAGAACCTATGTAGATGTGTGGTGTGCACGAGTGAGTGGGGTGCAGTTTAAAGGTATATGTGGCTAGCTGGTGATTACAACTGTTGTATCGCGCGAGCGGCTGCAAGACTCAACCTGTGGTGGGTAGAGTTTTCAGAGCTGGGCTTAAGGTCGGCAATGCACTAGTGATACCTCTGGCTGTACTAAAGTCCATGCGACGGAAGCCGCTTATCATCAGGTGAGCATACGGTTATTTGCCACCAGATGTATAAAAAATATTTTAAGATTTTAAAAGGGCTATAAAGTAAATTTATGTCTATGTTACCATCACTCGTTATTGCGCTGCGCGTCTTTGAGATGTTGGGAGTGTTACTCTATTATCATTCCCTCATTAAACATCTTATGCCAAACTAATTAATAAGATATCCTAAAATTAATATAAATAAGCAAAACTTATTAAAACAAGGTTTTATTTACTATGACTGTTCCTTTAAAACTATCTAGAGCCTCTTGTTTTAATACATATTCGCTACTAATTATTACTGAATAAACAGGGCTTTTCTCTACGTAGAAAAGAATCGTACCACGTTATAACGCTGAATCTAAAAAACCAGCTCTAAACAACTTTTGAAAAATATTATTCCATTAGTGTCTGTAAGTTGAATATTAGGTCCTTACATATGAAATTAGCAAAAAAATTATTACGAAAATATACTTATAATAAATCAAAGTATGTACCACTATTATCTATGTACTTTTGTCGTTTTATAGGTAGTTCATTGATGATAAAATTGTGGGAGCGAGAACCAATAAAATCTTTGAAGGCGGTTTGGACAGCCTCATTGGATTTGAATTTTTTTCCTTGGAAGAAATTGTCTAAATTCCGGAGAAAGTGTAATCTGTTGGAACAAGGTCCTGGGAGTATGGTGGGTGTCGGAGACATTCCAACCGCAGTTTCTCTAATTTAGGGATCGTCTGTTGTGAAGTATAGGGTCTAGAGTTGTTCTGAAGCAGCAGTGGGCTAGAGAGACCAGATTGACCAGTATCGGTTGTTTAACGTCTAGTTTTTCCATCATGGTTCACATTTGTTGACAATACAGATCTTCCGTTATCGTCTGGCCAGATCTTAGGAAACTGTAGTGTATGACATCAGCACTGGTCCACCAAATTCTGACCAGTACCTTTTTCTGAGTCAACTTTCGCTTGGTTCTGCTGGGTTCAACCACTGTGATGAGTATTTCCGATTGTCGTAAAGGATCCAGTTTTCATCACAAGTAACAATACAATTCAATATTCCTTCGTTATTGTGACGGTTGAGTAATCTAACGCAGCACTAATTTCGTGTTTGTTGGTGTGCTTCAAACAATTCATGTGGTACCCATTTCTCGAACTCTTTCACTTTTCCAATTGGTTTTATCACTTAAAAAGAAACCTGCTGCTAACTCTGTCGTGGTTTGCGATGAATCTGCTTCCACGATCACCTATTCTTCATTATAAACTAGTCTCCGGCCGTCCGCGGTGTTTGTTTCGTAGTTTAAAATTTCCAGAAAGAAAACGCTTGGAACTAAAAACGTACCGTACTTTCTTTTACAGTAGCTTCCTCATACATCTCATTAATCTTTCGAGCTGTTTCTGCACAGGTGGAACTCATATTCGTAAATAACGCGATATTTTAAGTTTTCCATTTTGTGAAAAGAACGATGTTCAAGAAAGATCAAATGGTGCGAAAACAAATGAATCATTAAATTCGAAACACAAATACACAAGCCTAAATTTGAAATAAATTTCAATTGGAGGTTCCTGACTAAACGCCAGATATTTGAGATCAAAGTAGCCGGTTCAACAAAACGCCAATTTCATAAGTAAAAACAAATAAATAGATATTTCAGTTTGTTGAAGTTTAATTTGTTAAAGTTTATTTGTTTTCTTACTTATTACATTTCCAAATTCATTCATGCCCTTTTTTAATTTATTGCTCAACGTGTGTAATTATGACATAAACTCTTATAATTAAGGTTGTATTTGTAGAGAGTCATTTTGCCAGTAATCTTATAATTTCACAAAATGTAAACCTTGTTTGTGTTTTTATTATAAATAAATAAATATTTGAATAAATTTATAAACTTGTACCGCGTAAGAAGTTCCTCTTACTTTATTTGCGCTACAATCTTTTATAATTATTGACATCTTTCTATACTTACTTAAATTAAAAGACTCGAAATTTGTACATTGAAGATATTTGAGAAAAAATGATACGAGGTGTATAGAATAATTTACAGAACAAATTTCGATAGTAGTTGAAATTTTTGTCTGTCGGTCTGTCGGTTTGTTTGTACACCAATCAAGTAAAAAATTCTAGACTTAATTTAATAAAATTTGGTATGATTGTAGTTTATATTCTGAAGGTAAATTTAGGATGCATTTTTATGGTCTATTAATTTCGTTTAGGTTATGTACATATAAAAAACAATGTATGTTATCGGGGTATCTACGGTTAATATAACACAACTTCCGCTAAATGACATAATTAGTCAAAATATGTTTAAATAACGTGATTGGCTTGATTCGGATAAACTCGACTAGAATCGGAGAAATCCATATAAATACGATCAACAGCCACAACAGAAGGCCCCAAGTCCGGTGAAGCTGTAAAAGCCGCAGCGGCTCTGTTTTTGGATAGGGCCCCTAAGGCTACAGTGTAGTCAGTTCAAAAAAAAAAGAAAGAAGTTGCAAGATTTAATCCATACTAACAAGGCAAGTTAAATTAAAGCGTGTAATAAAAAGTCGTACTTTAAAGAAGAATACATTTTTTTTATTGTTTGTTATATACATGAATAATTCATTGTTAATGTTAAGTGAGTTTTGGTGCTTCTAAGCAGTGACGTTTAATCTATTAAGTGATGTATCAAGTGACGAATTGAGTAACACGATTACGTTTAGATATTCATTCTGCACAGACATGTTTTATGTAGAAACGATTAATTGGATTAACCTATAGCCAAAGTATTAATAGTTTGCATATTTATTATGTCTCTTTCGAACTAGCAGTATGGAATAACATTTGTATTTGAGTTAAAATATTTTTATAAGTACAGTACAATTTAAAATCAACGGCGACTGCCTTGGGATCGGCAATTCCTTGACGATCACCGCTGTCATACCAGCCTACAAGCCTCTCGGCAGCTGAATATACACTGGCGGATCCCAAAACGTGATAAACCAAAAGCGAGCCATTATAATGGGTATCAACATATGCATCGTGGTCGCGATACAGTCGGATAAAAGTCCATACCACCTCGCTTAATCTATATCTATACTACAAGGTGTCCAGAAAGGGTATCGGGTATTTGTAAGTTCAATGAAACAAAAATTATTTGTATGCAATAAAAAAGTTTATTGTTTATTATTAGCATATGAATTGGAGAATTATTTGGAAAAGATGATGTTATCCAAATGATGACCGTTACGTTGCTGGCACTCTTCTAAACGGAAACGAAGATTGGCGATAACACGTTGACACATAGCTATCGATATTGCTGCGATTTCTGACCTGATGTTTTGCTTTAACTGGGTTAGATTCGTCGGATTGTTTTGATAAACCTTACTTTTAAGGTATCCCCATGCAAAATAGTCAAGCGGGCTAAGGTCGGGGCTTCTGGGAGACCAGTTGATGTTACTCCTTCGCGAAATGACTTTATTAGGGAATAATTCGTTAACAACTTCCATTGAGTCATTGGAGGTATGGCAAGTGGCCCCATCTTGCTGGAACCACGTTCTTGAGTTGCAACTCCTGCAACTCTGGGAACTAAAAATTTCGCAACATATCGCAATAACGGTCACTATTCACATTAATTGCTCGGCCTCGTTGATCTTCATGAAAATAAGGACCAATTATGCCTTTAGCAGACATAGCGGCCCAAACAACGACCTTTGGGCTATGCAGGGGTCGTTCATGCTTTCGTCTCGGATTCTCCACTGCCCAGTACCGACAATTCTGCTTATTAACATGACCATTCAGGTGAAAATTTGCTTCGTCACTGAACAGTATGTTGTTAAAGTTGTTAAATCGCTGCAGCATTTCGTTCGCAAAATTCAGTCGAATAGCATAGTCCGTATCCTTCAATTCTTGAACCAATTGAATTTTATAGGCTTTTAGATGTAAGTCTTTCTTTAAAATCGAATGTAAAGACGATTTTTTGATGTTCAACGCTTGGCTTCGCTTTCGGATGGATAAAGACGGATTTTGACGAACCGACGCCTCAACTTCTTCAATTGTTTCTTCATCGCAAACTGAACGAGGACGACCAGAGTTTTGAATTTTAACTGTTGCACCTGTATTCTCGAACATCCTGATCCATTTCCTAATGCTATCGTCATTTGGCGCGTGGCGTGTACGATATTCCGCACGATAGAGACGTTGAGCAGTCACTATTGAATCACCATTAAGATAATACGCTCGTACGCAAAATGCGCGATGCGTCCCCGAGTACTGTTCCATCGTGACTAAAACTCCACAAAATGGCGGACGCCACGAACCCCTCCCCGCACCCTTTAGACGCCCCGTTTCGAATATGGCGCGAAAACAAATACCCGATACCCTTTCTGGACACCTTGTACTATAATACAGAGGAAAGGTGTATTGTGTGCTTGTTGGTTTAAACACGCTAATCTCTGGAAATACGAGTCAAAATCTTTTTGTATATGATAGCCAGACTCTCGAGGAATAATATAGGCTATTTAAGATTAGGCTACAACTCTCAGAGAGCATTGATTTTTGTTACGTAAGACGGAAGTCGTTACCCAACTGAGCTGCTTTAACCACGTACGCCGGCGTAATCGTTAATAATACTGAAATACCATGTTCTACAATAATATTGGTCCTTAGTATATCTAAAAAAAGTTAGCGATAGCATATACCTATCTCTTATAGATAAGCTACAATAAAGTATTTTGTGACAAAGATTTGTTGAAAATTAAAATTGTTTTATAGGCATTATTTTTAGACATCCTTACAAACAAAAGTTACTTCATCATATAGACAATTTTATGAAGTTAAATTTTTCTCTTCATAGTATACTATTCATTCATCTATTTGGACACATAGTTTGGGATATAATGAGAAATTAAAATAATTTGTATTTGAGGGAAACACGGGTGAAACCGTGGGGCACGGCTAGTTACTAAATATATACCGGGACTACCAGGATACTTCCGAGACACATCTAAACGTGCCACTATGGCGGGTGCTACTTAACAAAAATCAATATTTAAGGCAAGCTGAGAGGTGTAGCTTAATTCTAGATAGCCTATACTATTCCGGATGAATCTGACAAAAGAACATACAAAAGAATTTGTTGAATCCGATCGGTAGTACCAGAGATTAGTGCATTTTCACGAAAAAAACTCTTACGCTTTATTATATTAATAAATATAGAGAAGATAGATATAGATAAGAGTTAGACAGGTGTGTATCTGTGTACTACTGACCCGATTTTGAATTAGTTTTTTTTTTGTTTCATTGGTGACTTGAGCGAAAGTGTTCTTAGCTATGATGTAAAACAATATGTTCAGTCCTTTGAGGATTATCAGCTCTTTTCTAGTTGATAAATTAATGTGTGCATCTTTTATAGGTCTAACCGAGTCGAATTACCTTGTATTGTTAATTTTATCTTATATAAAACGTATTGGATTATTAATACAAGACTTAAATTGCAATAATTTTAGTTGAACTTAATATAAAATATATTATGTCATATGTTACAATAATCCATAAATGCTTGATCCAGAAATGTTAAGTATAAGGCACAAGAACTTGGCAACTAACGAGAGATAAAATTCCCTTGGTTTCCTCATACGGGAGCCAATTTAGCTGCTACCAAATTATTAAGTTTGGTGTGATAACCTTTCGACTTATATTTTAGTACGTTGGTAGTTTTGAAGTTATTTGACGTATTTAGTACGTTCGAAGATTCTGTGACGCAAATAATTTCAGGACTAGATCTCTTACCTTTTTCTTTTTCTTCGTCTTTTTAAAGGTTTATCTTATCTGCAAGATAATATATGATTATTTTTGTGGTTTGTTTATGAAGAAGAAACAGAAATCTATTAATGTTACGCTTTGCTTGGACGACTCAAAAGAGCATGAAAGACACAAGTACTGCTTCGCACAGATTTGAGATAAAGGTAGATGGAATTTTTAGAACAAGGAACGTGGGACCTTAATTTAGTTGTGTCCTTGACAAGTGAATAATGTTGCCAGTGTAGTTAAAACAAGTTTTACTGTTTTTGTACCACTCCAGCAGTGTAGTCGTTAATCCATCATCTGCCATCAAAACATTGATTTTATACCTGAAATGAAGGGTCCTAAGGACCTTTATATACCAATTTTCAACTAAACTTATGTCTACCATCATATTAATATATTTTTAATGGTTCTATTTATGTTTACTAAAATACATATACCTAATGGTTCCGATGTTGAGCAGCTATCTTGGGTTTTAGATTATTGACTGGAATACTTAATTTCCCAGGATTCTAATTTTTACTTCGGAAAGATGATGGAAACTCTTTCAATGTTTTAAATGGTTATAAAACATAGAAATTATTAGTTACGCGACAAATATTACCCTACTTTTAGTTTTATGATAGTGAGATTATATAAAAATCAAAATTATCTTCCAACATTGCATACTATTTAATTTACTAAAACTTCTAGGAATACATTTAATTGTATTCTAGCAACACTGTTGTAGGCTGTAGTTTTGTAATCAGTAACAAATAACACGGAAAATAATATCAAAATATGCTTTGTTATCTATGAAAGGATACCTTGTATTCCTTTTTTGTTTTCAAGAACAATTTTCATTGTTTAATTACATACAAGACGGCATATTTTTTGTATAATAGTAAAACATAAGCTAGGATACATACGTCACTACACTACACAGTACCACAGTAAAGTAAACAGTGTGTAGTCTCATCAGTGTTATTGAAATAATTACCAACAGCTGCTTGCTAGATAAACACACACTTGGGCTCGTCTGTGCTTCTTGAGTTAATGATTTAATAGAGAGTAGTCCTAAATTAATTCACAGTAAACCACAGGCCACTTTGGATTACATAGGCAACACCACAGTACGACCTACCGTGAGCAGCCATAATAAATTAAAAATATATATTAAAATTAATAAAATAATTTCAAAATATGTTAAGAAAATTAAATATTTTAAAAATCGTAAATCATTATCTGTGTTAGCTAGTGAGAAAATCTTATTAAAGAATAAAATAGAAAACTTAAAATCACTGGCTCAGGAAAAGCAGGTTGTATACAGTAATGATATATAGCGTTTACAGGCTGATTTACAAATAAAGGAAAATTTTATAACAAAAATTATATCTGAAAATGAATGTTTACAAAAAAAAACTGGGTGAATATTTGGTGTCAGCGGGTGAGTTGATGGAGTCAGTTGCGGGGAATGTGGAGGGGATGCAGCACTCAACAATTGTATGTTGTGTGATTGTTTGTGTTCACTCTAGGTCTCTGTATGGCACATAACCACAGATAACAAATTTGACTCAGGGATCAGTTCCGGGCATACTCTGTCCTCTGAAGTTGTTCATATACTTCTTGAACCAGATACACCAGACTTAGACCAGTCCTTACAATATGAACAGGTTTTAAATTGGAACAAATCAAATTCTCTAAGCCATGGAGGCGCTGATGTCAATGCTGTATCGAAAACTATAATTTTTAGTGACAGAATAGGTAAGGGTATAGGGTCGATGTTGGCCCAGAGGTTGAAAGGAAAATTTATTAATTAATTGTATGCCAGGTGCAACTTACAATCAAATAATTTATAAAATTTTGTACATTGATTTTGATAAGCAATGTAATATTGTAATTTTAATAGGAAATAGTTTAGGTATTAAAAAAAAGATTTATATATGTCATCAGAAAAACTGTTGGAATTGGATGTGGGAAAAATAATGTTGTGTGCTTTTTTTCCATATTCCATATCCCTAAAACAAAAAAATAATAACATTAAGATGTTAAATTATAGTCTACATAATCTGATGTGTCGTCACAGTGACAAATTTATGTTTTTTGATGTTAATAAGTTTATTAATAATTTTATGTAACTCGGGAAAGTATGTTTCTTCCCAAAAAATATAAACGTTATATAGCTATATTGATAGCATACAATATAAATCTGTTAAGTGACTCAGCATTGTCATATAGTTTGACTAATGATACTGCGATTAATTTTTTAAACCAGTAAATATGACAAAGGAGCAGGATAACATAACAGTATACCATCAAAATATCAATCGCTTCTCCGGCTAAATATTAAATAAAGAATTATTATTATACAGAGAGAGACTAGATATATTATGTTTTAAATGGTACCTGGCTTAAACCTGATAAGATGATATTTAATATAACACACTTTTCAGTTGCTAGTGTTTATAATCGTACAATCACTGTCGGTGGGGGTTGTATCATATTAACCAATAATAATATCAAATTTAATGGCCGAAAAGATATATGCAGTCTCTCAATAGACCGTATTTATAAAGTGGCTTGTGCCCAGATGGATGGATTAATTGTATTATGTGTTTTCAGACCGCCTTCATCAAATTACTATTTTTAGAAACTATAGAGGAAATATTAACGAGAATATTTAATATCAATAAGTCAGTTTTGATCTGTGGTGACTTTAATATCGATATTTTAAATTCGTCGCCAGAAATCACTGCATTCACATCGCTATTTAAGTCGTTTAACTTTGATCCGCTTTTTAATGAACCAACCAGAACCACGTCCCAAACTGCATCTTGTATAGACAACATTTTCAGTAACTTCAAAATCATTAGTAATGGCATTATTACTGGAATACGGTCTGACCATAAAGGTCAACTTGTTGAAATAAATTGTTGCAGACCTAGCATTGATTGTAAGAGAACGGTTAGACTTATTTCAGACACTAGATTAGATCGTTTAAATGATAGCATTAAACAGCAATTATTTGCAGAGGTTTTAGACGATATAGATCCAAATACTAACTACGGCAGCTTGTTTAATATCGGAAGCACTGAATTTAGTAAACATTGTACAACAAAGTTTATTAGTGTTAGAAAAAAAATGATTTTTAGTGAATGGGCAACCAAAGGAATTATGAAAAGTATAGACCGACTATATGATTTATATTATAGGAAATCATTGACAACTAGTGATTAATTTCATGCTTATGTTAGAGATTATTCTAAAATATTTAATCCTGTTTGTGGAGCTGCAAAAGCGATATTTTTAAGAAATAAAGTTCTTAAATCTAGTAATAAGACTAAAACTGTTTGGTATATAATAAATAAAGAAACAGGAAAATATAAGAAAAATTATAATTAGCTTAATCTAAACATCAAAGGAGTACATATCTCAAACAGTTCAGTGTTAGCAACTGTTTTCCAGGATTTTTTCACAAATATACCCTTAGTAGTAACTAAAAATATAATATCATCACCCCAGGGCACTGCATCAATTTGGATAATCTTATTACACCTGTGGATTCTAAATTTTCTTTTACATCTGTTAGTGCAGGTGAAATAATAAGGACTTTTAAACAATTAAACTTAAAATATACTAAAGATATTTGGGGTATGTCAGTAATCATAGTTCAGTCCATAATTGTCAATATTTCACCACATCTGGCTAATATATTTAATCAGTGCATAAAAACAGGGACTTTCCCTAATTTAATGAAAATATGTAAAGTAGTTCCTCTATTTAAATCAGGTTGTAGAAGTAATCTTGGTTATTATAGACCAATTTCTGTACCTTCGTCGATTAGTAAGATTTTCGACAAAATTATGCTCAAGCAGCTAGTACAATATTTCAAAGCACAAGAGATTTTGTATGGTCGGCAATATGGTTTCACAAAATCTAAATCAACCACTGACGCTGGTGCAACACTTCTAAGTCATATATATAGGGCTTGGGAGGAGTCGCAGGATGTTATCGGTGTGTTCTGTGATCTCTCAAAAGCCTTCGATTGCGTTGACCACAGTACGCTTATACTTAAGCTAAAAAACTATGGTGTACGTGAAACTTCTCTCGACCTCCTAATTTCTTATTTAACAGAGCACTGTCAGAAAATAAGTGTAAATGGAGCAACCTATTCGGGATCATTGGTTAGAATCAGCGTCCCTCAGGACTCGATTTTAGGACCATTTTTGTTTCTCGTTTATATAAACGATCTACCGTTGGTTTTTGAAAATGGTGCTGGCATGGTTCTTTTTGTAGACGACACTTCACTTATATTCAAAGTGAAAAGGAAAGATTCGGAGCTTAAGCAATTAAACAACACCTTATTTAAAATCTCTGAATGGTTTGCTTTAAATAATTTACTACTAAATGCAAACAAAACCAAATGTATGAGATTTGTCTTGCCCAATGTTCGGCGTGTTGATAGTAGTATCAAGATAGAAGGGCATTTAGTAGGCTAACTAACTATACCTATTTAAGTATTATATATATCGAAAGGACTTGGGCTATGCCTATAAGCTTTTCTTTAACTTTTTTATATTTGTTTTCTGGATATCTGATAATGGTAGATATAGACTGTAAAGAATAAAAATATTTACTCTATGGCCATTATCTAGGAATAAAACAGAAGAATACGTTTGTACGGATTAAAGCCGTATTTCCTTTAAAATGTTAGCTTTTCACTACTAAGTATGGGTATTTTGCCCGCACTTGGAAAATCACCGTACAGAATTACTGCATATTGCACGATGTTCTATCTAATATTTTTCTTGAAAATAGGGAAGTCCTTATCAAAACCATTGTAATATATGATAAGTGTTTAAACGTGATAGTATTCTTTTTCGATAGATCAACCTTTGGTATTGCGAGAGTGATATTGATTTGGCAGTTTTAGGCAAAACATCTGTTTCACGTCTTGGTTCTTCAGCTTCGAAAAGTTAAATCGTCGTTTAAAAAGTTCATACTCACACTTTGGAACCTAAATGGTCGTGAACATATCGCTTTCAGAGAATTTAGAACGCGAATTATCCGGATTGTGTGAGCTCTATGCTAAGGTTTTCTCAGCGGACTACTGTATTGGGTTCTACAACAAGGGAGTGAATGTGTTTTTATAGGGTTGGCAACGCGCATGTGATGCTTCTGGTATTGTAGGTGTCTATAGGCTGCGGTGGCCACTTACCATCAGGAAAACTGCATGCTTTTTTGATACCATAGTAGTATAAAATAAATAAATAAAGAAAATGTTGTTGTCTTACTCTGAGCCTTTGTTATGTTCAAGCCGATGTAATATTCGGTATTTGATTATATATTTAATTTATTTTAAATGAATGTCCGTATCTTTTGTAATACAGTTGGAAATTTTCTAATGTTCGTATAGCAAGTATGTTCTGGTAACCGCATTTGAGGCCAGTTTTCTTTCAAAGCTTAGCATATTAACATTTTCGATAGGTAAAATTTTCATAAAACACCTAATAGCATTGTTCAAACTATAAACAAATAATACTTAAATATTAAATTCGTTAGTGTAAATAATAGCGCTACACAATTACATTTTACTCCTATAGGGTCAAAGTATAATCAGTCACGCACTTAATTGGCTATAATAAAGGTGGGCGTTCATAGAAATCGATAGCGGTCCCTAAGAAAAATCACTCGTGCTTATAATGCAAATTATACAGAAGAATGGCTTCATTGTGAACCCAACATAACATTTTTAAGTGCGTATTTCTAATATGTTAATTCATATACCGTATTGAAAACCTCGGACATTGTTGATATATGATAGATTCACACATATAGCGCAGTGTGTCGTGCTGACCAAAGCCAATTCTGCAGGTATAGGATTGTTTTATCTAAAATTGAAATTCTATTCCGAAATTCTGATGGTTTTGTAACTGGACGAACAATTTAACTCCATGAATTGTGTGTCGAAACACAGTTAACGATTTTGTGTTCAAAAATTTTTTTTTTTTTTTTGTATACGATTGAAATTGGGGAATTTCCTCTGTACCAGACAATCTAGGAAAATTGAAAGCGAGATTTTTGTGTTGAATTAGACATAACGCAAAATACTAGAAATTGTAGCTCTAAAGTAAAGGTAAATTAAGTGAGTAAAAACTATTATTAAAGGTAATGAAAATAACAGTCAGAAAGATGATTTTAGAATTACTCATAACTCTATATTGGATTGGTAGGTACGTAAAATTGTTTTGTAGAAACACGCCGAGGAAGTGACGAATAATAAACCGATGGGATAGTCAATTAATAAAATTACAGTGCGTAGCAATTAGCAGCTGTCAATAACAGCCGTTTACATCGGAGGGAGGTTGAGATCAAAAAATATGGTACCAATAGGGAGTGAAAATAACGTAGGGTTAATAAAAGCTCTTTCAATTAAGGGATTACTTCAAAAGCGATAAGTAAACTAAGCAATAATGTATTCTCTTAAATTATACTTTGATAAATAAATTTCATCAATATAACGGTATACTTATGTAAAGTTTAAATAATAATTCATTGTTTGATTTGAATGAAATGCAAAAACAATTTAGAATATGAAGAAAAAAGTACAATTCATAATATCTGGTGCCTGCCCGTATTCCCGGGCGTATTTTTTTTATATAGTGATGAAAAGTATCTTTTATCGTATTATTATATTTGTTTATATTGTTATTATTATTGTTATTATTATTATTTTCTTTAACATAATTATATTGTATGATCCATGTTTATTAGAATACTTCCAATAATTTAGTTATGACTGATTGACAAACATAATGACAAACCTACTTCCAAATTTATAATATAATAGCTGCTCTTATTACGCAGTAATAAATTATGTTGCATAATTGTATTTTCCCTAAATTCTATGATTTTTTGGAAGTAATAACGATCATTAGTAAACTATACCTATCAATTTTGTATACAACATTTTATCAAAACCGGTTGTAAATGAAAAAAAAATCTCATGGCTTTAACTACACACATAGGTACTGATAACAACACCACACAAAAAATCACAAACTTGCACACATATAATACCGGTACGCACACAGATAGCTTAACATGGCTTCGCCTGTTTGTATTACGCACAATGTTTATTTTTTTAGTCTAAGTATAGATATTACAAACTTCTTTGTTGTTGTAGTGATTAGGTTTTGTTGTTATGTTAACATATTACATAGAATTTAATATAAAATAGTTTAGTTAATAAATATTTCTTAGGTAAATGTAAATTCGGGTGCTAACAGAAACACAATGTATGCGGAAACTGATTTATTGCAAAGAGCGGTATATCTACATATAACATTATTTACGAATACCGTCACTAGCATATATCACAATTTCCTCCCCTTAAATTATGTTGAACTTATATAGAGGTACAATTAATAGTTAAACATCCAACCCTTTCCCTCGAGGGCAAAGAGAACAAACAATACACATTCAAGCTACCATTTATTTTGACAACATAATATGTTGGTATATTATATATAGAAGTTATCTAGACAAGTAGATACATGATCGTTATGATATAATACATCAATACGAGAATTATTACCAAAAGTATCGCTCATGAAGCTACGCTTTGATTGACGCAAACCAAAAACGATATAACTACATACATATACATAACATAAAATAAAATAAAATATCTAAAAGAAAAAAAAACAAACAAACCCAAAAGTTGAAACAAAGTGTTTCCCCTTTTAAATATATACCTGTATCTCATTTATTTTCTGTTTTTGCGGAGACGAAAATTATATCTAGGTTTAGGACTGTCTACAGGTGGTGGAGCAGATGGCAATGGCAATGGGTTATCTGTATCATGCTGCATTGATTCTTTATTGGGTGATATTAACTTGTCCGTTGTATCTGGAGGCTGTACCGGCAACGTATTATTATCATTTTCAGTATCAGTAGTAATAGTCGCCGATAAACTGTGTTTTCTGTGTTGTGACACAACTTGATCCATATGTTTCATAGATATTACGTTGTCAGAATCCTTGACCTTATATGTTACAGCTCCTGTACGCTCCATTACCATTCTCGGTTTCCACTTTTTACAGGAATCCTTTGAAAAATCTCGAATAAATACGTGGTCCCCTACATCCACGCTTCTAGAAGTACCACCCGCATGTTTAATTTGAGACCGTTGCGCTTCTTCAACACACTTCGCTGTACAGCTACGAAGCATGTCCAGACGAGTGCGTAACGTCCTACCCAACATTGCCATAGATGGTGCTTTTTGCGTGGTGGCATGTTCAGTATTACGATATTGTATAAGAAATTTACATAATGCTCTTTCAATATTCTCACCTTGAAGTTTCGCTTTCTTTATGGTTTTTTTACAGTCTTTACGGCGTTCTCAGCGGCGCCATTACTAGTTGGATGGTAAGGAGGCAATATGCATAACTCCATTTCGACGAAGAAATAAAAATTAAAATTCTTCGGAAGTGAATGGCGGCCCACCATCACTCACGATCTGTTTAGGCAGACCAAATCTAGCAAAACATTCTCTGAGCTTAGCAATAACTAAAGAAGCTGTAGTTCCGGTTTTCATAACAAATACTTCAATCCATTTTGAATGGGAATCAATAACAAGGAAGTAGTAAATACCATTAAATTGTAAAAAATCTATGTGGAGTCTACTCCATGGCTCTGTTGGCCATACATACGGAACCGGTGCGGCTGGCGCTGGCGCATCTTGTACTGTAGCACACGGCATGCAAGCTCGGGCACGTACTTCAATGTCTTTATCTATGTTAGGCCACCACACGTAATTACGTGCAATTTGCTTCATACGTACTATACCTTGATGTCCCGCGTGTAATTCGTCTAAAATGTGTGCGCGTAACGCACCCGGTATAACAACCCTGTAACCCCAAATAATACACCCATGGTCGATATGTAGACTTTCTTTTCTATGAAAAAAAACGGTTTTTCGTATTCCAGTTCTACATTATCTGGCCAACCACTCATGATGTATCCAAATATTTGGCGCAGTACGAAGTCTTTTTTAGTTTCGTTAGCCACGTCCTTGTGGCTTAAAGGAAACGTATCTTCCACAAAATGTAAATATGCCGCATCATTCTTTATTTCTGATTCTCTTTTTGTCTTAACTGGGAGTCGAGATAACGCATCCGCATTACTATTGCGATCTGAAGGTACAAACTTAATATCAAAATTATAAGCGGATAATTTAACAGCAAATCTTTGTAGTCGACTAGCTGCAGTTAAAGGAATTCTCTTTTTTCCCCAAAAATATAACTTAAAGCCTGGTGGTCTGTTTTGAGAGTGAAATGACGTCCATAAAGGTATTGATGATGGCGTGTCACTCCGTATACAATCGCGAGTGCTTCTTTATCGACCTGACTGTAACGGCGCTCAGTATCAGTGAGCGTACGTGAAGCGCAACAAACTACGCGCTCTGAGCCGTCCGGATATGCATGTGATAGCACGGCACCCAGCCCATACGAGCTGCTATCTACAGCTAATATAAGAGGCAAGGAAGCATTATAGTGTGCTAATACCGGTTCACGCATAAGTATATCTTTAATAGCTTGAAAAGCCACATCGCATTCTTTAGTCCATTGCCATTTACTCCCCTTTTTGAGCAATCCGTAAAGTGGTTGCAGCGTTGTGCTCATATTAGAAACAAATCGCGCATAGTAATTAATTAACCCTAATACGGCTCGTAACTGCGATGTGTTTTGTGGTACCGGGGCCTTACTAATCGCGTCTACTTTACGTTTATCGGTGTGCAATCCCTCCTTATTAATTTTATACCCGAGGTAAAACACCTCATCTTTAAAACATTCACACTTTTCAAATTTAAGTCTTAAACCCGCAGCCTGAAGTCGGAACAAGACAGCTCTTAAATTAGAGATGTGTTCTGATCGCGATCGACCAGTCACGCAAATATCGTCTAAGAAACATACAACCCCCTTACCGACTAAGCCACTTAACACATCTTCGATTAATTTTTGAAACATTTCGGGTAAACATTTTAATCCGAAAGGTGCCCTGCGATACACAAACGTGCCGATATGCGTTGTAATCGCGGTTAAATGCTGTGAACCTTCATCAAGTACACATTGTAAATAAGTGTTTTTAAGGTCTATTTTACTATACTACTCACCCGCGCTCAATGCTGCGAACAGTTGCTCGACCCTTGGTAAAGGATAATGAAAATCTTTTAAAACTTTATTAAGGGTAATTTTGTAGTCCCCACATATTCTAATTGTAACATCCCGCTTAATAACCGGAACAATAGGTGTTCCGTAGTCCGATTGCTCAACTTTATAAATCACTTGTTTACGCTCTAATCTTTCAAGTTCACGTTCGACTGGCGCACGGAGCGCGAGAGGGAGTGAGCGGGCTTTACAAAATATCGGCGTCTCGTCTTTTAAATATAATTTAATACTATTAGTTTTACAGGTGCCTAATCCTGACATAAATACGTCCGCGAATTCAGATTTCAGTTGTGAGATAATAGAATTATCGTCTTTAGATAAATGATATATATTGATTGATTTTAAATGTAATTTACGAAGCCAGCGGCGACCCAGTAGCAGCGGTCCGCCGCTTTCAATAATAAACAACCGCAGAACAACCGGTGCGGCGTTGCCGTACTGAACGTGCACATTAATATAACCCAAAGAGTTAATCGCTTGACCGATATAGGAACGAAACTTGTTGTTTTCATGAATTATACGTAAATTTGAAAAATGTTTATCGTAAAATGACTTACTTACGGCCGATATTTTACTGCCCGTGTCTACTTCGAAACGAAATTCCTTATTTTCTAACAGTAACATAATACTATATGGAGCGTACTTAATATCATTTTTAATTGATAACACTTGACCTAACATGTCACTTGAGTCGCTATCGCTATCGGACTCATCAAAATTTTGGTACCTGTGCTTGCCGACATCCTTTTTAACTTTTGAGCACATCACTGCTAGGTGTCCTTGCACACTACAATTATCACAAATATACTTAATAAACTTGCACTTGTTTGGCGCGTGCGCTCCCTTACCGCAGCGCCAGCAGGCGCGACCGCGCCGGCGCATGTTCGCGGGCGCGGTCGGCGCCACACGATGTAGCCCAGCCGCGTGCTCGCCCTGCGCGAGTTCCGCCCGGCCGGTGCTCGCCAACAGCGTGACCCCGGCTGCGGCCTCGCCCGCATGCCGCTCAGCCGCCTCCAGCGCGAGCGCCAGCTCCACTGCCTTCTTGTAGTCCCACGTTGGTTCCGCGAATAGACGCGATCGCATGTTCTCACACCGCAGTCCAGACACGAATTGATTCCGAATATTAACTTCGAGAGTCGCGCCAAAATTGCAATGTCCTGCGAGGTGCTTAAGACTCTGCAAAAACATATTAATCGATTCGCCCTCCGCTTGCCGCCGTTGACGAAAGGTGTGTCTCTCTGCAATTTCCGATCGTTTGGGTTCTAAGTGACCGGTTACCAATTTTACGAGCTCTTCGAATTGTTTATCTTCAGGATAAAGTGGAGCACATAGGTCGCACATCAGTTGCTATGTCGGTGCACCTACGTGCGTCAGCAATGTAGCCACGTGTAACTCACTTTTTATATCGTTTAATAAAACGAACTGTTTCACTAATCTTATATATGCTGACCACTGTGCACATCCCTCGAGGTCGAATTCGTGTAGTTTTCCGAAGGGCATCGTTAAATAACCACAATTCGTCGCCAATGTAAATTCGGGTGCTAACAGAAACACAATGTATGCGGAACTGATTTATTGCAAAGAGCGGTATGTCTACATATAACATTATTTACGAATACCGTCACTAACATATATCAAATATATTATATTTGTTGTTATGTTAACATATTATATAGAATTTAATATAAAATAGTTTAGTTAATAAATATTTCTTAGATAAATAGTATTGTTTGTATATACATATTTAATAGCATTATTCCATTCACTTAGAATTTCTCATTAACGCACATTTTTCACATAAAGAAGACGTTATTTTTCTAACTAGCGGTGCCCACAATTTCGTACAACATTATTACGCTGCAATTTTTTAATATACAACTAAGGTGGCCATCAAGCATACGAGCTGCCTGATGGTAAGTGGCTACCGTACTCTATGGATGCTTGTAATACCATAAGTATTAGTAGCGCGTTGCCGACCTTGAACGTTCCCATCTCAAGGAGCTTTGAAAACCCTATTCACCATAGGAACACAACACTTAGTACATTTGGATGCGATTTTATGTAGGGTGGAGGTATTCCATCAGTCGGACTGCCCCAGGTAGAGAGAAAACTCTAGAGAAATATCTCTGTACCCTCTTCCCCAAATAAGTGTCGTAATTTCGTTTCGTAATATTGTATTAACTCATATTATTGACATTTCTTATAGCCTATTGCCCTAGAATGACATAAGCTTCCCGTGTAGAAAATATCATAACAAGAATATTTTTTTAACAATAAACAAAAATATAATTTTGGGAAGTTTCGTGGTGTATTTTCAAATTCGAAGGTCCAATGTCAACGAAATTAAAATGGGACCACCCTTGAGGTATCTCCTTTCTAACAGAAAAATAATCTTCCAAATAGGTCTATAAACAAATAAGTTATGGCTAAATATCCATTTAAAAAAATATATATTCGAATTGTTAAAAAGAGGTAGATCCAGTTTTGAGTGAAATGTGGACGAAGACAAAATATATTATCACAACATTCGTGATCAGTGTGCTTTATAATGGATATCTATGAAGTGATTTGGATATAAATATATGTACCTACAAACAGAAGTACAGATGTATTAATATAGATAGAAAGATTGACACTGAAATAAGAATCATTTTGCAATGATGATTCATAATTAAACATTGAATTTTAAAAAGTTGTTGTACCGACTGCAAAATAATTACCTATTTGACTTTCGAAGGTTAGAATTTGAATCGCTGTCTCTCTGACATGAAGAGTTCGAGAGACTTTAACAAAACTTTGTCACGACTAATTTTAATGAATTAAGTTACATAAACATTTTGCTGTTTTTCTTAAACCTGTTAATTGGATAAGTTATATTTGATTCAAGTATTTAAATAATTTGATATTTAGAAACTAATAGCACCTAATTTGGATAGATTAGATGTTACTTGTATCTAACATTGAGGCTCATGGCATTGCTTAAAGGGCAAGATCTAAGAATTGTCAATTGTCAATATAAGAAATGATAAAAAAATATCCCAACAAAAACGTAAAATGTGAGATCTAACAGGTGCCATGTTCCATAGCAGTTCCTGTAATAATAGCTGTAGGAATGTACGTTCTCCAATTCATTTCAAAATTATTTCTTACTTTATTTTTAACTTGTCAAGTTACATTTTTGTTTATTCCTTTATAGTTTATGTTTAATGATCTACTTGATGCCAAATTTCAAGTTTCTAGAAGTGATCTAGGTTTTTGATGAGTGAATGAGACAATCAATGATAAAATGTTACTTTTTAGAGTCTAATACCTCAAGAACTATAATAGGCTTATTAGTGGAATTTGGGATTCTAGTTGTTTAAAAGAGATTTACTAAACATTCAAAATTTTAAGTGTGTTTTGGTCGAATAGTTTTTTACTTCTGTGAAGTTAGAAAGACCCTCAAAATGGGTTACGTAAATTTACACACTGGCCGGCTGTGTGTCATCTTCTTTTCATAACTTGGCTGACACTGCAGTGTGTCTAGATTTAAAAAAAAATTAAATAAATTTTCAACAATTTTTAATGATATTTTGAAGACAGATGGTTTATGTTATTATCTTTTTATTATGACTGCATAATATGCATAGTCTGTATATGTCATTGCTCAATAAATAGACTATGAGATAATCAATAATAATAAAAAAAACAATTTCAATGATTTTGAGGAGTTCCCTGGTGTATCTTCGAAGCTTATAGTCCAATGCCAATATAATTAAAATGAGACCTACTCATGAGGTATTAAGGTATCCTCTTTCTAACAAAAAGCAGATCATACCACTCTGTCAAAAAAATACAGGGAAAAGATCATTAATACACAAAAAGTTATTTATTCATACAAATTTATTTTATCGCCTTCAAAGTATGCTCCTTCAGAAACGATAGACTTACGAAATCTAATAATCCAATCATAAAAAATATTTAAACGCTTTTTCCCCCAATTGAGTTTATTTATATTACAAGCACGTGTGAAGCGGCGAGGCACTGCTAGTATAATACAAATTTATAAAATTTCCAGATATTTATATAACTACAAACAGTTTAATAACCTGGTTAGAAATCAATACAAAACTTAACTTATAAATTCAAAATCCTTATATTATGGATCCCATTTTTAACCGAATGTCGATTCCGTCGTGCATGAAATATATCGTTGAATATTGAGGGGCAGACGAGGGATTTCGTTACCTGCTCTGCCTAAGTAGTGTCGTCTTTAATATCGATAAAAATATTTTGTTGTAATTTATTAAAATCTTTTTAATTTTTACCCGACTACGATGAAGAAAAAGGAGGGTTATGATTTTTTCCTGCAGGCTATGTATGTATGGTATATTCATCTGTTCCCGCATACCTTCTAAACTATCTATTGTAATTTGACAAATGAGGTATCGTTAGAAGCGTCTTGATCGTGCGCTGATTATAGGTTATTTTACTTCACACTGAATTTAATATGGCATACTGTAGAGGGCATAAAGTTCTGCGTTTAAAGCTGCCTCATTAGCTTATTGGTTGTAAGCGCGACTGCTATGATCGAGGTCCTTGGTTCGATTCCCAGATCGAGGAAATAGTTATTGGGATTTTTCTATGAAATTATTCAGTAGCAGCTCGGAGTTTGGCTTTGTGCTTGATTAATGGCAATAGGCTCGCCCGTATTACATGGAACCTAAAAAACATATATGGCGAATTGTGGGTGTATAATCGTACACCTCTGTCAAAGCCCTTCGAGGATACAGGCGTGATGGTATGCTATGTTATATTTAAAAAAGTTGTAATATACCTTGTTGGGTATCAAATAAAAGAGCTTATAATCGGAGTAAAAATATAGATCGTAGTTTTCTGTGCGCAATGTTTTCCCTAGTAAGGTTATACACCCTTTTTATTTTATCCGTGTTTTTTATACTACTAAGGTTACAACAATACAACACAAGATTATTTGGCTACGATATTCTTTAGGGTGGAGGCATTCCAATAGTCGAACTGCCCAAGTTAGAGAAATCTCCAATGAAATTTATCTGTACCCTACTTCTCTTTAAATTCCTCTCCCCTCCCCAAGGAACTCTGGAAAGCATACTTACCGCAGAAACACAACGCTAGGAATTTGGCTGCAATCATTTGTAGGGTGGAGTTGTCCCAATAGTCAGACTACCGAAAGTAGAGAGTCAACAGATTGTGGTTTAATCTTTTATCATATTATTACAATACTTTTTTACATAAATTTTACTTAACGGTGAAAACAGGCGATTAGTAACAAAGTTTTAACGTAATACATTACGTAAAGTTTTATTAATAATTCTACTTAAAAATACATCGATACTTTTGTAGAAAATACATGAACGTCACTATTATAAGAAGCAGGCTTGTAACCCACTTAGGGAGCGATCTAGTCCGGTCAGCTCTCTAATATCGTCTATATATCTTGAATCTGCCTGTTTACATTAGGGAGCTCTTTGATAGAGTCAGCTGAGCCGGATGGTCCACTACATGTCTCAAAGACTGAATTAAGCTTTTACTTAAATTGATATTGGTTAAGCTTTGATCACTTGATGGAATCTATAACATAAAATAATATTCCATCTACTTCAAAGGTTCCCAACGCTTTTGCATCGTAGACTGCGTAAATCTCTCAGCAGGGTCACCCAGTTAATATATAATTATCATAATTTAGTAATGTTAATTGTATTAATAAATGATAATTTTAATTAAAAAAAGAAAACCAACTTCAAAGATTTTGAAGAGTTCCCCCCTGGTGTATCTTCGAAGTTGAAGGTCCAATGCCAATGAAATTAACATGGAATCACTCTTGAGTAACAAACAAATAAAATATGGCTCAACATCCATAAAAAAATTAAAATATAAATTCGAATTGAGTAAGCTCCGACTTTTTTAAGTCGGTTTAATAGTAAAGAAATAGAAAAGGTTGACACTTGACAGACATTCTTTGTTTTAATTAGCCGAGAAAGTGTGTAAGGTAGACCATCACAATTTGGGTACCGAGCTGATTGCTGATCTCGGTGATACAGAATAGTCTTATGCCAAGTTACTGTTAAAAAAAAAGTGTTTGTGTACGCTCCGACGCCAACTGGAATTTAGTCTAAGTATGATTGTCTATAAATATGCACTTTTAGGCAAAGAGGTGATTGATTGACTGACTGACTGATCGACCAACCGATTAACTGATTAATTGAGTAGTTAATTATTTACGTAAAAGCAAGATCATATCATATATGATTTCAAAGTGAAACATTGCGCAGAAAAGCATAACGATTTTTGTTAACGATTTTATAAATATCACTCCTCATAAAATTTCCATACCGAGAGCCTTATGTGAAAATCGATTTTTAAGGAATAAACTCCAACAATTTGTTTTTTTTGCATGGCTTAAGATAAACACTAACGAAAACGCAGTTGGTATAGTTATGGATGGAAAAAGGAAAAGGTACATTAAGCATTGAATTGTTAAATGAATCGAGAAAGCGTAATATTTGTCGAGACAAACAAAGTATTATAAGTCCAATTAGCAATCACGATAAAAAGAAATTTGGATCCGATTGCTACCAAACTTTATAGGATCACCCTCTGCTCTAATATGAAGCTTGTCTGAAAATTTCATCAATATCACTTCAGGGGTTTTAGCGTAACCGTGAAACATACGAAGATCAATTTTTATATATGTATTTAGATGTGATTGGAAACGTATTTAATTTTCATGGTAAGGTATTGTAACCGTTTTACGTCTGGTTTTTTTTTGCAAAGTGTTTCTTTGTTACTTTTTTCCCCTTCTAGGATACAAATATAGCATGGTGGTTACCATCTTAAGCCACATTATCACTTAACATCAAGTGAAATTGCGACTAAAGACTAAAATATATATAGAAGCAAAAAGCATCTAGTCGTAAATATAACATAGTTTAATGATTTCTACACACCATCTGATTTGACAACACAATCATTCACGTAGTAATATTTTTTGCGGCCCACTAATCTCTAGATTCTTTTTTATCCAACCATTATTTTAGTTTTCCATTGTGAGGTTCACAAAGATTTCCCTCTAACCCTCGTCACTCGTTGCGTGTACGTTTCGACACCTGTCTGACTTACAGTCGTCTCTTTCATCAATCATACGAACAACAAGGACAATAAATATTTCTTGAATAAAAACGCGATAAGTTTTGTAATTGATTTTTTGTTTTATTTCTACATTTATAACCTAAGATAATATAGTTTACTATCAATGAAATCATTTTTAGAATCCGATCAGTAGTTTTAGAGACTACCTTCTACAACTGTACAATCTTTTTTACCATTGTCACTCGAAAAAGGGCATTTTATTCATCAATAACAGTGAATAAAATACTCTTCTACTCACAAGAGAATAAAACTTTTTAAATTTATAACAAATTATGCACGAATTATATAAATTATGTATAACTTCTATAAATAAAAATTGTTGATGGGTTTATTATTGTGTATGTGGTGGTCGCGATCTCTATCATCTTTATCTTAAAATTATTTTTCTTTAATTTTAATATTCTATGTAATGTTAATTTTCTTTGTAAAATCTTTGTGCCCATATTTTCAAGGCAATAAATGAATTTTCTTTCTTTCTTTCATTATCGTGTTTACACTGACTGCTTTCTAAGCGCGACAAACCAAAGGTATCACCGCTTAAGAACTTTTCTCGCAGTCAATGATAAAAAGTAGAGTACATAACTCGTAAAAAAATTAAGTCTCGGTCGTTGTATCCCTCGAATTAAATTCCCTTTGTTTTCACTTGTTGTGTAATCTGCTATTTTATATGTCATAATAATTAATACATAAATGAATATCGGGATACGGGCATTTAATTCCAAACAAATCAAACCTTATATTATGGTACCTAAACACCTGACATACATACATCATTTATAAATTAATACCCAAACATACAATTTAAAATTATGTTTATCACACCAATATCAGTCTAATTCGTGACCTCTTGGCTCAATAATAGGGCTTACTACCACTGCGCCACAAGACATATTGTATTAAAACAAATAAATTACGTATTGTCCATGTTAATTTAAAGTTAATTTGTTAGTAATGCTACTTCCCCAGCAACGTTTTTATAGGATGAGAATAGATCAAACACTCGCCCACACTCGTTCATCAATCAACTCGACGTACAAACGATATATCTTGGAATCGGTATAACTTTATCAACGTAAAGGTATTCACCTATTAATAGCTATTGCCTATAGTTTACATTATAAAATTTGCAAATTTTGGTAGATAGGTAAAGGCGGGAGGGGAACTAGATCGAACAATAATATATTCTATTACCGGCCGTCGACAGCAGTAGACAGATTTATCACGGAGTTTTTGGCGAGATCTTGAAGTGACATGGTGTGGTGTTTTACGTGATATAATTTGGTTTTTGTGCATAAGTGAGGTGGATTATAAATATAAGCTGAAAGCATTCATTTTGAGATCCCATAAAAATTCCCTAGAAAGTTCTAAAAAAGCAACCACCATCTTCTTAGGCTACTGGAGTCGTCATAAGATAGAACACTTTATTAACTTGATAATGGCAGTAATGGTCTTCATTAAAGAGGATTAGTTACCAAGTTAGGAATAAGAAGAAGAAAAAGACATATGACGAGTGGGCTTCCGCGGTTTTATTTTTGTGACTGCTATACATGACATTAATTTACCAAGTAGGAATTAGCTACATACGCAACGTACAAAAGTATATAGTCAATAAAAAGTTTTACTTTAATCGCGGGTAAATTTTTCATCAATATAGTAGTTTTGGTTTACCATTTTAATAAAAACAACTATGTAATGTGTATTAATTATTTTATTTATCATGAAATATCTGTCACAGATGTAATAACATACTTAATTTATGATCTTAAGATATAGGGTTTATCTGAATACCGTGTATATACGTGAACACTCGCCACTCCACGTCCCGCAAACCATCAGGAGGGTCGCGCTTATAGCGGTCGGTCTATTATAGTAGGAAACGAAAATAATGTCGAACTGAATCGTAACCGTCATGACCAGGCATGTAACACCAGCTATAGTGAAAAAAAGGTCTTTAAGCGAGTTATGAAAAAATGATGAGGGTTATTTTATGACGAGCGTGTATATTGTAACAAAAACTCTAAAATATGAAGTTGCTTGTTAAATTTCTTATTTTATTGTGGAGATAGTCACACTCCATGTTATGCGTTAGATAATTTTTCTGTATACGTCAAATTATTCCGCAAACTCCCAATCAAATATAGTATTTACTATTTTGGGAGAACAATATTTTTATGTGTGTATAGGAAACTTAGGATATGACTAAAGTTGCCTTAAATAGCTACACTCTCATCGGAACGGAAAGAGAAAAGAAACAGAATATTAATTTGTTAAAAAAATGTATGTAGGTATGTAGTGTTTTCTGAAAACTTTACTTTCTTGAGTAATGCTTTCTGCACTTTTACTTGTTTATAAAACTCCAAGCAAGTCATATTGAAGTTTATCTAGCACGTACTATAAACTTTCCATTGTGATATTATATCCAGGTACCACAAGCAAATATTAGCTTATTATGACACTTTCGGTCTTAATTTTTTGTTTCAGTTAAAAAGTAAACCCATATTACTACTACAGGATTTTCTACTTTTACTCTTCGAACAAAACTTTCTCCTTCAAATGTTATTGTTGAAAGCAATATCTCCACACCATTTTCATCCGGTTTCAGGGAGGAGAAGTGATCTGGTGCGAATTTTTGGAATGTCGTGACTCGTCACCGAACAAAAAATCAGGACGTAATAACGCTTTGTCGGGACGTAGTGATAGAGGTCATAATGATGATGACAGTTCCGATATATCCGGACGAATGGCAGTCCTAGATATAACTCAAAAAACATCTAGAAATATTATGTAAATTATTTTTGATAATTATTAAAATGTAATTAGATGATTAAATGCACAAGACAATTTTTAATAAAAAAGAAAACCAACTTTATTTTAAGAGTTCTCTGATGTATCTTAGAAGTAGAAGGTCCTATGCTAATGCGAACAAAATGAGGTCACCCTCAAGGTATCCCCTTTTCAACAAAAAAATAATGATTAAAATCGGTTCATAAATAAAGAAGTCTAAAGGAGTCGGTTAAAAGTGGCTACAATAATACAGTGGTATAGTCGGTGTCTCAGAATTACCTTTACGTTTTAATAATAACTATCGTATTGTGTTAGCTTTAAGTTATCATTGGGACACGTTCTTAATATAGATATATTTAGTATCATCGGGCGTGTTACATCAATAAGGTATAACTGGATTACTACACTTCGGGTGTATCAGAATATAGTCTATTGTAGTACTTTATCTAATAATATGTAAGTATATAGCAATAAGATAGTATATATTGGTGATGTATGTATTGATATATAGAAGTAGTATTTAATATAAACAAGAAGATTACAATTTTTTCCACAAATCTAAAAAAAAAAACGGTATAGTTTAATTTTTTGTTTACCATTTTAATATAGATAGCAATATAATGTATATAAATTATATTATTTACTATTACTTATCTCTTGCAGTTGCATTAATATGCATAAATTATTAATCTTTCGATATATATGTACCTCAATACCGTGTATATCCGTGCACACCCGCCGTCTCGCGTCCCGCAAACCATCAGGAGAGTTGAGCTTAAAGCGGTCGGACTAAAGTTGTAAAGGCCACTTATTCAAATGGAGTGCACATGTACTTAAAAAACATATCAATGGAACGCGTAACAGCCTCAATAGTGATACGGGGAAAAGAAAATTGAGGCAAATAGGTACCTACATCGAGACTTAAAAGTTTACCAGTTAGTTAAGCAGTTAAGGAACGGTAACTTAGGAACTAGCGAGACAGAGTTAAAGTACACTACGTTATTCAATAGCCAATTTCGTTCCTCCGCACTTCGACTTGGCATTAATATTCCCTTTAACTTAGTTACTTTGGTGCATAATTATTACTCAAGATCGAAACATTCAATGCACAAAATCACAAGCAAAATAATAATTTATACACTGACAAACTAACAACTCTTTATGTACGCTTTTTTCGATCGTTCTGTTATACCCCTACACATATATACTAAAAGTGCTTAGAGATGCTGCTGCGTCAGCACCCTTCATTAGAAATTAAGATTTAGTCATAAGCTTCCAGGCAGTCTTCCTACGGCACTCTTTCGGTATCAACGCGTGGTTACCGTTAATAATCTGTATTTCCATTTCTATATCCAAATATAAATATCAGTGTAAAATAAAATCTTTTTTTTAAAAACCCAATTAAGGGTCATCGTATAACAGTTCGTTTGGTTTCTTATTGATGAACAATAATAGCTAAACGATCCAGCACGAACACTTAGTTAATCAATGGGAGCAGCAAAGTACTTACAAAGTTGTAGCTTTTTGATTAAGCAGTAGTCAATCTACAATTTCAGTCATAAAAACTTTGCAGTTTTTAATATGTCTAACAGCATTACAATCACAAATTGAAAGTCAACGTAATATTCTTTACATTACACAAGTCGTAATTCTTAGTGATAAGAATTTCTACGTTTCGTTTGAATGCACGAATGTGATTTATGTCAAAACTTGGTATTATATTTTCATTCCGACAACAAAATGACAAATCGATTCACTGGTATATTCTTTTACATTTTATGTCTTAAAGGTAACAATAATTATTTTCTTCTTTTATGAACCAACTAATTATACTCGGCTACGTTTCGCTATGACTCAGTCTAATATTATTAACTATTAAGTAAATTAATAAAAGTATTCTAGTAAACATAGATTCAGCAATTTTATACTCTACCACGTTTATTGTTAAAAACAAGTGTCTGACATATTTTAAAATTCGAGAGGTGTCCTGGGATATCCGGTAGTGACGAAATTCATTTTACTGAATGTACTGATTAAGTTTATAATTTTGTTTATATTCTTATAGTAATATTTAATAATAAAATATTATTTTCACAACTTTATAAATAAAAACTTTAAAAAAATATTTAAAAGATCCCAAATTAGTGGTATCATTGACACAACACAGGTGAGCAAATTCCACGACTGTCATAGTTATGAAAATCTTATATATGTTTATGTTTGTTTTTTAATGTCGGTCTGGTCGGACACTTTTTTCTTATTTGCTCCCACACCGCGGTAAGTAACTGCGCTATAAAAATATGATACATAATATAGTAATTTGTTATATATAATTGTTTTTATTTAAAGCTCGCGAAACGCTTGAAATTTCCAGTTCCTTTATGGAATTTCGGCATAAAAACGGTATAAATATAGCTATTCTCTTATAGAAATGAAAGGTTGTTTAAAAATAGTGTAGAATTTTAGATATATAATATATATTTGGATATATTAGATATATAATATATATTTATTGTGTGTCAATATATATTTGGGCGTTCGAGCTTAACTTGGTGTATAGCAAAAAAGAAAAAAGAATTTATCATCGTAAATTTAGAATCTAAACCATTATCTAATTTTTTTTATCCAAACCGTTAAAGCTGTTTCCGACAAACCAATTACGTAATAATATATATAACTGAATTTAGATAATATGAAAACAATATTATTGTTTATTGTTTTAATATTGTCTCAACTAAATAATGTTCTTATAAACTATATTTCTAGATTTTTTACGTCGTTACGAATATATAAATAAATAAGAGCAAAATACAAATAAATGTTATATTAACACACATTATCTAAGTAAATTCATGAAAATAAATCAACCGATAGAAAAAACTTTTCACGGTATTTCATTTGTAAAATAGAAAATCTGAGCCGTATCTCTCGCAACTTTTAGTTTAATAAATCAAATACCTCAAAGGCAGCAATTCCTGATCCCTTTGAGTTAAATTCACATTCAACGAATCTCTATTACAATATTAAAGACATCTTATAAAATTGACTTTACTTCAATGTAATAATAATAATATGCTTTTTTCTTTAGTTCTTTTTTGTCAGCGAAGGTTGAAAGATGGTAGTTTCCCACAGGATGATAAAAGATATATGGTAAGATGCTTTTTTCTTTAGTTCTTTTTTGTCAGCGAAGGTTGAAAGATGGTAGTTTCCCACAGGATGATAAAAGATATATGGTAAGTTTTTTTCTTTTTTACTTAAAACTATTTCTTATTTAAAAACTCAAATTTATTTCATTAAAATGACTGGAGTTCATCGATGTGCGCTATCACGCAAAAATTTCTGGATTGATTCTGATCATTTTTTATTTTACTTCTTAGATACCTAATTGGCAAACTTATTTACACTACTTACTTTTACATGTCAGAGCAACCTTTAATTAAGGCTACACTTAGATTCTAATTCAAGCAAAATAAATAAATAAATAAAAAAATCTCGATAAATTAATTCAATAAGAAGTTATTAAACTTTAAAAAATCGTCTATTTTTATTAGAATTACGCGATCTTCTGTCGTACACGCGAGCTAAGCCGTGGGCACCTAGTTTTTAATATAATCTGTAATGCTAATATACAAATGGATGTTGGTATCTATGAACTCGATAAAGTCCGAAACCGTTTGACTGATCACCATAAAAGTTAGTAGCCGTAGCTCTAAGCGTTTCTTCATAGAGAGAGTTTTTATGATATCCCTGAACGTTATAGGTGGCTCTGTGATTGAGTTATTAACTACTGGATATGGCAAAACAACGGCCCGGCTAATTATTTGCCTTTCTATAGCATGAGATTTTTTTAATAGTTCATTTCAAATAACACGTTAGAATCAAGTGAAAACTCTATAATCTCACCATCGTGGTATATTAATATCGTGTTTGATTACAAACACATTTCAAATAAAGTGATATGCCCTTAAAGAATGTAAAACATAGACCAGATTTCCACTAAGCGGCTAGTCACTGGCGGTTGTACGCGCGCGATTCCTTTATATTCAGAATAGTTGTTAACCATGCTTATTGACGCGGCCGTGACTTGGAAGTTATCCTGACTGCAAAAGGCCACACGAATCGACATGTACGTAAATTTAATGCGCATTTCCAACTGGGCACTTAGCTGCACGCGACTTAGCAGCCGCCTCAATATTGTGACCAGTAGTTTTTCCTCAGCAGATATGCAGTTTCTCCTTATAGTTGTAGCTCATTTGCATCCGTTATTAGTGAGCGTCATCTTTTATAAAAACTCATCAAAAGAATTTACTGATATTCGTGTATAATATATTTTTTATCGTGTAAGAACGAATAAAATTCACCTTTTCAAGGATATCCGAAATCTATGTTTTTGTTTTATTTTTGTTAACAATTAAAGATATGCTATAGCTATGATATATTATAACTTCTAAGTAAATTTTCAGTCGTGCACGCAGTCGCTAAGTGCAATAAAAGTCGATAGCGGCTGTGGTCATCCACGACTAGGCACTCGGTGGAAAGAAGACTATAATCTAGAAAGGATACTTGTTTTCACTAAGTACATTTTCAGTCGTGCACGCAGTCGCTAAGTGCAATAAAAACCGATAGCGGTTGTGGTCACCCACGACTAGCCGCAAGGCCCACCTAAAAGTTAGTTATTTCCAAAGAAAGCCATAGTCTAAATAGGATACTTCCGTTCAAATTTACAACTTGAAAGTGGTTGGCTAACTAAGTTAGTACTACTAAATGGCCTACCTATGGCTATGGATCTATACAATATTTTTTTTTTATATAAAAATCTCAGTGGAACTTTGTGAAATGGAAAATAATAAAATGTAAAATTCCATGGGTGGTAGGAACACGACGATTGTGTCCAATTGAATTGCGATCACCATAATTATACCAGATGTTCATGTATTAAACCAGTTATCAGATATCTATACCCAATTGGGTCGCGATTACAATGCACATGGTGACCAAACAAGTCATAATGACTCTCTTGGATTGTAGTATGTCAAAATTCGACGGTATATATTCAGTTGCGGAGAGGTTTGCTTTCATGGTGGTGATGACAAGGCGATGGATTGCTGATTTCTCGACCACCGGTGTTTTTGGAGCTTACTAAGTTTCCCATTAGACACAGTGCAGTCACTGTGCAGTACTACGCTAAAAAAAATACAAACCCACGTCTTTAAATATATTTTAGGGATTTTTATTGTACTGAAAATATCAGTCCCACAGTACCCTATTTTTTATAGCATCAAATCAGAAGACTCGCTGATGTGATAGCACTACAAGTTTATTAACATCTTGGCATTATCTGAATAAGGTTCTGCCAAAATGCTGTGAAAAACACTACTCAATATTCATTTATTAAATCTGTACAATAATATAATTGTTATAGGCATACTATAGCATAGTATATTATAGAATAGCATACTATACTATAACTTATTATAGCTTTATTATTATAGGCATATTTCGTGAAGTCAAATTTTTCAAAACCGAGTTATGATGCATGGTTGTGCGGCGGAGCTATCATTTCCTCGACTAAAATCTTAACTGCTGCAGCGTGTCTTATGGAACTGAACAATATTTACGCTATAGCTGGCTATAGATTTTATATCAACGGGCTGGATATAGATACCGATGAATGTACACGAAGGTGGAAACAGAGGGTGGTCAAAATATGCGTACACAAAGGTACATTTTATATAATTAGTAATCTTTATACTGTTTTTAGCACCACGAAGTAACGGCACAACTGACAGATTGGTAATGTATCGATCTGCAAGCTCCCCCTCCCCGGCAGCTGGATACACTCACTTATCCCGAAACGCGACAAACCGAAAGCGAAGCACTATGACAGGTGCATTTACTGTATGCGTAGTGGGTTACGACCAAGTCTGGTATAGATTCCTACCGATCTGATTAGTTGCTGGATATAGATTGGTTGATTTCGGAATGCGACACGACTAAGCGTGCCATTATAATGGGTATTACACTTAGTGTATGATGAGAAGAAAACATCGGAAACCTTTTTAAGCGTATTGCGTGCACGGAAGGCTGTGAGATTTGGCATGGTTAATGTTTATATGGAGAAGGAGTACAGAAAGATAAAATTTATCTATAATATCTGTTACTAATATATTAAATAAAATAAATGAATACCGCAAATCCTAACCTGACCAGTGTCATTGAACCTAAACCCCCAAAATATTGACATAGTAATTCAATGAAAAGTGACAGCAAGTGATAACAGAAAATTGTCTATGATTAAAAAGTCGCTGGTCGAATTTCGATCATTGGGCAACCGCTAGTTAGAATAAATTTAGGAGTGAGGCGTCACTAACTTATATGTTTTTACTAAAATTTATAGATTATACATTAAGTCACTCGAGTCCAGCTGGGTGGTTGCGTTTGGATGTCGGTGTTGCAACAGTTGAGAAACCTTATGATTTTGGTGATTTGACTTATCGCCTGCATTGCTCTTACGTGCCAGCTCCTATAGCCATTAGTTATCAACGTAAGGAAATTGAACCTGGAAATAACGTATTGATGCTTGGTTGGGGATACAGTGGTCTTCGTCAAGTTAGTATTTGACTTTATAAGATACTCATATTAATTATTTTATTGGCAATTTATATAGCTTGTTAATTGATAAATGACTACTATACTTCCCAGGTACAAATTTCATCAAAATTGATTGAGAATTAATGTTTTCATTTCGATTTCTAAAAGTATCAATTAAAAAAAAAATCCTATCATTTGAGCACTGACATTAGCATCCCGTGCACAAAATTTCATAAAAATCGGTCATTCCCTTTTTGAATTTAATTTGGACTTATAAACAGACAGACAAAAAGAAATAATGGCAAATAGGAAGATTATCAAGAAATTTTGGAAAAAATTTAGACGTATAGACTACAATTACATAATTACAGAATAATTATTATAATTTTTGTAGATTCATTAAGGAGATGATATTATTAATATTGCCTGGTTGATTTACAATAAGATTAACTACATTAATGATTACTCTGGTCTGGTAAGAATTCAGTAAATTGATTTATTTAATTTCGAAATAAAAGTAGTCCTTACCAATGTCCATTAAACCTGCACATTTAAGTACTATACAATGCATAGTGTATCTCACTGTGAGAAAATGATATTATATGCGTAGTGAAAAGGAGGAGAGAAAATGTTTGTATTTACGCAAGTAACGGAACAAAATAACTCCATAGACTTTTACTCTGCGTGCCAATAACATGATTAAATTAGTTATCAATGAGAATAATGAAAATTAATTTACTGATATATTTAATTTGATTAAAACATCGTTTATTTATACTTGGGTAAATTATTATATACGATGAAAAAAAATCAGTTAAATGATTTCCTATTATCACAGATTTGAGAACCTGTTTCTTCATTGATGGCTTACCTTATCGTGTCACATTTGTGTCATATGATGCGCACACAGCTCTCAATTTTACCTTATACTAAACGCGCCAAAATAAGTATAATTTCAAATATTCTATCTTTCTCCAGCCTCAAGATTTAATCGACAGAAACAGTCAATATTTGCAAGCCGCAGTGAGCAAAATTCAATTAAAAAGAATATGTCAAGATCAATTTCATAATGTGAAAGGTTTAACTGAACTTATAAATAATGTCACCATATGCGTTAAGTCTCACGGAAGTATTGATATTAATGGTAATTTGGTGACTAAACACCCTCCAGCAAACAGCGGATGTTCGTTTAGGCGGAATATAAATGGAACACGGAGCGTTAAGGTAAGAATATCTTTCGTTTTATTACTTCGTGATTTTTATTTTCTACTGTTCAAATTTACAGTTTTCTGGTAGTTTAATATAAAAATATAGCTTAACACATTATTTGATGGTGTATCAAAAAGAATGATGTAAGTTGGTTGCAAAGGAAATCTTTTTATAGGATTTGGATTTTCTTTCCATCTGAAGTTATTGTTACAATGAAGGTTTCTGTTTTGAATTTGAACTAAACAAATAATTAGTAGTTTATTTTAACGAAGTTAATAATTCAGGTGAGGAATTAGTTAATAATTTAAGTGAAAAGAATTAATACACTTTTTACAGATGAAAAGGAAAGTTATCTCTCGTCAGTGAAAATTACTTTCGTTAGTTAAAATTATTTATAACATAACATACCATCACGCCTATATTCCCCGAAGGGTTAGGCAGAGGTGTACTAATTAATGTATACCCATAGTTCGCCAAGTATGTTTTTAGGTCCCATGTAATAGGGGGCGAGCCTATTGCCATTGATCGGGCACGAAACCAAACTCCGAGCTGCTACTGAAAAATTTCATAGGAAAAACCCAATAACAGTTTGCTCGACCTGGGAATCGAACCCAGGAAGGACCTCGATCATACCAGTCGCGCTTACGACCACTAGGCTAACGAGTAATGTGAAATTAAAAAGATTAAAAACTAATCTATTATTATATTTTTAACTTTATTTATTTTAGTGTACAGATGATTATAATTTCTATAGTGACTACGAATTAGATTCCGATTATGACTTTAGAAAATATAACAAAGTAAAGAGAAAGAAAAGTAATAGCAATAATACTAATATAAGAAGAAGTGGAAAGCAGTTAAATAATATAAAATCTAATCACATTGTGAATATCAAGGAAACAAGAAGACAAGCGATATGTCAGGTGCTACTAATATCTGCTTAGAAGTAAGCTATGTAATTTATGTTTGATTCTGTTAGCTCTTCTTGGTTTACATTTTCTGATTTATTCTAATTTGCAGATAGGTGTTCTTTTATTCCAATACGAACGAGAATTAGACAATGAAATTTATTTGCAAATGCTTTTATTATTACCACAATGTATTGTAAATTTTATTGTTGTTTGAGTACAGGGCATCAAAGTCGAAAGCGTACTTAAGCAATTATTCGAGTAATGTGTAATAATTATTAAGTTTAGTTAAAAAAAGTGTGTCACTTTTAACACTATTTCTGTCACAAAATTAAAATATAATGTACATTACCTTTGTCTTTCAGATGATTATTACGATAATTAATAATAATAATAGTAGATTTGTGTATGATCAAAAGTGAAGAAAAGTGCGGAATGCGAGTCAAAAATGTTTTTGTTATCATCAATTTTTAATCTGTAAAACTTTTAACTAATGTAATTGTTTGTCACAAAATTATTTAGTTTTTAGGGTCTAAATTGTATGTAAACTTTATTAAAATATTATATTATCCTTCACAGAATGATCATGGCAGTCCGTTAGTAACGTGGATAGGTACGTCAGAAGTTGTTATAGGAGTAGCACTTACAAGCGAATACTCAAATCCGGACTTGTGTGTAGGTCCATCTATTTTCTACAGCACATATGCTGCTAAGGAATGGCTCAAATGTATGCTTGCGGTTGATGATATTACGTAAGTTGTTTTAGCTATAATTAAGAATGTCCCGGAAAAGCACGATACAATGACGGCCGTAAACATTTTGATAAGTAAATCAACAAACGACTTGCTAGGATCAGAAAGTTGATCATCATCCACCATTATGATACAAGTTGTTCACCACTCGATACAATACTTTGACAAAGTTTTCGCAAAGTTTTATTTACATACTCACCTAAATAGTCATTGACTGACTAAATTTAGAAGAATTCTCTAAATATATAAAATAAAAATCATTGATGCCGTAGATATATTTATGAAAATATAAATTTATATTTGACTTTAAATTTGAAGAGAACGAGAGTTTTATAAAAGATAGAAAGTACCATAATGAGTATAAAGTCTACCAATGCTTTCGTATCACAAATTAATATATTCTGTGATAATGTTATTTATACATATTCTTCAGTTTTTGCATTGGAATTAGTAAATTAATTTTCATTTTCATGACGTCATGTCATCATATCTTTATTTCAGAGTAAAGCTATGCGCTGAGCAAGCAAAATTGAAGGGTTACAACCTTCAAGGGAAACAAATAAATTGGGGTGACAACATCAATAGGTAATAAAAAAATTTAGACTAACATTTTAACTTTCATTAGTTGAATATATAAAAATTCTATCCAAAACTGTGATTGATATTGCTTTAAAGACACACACAGTATAATATATAAAATAAATTTTTGGGTTTACTTTTAAGTCCAGCTGACGAAAATAACACACGAGGTTTTTAATAAATGTGGCCTAATACATGCCGGAAGAACTCAGATAACTTATAGGCGACGAGAGCGAGTAGAATGCTGACTCTAGTAACGTTCGTAACTTTGAGAGGAAAAATATTAAATACTATAGATTATGAATATATGAATGCGAACAAATTTAACGTATTTTACTTTATTGGACACTTCCCTTTGAAATTACAGTAGAGCTTGGATAACTGTGTTCTATGTGAATGTGTGATGTGAACAATCTCCATGATTAGTTCATTGCTAGACATAGATCTCTTTCAGGTAGCTTTTTACTGAGCTTGGTATGCGAGATATAATTGTTCTAACCCATTTTACGAAGATCGTAAAATCATTCTAGCAGTAGAATACCGATATAAATATAATTCTTAGTTCTTAATGTTAGCAAATTAATTCCTTACGAGTACGAATTGAGTAGTTTACATCTTATTATATCACTCAGTGATATGTCAAATAAAACCTTCATCACCATTATCAGCCTTTAGAATTCCATTGTTGGACATAGACCTCTCCCAAGATTCGTCATCGAATCCGATCTTCACCTTTCGCGTCCAGTCATTTCAAGCAGTCTTCCGCAAGTCATCGCTCCATCTGGTTTGAGGGCGGTCTACACTACGTTTGCCTAGACCTCTTCTACCCCATTAGTTATCAGTTCTTCTACAGATGTGACCGGCCCAATGCCAAAAGTGGCATTCTTAGCTACTTAGTGGTAGCTTGCTTACTTTTTGAGTTAGATCATATTGTCTGAAATAAAGAATTTGGAAATTAATGCTTTATATTTTGATTGTTGACTTGGTCATTGTCACCACCATCTTGGACATCGGTGACGGTAATGTTGATATCTATACAATTAATAAAATTGAAGTGTCTGTTTTTAATGTCAAAATAACAGTTTTTTATTAAGTATATATAAAAGTACATTCGATACTTATAACAAAACACCAATTTTTAAAATTTTTGTGTGTCTGTCTGTTTGTTCTGGGTAATCTCTGAAACGGTTGGACCGATTTTGACGGGACTTTCACTGGCAGGTAGCTGATTTTATAAGGAGTAACTTAGGTTATCTTTATTTTAGAAAAATAATTATGATTCTGCGCAAATAAAAAAAAACTGGTTATCATTAATCTATTCCGGTGCTTAAATGGCTTACGCTGAGTAAACTATAGGAGATATAGAAAATTAATGTACCACATAATTATAGGCGTTATAAAGACCTCCAAAAAGGTCAGCTAGAGCATTATATGTCTATCTTTTAAGAATTACCCACATTAAACATATCACCGGGAACGGGAGTAAGATGATTCGCGCCTATGCCCGATCGACGGCATTCTGTAATCTACGCGAACGAAGTCACGGGCACAGCTAGTTATAAATAATTTAAAACATGCCAAATTATTTTGTTTCAGTGATGTCAAAGATAATGCTACATCAAAAGATGAAAACTTTGAATCAGTTGATGTTAAGCTAAGGCCCCAAGTTTCAATACAATCAATAGCAAGTTGATGAAAACTATATAATTCTCGTAACACGGAGATAACTTGCAGGAATTAAACTTGAATTCTATTACTTAAAAAACTTAACAGACGCAGTAGTTTTCAGTTTAATAAAGCACAATTTAATAATTACAGTATTATATAATATTAGTTTTATTTTTTCTAATTTGCCCATAATTCCATTAATTATTTCTTTGAAGTTATTAACTTCTTTAAAAATAAAGATTATTTATTTTACATTATTCGACTTTGGACTCGCGATATCTAAAGAAAATACGTTTCGCTATTTTAAAGGCAATATTTTAAGGCTTCTTATGCTTTCGTTGGGAAATGAAACTGTTCACTCAGTCTAGATTATTGAAAGATTCTAATCATGCAGTAAAACATTTGAATATAAGTTTTTGACTGGATCTTGTTCTGTCATTATTATAATTCATCAATAATTACTAAAAAAAAATAATTTAAAAACAGCTATTACTCAATATTTTAGTTGTACTAATTATATTTTCATATTCTTCTCAGCAAACCCTTTCATTTGAAACCCATATAATGGAGGTACATAAAAGATAACTGGTCCACTACTTTTGGGAGCTTGCCATATTGGATTTAAAATGACATCACTTAGCTAACCATACATTGTCATCCAAAGTAAACGTATATGCAAAATTTCACCTCACTTGGGTGGGGATAAGTATTTTAAAATTCAATTGCAAGATTTGATCTAAACTAACAAAGCAAGATGAATATAAGCTTGTAACATATAATATTTGAACCTAATTTACGTGTCATTGGTGGAATTTTACCGTGATGTACTTTGGTAATTGTGAGTTTTGCGTTGCCACAAAAACTCTTTGGAGAGTTGTTCCAAGAACGTCATCATCTTGCCAGAGCTTTGTTTGAACTTTGAAGATAAGAAAAATATGTTATTCATGTGACATTGGCAGAAACATTGCCATTAAATAAGAAAAAGAGAAGTTTTTATTTAATCTCTACAAAACATCGATTTTGATATCAGTAGGTATAGCTATTATAGTTAGCAGAGCCAATTCATATTATTATTTTGAGTGCATTATCTGGTCCAAGATTATCAATTTTCTATACATGATACTTATAATTATATAACGTTAAGCGTCTAGACAAATTAAGAACGACTTCCTGGCCAGATAAATCAGTTGATATCGGTTCTGTTAGCGACATTTATTCGATAAACAACACCTGGGAAAAATTTAAATGTAGTAATTATTAAACAAATATAACATTTTTTTTTTCTATTTTACAAATATCATAACTTACTAACAACCGCCCGTGACATCGATCGCATTAATCACAGTATATAATTTATTAAGAATAAAAAATAACTTATGCCACTGAATAATAATGTAGGTTCCTATTTGTGAATGAATAGTAGTTTAAATTACGTGTAAACTTACTAATATAATATAAATGTAACAGCTTATTTTGACCTAAGGATACTATTGACTTAACTTCAATATTATTGTTGACTTAATATCAACACTATTTACTGCATACTATTGATTGGATTCTTTTAAAGGCGGATGATGGGTAGGGCATGAGTGTTGTCACTTGCATCATTTGTAAAATTTACATGACTCAGTATACGCACACCGTTATGATCGACTTGGGGTTAAATCCTAATAATGACTTTGATTTTACGGTTAAGGAAAAAAACGTTGTGATTAAATTATATAGCACGGTGGTAGGGCAATTTCTAAACCTGGCAAGTTACCTACCTTAAGTTGTAAATCTGCCGCCTAGGTATTCCGGCAGCTGCACTTGAGAACCAGTCTTACACTAGGCTTAGCGTGCTACCATCTTAAGCCACATCGTCACTTAAAACCCTGAAAGATTGTGGCCAAACGCTAAACCTATAAAGAAAAATAAAAAAAAATCCTCATGGTCAACCCAGCCAAGGATAACGATGGCGTTGAATTTGTTAAAAATATCAGAAAAAGGGGATACTAACGGGATAAAAACTTTGCAATCGTGGATTATTCTTTAATTTAATATAACAAACATTAATTAACAAAAAAGAAAACCGACTTTAATGATTTTGAATAGTTCCTTGAGGTTTTTTCGAAGTTGAAGGTCCCATGCTATTATAATTAAAATGAAACCACGCTTGAGGTGTCCCCTATACAACGAAATTAGAATCGTCCAAATCGGTTAATAAACAAAGAATATATGACTGAACATAAATAAACAAAATAATATTCGAATTATTACCACCGTCTTTTTGTGAAGGCGGTTTAGAAGTACAGAACAACGTCTGCGGGGCTAGTATTATGTTAAAAAAGTACATTTTAAAGCTGCCTGGTCAATAATTACTGCTATCATGAAATTATATCTTATAGCTCAGTGTTCTATTTTTTATCGGGCAAGCAGATTTCGACAACGATGTTGCCTTTAGCCGACATTCCGTTTTACGTCTATCGATGTACTTTTTTCGATTCGTACTCTGCGACTATGTTTTGTGAAAACGAAGCGACTCCGTCACGTTTACCGATAAGATTTTCAATAATATGGTTGACTGGACAGCGACGATTTGTTCACAAGAAAATGGAGTTAATTTTTTCTTTTATTGTTATTGCAATGTTCATTTATAGTATTGCTTGTTTTCTTTTTAGTGTTTTGTTTTTGAATAGTCAGTATTTTGAAATTCATGTAACATTTGTGCCAATAATCAATTAATTATCATTTTTTTTTCCTAATGAAGACAGTTATATCTTCAAATATTACGTCAATTATTCTCAACTACTACAAACTAGCTGTGCCCGCAGCTTTGCTCGCGTGGAAGATAGAAGAAAGCGTAATGCTTATATAAAAATAATAGTTTTTTAGAACCTTAGTAACTTTTTATTGAATAAAGATATCGTGATTTTTTTTTGACAAGGACCAAGTATCTAAGCAGTAAAAGAAAAATGAATTAAAATCTATCCAGTGGTTTTTGCGTAATGCGTGAACAACGTCAATCCTAAATCATCTAAAAATCGATTTGATGGATTTAGAAAAAGGAGAAGGTTCTCAATTCGATTGTATTTTTTTATTGATGGTCAGTCATAACATAACTTTTTTGTTTATGAACCGATTTAGATGATTCTTATTTCGGGAAAAAGAGAAAATAGCTCCAGGGTGGTTTCAAAATTTGTCTTGTTTAAAATATTTTTATGATTCCGAATGTAGAATAGGTTATGAAATCTTTACTTGATTAAAAAAAAACTTTTGCGAAGCGAACGGAAATCAACTAGTATATAGATATAATATATGTGGGAATAGTTAAAGCTATTATTAAAGCTAATAGTTAAACCTGGAAGCACTAAACTATAAAAGCAACTGATGATGAATGAATGATGAAACCAAATGATCTTTGGATAAAAATGACGTAAAAAGTGGGTTAGGCTGTTAAGAGGTTAAGATTAATGGAAAATTTATTATATTAAAATAAACGAATTTAAAATTATTAGCTTCAGTTCTCGGCATTATCACTTTTCCCACATATATTCTTGTTGAATACTGCTAAATAAAATTTACAACGATTTTTTCAGCATACATTTGTGATCGAAGGATCATCAATGGTGGTTATATGACGGCGGAGAAAAGATACTTGGTACATAACTTTATTAAAATTAAAAAGTTTTAATAAGCTTACATTGATTGGGAGCAAGTTAGTAGTTTATAAAAATAAATAACTGAGAATTATTGCAGAAGAAAAGCTGTTCCTATATAAAAATTAAAAAATATATGCCAGGTGTATATCCCATATTACCATTATTTTCACCAAGATACAGTCCCAGTCACCAATGGTGGTGGTCTAGTGGCTTAGACCAGCGGAATATCGATTTGATGTCCGCATATCGGAACTCCAGCACACACCATCCATTATTTCAAATTTGCGTAAATTTACTAATTCAAATTGGCAATACTATCAGATGACGGTAAAGACAAACATCGTGAGGAAACCTGAATGCTTGAGAACGTACTTTTATTACCACTGTATGAGAGAAGATATAGAGCTGTCGATTCCTTGGTGTTAGTTCTTCGTGATGTTTTATCGCCATGTATTTTTAACTGAATTTAAAATAATAGAGGAGGTTCTTCAATAAGTTCTTTATATAGGATCCGATTTAGATGATTCCTTTTTCCGTTGGAAAGCAAATACCTCGAGAGTAGTCTGTCTCATTTTAATTCCGTAGGACCTTCGACTTCGAAGATATAACAAGGATTCCTTTAAAATCATTGAAGTTAGTTTTCTTTTAACCGATTTCAAAAAAGGAGGAGATTCTCAATTCTAATGTATATTTGTTTTTTTTAATGGATGTTCAGGTACAGCTTCTTTGTTTATGAACAGATTTGGATGATACTTTTTTCATTGGAAAGTGGACATCTCAAAGGTTGTCCCATTTTATTTCATTGGCGTTGAACCTTCAAATTCGGAGATAGACCAGAGAAGTACTCAAAATCATTGAAATTGGTTTTGTTTTATTAAACAATTTTAATAAAACACGGAGCTTACTCAATTCGAATGTATTTTTTTTTGTATGAATGTTCAGTTATAACTTTTCTTATTTATTTTTTTCCTTGGAAAGTTTGTTTCCATTTTAATTTCATCTTCATTGGACCTTCTATTTCGAAGATACACCAAGGAACACTTGAATATCATTGAGGTCAGTGTTCTTTATTGTTAAAAATTGTCATGTACTACACCAATTTTTGTAATTTCAATGAGTGAATGTATGATTCTTTGTTAATACCACTGGTAAGCTTAATTTTGTTGTTTAACACTGTTGTTTTGGAAAGAGGACGTCACCCAAAAATATAATCTGAACCATGGTCACATTAATTTCAATTCGTATTTCAGGTTTACTTAATTCCTTCGTACTTATCAAAAACTTCGTATGACTCGTGGTTATGTGGCGGATGCATAGTAACTCCTACAAAAATTTTAACGGCCGCTTCGTGTTTATTGGACACTCATCACATTTATGCCATCGCTGGTTTGAAGATATACGTGCCTTTAAGAGATATTGATCGCAATGAATGCACGAAACGTTGGAAGCAAAGGGTAGTTCAAATAGTTCTACCATCAAGTAAGTTATCTTTTGCTTTCAAATCAATCCCTTATAATGGAAAAAGATAGTTATGAGTCATAATATCATTAATGATGTTAAAGAATTTCCTTATAATAGTTTATTTTAATTTCTATTTATTTTTATACTAGTGCTTTGCACGTGGGTTCACTCGCGTCATAGTTGAGCTACATTCTATTATATGTAAAAACTATAAAACGTCATATTTACTTTCTAATTGAATTTTCATAGATGTAAAATGCTTCCATATTGCAATACTTACAGTGTAATAGGAACTAGCATGAACATTTTTACGGTCCTAGCCTCAATAGTCTAGGCTCTGCATTGATATGTCAGTCAGTTATCCTTTTATATATTATGTAGATTGCAATTTATAATAGAAATAATTACTTTCAAAATCTTTTCGACTTAACAAGTGTTTCGATACTGCGATACTGCATTTGAAATCATAAGACTTTTCAGAGTAACAATTAATGCTATTTTACTTTCACAGCATACCATTCTTCCAAGTCAAGTAAACAAGAATCTAATATCTTTGATAATGTCGCTATTGCTGTTGTTGAAAGACCCTACAATTTCTCGGATTTGACCTATCGCTTACACTGCTCTTACGTACCAATGTCCATTCCTATAAGCTTTGAACCTAACGAAGAAACTGTTGGTAAATTTGTATTCATGATGGGCTGGGGTTCTGATAAAATGCGTAAGGTAATTTTTTTCTTTTCTATCATTACGGTGATAAAAACAAAATACAAAATGCGTTTACTGGGAAACTTTACCTTCTTTAGGCAAGATAACTAATCTGGCTGGCTAAGTAGCAATCAGTATTACATAATATTGTTTTACTAAATAATATTTTAAAAACTTCACCTATTAAAAGTTCAGTTAAAGTTTTTGCTAGAAAATACCAAAATACAGGCACCAACTTTCCCGGAAGATTTACATACAATGAATCTCAGAAAAATAATTATATCAGAAATTTGTTCGTATGTAAGGAGTAAAATTGAGTGACAGGATAAGAAATAATGTCATAAGAGAAATTTGTTGTGTGAAAGAAGATATAGTCACACAGATGAATTGTGTATTGCTGTTTTTGTTATGTTATAAAAATAGTATAGGTAATCATTTTACGCTAGATGGGTGAATGGATATTTTAATTGTGATGAAAAATCAATACTTTCGTAATTTTTAGGTTGATGATAAAAATCGTCCCTACGTTTATACGGCGTTAAGTAGAATTTGTTCGCAAGCCAAATGTTTGGAACTTTCTAATTATAGACATTACACTGGTGAGATAATTAAACAATTAAAAAAACATGTTGTATGTGTACAAGGCAATGGATTCATTGATCCGATCGGAAAATTAACCATCGTTGGGAACACGGCTAACCAAGGATGCTCAAGGAGACGCCGACGTATTGGTAACACACTTAGCCCAGAGGTGAGTATAATCAAAACAAGTTTATTTTTACGGCAAAGTAATGGCAAAAATTAAGCAAGCTCAAGTGGCAGTGAGTCGGTCACATCTGTAGAAGAAACAATAACCGATGGGGTAGAAGAGTTCTTGAGTAGAGACCACGTTCTGGCGAACGTTGTGTGGACAGCGACGACTAATGGAAGACTGGTGGGAGAGACTGGATGCAGAAAGCTGGAGATCGGATTCGATAGCGAACCTTGGGAGAGACCTATATCCGGCAGTTGACTTTTAAAGGCTGATGATGACGGTGACTAATATTAAGCTTAAGACAATCCAAGAATAAAAACGACTAGCGAAAGGTCATGCACTGTTATACCGCACTACAAGCCTGCTGCTGTTGGATATACGCTGGCTGATCCCAAAATGCGACAAACCAAAAGAAAGTCACCGAACGGGCTTATCACTATGCATATGACAGTCGGTACCATGGAGCTTAATTACTTGTTAACCACCGGTTGATCTTTCAAAGCGAAACGCTCAAACGTGTCACTATGGCAGGTGCTACACCTGGTGTATGGTGGTCGTGATTCATTTAGAAGCAATTGTAGAGTAATATCATTCAGCAATTGCCCTGCTTATACCAGTTGAACATGCTGGTATGAAACTTGGAATACCGCGTCTCAACAGATAAGGTCACTCGTATGGTAGCCATACGAGATCCCCTTAAATATATCAACAAGCGAAAAGAAATGTTTATTTTATTTACCCACGTACTACTTTGGTGTAACAGAACAAAAATAACTCAACTTGTTTTATAATCATGTAAATTAATTTAACTAACTTTTTTTTAGTTGATTAAAAATAATTAAACGTGCAATAAAAGAAATTCGACAGTTTTTAAAATTCTTGCCTGTCTTTCTGTTTGGTTGCTCGCCAATTACGCTGAAACTATTGGATCGAATTTGATGAAATTTGGTACCATTGTAGTTTATAGTCTGTAGGTACATATAACATGCTTTTTTATACGTATGGACTTTAGTATTATTTATAAATTGCTTTTAAGATAAACTTATGATTAAAATTTAATGTCGCTGTAATAAAAACGCTTAAAGAAATATAATAAAAAAAATGCTTTACTACTAAGGAATCCCCTGGGACTTGACCCCTGATGCAGACACTCTGTTCGCCCTATAATATGGCGGACTTGTTAAACAGTATAAAATATAAAAGTTTAAGATATTCTTTTGATAAACTAACTAAATAATACTTACGTTTCATTAATTTTAGTGCATTGAACTAAATGAATTAGAAGGAAACTACGACTATGATGATTATGATTTTAGAAAAAACATGCAGTCAAGAAATATATCAAAGAGAATATATCAGAGAGTAATTTCTGAGCGAGTAAATTTAAATTTAGAGGAAACTAGAAGGCAAGGAGGAATATGTCAGGTATTTAATTTTCTATATTCTTTTAATCAGTCATTTATAATTTTTCGATGCCATTTGATGAGCTATACTAATTTTATAAAGTTCAAGAGTTTGTTTGTTCGAACGCGCTAACCTTTGGAATTACCAGTCAGATTTAAAGAAAAATATTTGTGTTGTATACCTTAGGTATTGACGAAAGTTATAGGCTATATAAACTCACGGTACGGCTCTATGGAGCGGAGCAGTAACGATGAGAATCAAGCAATTTAGCAAGTACGGGAAGTGAGTAGGCTAGTGCGAGTCGAATTAACATAGGCGAAACCGTGGAGTACATCTAGTGGTCCCATAAAATGAGCGCCACGTTCACCCAATATGACACCGATGGATTTTTTCATATGGGTTACCTATAGGGTGCTACGGCATAGTGTAATAAGACGTGCATATCTGTAAAGACACTTCACATAGTCCTTAACTTGTAATGTATTTGTTATTGTAATAGCTCGTGAATGTGTCGTTGATGTGCCAATAAATAAATAGATAAATGTAATCATCTTTACATGAAACGAAGTCGATCAATATAAACAAATTAGTTAAAGTTATTTATTTTTACAAACAATTCACGCTAATTTGTGATATGTAAGATAGTTTTTCTGTATCTCTTATGGTTTATGATGCCCCCGAACTGCCTCAGTCAAAAAACACCCTCTATGCCTATATTATATACAATCAAATAATTCTTTTATGTTTAGAAAATTCTTTTAGCCATTTTAATTCTTTTAACCTCTTAAAATCTATAACAAAGTACATGAACTCTCGCAAATTAATATTGCCTGCAAGCGATATTATAATGAGAATTTTCTTCGCTTATACATAACAATCTTCAAAATAAATATTGATAATGTTCCACGTACTTTATATTTGTATTTTTCTAGAACCATAAAACTTTCTGTTTTAATAAAAACATTTTTTGTTGCAAAATAAAATTTCTTGTAAGTATTTTAATTTACGATTAAGGTTGATATTTTAACTTGTTACCACCTTATTTATAAACAAAATATTAGGGGAGAGAGGTAGCCGCGATTTGATGCGATCCACCTCTCTTCCCGTTAATTTGTCATTAAAGATATCGCACAAAGGTGAGTGGTTTGATGATTATGAGTATACGACATGTATCAAAAACCACGTCAAATCCGAAAAAGGTATATATATAGGTATCCCAAAGACATTACCAAAAAAAAAAAACAAAATTTTATATATTATGAAAATAAAAATGTTATTTGCAATTTAAAATTAACATATTTAGTTTTAGTTTGCCTAAAATTTAGCACATTTTTTAAAACGTGATAACACCGTCGCCAGCCCCGGCGCGGCGCAACGGTACGTTTGATCGTATGGCGGTATCCTGCGCCGAGCCGCCTGTATTGCCATGCAAGTTTCCTCAATTAACAAATTTTTTTTACATTTTATTGTGGGTATTTTTTTTCTTATAATCTGCGATAGGTAATATAAACAGAACATAATGTGGATACCAATAACATCCTCACGGATCCGACGGGGTTTTTAATACATGTTGTATATAGTCGCAGTAATTAAAGTCTGTTGAACGACTTAAGATTGGTCACAATGTACTTTGCAAGATTATCAAAAGACTCAATGGCTAATTGATGGCTAATTCCATTGATGAATAATTTTTTTTTAATGAAATTAATTAAATTTCTATTTTTTAACCTGATAATATTTACAATTAGGGTCGTTTAATCATAATGTAAGCAGGCTTACGAGGATGAGGGATAAAAATATTCCTTACTTTTGGTGACAAAGGGCGTGGGGGTAATATTATAAATGTTTATGTAACATTCAAAAATAAAATCATAACAATATTTAAAATTAATTATACTATCATAAGCAGCATAAAGCCGCAGGCTTGGTATCAGAGAAACATCGTAACATCTTTACACTTCTATTCCTTGTACTATATTGTCCTTTAACATTCAACAATGCTTTATAATACAATTCCTGTTTATCAAGACTATGCATAGATGACGTGCCGAAACAACTTTCGCTAGAATACAATTCAAGCCGGATATACCGACTGATAACGACAGTCGATAGTGTTTAATAAATTTTTTATAAAGTTAACAATATTTTTATTTTTTTGCTTTTTATTATCTGTGCTTCTCTCGCTCGCGTGGACGATAGAAGAACGCATTCACGACGGCATACCTCAATTTTTTTATATTTATAGAATACCGAATTTCTTTCATCTTTCTTACTAGAGACTAGCTATGCACCACGGTTTCACCCATGTTAATTTTATACGACAAACATCGCCAACGCACCCGTGTATTCAATTTTTTATACTTTGTGTAAAACTATCGACATTTTTATGAGGAATAAATTAATTTTCAAATTATAACATAACTTACTATACTCTCTAATACTGCAGCTTTATATTGGTGAAAGAATTATTAAAATAGGCCCAGTAGTTTTTGAATGTATTCATTACAAACAAAAAACCAAATCTTTCCTCTTATAATATTTGTATAGATAAATAGGTGTTTTCATAAATGTACCGATGTTCAATTCGGTGAATTCCCGGCGTAAAAGGACGTCTTGAAAGAAATAAATATAGCTTCGTGTATTTTATAAAAGTTTCGAAAAAAATCTTATCTTTTATCATTTGAGGGAGGGGAGAGTTCAAAATATTCTTTTAATTGTTTAAATCATCGAAAGTCTGATTACATAATACTTGAATAAGGAGGTTATTATGAAAGTTTGTTACTAATAGGTATTATAATAATCTACAGAACGACCATGGGGGGCCACTAGTGACGTGGGTAGGTAGCACAGAAACAGTGATTGGCGTGGCGCTGACCAAATTCCCCAAGGAAGAAATACAGTGCAACGGCCCCTATTTCTTTTTCAGTACATTTTCTGTATCGTCGTTAATAATATGTTTGTTAACAGATGACATAAAACAGTGAGTATTATTGCCGCTTCCATTTTCATTTGCACCAACTGATATCTATATGAATAAATCTGTAGTTACGTCTTTAAATGTAATATTTTTTCCAAATTTCCTGATAGACATACTATTTAAAGGACACTGATCACGAATATGCCCTTATTTTTTTCTGACTGTCTGTTTGTATGTCCCCATTTAACACAAAAACGGCTTGACCGATTCTTATGAAATTTTATACACGGGAAGCTAATTTCATTGGTAAATTGACAGTAAGAATTTTTAATAATACTAATAAATTGTTCAACCGTATAACAAAAAAATATAAATATATGTATATAATTATATTAAAAATTTCATCATAACCGATTTTAATCTTCGATAAAAATTGTTTTCTAAGTTCGCAGACTACAGCAATTTATCTGGTGAAATACATTCAAAACCAATATGACGGAATAAATAAAGTGATCTTTTCACAAAATTGCTGAAATTTTCCATTTTATATGAATATCGGTTTCATTTTTCACATATATTATTTGTAATGATGAGAATAAGATTAAAAATTAAGATCATTGTACCTACTCAGAATATATATAAAAATAGTTACACATATTTCCATGAATATAAAGACCTAACACACAGTTATTTATTTCCAATCTAAACAAAACTTGCATTATGATAACAAGACAGTTGATACACCGTACATATAAAGATAATTAACACCCAGAAACACAACTGACAATAATTCTGCTCATCACAGAAAATTCAGTTGGAATCGATTAGTAGCAGTGCTCATTAACACTGTGCCACGAGGTGAAACTTTTCTCTGAAAGCCATGAATTAAATGTTTATGATTTCGTATATTCAAATAAGTTATCATTCTACATAAAGAAAGTGTGTGATTTGCTGAATAAAGACAAGTTATTAATATAAATTAAACTCATGTATGTTTTTAATTTAATATTAATATTTGTTCATAACTTTCGCGAATTCATAAATTAGTTGTTAGACAAGCCTTTACTGTCTTGCTTGCTCAATTTTAAATGTATATAGTTTATTATTAAGACTATAATGCAACGATTTTAGAAAAAGTATGTACAGTTATATTGAAATATATGGTACTGTAGGCCTCTTTGCGTAAATTTTATTTAAACATTTTAATGTTATGGCCGCGTGTTACCTTAAAAAATTAATAAAGTATATAATTGCCAAATTATTCTACCCCTCTTCAATTGTAGTATGATGTATGTTTCCCGTCTACAAAATTTGATCAGAATCGGTTGAGAATAGATGAAAATTGTTTTTTTGAACTCATTTCTTTTTGTATCTCTAGAAGTATTATTATTAATTCTTATTGCCCATCAATTATATTATTACTTATACTCCCCGTGTACAAAATATTTTTTATTTACGATTTATAAAAGTAATATTGAAATTTCTCATATCCTATCAATTGACAAAATGATATAAGCATCCCGTGTGCAAAATTGCATAAGAATAGGTCAAGCTGTTTTTGAGTTAAATCCCTACATACAAACCAGTATCGTTATATACTATGCCTATCGGGAAATTTGAAACAATAAATTTACTTTACAAACAGAACTAAAGATTTATATAGATATAGATAGATTTAGTTTGCGTATCCAGCAGAGATATGCGAGGTAGCTAAGCGGTGCGCGAGGAAAAAATGCATAATTTTTTATAGTACAAAGGTGGCAAACAAGCATGTTACCCGCCTGATGGTAAGCGGCTACCGTAGCCTATGGACGCTTGTAATACAATAAGTATCACTAGCGCTTTACCACAAGCTAGATATTTGTATGTTTATAGGCAACGAATGTATTTCAATGTATGAATTTATTAGAACATCCTCGTACCATTTAGCTACACAACACCGTTTCACATCGCCATTCTCGTACCGCTTAAAAATTTCGCATTATCTCTATATGGATCGTAGATGTGGTATTATAATGGATACGCAGCCTTAGAGTAAGCTCAAAAGGAGATTTTTTATTCTTTATTATGACACTGACATGATACTTGACGTTGATGGAAATAATTATAATCCTGTAAAAGTTTGAATATTGAGATTTACCTCAAGACAATTTTCCATTCATACAAATTTTATGAGATTGTTTTCGTTAAACTTTAGAATTTTATCGTAATGAGTAATAAATACAAAAAATGTATGTTACGTTTTTTGATAAATGTACTAGTAAGAAAGTTGTTTTAGGCCAAATTTGAATACATGGTTAAATTGACGGGTTTTTTTTTTGCTACGAAAAAGTAATCATTTCTACTTAATAATTATTATTTTCTGAATAATAATATTATAATATAATTGTTTAAAAATAAAATAAAAGATATTAGTCTTGGATTGCATGCTATTCTAGTCAATAAAATATATATTTTTTAATTCTTGCTAAATGGATCGAAATTATAATTGAATATCTACTTTACTTCATCTATTTATTATATTTTTTTACCAATTATCTATTTTTAGCCAACCCTAATACAGATAATATTAGGTTGTATAAGTAACAAGTTGAAATATATGATTTATTCATACTTAATATATATCTATTATATTTTAGTCAACAAGAATGTGCAACAAAAGCTGCAGAAATAGGTTATACTGTTGAATATAAATACGTAAGTTGGGGCAAAAAACTAATCGCTGAAGAGGAAGAAGAAAGGTAAATTTTCCTATTTATTTGATGTTGTACTTCTTTTATCGGGTTTATTAGAAAAATTGAGAGACACGGTTGAGTTAATCAATTTTAATAATATTAAATTTTTACTGGCTCTTATTTAATTTCATTATACTATTTCCATTTCTTTATTTTCTCGATGACAGTTCTAATTTGATAGTTGTAGTGTTGTGACCAAATAAGTAATGATATCGATCGCATATGTCGATGTCGATGATGATTCATCAGATTTTGATTAAAATAAATAAATAAAGATTACCTGTCGTTATAATTATTTCGTTTCATTGTCGAAACCTATACCTACTTATTTTACAACAGCTTCGAAAATTTTGAGGAAGTTGGCATTATCAATCAAGAATTAATACACGTAACATCTTGTAATGAAATATAATATTAGTTAATAAATTTGTACAAAAGTATCAGGCAGTAGTTTAGTTTCTTACATTAAAAAAAAAATATCGGGTCTGCTATCGTGTTACGTTTATCGATATAGCTCCATCCCTTTTCAGTTTCTCCGACTCCGGTATAACCTTGTACGTGTGTAAACGTAATATTTTTATAAAATAACGCATACATCATGTAAAAAAGACGCTCGTTCAAGTTTTCACAGGAGCTGTCATAGAGAAAATAAAGAAATGGAAATGGTATAGAATAATTATTAATAAATAATGAGCAATTGATAAAAAATTAAATTAATTTGAAACAATTAAACAAAACAAATATCAGTAAAATAAATGTACAATATTAACGCACGCGGGATAAAAAATATATTGAGTAATTTTCTTTGTTACGTGAAAGAGATATAACTTCTATTTTATTTTATGTTATTAAATTAATTTTTTTAGTAATCCACATGTTCGATTCCAGGGAGTACGACACAGCCGATGTTAGTCTGAGACCTCTAATACCATTACGTCCGTAAATAAGCTCAGACAACGAAAACTCCATGTGGTATATTACAGGGGTTATTTCAACAGTTTTTTTTTTGACAGAAGCTTACTTTGATATAGTAATATTATAGTGCACAAGCGATTATTTGTTTATTTGAACGCGCATACCTCTAGCATATCCGTCAGATTTTAAAAATTCTTTCAACTTTTTATAGCCTATTTATTGTGGAAAGTTATAGCTTACATAAATTTTACTAAAATTTAACATGGGTGAAACCGTGGGGCACAATTAGTAAAATATATAATTCATACAAAAACTTTTTATAATTAAATTTGTCTAGAGAGCTTGAAGATATTTTTTTCTTCAATTATATGTGGTATGTAGTGATCTAGAAACGTAAAATATTTTAGAAATTTCAATTTAATTGAAATATAAAATTTTATACATCTCTTTAATAAATAATTACTAAGGTACATTATTATATAACTTAACTATATTTAACATAAAACTAAATGTATGCCAATATTTTTGTTTACAAATAACAACGAAACCATGATGGCTCAGTTGGTAGCGTGTACGGACTTCGCGTCGATCGACGTGAGTTTGAATCGCAGCAATGAGCCTAAACTCTCGGACTCCTTAACATGGACAACTTATCACTCCATAAACTTTTCCCATTATTGTTCAATTGTTTTACAACAGTAAAAACTATAAAATCACGAAAAAGTACTGTTGCTTAAATAACACCATTTTGGTCGAGTTTTGAATTTTAATTTGCTTCTTGGTACCATTTTCAACTTATCCTCCTTATAGATGATTTTTCTTAACTCTATCCTCGATATAATAAAGAAAAAATGTCATGTCATAAAAATGCAAAAATAAAATAAAGTTCCAGTAAAAAATTTATGTCAACGTTTTCATTTGAAGTTCTTTCCAGACCAGCACAGAATTCCGTGTAAACTTTAGTCCTGCATAATCTACTTAGTGGTCGCTCTTCAAAGGACTCCCTAACTCTCTGAGGTATTTATATGTAACTATCTAGGTGCATAGGTTTACTTGTATCAAACGGAATCTCTTTATAATATTTATTAAAGGTATTTTTATGGCAACATCATATCTTTAATTCTTCATCAAAATTAATAATTCAAATATAATTTTAGAGCGTAAGTTTTCTTCACTATTGACGTAAATAAACAAACACTTTAAAAGTAATGTATTCGTTACAAGTAAAAAGTAAGTAGTAAATAAATTACTGTTGGGAATGAAATAAGCAGAAGTCGTTTAATTTTAAGTTTAGGGTTATGTTCTTTAGATGTAGGTATGTTTCAACTTCTGGTTCGGCTGGTATACTGTGGATCTTTATTGTTAATAATTATAGTGTTTGGGATAGAAGTATGCACTTAGTCTTTTTATTCAGTTAATAGTTTTTATTCGTAGATAGAATAAGTTCATTTACAGGTGTCCACGTATATATATATATATATATATAAAAATATTATCAATATATATATATAATCAATATTACATATATCAATAAAAAATTGTAGCACAAGAAACAGGAATTCTGAAGAGTTTTCACTTCCGCACACTTGTATTGAAGATATTAATGTTTCCATCACTAACCAATTTATTTGCACCGTTGCTCACTCGAAAAAAATATGATTTTTTTCTATAAGTAGTTTTAAGAACAGGATTATAAATTACGTTAAATTTTCTACAAGCTACGGCTGGTACGCGTAGGTTAATTTTGGTCAGTATATCCGGGGCACTATATCTGGAACCTCCTCGTGGTGTGCCCCGGGCAACGGCGGCCGCTTGACGGCCTACGGCTAAAACCAGACCGACGGCGTTCCTCCCCTGTACCCCTCTGCTCATCAGAGGAGACAGGGGATGGCGCAAGAGTGGACCTGCTTCGGCTCGTCCACTGCGGACGGACTCGTCGCTGACGGCGGAGGAGGAAGAAAACCTCCTTAAAAAACCTTGGACGGACTGTGGTGGAGTAAACCACCCTTTAAAAAATCACGGACGGACGGTGGAAGACAACCACCTTAAAAAATTACTGGACGGAGGTGGAGAAAACCACCAGTATAAAAAATCAAGGACGGACAGTGGAAGGAAACCACTTAAAAAAATAACCGGACGGTTGAGGATGAGCACCTCGTTAAAAAATCAAAGACGGACTTGACAAGGACGGACGGGAGCTTAATGACGGCAGAGGAGGAAACCTCTATAAAAAACCAACGACGGACTGGTGGGGGAGGGGGTGCCTTCATTCGCCACCTTCTCCTGCCGTTACAGGACGGCAGAGGAGAAAACCTCGGTAAAAAATCATGGCCGGGTTAGCGGGGTGGGGGTGCGTTCATTCGCCCCTTACCCCCGCCATATGCCAAACATTATGGCAGAGACAGAGGAGAAAACCTCTATAAAAAACCCAACGACGGGTGGGTGGGGGACAGGTGGTGGTTCATCCGCCTCCTTCTCCTGCCAGGCCGAACCAAGGGGAGATGGGTCGGGGGGCCTGTCTTCCCATTGCACTGGTTTGGCGGACGGGGAGACAGTTCGTCACCGGGCTGTCTCCGTCAGCGGGCGGCCCTTCCGGGCCTTGCCGCCGGGGCGGCGCGGCTGAATGCCAGCGCAGTTCCCGCGTCGCCCCAGTATGGCGGCGGACGGTGCACCGTGGAGTTTTTTAGTGAGTAGGAGTCTCACATACCACTCGTTCCCCCGGGCGAGTGTGTGCCCATGACGGGTTTTCCCTCCAGGTTAACAAAAAAAAAAAAAAAAAAATGGTCAGTATATCCGAACAGTAAACTAAGCCATTGAATATGCAAAAAAATATGTCTTATCACCCATTTCTCTCTGTTCATACAACGGGAGCATACAAAATTTTATACAGCGCAATGTTTATACATTGTTTGTGTTTATGTTAATTTTATAGAATTTGGATATGCTCCGATAGGGCTGGTATACACCAGCTGTAAAAGCTATCTTAAATAAAAAGATATAGTACTAAATTGATTAAAATGGAAGGAGTTAGCTTTTATTACTCATGCCGATTGTCACCTTGTTACTATTAATAGGTTTTGGCCTTTTCGTCGTCCGACAAAGTTTTCTAATCGATTTATATAACTTCAGACCAGCGAAAAGTCTGTAAGGCTTTAGACGGTGAATCTTATAAAAGTTTCATATTGTAATCGATTAATAAAGTGGAACTAAAAGCTTTTTTATTAAGAAATAATTTTTCTATAATTATATTTAAAAAGAACTGATAAGTAGTATTATTTACATTGAAATCTTAAAAGAAAAGTACTCAACTAAGAAAAGTAAGAAAAATATTCATATATCTACGATTCGAGATTTAAAACAATTAATAATGAATTTTGGAACTTTGAAAATTTCAAGTTATTTCGAAATAAATTCCGAATTATTCGTAAGTTTTTCGAATTGTTTGTAAATTTTGAACTATTCTATTCAAACTTTAAATAATTCATTACTTTTTCCATATTTTTTTTATATACTATATTGGAATTGAATATTCGAAACTTAAATCGAATTAATTGAAAATATACCAATTATTCGAATAGTAATATTCTATTCGATTTCAATGCTATTCGTATATACCTTTAGTTGTTACTTGAATGAGCAGGTTATTTTCGTACTAGCTCAGAAATATGCATTTTCGACATTTCCATTCGAGAACATTTTATTTTATGATAATGAAAGTGTTGATCTTAAAAATAAACGATTCATCGTTAAATTTTATCGATGCGTATGTAAATTATGACTAACATTTGATACAAAAGTCGCAATAGTGGCATAGTTAAGTCTTATACCTTTCTTTGGGAAGAGGCGTCTTTGTCCAGCAATGGAAAACTTACAACTTGATATTATTATTTATTGCTTTGAACAATGGATTAAATTAATAGAAAATATTTCATCGCATTATACTCAGTAAGTGAATTGTAGTAAAACGATCCGGCATAAAGATAATAAAAAGTCCACTTTTAAAGACAAAGAGAGGTAAAAATAAATTTATCACAGATCCCTTGAAGAAATTGATTTCTTTATGGTAATTTATAGTGCCCAGTCATGCGTGAAACACGGAGAGAGGTAAGCGAGATCAAATATCTAGTCTCTGATATCAATGTTTTAAATAGATGCGTATTATCTACCGTATTATGTATTATTTAAGAAGTGTAGGAGAATATAAGAAATAGATTGATTAATAAAAGACTTCTTTTAAACTTTTGGCCCATTTATTTGTACCAGCGGTCGCCCAATGATCGAAATTCGACTAGCGACTTTTTAATCATAGACTATTTTCTGTTTGTCATTATTTTGCGGTATGAACCTACACAATGGATATTATAACTTGCTGTCACTCTTCATTGAGTGACAATGCCAATATTTTGGGGGGTCTAAGTTCAACGGCACTGGTCTTTTTAGGATTCGCAGTATTAATTAATTTAATTTAATATATTAGTAACAGATATTATAGATAAATTATAGGTTTCTGCACTTCTACTCCATGTAAACTTTAACCATGCTAAGTCTCACAGATTTCCGTGCACGCAATATTCTGAAAAACGGGTAGAAAGTTTTTGCTTCACGTATTAATTTAAAGATGTACTAATTGATAATACAAGTCATACACAAAACTAATATCACAGCATTAGGTACAACAGAAAACTTGATTGCGTTCTTATATATCTTTTATTTCAATGAAATGTCACGGTAAATTAGAATACGAAATATCCGTCCCATAGAAAAATTTTCTTTCCGTGGACCGCTTTAAACTGTGAACTTTCATCGTTTGCTTGTCAGTTGCGATTAATTTTTATTATAGAACAAGACGACATGATATAGTTCATCGTGTGTAGTACAAAATAGCAACAAGGCAAAACATTTTTACATGAACTTTTTTAAATTCATGTCCCTTACACAATGCCTTCAGGAATTTTGTCAGAAAACACATATATGGTTTTTTCAATATATGTAGCTTCCATTATATTTGCTTTCACGCGCACGGGCACTACGATACCCTTTGATAGGACCTTTGATCCGAATAAACGAAAAGTAAAAAATTGTGTGTGAAGCCTTTCCGAAATGTGAATATTTTTTTTTTATACAACAAAAGTGGTAAACATGCATACGGCCCGCCTGCTAGTAAGCCGATTACCGACCATGAATCACACTCCCTTAAAGAGTTCTGGAAACCTCAGGTTTTATCTTCTATAGGGTGAAGGTATTACACCAGTCGGACTGCCCTAAGTAGAGAGAAATCTACAAAGAAAATTTCTTTATGCGCTACCTCTCTTAAAGTCTTCTTTCTCTTTATAACACTTGATTGACCCTATGTTGCTACAAGGTATTCAAATAACAATGCGGTCGAGCAAGCTTGTTGATCCCTGAGCACAGAACAACGTCCTTCAAAATACTTAGCAATAATACCTACACGATAGTAGAATACATTACCACGTTATCTTCAAGATGCAAAACCCATCACCAGCGTCTAATCTCAACTGCACCGATATTTTATGTAATAAATGATAGAGTGGTCATGATTTGTATTTCTAATCTATACTATTATATATTTATATCTTTACTTATATATTATAATATAATAAAGCGAAAGAGTCTTCTTTTTGTATGTTTGTTTATTTAAGCAAGCTAATCTCTGAAACTACCGTCATATTCAAAAACCTCTTTTTGTATAATATGATAGCCAGATTCAATACGAATAGTTGTAGGCTATATAACATTGGGCTACAGCTCTAAGCTAGCCTTAAATATTGATTTTTGTTAAGTAAGTCGGAAGTGGTAGTGTTTTCGAATTGCTTTCATAAGCAACTATCAGACATTTTGTGACAAAAATTTATTGAAAATTGGAAAGAGATTTATATGCATTATTATTAGGCATATCGTATTATTAATCCTTACTAACAGAGTTCCTCAATTTCATGGAGATAAACCTTATAGCATTTTATTTAGACGAATAGTTTAGGAGATAATGGAAAATTAAAATAATTCAACATTCGGCTCAGTAGAACAGGATGCGGTGAACACCAATATATTTCAATACCACAAGAAAATGTTACTACTAATAAAAAAAAAATTGCGGAGCACAACTAGTATTTATATGTGTCTGAATAATCGTGGAGGTCGAGTGGTTTAGATAGGTGGAATATCAGTTCGAGGACCGTGGGTTCGAACCCCCACGTATAACAACGACTTTTTCGGAATTTGCGTACATTTAGTAGTTCAAGTTGGCAATACAATCGGCTGACAGTGAAGGAAATCATCGTGAGGAAACCTGAACCCTTGAGGAATGCTCTTTTAGTAACCACTGTTTGTGGGAAAAATATAGAACTATTGATTTTTAGGTGTTTGAAATCGTTAAAATATCGTGGGCTGGCGTGGTGCTTAACCCGTACTTTCTCTTGGGAAGAGGCCTCATTGCCCTGTAGTGGAATACTTACAGGCTGATATTATGTATGTATGTATTTTTAATACCGCTTGTTGGCTGGAAGAAAATGTCATGAGTCATTAAACTCACCAGTGCACGAACCAAAAAGCGTAATAAAGTATTCATTCATTAAAGAAGATGACAAACCAATTCGAGAGCTTGAAAGTCGTCGTTGTCATGCTGGCATGCAAGCTGGATATACATCGGCTGATCACAAAACGCGACAAACCAAAAGAAAATCACAGTTTTATAATCATGTGCATGGTGGGTTCAGCCACCCGCTTGACTACAGGATATACACCGGCTGGTGCCGGAACGCGACGTGCCTAAGCGGGCCCCAATTGTCCTAACCTACCACCAATTGAATTGTTCGGTATAATAATTTCCGCCATCGCTCCGCTCGCCATCGGCAAGGAGTTCATCCTCTCACTTTGGAGCTTAAATGGCCGCGGACAGTTCGGTTTTGAAGTTTTCTTCCGCTTCCTGCTGAGGATTTTTTATTAGAATTATAGGGTTATTCAAGACAGGATTGAACAAGTTTTTAAACGGTCGGCAACGCGTATGTGATGCTTCCGGTATTGCAAGCGTCCATAGGCTGCGGTGATCGCTTACCATCAGATGAACTGCACACTTGTTTGCCACCATCGTGTTATAAAAACAAGCAAAAATAAACTTGAAGAATCACTTTATAGGTATAATATAACAAAGGAATGGCACAGACAAATATATTTGAAGATTTCTCTCTACTTGGGGCAGTACGACTGGTGAAATAGTTTCACCCTACAGAAGATCACAGTCAAATAATCAAATAACCTAGTATTGTATTCTTGTGGTGAGTAGGGCTCCTTGGGTTCAAGATTGGCATCGCGCTAGTGATATCTATGGTATTACAAGCGTCTATTGGCTATTGTAGCCGCCTACCATCAGGCGGGTCTTATGTTTGTTTGCCACTTTTCTTTTATTAAAAAAAAAAAAAAAACAATTTGAAGCAAAGTCATTAAAACTTAAGATCCTTTATTTTATAAAGTGAACATAAAGTGCCTATTGTGATTAATTAAAATGGTTCACAGAGTACTTGCCAAATTTCTAAAGTCTTTTATGTACGATAAAGTTTATGTAATAATTATAATGCTTTCATCAACAAGCATAGTTAATTAAGTAGGTATACACAAAAACAAATTTACACTTACTAAAAGATAGATCCCAGTTGGTTAAAAGTAAATCTTAAATGGTTACTGAGTTTTTGTTGCTCTTAAATTATGTACTTAATCTAAATTCTTATTATTAACCCTCGAGGCAAGCAAAGAGGTGCTTAAGTTTAAGGGTACGATTTTAACTATAACCATATACATTCACGTTCAATTACCAAATTAGTAAGATATGTCCATAAATTAATACATATGTCATCAAAATAGAATCACCAAATAAAAAAATATGAAGTGTACGGCCATCTTGTTTCTTCGTTATAATCCCAGTTACAACCTAACATAACGAATCCAGTGCGCGACCAAGATTGACTACAATATTAACCATAAGAAACAAAACAAATTATCTGGAAGCAAATCTATTATTTCCATTACAAAATGAGTTAAATGATACCAATAGAATAATTAATATGATGACAAAAATATTCATTGGGAATTGATATTATAATTAGGGGATACATATTGATGACGAATATAAGCCTTGTTGTCAGAAAATATTGTTGCATAAGTTTAACGTGTATAACGTCAAGGTTGCCATGTTCTTCTAGTACCATTGATGTAATAGGATAACTTTGTTCGCATCCATTTATCAATTAGAAAACAGCTGGACAGATATTCTTGAATCGTAACTAAGAGCACTCCCGATTTAGTCACTTTTTAAATTAAAAAAAACCTAAATCAAAGTTGGATCAATATAGCTTGTGAATGGGTCTGTATGTGGAATCGTAGCTCCCAAATAGCTGAACCCACTTTGATTTACTTTGTTTTTGTTTAAAAGGTGACTTATTCGGGAGTGTTCTTAGTTATTATTCAAGCAATTCTGTCTAGCTGTTTGAAAGCTCATTTATAGTTGATAAATGGATGCGAACAAAGGTTCTCTGTTACTTCAATAGTATTAGAAGAATTCAATAGGAAGAGTTCAGTTCAATTCAATTCAATAGTATTCACTGATACAGGTTACCTGTGTAAATTTAATTTAAAATAAAAATTAAATTTGTTGTGTTATATTATAATATTGAGTTAGGGAGTTTTTAACTTTGGTAGGAAATCAAACCAGCAGTGGAAAATATATTAATTATACTATAATTTCCCTTAACCAAATTCTCAAACATTTTTAGATTTAAGGTTTGAAGCTACGTATTTCGAGATGCGCTAACACGGACCCGGTTTTGGTTTTTGTTAATATTTTGTTTTTTAATTTACTAAAATTATATTGAAATGCATAATAGGAGTCTTCTTGAGTGATGCTGTTGATGTGATTTATTTGTGTGTGATACACCCTAGACACTGAATTATATGTTTAATCGTTCAATCTCTTACAAAACGGTGATTGATCGTAAGGTCACAACTGTCGAAAAGACAAAAAGGAAAACATCTTAATGTTATTAATTTATTCATTCTACCAAACTATGCATATTTAGTTGTAGCTCTGTGTTACTTAATATACGAGGGCAGTCAAAAGCAAGCTGGCGCAATAACTTGGGAGGCAGTTCAACATTTTGCGCTGAAATATTGTTATGCCATCTAATAGAAATAAAACTTCACGATATAGTTGTAATAAAGATTTCGAATTCACTTCGCAAGTTGTTGGTTTTTTGATACAGAATTAAAAAGTATTATAGACTATTGTTTATGCTGATAAATAAAATTAATGACAACTCAAAAGGAAGAATTTGCGTATGTATGTGATTGTTTTATTGATGGCCGTTGGATACAGTATTTAAATACCATGATAAGTGGAAAAAGCGGGTGCCTGTTATAAGTTCTAACAAGAGAATTTTTAACAAGAAATAAAACTAATTTCATTGATTTGGAGCAGTTCCCTGGTGTATGTTCGAAGTCGAAGGTCTAATGCCAATGAAATTGAAGTGGCACCACACCACCCTTGGCACCACTGTCCAACGAAAAGATTTATAAGCAAAGAAGTTACGGCTGAACCTCCATAAAAAAACAATCGAATTAAGAACCTCGGTTATAAAATTATTTAATTGTGATCACCGGAGTACATAATTGTATGTAATTCTGAGTAAATAGATTTTTTTATTACAAAAATATACGATAAAAAATTTGTATTATTAATATAATTAATCAAATAATGGACTTCGGATAGGTTACCTCCCATATACAGATATACATTTAGTACCTACATGAGCTAAATATATTTTATGATTAAATTGCTAGCGTGTAGTAATATTAGAGAAATTTATTCAAACATTGAACATATTAAATAATAAATATTCCAAAAGAACTTGTATAAAGAGAAAATATGAAGAATAGGTAATTTCAAAGACATTTCACGGGTAAAAGCATAATGTAATGAGTTGGTTGAAAATTAACTAACGTTTTTATTGATTTATTTTTTTAATAAAAATGGTTAATTCTATGAAATGTTTTGCTCTTACGATTTTAATTTTGAAATGTGAGTTTTTGTAGAAGTTCTTAAATAACACTTAACTTATTTTGTTTACAAATTAATAACTTGTAATCGTTAGGTTTTCTAAAATTGAATTTTAAGATAGACATTAATTTAAAGACCGTGATTCAATTGCGAACATTTATTAGTATTTGCATAATTGTATGTGGATTTATCTTCAATATATATAAAATGGTAGATAGAGGTTTGCCATTGTACGTGCATTACGCAAAACCTACGCACATCACGCAAGAACATTCCAAAATTTTAGTATTTTATTTTGTTTCTATGAGACCTTAGATACTTAGTCTTCATCTAAAAAAAATATCACGATATTACCTCCATTACGTAAAAAGTTAAAATTTTAAGAAACTATGATTTTTATATGTAGCAGATTATGAGCCGGTAGCGCAGTGGAAGTTATTTGTAGTAATAAATAAAACCAGCATATAAAAGTAAAGAACAGGAAAAAACATATATATAAGGTAGCAAAGATCTTTACACAACAACAGACAACTGTGTGACACATACCAAATTTAAAATATGGAAGGTACAAATTTATTATAAAAGAATATCTACTCAACATTATACGCACTATGCGTTCGTTCAGTGATGTGTTTTTTGTCATGATATTAATATAATAAACACCGCTGACGAAGTCACGAGTATCGATTAGTTTTAGAATATAATAAAATGTAAGTTGAAGACATTACAGGCGACAGAATAAATATTACATTTAAATTAATCACAAACCGTCTGGACTGTGGTAAACACTTAAGAAGTTGTTTGTTTTTAAGTTTGTTTATTTGAACGCGATAATCTCTGAAGGTACCGTTTAGATTTTAAAAATTATTTTTGCATTTCATAGCCTATTTATTGAAAAAGTTTATAGGTTTTTCATGTTCACGCTGCTACCCTAAAGAATGAAGCAGTAACCATGAATTTCAAGCAACCTGGCAAGCTATAGCCAAGTACGGAAAGTGAGAACAACTATAGGCTACACTCGTGCATTAAAATGATTCTACATTCGCAGATAATAAAATGACGATTGTATTAAAACAATTTATTCGCACACGAAGACAAATCACAATTGTTCCTTAGAAGCAGTAGTTCTCTTGTAGAAAACTCCCGGTTCTCGCTTCTAGTAATCAGCCTAGTAAACTGTCATCAGCCAGACTATGACTGCTCTTATAAAAAAAGGATTCGAAATTTCGAGACACACAGATAACGTTTACAGAAAGAGTGGAAATATTCCAGCCAAGCTCTTTTTTTTTAAACTGATTTTTTTGCGATACTCGGTCAAGTAAGATTTTATTGTGCTCAAATTCATATCACGCACGTGTACCTTCGCGTCTATATATAATTTTTACATGACATTTGTAAAGAGTTATACATTTCTCCAGATATTTCTTTACTGTTCGAAAATAAGGTATTTTACGACCCGTGTTTGGGCCAAATAGTACGTGGTTGTTAGGGTTTCCTATCATGGTAAAAGTTGGCTATGAGCTCGCTCAAATTACGCGCACAGTTTTTGTATCAATCATCAGTGTTATGAGAACCCCGGCCGCCTGCGCTGCGGTGTGAAGTAAATGAGTACTAATCGGTCGTAAGTCGAGTTCACAGTTGCCGTCGTTTTTTTTGTTGGTTTATAATAAGAAAACTTCGCTGTATAACTTTAACTGTGTTAATTGTGTTATAAATTTGGCGTAAAAAATTATATATCAGTGAAGCGTCTGGATGAATGTTTTCGGGTGTGGATTTGCGATTGCGAGACGAGATTCGCCGGCCGGCTACGTGAATACCTACCACTTGGTGCAGTGTTAAGAAACATCCAGGTGAGTGGGCTTAGATGCGTAATTTTTGCTAGGATAGGTGAATCCGCAACCACGTATAACAGTACACTCAGAACCCCAGGCGTCTGAACTGGGAATATTTGCCCATTTATAATTAGTATACCATCCGGAGATCGTTAATACCGGTGGCCGGTACAACCCGTAACCAAAATAATTACTTATTGATCAGTAAATTCACAATAGAGACATTATACGTACAATATACAACATTTTATTGATTTGTCAATTCTTTTTTTATTTTGAAAAGTATTCTTCAGAAACCCATAACTTGCCAAATAAACATTACAGAAAAAAAATGTGTCTTCATATTCATACCTACTAGAAGTAGGTACAATTAGACCAAATATGAATGAATTTCGGAACCTCACAATTAATTAATTATACAAAATAATTCTGAAATGTAGATTACAATAACATTTTTAGTATCATCCAGTCAGCGTAGGATCATCAACGGTCATCGAGTATTTGAGGACATAAGGTTTATGGTAAGTCTGTATCAATTATAATTATTTACGTAAATGATGCTCCTTATTTCCTTTATATCTCTAGTATGGGCCTTAAAACGAGGAATGAGGTGATATTTCTAAAGGTCAGCATGTCGGCGATAACTGCCAATGGAGTAAATCACCAAAGTTCGTCATTGTTTCTGAATTTCAACGAATCCATAAGGTACGTCCAACAACTACAATCTGAGACCTCGCGTATCAATAGAGAAAAAATTTCAGGAATATAGCATATTAACTTTGCCCTCCTAATACATCTTTGATAACTTAATGTTTCGCAAAAAGTGATAAATTAGTCGTACCATGTTTTAGACTTAGTAGGTCCGATAAAAGTTTTTTTAGGTAATAATGTCAGGTTTTATAAAATATTCCGAAGCACATTACTAATTTGCCGGATAACAAGTTCAAGGACCGTGTCAAGCAGATTTTACTGTCAAAGGTTATTTATTAAAGGGTCGATCATTATGTGAATAATAGTGATATGTAGAAGTGACTCCCTCTTTGTGCATTAACTAAAATGTTATTATTGTGCTTAATAACACTTGTTCAGTTGTAAAAAAAACCGATCGATTTTCTTACCGGTTCTTCTCGATGACTGGGATGTTTTCTGAACATCTGAACTTGTTAGTGTTTAGACGTTCGTGAAGTGCTTTCTTAGGGCCTAAATTGAATAAAAATTATTTTGATAGTTTTTTGATTTAATACTGTGTAGGGATTTTGTTGAATTACTATAAGATAAAAATATCAATACCTTATATAAAATCATGTACATATGCAGTTCACACGCGCTGGTAGTGAAACTGACAGAAAACATAGAAATACTTTCTTTAAAATCTCTTAGACTCTCAATATCACATAAATATACTTAAAAATTGACATTTATGCCATACACGGGATCAGAGTTATTAAAAACCCAAAATCAGTGTGACTCCAAATATTCACCACTCCTGTACCTATATTAGCCAAGTCTGATCATCACATTGCTAGGCCAGTTCGTTGACGATCATAGTCGTGAAAATCAGGACTTTCATTAACCCTGTATAATGTATTCTATCTCGTTCTCTCGCAGGCTATATCCTATAGATATATGTATTTGTATCTTTTTAGGGTTGTTTTTTGTTTCATCGTGTTTCAAATCAGAACGGTGTTAAAGAAGTTTTCACATAAAAAACCATAGTCGACAATTATGTCGATATAACATACGCCATCGATAATACCGCATAACTAGCAATACTTTATTGGTCCTTTTCCTACTCATTGTAGGTCTTTATTTATTTGATGGTATGTATTCGGAGCGAACTTCGATAACTAATACTAAAACTCATACAAAGAATACTGTTCAACAGACCTAAGAAGAGTTTAAAATGCGGTTAAGATTGAATAGTCCTAATTCTTTTCATTCTACCTCAAAAATTTACACTTTACAAAATTCTGTTCAACAGAAAATACTTGACACTGCTAGACATAGCTAATAAATAAAGGTATTAAATAGTAGTAGAATAACTTCAGACCTATTTTATTTCATGTAAAATTTATTTATTGTAGACAAAACCGATATTAAAAGGAAACACGGTCGGATAGATATTATTTTGAAGAATACGTTTACATAGTTATCTATTGCTGTCGTGATAAGTTGGATTCTAGTATGAGAGAGACAACTGAGGCTCGGACTGTTTACACTTATGTAAAATAGACGACATTATAATTTCGCATTTTTCTATTTCTTCCTCCAAAACTGGACCAATTTTAATATTTTCTACATGCGTAATATATTAAGGATTTAGGCTATTGCCTATAATGTTTTATTTTCCTTTATTTCTTATACTCGATAAATTTGTTTGTTAGATGTCTGTTATAGTTATATTATTTATTTATATTTATTTTATAATTTATTTATTAAAAAAACAAATAAGAAACAAGGCAGCTGTTGTAGATGTATATTGTATGGTATCAAAATATTTGCTCTAGGAATAAAAGTGTAATAAGATTGTTCTGCAAATTGTTTAACCTTATCCCATCATCTCCCTTAAACAACAGATCCACGCGGGCTGGTGTACGGAGCCACAGCTACAATATAGCGCCCATCATGGCGCGAAAAAAGAAGTTCTCTAATTCTTACCTTTACCGTACCGTGTAGATCAGGAAAAGTCTCCCAGCCAACGTGTTCCCTCCTTCCTGTGGAAGTCTGTATCGAGGAATAAATGGCGACGTACCTGCAGCCAACGCAATGATAGCCCACGTTGAACTCGATGAGGGCACGTTCCTCCGCTTGGTGAAGTGTCAGTTCCCTCTATTCAAAACTCAACACGGAAAATAGTGCACTTGTCAGGTCGTTTTTGCACTTGTTGTCACTATTGCGACACTGTCAGCAATTGCTTTTTACCGCAAAATTAATTAGTTATAATTTTCTAAAGATATCTTGGAGCTCATGAAGCCGCCAATCGACACATTTTCTTATATTATTTTTTTCGAAGTGTTCTTTTTGCACGGTCTTCATGCTAATTGATGAGCGGCGCGATGGCGTGGACTCATGTTCGAGAGCCAATCGCAGTCCCGGCAAAGCCGCCAACCACATATTCCATTCGAAATACGAAAAAAAAAAAAAAAAAAAAAAATATGTTCTGGTGTTGTCACAATAACATAAATCATTTATGGTACGGTGGCATGACATCGACGACTGCCAATGAATTTTGTGTTACTGACGGTCACCGTTGTTTGTGGACTGTTTCGTACTTACAATAAGGAGCTGTCCAGTCATTTTGCCGAGCTAGTATAAAAAAAGTTATTTGTCAAATATTTGTATTACCTATCCAATTTTGATAAAACTAAGTGCAAATATTTTATTACCTTAGTATGTAGTATTAGTGCCTCATCATTATCATCATCTTCTTACCCCTTATCCTACTTAAATAGGGTCGGCACAACATGTTTTCTTCTTTCCACTCTATCAAATATCATCACAGTATTTACACCTTTTATAACTTTTTCAATCAAATTCGGTAGCAGTAAATAATGAAATTTCATATATGTATAGATTAAAACTATAAATGAAATGCTACTAAATCCTTAGATTATTAAACCAATAGGTATAAAACGTCAGTTCTATTATCTTTATCATTTCAGGTGTATATGGTTAAGTCACCACAGTCAAAACCAAACCATACAGCATGGTTATGTGGAGGCTGTATAGTACACCCATTGTTTATTTTGACGTCTGCCAGCTGCCTTGAGGATGTCAGCCATCTCTATGCTATAGCTGGTTATAGAAGATACATAAGTTCAGAGAATATTGACCAAAATACGTGTACAAGTAAAATGAAAAAGAGGGTTGTTTCTTTCTGTTACCATCCCAGTAAGAAGTTCCCAGATATTTATTATTTATTTTCATTAATAATTTTGTATAATAAATCTAGTTAAGATTTTGCTATTTCGTTTTTCTTGATCTCCGTTTAAATGGAAGTGAACTAAAGAAAAAAATCGGCATGTTGCTGTGTCGGAGACTCGGTCATGTATTTTTCGTGAATTCATGTCCGTTCTGACGCTTTTTTATCTCCCAATACCACTCTGCTCTCTCATAATGAGTTTTATTATTACTAGATTTCTGTTTAAAAAACCCTTTCCAATTCTATACAATTTCTTTATTTTAATTTAGCTTTTTACCGAGTAACGGCCAACAGTGTATTAAGTTTATTTTATTTTTTTTAAACAACAGAAGTAGCAAACCACCATACGGCATACGGTACCCTATGAACGCTTGTAATACCATATAAATAATAATAATAAATATTCAGACACAATTTCACATACGTCTATTTAATTGCAAAATAAGGAAAGCTTATATTGTGGTAATTACACAACTGATATACGTACATATATGTATATAGATATTTAACACCCTGACATACAACTGACAATTATGCTCATCATACAATTATCAGTCATATGCGGGGATAGAACCCGCGACCTCTCGGCTCAATAGTAGGGCTTACTGCCATTGCGCCATGAAGCCTGTCAATGTATATGATTGATTGTCATTGATATGCCATGTTTTTTGTACGCAATCGATAAATCTTGACGAGAGCTGTCAATTGGAACCAAAAAGAGCATTGTGGTTTCTCGGAGTCAAATTTATAGGAAATGGAAATTTTGTGACGTAAAGAAACGACTAACCCGAGTGTGTTGCGTCACATTTCTGGACACGCTTCACACATTTAACGAATTCTTTGATTCTGCAACTATCTGGTGGAGTAAATACATTTTGGAATGTAGATGATAGATACTATGTAGCTGCAATTCCAAACTAACGCCTCCGGTTTTGTTATAATCAGTTTTTTTTAATTGCCTTCTACAATAGAAGCAAATTTAAAAACGTGTCAACTTAAAAAAATCAGGCGTTATAACATGAGAGCTGTGTTGTTTAGACCCTGAGGTGAAGGGAGTGTAAATATTAAATACGAGTGCACTTTTTAATATTAAATATTTGGGCGACCGAGCTGAGCTCGGTGTCTTATAAACAAAAAAAGAAAAACACCTATCTAGGTAAACTTGGAATGTAACATATAATCTAAATGCAAAGTTTCATCGAAATCGTTGAAGCCGTTTCCGAGAAATGAATTACATTTATTTATACAAGAATTGCTCACATAATATAATAAGATAATGATATAAACATAAATTAATACAGATTACAATGTATGTTACATATAAAATTAAGCTAGCACCTCAAGCCATTTGCACCTTGATATGTTTCTCTACACCACGCAAACATTGAAATATGAATGAAAAATTTGTAGGCAGATGCACTGTTTTGTCAATTACGTCTTCACTTTTCATAATGTAGTCAAAATAATACATTAATTACGTGTAATAAGCAGATCACACGGCCTAAAGAAGCAAAAGTATGGGATTTTTATAATATTCTAGAAGATTAATTTTCTTAGACTTAAACAGAGTAAAGCACTAAATCCCAGGTAGTAATCAAACCAACATACTTTATTTAGCATTTAGCCGCAATGTCGCCTGGTGTTTAATGATGATGTGGCCCATAATGGTAACACGCTATGCCTAGTGGGGGAACTAGCTCTCTAGTGCAGCTGCACTTGAAGCACTGGCACTGGCACTGGCAGTTGCCTGAATACACCTAATAGATGCTTGGCGATAAAATTTCTAGTTTAGAGTGATAGCTAGCCAGCTAGCTTTTCCTTCACCGAAAAGTCAGGTGCATTGTAGGTATTTGAAATTACGTCGATCTGTAAACGCTTTCACTTAGCCATCATTGTACCTCCAATGTAATGAGTAGCTGCTAAGTTAGGATTAATTGCTATTAAACTTGCATTCTATTCACAGGCTTTGGAATGGAAATTCAAAGAAATGATTATTGGAACTGGATAGACATAGCGCTGGCCCGAGTGGAAACTCCCTTCGATTTTCGCGATGACAGATACAACATCTATTGTAATTACAAGCCTAGCCTTATACCCGTGAATTTCATCGAAAACTTCCAAGCTGCCGGTCGTGATGTTATGGCTTTTGGTTGGGGTAGTACCAGGTATTATAGACCGGTAAATATATTTTAACCATCTTATTTTTCTTTAATTGAAGAGTTCAGCTTATGTCGGTGGAACAGTTGCCACTGTTCCGTATTCTCCTCTGCCTTTCTTTTGACATCTTAATACGATGAGTCCCACCTTATTCTTCACTTGTTGGAAAATATTTAACCACCTATATCCATTCAAAATCAGATCCATAGACTTACCGACCCGGTATTGTGAAAATGTACAGTTTTTGCTGGTTTGCATAATACGACGATTGTGTCTGACTGGATCACGATGCTCATAGACTAGATAATACTACCCGCCATAATGACATGCTTAGACGTATCACGTTTTGGATTAGCCAATGTATATCCAGCTGCAGAAAGACTTTCAGGCCGCTATGAGGTTTGCCAATCTTGCACTCTTCTCCGTTGCATTTGAATTTTACTGAGCTTACCATCAGACACAGTGTTATCACCGTACCGTACTAATATAAAATACAATATAAGACCAATAAAAATAAATGAATATTCATTGACAGTCATCTTTCCTATACCAGCACTCAAATTCTTTAAACATAATGCTGTATGTAGGATAGCTGTCGAATGGTCCAGGATTTGAGATGTGAGAAAGAGTTCCAGAGGCAAAACCTCACTATCATTATATCCTTGTATGTTATTTAGTAAGGTTTTACGCTACACAAGTGATGGTGGCTTAGGTTTTTCAATATTCTTTTCGGCCAACTTTAAAAAAAAAAACAGGTATTTCACCGATGTGTTACCCCGTTTTTATTTAAAAGCTGACGTTATTTAGGCTTGTAATGTAGTTGTTGTAATGTAGTATGTAATATAGTTTAGGAATAATACACAAGTAAAGTGAATACTAAAAATAATAGATAGAAGCATGAATTTTAAGTTGCCACAAAAATTTCCTGAACCGTTGTAACAAGTTTCTTTAAGACGGTTTGGAACTCTGATGGTTAGTAAAATATTTTACCTACATGATATTGTCATTTATATAAAAAAACACACGGTGCTATTGGATAAGAAGAAGAAATAGCCCTTTGTATATGAAATACCTTTTACCCTGTTTTTATTTCATTAATATTAATTGAAGGTACCTATAGCAAAATGGAAATATTTTTTTTTTTTTCACCGCAAGCTTGGAGACTCGACCGATTATAACGCAGATTTTATGAGATACGCATCGGCAATAATAATGAGTAAGCAAGAATGTAGAAAAGCATATAGCAAACAGAAATATGAACCATTCAGACGGCATACGCAAGAATATTGGATCTGTACGTATGATAAAGAAGGACGATTGAATGCTAACGGCAGTTTAGTCAGATCAGTCAAAGATCATTCATCTCGGAGAAGAAGCAATGTGGCAAGTATTTTTTTGGAGATATTGTACAGCGACATTTATGCTATCTGCATTTCGGGACGCGATTAAAAGAATTAGGTAATTAAGCCACGAAATATATTATTTCATGGTCCAATCAATTCTCTCATACTTGTAGATTTCATATAATATATTCAAAATCATTAATTTCTACATCATGTTTAAATTGTTAGTTATCATCTACATAAAGATTCTGTAAAGTTAACCGATATGTCCTATTTTTGATCAAGGCCTTTGTATTACTCGACACATCACTTCGGGTGTAACTATGTACGTTTTACTATATCAAATACAAATTTTAAAGTGTACAGAACCTCCAGCAAAATTTGCTTTAATGAAAAGCGTCTTATATTTTTAGTCGTTCAACGATTCGAAGACATGGGACAATGAAACGTCTAACTTGTTTCCAACAAGAAGACACGGTATTTGTCAGGTTCGTATTACTGCTGTTACTATAGTGTTTTAGTTTATATCTATTGTTTTTCTTCGTTATAAAAGCATTGATTTCATTAAAAGCATATGAGAGTATATCATCACTGATGCTATAATTATATTTTGCACTAATATTGTTAATGCAGTTAGTTTAAAATAACGAGGTTTACAGAAGATCTTAATCTGAATAGAATACAATGAACCCATTACATTGGTACGGAGTAGGTACGGACTGGACGATGACAACTGACAAGCGAGCCATGGCTAAACCAAAGGAGCAGTTGTTAAGTCATGATGCTTACGATCTGTCACAGATTAATATTAAAGTTACAATGTACAAAATGTTCCTAAAATTATAACAGACATTTTAAAAGTTTTATTATTTTTGTAAAACTGAATCATTATTATTTATCAAATAATCTTTATTTATTTTATAATATTTATGACTTATAATTCAGGAATGCCCATGCACTTTCAACCTTATGACTGCTCCCTAAATATTTATCACATTACAACCTTTTATTCTGAGTTCATAGTCACTGTCGAATCAAAGCAAAAGTACAAAATTCAACTTCCTTGATATGATGTTCTAAAAGATTATTAGATGAAAAAAATTTACTACTTTTTTTTTGTTTTGCCTCATCATGATCACTTCGACTGGTGCAACTTATTTAAAATTATCCTCCATCCTGCTGTTAAACGTACTTGATGGTCATATTCCATCTGACCCTTGCGAATATTTAGCACATTATTTAATGTAAACCAATCTAAGAGTTGTCATACTAGTTAACACAGATTGTTAATAGATGACACCATCTACATATTAGTTGAATATATGTGATGTACTTGATGTGTTATTGGAATTTCTAATGGCAAAGTATTTTAAACACAAAAAACCTTAATTTTAAATTATTTGTCCTACATTTTCGTCAATACCGGTAAATATAAGCTTTAGAATGATATTTGTATTGCCATTGCTACAAAACACACTTTTGAGAAATAATAATAATATTTAAATAAAAAATATAATGACAGGAAGGAACTAGTATTAATTACATCATGAGCGGAGAAAATGAGGTGTACTATATTATACTAATTACATGTTATGAAAAGAATATTTGTGTAAAGTGTATAACAAAAATTCCAGGAATCTTTTTATATTAAGTGAGCAATTCTTGTTATATACACATAGAGGATGTATGATAAAATGACTTTTGCTTACAAAACTTAAAATATCTACGGTATGTTTTATTGGTTATTACAGAGTGAAAGACGACCTAAAAGAGATGACGTTATGAACGAGCCAAGAGTGTGAGTGAACAATATGATACGAAGGAAACGGGTAGGAAATGGGAAGAGGGATGACAGGGGTTGTGTGACGACGTTAGCGGTGTTAAGACGTGTAACAAATTAGTATATTTAAAATTAAGAGTGTGATTATTAGTACTACTAGAGTACCAATAAAGACTATTTTATTCCACACTAGCAATCCCACATATATGTAATTGGTTTTCGGAAACGGCTCCAACGATTTCAATGAAACTGCATTTAGATAATGTTTTACATTTCAAGTTTACCTAGATAGGTTTTTTCCTTTTTTGTTTTTAAGGCACCGAGCACAGCTCGATAGCCCAGATATTATATAATAATACTAGATGGTCCGGTAGACGTTGTTCTGCCCTTTCCGGTAGTTAATGGCTCGACCACAGCGCCTCCTATCGGATTTTAACATATTTATAAATCATTGTCTCCATAAAAGTTATTTAGAAGTTATACAATCACTAATAGACGCACACAAGATTTTTATATATAAGACGTATTAACAACAGAATGATCATGGTGGTCCTCTGGTGACGTGGGTCGGTGGTAAACCAATGGTGATTGGAGTTGCCACTGCGTTTATGGTTGACAAGTACATGCAATGCCGAGGACCATATGTGTACACAAGTACTTATTGCAACAGCAAATTCATAAACTGCATTTTGGAGTCCAAAGGTAACATATATTTGTTAATTTACACTTATTTCATTATTCTATTTAAAAAGCAAGTTACACTAGAATTAAGATTTTGGAATGATAAGTAAGTTGGTGAGGAGGTAGGCATCCTTCAGATTCTGGATAATGCTGCAGTAGGTTTCCATGTTCTTCTAACATAAATAAAGAAACAGAATACCAAATTACGACTCGATCAGTCATGTAGAAGATGATCACATTTTCAATGGAGTTTCAAATATTTATAAAGAAGGCCACGGTACATAACATAATGTTAAATAATGTTAATTTTGCTTTGACTGCCTGTGCCCTGAACCAAAATTCTGGCTAAATCCTTTGGCATTCATGCTAGGTGAATTCGTATATAGCTGTTAAATTACTCTGTTACTTTTAAAACGTACCTTTGTCATTACATTGATCTCACATTTGCTTCCAAAAAAAATGTTAATACATACATGAATGCATAATGCCTCTTTCCTAGCGGGGTAGGCAGAGACCACATCCTTCCATTTTCCACGATCCTGGCATACATCTTTCGCTTCTTCAACATTCATCAATCTTTTCATGCATGCTCGTCGGTTTAGAGTACCCTTGACCTAATTTTTCTTCAGAATAATTCTTTAAACAAGTTAATTATATTTATTTACTTTAAAATTTCAGAAAGCAGTGGTAAGTAAAACAACTTACATTAAATGTTCATACTAAGGCCTCAGTACACAATGGACCATGCACAGCCATGCGCCATTGTGGGCCAGCATCGCCCGTGGGCGAACATGCTTCAATGCTACCTAGTTAGGCACTTACAATGAACATTGAAGTAATCACGGCCATTTCTTTAGTGCGTCAAGGTTCTATGGTTTATATGTATGGTATGTGTGTGTGGACAGAGTAATAGCGATATTTCGGCAATCACAAAATTGTAAATTCCGCGACACCTGCTCTGTCCGTGGACGGTCAAATATTGGACAATGGGTGACTGTGTGAACACCACCAGCTACAGTACACAATGATTCCTTTGAAGTGTGCCCAAAAAACTGACAAAATCGCCATCTACGCGATTGCGTCCTTTATATATATGTATGGAATTGTTTCTGATAGGTATAACACTAGGAGCATATACAAATATAAAATAACTTTGGTTAAAGTAAGTGAATAATATTTGAAAAGTGAACGGAATTAAAAATTTACACTTTTAAATAAACCTCTGACTAAATTTAAGCGTTCTTTAAGTCTACCGTGTCAAGCAGATTTCTTTAGTTTTATATAAAGCAAAATTTGAAAAGAATTACTTAGCTGTAGAATGTAGGACTCTTTTAACCAGTTTGTATTAAACATTTTCCAGGGTACGACTAATTTTAAATAAAGTTTTAAATATGGTTTCAGGTCTCGAAGATCAAGTGCTTGTACCGGAATAAGTATTAACGAGAAAGAGTTACTATGGTCGTGAAACTGTTTTCATTTAACATAATAATTTCTGCTGTTACTGCCGTTATTATGAAATTAAATTTCTACTATTAAAGTGTATGTAAATTTATCACAGTTATCAATATATCTGAACATATATTTTACCTCGTGTTTATTCCTTCCTTAAAATAACCAAATATGATCTGCTGCACTTTCACAGGATACGATATGAATATTTTGTAAACGTGGGCAAGTAGGAAATACATCAGCATCATAAAATGAATACATGAGAAGAAAACTTCGGACTCCTTATTAAGCGTATTGCGTGCACGGAAGTCTGTGAAATTTAGATAGTTAAAGTTTGTATGGAGGAGTGCAGAGAGCTAAAATTTATCTATAATATATGTTACTAATATATTAAATTAAATAAATTAATACTGCGAATCCTAACCCGACCAGTGCCATTGAACTTAGACCTCCCTAAAATATTAACATTGTCACTCAATGAAAAGTGACAGCAAGTGATATAATATTCATTGTTTAGGTTCATACTGTAAATGTCAAACAGAAAATAGTCTATGGTTAAACAGTCGCTGGTCAAATTTCGATCATTTGGCGACCACTAATTATAATAAATATTTGTTTATTTTTATACAAGGTTTTAGTTACATACGAGATAGAAAGCCGAAAATAAAAAATATATCTGAAAAATTATAAATTTAGTTGGGATACAAGAGAAACTGAAACTGCAAGTTGTGCAACTGTTTAATCGAGTAAACATATTACGTAAACGTGTATATGAATGAGCTGTAAAGGTAAAAAAATTTTTGTTCCTAATGCTTTAGGTAATAAATTAGTTTTTGTATTATTTTCCCATTGCCCGTAATAATTATTTAGCTCCATTATATAAATTCAAGACATCACGTCAATTTCATCCAAATAGCATAACATACTATCATGCTTGTATTGCCTTATGGATTAGGCAGAGGTATGCTTTAGGTGCCATGTAATAGAGCGCGAACCTATTGCCATTAATCGGGGACAAAGCCAAACTCCGAGCTGCTATTGAGAATTTTGACCTGGGAATTGAACCTAGGAACTCGAGCATAGCAGTCGCGCTTACGACCACAAGGCTAATAAGGCAGTTAATAATTTCATCAAAATAATTTGCAATATTCAAGACAATTTCGAATTCTTTTCTCGAATTTCTGTTTTATACATAGAATAGCGGATCTAGTTTATGTTGACAAAAGAAAATAGTTTTATTTACACCATTCCATGCAGAACATATGATTTAACTAAAATTTTAATATAAAATCATAGATTAATAATTATGCACAACAAAAAGTAAGCTATTCGGTCTCGTTATAATTATCTATTTATCCTTGCAAATATTTCGCACATTATGAATGTAAACAAACCAATAGTTTTCATTTAATTAATCTGATTGTTAACAATTGGCACCTTGAATATATTTTCATTAGCATCAACAGCATTCCTAATGTAAAAGTTGTTAATCATTTTTTAACGAAAACATTAATTTGTTAATATATCGTCAATAGTGGCAAACATATGCTATCAAATAATATTTGAAACGTTAATTGAGTTAAAGAACTAAAGGAGATATGGTGCTGCCAAAAAAAAAACGCCTTTGAGGAATAATATAATTTATTTATTGATTTGACCACTTACATAAAAAAACACTAAACAAGTATAGAACAATAAAGAGAGGACATTGCTTAGTGCTGCTATAATAAAAAGCATAAAGTACATGATAAATAATAGTATTTAAATAGTAACAAGAAACAGAAAAATGATTTATACTATGATTGATAACTGATTTATAATCATTCATAGCCAATTGGGATGAAGGGCAATGATATCCAATTGGAAAAAAAAATATCAAAATTCTATATATGTTCATTAAAAAGAAAAACCTGGTAAAAAGAAACGGAAGCTTTTATCCTAAACTTGGGTAATCGATTATTGTAAGGAGCTCCTCTTTACCTCGGCCACAAATCCCAACAGGCTCGTCATTGAAAGGGTCTTATAAATACATTATAAAAACTTTATTGAAAGAAAAATAGGTCACGATCCTATTCAATCGTATATCGTAAGGCAAAAGTTATACTGTAACGTAACGTAGATGTTTTATGCAATTAATTGCAAACAATTCAACATAGAAATTCAACACAGTAATATCAAATTTGCACAGTTATTGATTCCGTATCATTTGCGGTTTTTGCATTGGGATTATCCGTTGTTTTGCGAATGTAATAAAATTAAATATGCTATTATGAATATTGTTGAGCAATATATAGCTATTTATCAAAATATAATTTTGTTTTTCCATTTACCTAACAAAGTGTTAGGGCAATTTTTATTTTTTTTTAGTTTATACAACAAAGGTGCCAAACAAGCATACGGCCCACCTGATGGTAAGAGGATGCCGTAGCCTATGGATGCTTGTAACACAAGAGGTAACACTAGCGCGTTGCCGACCTCGAACCCCCATACCTCTGGAACACAACACTAGTCAATTCTAGTAACCTGATCTTTAACAAACAAATTTTATCTAATTCATTTTTTTTTAATACCAGCCTGTATAAACCCACAGCTGGGAACAGAACACGCGAACCTACAGTGTATTGGCGATTTTAAACGTCGAGAAACCAACAGTTTTGTATTTTTTCCATATCAATTGTACTACAAAAACATATCTCAAGAGTTCATATTTCCTCACGATGTTTTACTTCATCGTAAATTTATCTAAATTCCTCAAAATTTGTTGATAAATGCCAGGACGAGAAAATGCAGACATCTAAGCATGTCGAAATTCATGACTTTATTTTATATCTTTTCAAATTTATTAAATGGCTTCAATTTAATTTATGTTAAGAAAAAGGATTTTAGTTAAGGTACACGTATTATTACAAAAGTTATACTTAAGTTTCAGAATTATAGAAGAGAATTTATCTAAAACTAAATCGAAACATACATTTTAGGTAGCAGTTTTAGATATAACTTTAGACGTAACTTAAATAGAGACTGGATTGAAAGTGTGAGCTTGCGAGTATTTGCGTGCCTGCAAACTGGGTGCTAACGTAAACTTTCTCTTCGATACTAAAATACAAAGTTTATTTATTTATTAAAGAAGCACCCCAACAGCGCGCATATTTTACTTGACCCATTTTACAATTAATTCCAAGTATGCGAACCTATTATAGACGCCCACTACATTGATAACATAAAAATAATAACTACTAATAACAAAAAAAATATAATTTAAATTATTACTAATATAAATAACATAAAATTAATGTTATTAACATTGTAACATTAAAATAATTAATTGTAAGGACTACTATGTTTTAATTAATAATGGAAAATAAAAATAAAATAGAAAGACCGGTGATTATGAATATCGATTATTGTAAATTAAACTAACTCCATGAAGTGAAATAACTTTTAATCTTAGTAATAATGTTCGGTAATGTCTGTGAAAATATGTCAAAATACCCTATTAAATCCATTAAATTCATTGTATCTTTTTATCATCATAAGTTTATAAAATGTACTCATTTGTAGATAACTGTGTGGTATAGACTAACTTTTTTTATCACTACATGTCTTTATGGCCACAATATTTCCTAACCTTAAGTGATAATGTGGCTCAAGATAGTAATACGCGAATTCTAGTGGAAAACTGGCTTTCAAGTGCAGCTGCGGGAACATACCTATTGGTGCTTGGCGACAGATTTTCAACTTGAGGGTGGTAGCTAGCCAGGCGGGCTTTAAAAAGTGCCCTAACAATATGCTATGGTACACGCTACCACTGAGAAATCATTTATCGATCGATTATAGTCTAGCGGTACGTATATGGACACCGCGTCCAATACATGGGTTCGAATCTTACAATGAGACAGGGTTTCGGTGAAGGAAAATAACGTGACGATTCCATAGAATGGTGATAATGCATTTTTTCGGAAGCACCTATAGGTGTGTTCCGGCAACTACACTTGAGAGCCAGTCCCTCTCTAGGCTTAGTGTATTATCTTCGGCCACATCGTCACTTAATATCAGTTGAAATTGAGGTACAACACAACACCTATAAAGTTCATCTTATTAGTTAACTAGCTGGTACCTGCGACTTCATCTGCGTATTATTGGATATACACAGACTGATCCCGGAACACGACAAAAGAAAAAAATTATAGATTGGTATTATATTTGTAGAATAACAGTGGTTAAGTTATGATTTTAACAGGATAAAGAGTACCCTATGTATTATTCTAGATTATAGATTATCTGTGTGCTAAATTTCATTCAAAACCGTTCGGCAGTTTTTGCGTGATTGAGTAACAAACATACACACTTTCACATTTATTATATTAGCAGAATAATGGCACCTGTGTTTATCTTACATACATATAAATAAAATTGAAGTTTCTGTTTGTAATACCAAAAAAACAACTTTTTACTAAATGCATACAAAATTATTGACGGTACATAAAACAAAATATGTTATTGTTTTTGTCCGAAACGGTTGGACCGATTTTGACGAGATTTTCACTGGCAGATAGTTAATGTTATAAGAAGTAACATAAGAGATATATCAAATGAATGTAGAACATAATCGTAGATCTAAAAACATTACAAAAAAATTTGCGAGAGTACCGTCAACTCCTGTAACTTCGCCTTTTGTATCAAACTTCGCCCGAAATTTTAAAATGGTCATAATTTATTTAATATGTTGGCTAAATTGCTGCGTGTTCATTGGTTAATTCACAAATTTAACTATGGTAATATTGCATCTATAATTGTCAAAATCACAACCGCCAATAAGCCAGTGTTGAGCAAAACGTCGCGAAGTTTGTGTATGTTTTTTTCGCGGTGCCCACAAAAGTTATACGTAGACGAAAACACTTTAAAGGTAAGATTTTTATGTTTTTACTGTAGATAACTTATATAATTGACTTCATGTTACGCTAATATTTATTAAGCTATCTTTGAAATTAAAATAAATATCTAAATAGGCAATGTTAGGACGGGTAATTCAAACTATAAACTCCCAAACTTCGCCTACCCATAGGGTTGACACTTTTAGGAAATGTTTCACTTACTTTAAAAAAAAGTGAGTCATGAAGTTATGTACGCGATTTTCTCATGAAGTACTGTGCGTGAAAGTGAAACTTTATTTATTAGATCTGAGGAATTGTTTTAGCTGTATTTCTAAAATACAGGCTGTAATTTCCAAAAAATCTTATGTTTCTTAGGTTTAGTAGTGGAGTATTTGAAATATCTAGCAAGATATGATGAAAGGCCATGAACATTCTGTATCTATTCTTCCATAAACATATCATTGTTGAGGTTTTTCTCTGCATAACTGTCAAGTGTTAATAACCATGTAGATAAGACTTCTGTTTAAAACTTTAGGTCGATGCGAGCTAGAAACTAGGGCTTTTGTATGGAACTACACATTTTTTTGTCATGTGGTTACGCTCGCTCACACACAGAAAAAGTGCAAAAGGCTTTTCCCAGATATTTACAAACATGTATAATTCGGTATTATCTACCGATATAATTATGTACCCAACTAAGTTTATTTTACGATGTCTCAATTATAATTCACTGAAAGTAAGGTGAGTAGTCGATCAAATTACAACTGCCTGTAAAATTATCCATGGGTGTACTGATGCGTCAGATTTGCATGAGGAGCTGTGTCAATTATTTGTAGGTACCTAAAAATCAATCATTTAATGTCCCATTCTGTCGCATAATAAGCTCCATGCAACTTCTTCATACAGTGCATGTTGACGATGCTCAAAGCCCTCATGGCGATCAGCCGCCGATTTGATTGTTTAATGAAAATCGATAATGTTAGAATGTCTGAGGTTCTGCGAAAAGACAGAGAGACATGACTAACTTAATTTAATATTAATTGCTAATAGCTGTAGTAAATATTTATAATAAAAAAAAAATCTTTATAGGTAAAAAAAATAGCACAACTCCTCTGGTTCAAGACGAAAAAGGTCTTATACCGTAGCTTATAGTCCTAAAATGCTAGAATTAGCTTTAGAGTGCCTTCAGAAGAATAAATGTCCTCTTATGACGCGGAAAAAAACTCTTCATACCAAGAAGAACATTACTTGACAAACTTCGAAGAAAACATGAAAAGAGCGTCGGATGTCCAACAAGACTCAGTGCCGAAGTAGAAGAAAAAATTATTATAGTTCTGATTGCTGCCGCTGTATTTGGAAGTCCACTCACCTTATTGGACTTGAGAATTGTGGTTCATAAATATTTACAAAATAATGGAATAGATGTTTTTAATGGAAAAATGCCCGGTGAGAAATGGGCCTACGGTTTTATAAAACGTCATCGACCTAAGTTATCACTAAGAGTCACTTCAGATATAAAAAAAGTGAGAGCAGAAAAGTCATGTGACGAAATGCGTGAGTATTTCAACAATTTGAAAGAATCTTTGAAAGAAGTGCCCAAAGAAAATGTGTTAAATTACGACGAAAGTAACTTATCCGATGATCCAGGCAAATCTAAATACATTGTAAAGAAGGGTATCAAGTATCTTGAAAGGATACTAAATCATACGAAGGGGTGTATATCCATTATGTTCGCTGCTACTGCTGACGGAAAACTGCTTCCACCCTATGTTATATATAAGTCGAAGCAGATGTGGACGCAATGGGATACAGGTGGACCTCCTCTCACAAGATATAATCATTCCACTTCTGGCTGGTTTGATTCAAGCATATTTGAAGACTGGTTTCTCAATGTCATTGTTCCGTGGGCAAAGAAGCTTTTAGGCCCGAAATTAGTAAAACAGTTTATTTTAATTAAATAAATATGTCAAATTAAATTATTTTTTTATTTCCTTAAGTAAAAGTACCTACTCATAGTTAGAAATATGAACAGTGACAACCCTACTGTTTGTTCTAACTTTCGAAAAAAGTTAGCCTAAATTCGCCTACCTCAAAATAAATAAAAAAACAGCTTCCATAAGGTTTTATTTTAATCAAAGTATTGTTTCCGTTTTCAAATCCATTATATAATGCTTAGGTTTTGATCATATGTGAATATTAAAGTAGATACGCACGGCAGGCGAAGATAGGATATGTGCCCAAACTTCGCCTTTATTTTTCAAATGAAGATTAAAAGCGTACTTTTTAATATCAATCTCTGAGACACACACACTAGAAAATACTCTGTATGATTGGTCAGGTTGTAGTGAGTCGGTTAAGTCAAACTATTTTTATTTGGGGGGAAATTTGACAAGTAGTCAGTATTAAGACGAAATTAGGCGAAGTTATAGGAGTTGACGGTATATGTTTATTTTTTAAGGATCACCCACAATAAGTATTTTTATCTTTATACTAGCAAAACTCACAACTCAAGCACAACTCACAACGAAAGCATTCTATATCTAGTCTTATTATTGTTTTTGCAATCTTCATACATCGCCCTAACAAGATAGCGGCTCCTTTGTTAAAATTGCCCAAGGAGTTTTTGTGGCAAATTAAAATGCAAGTTTCTAATTATTATTTATAATCCCCTTCACTTATGCACTATAACTAAACTACGTCATTTAAAGAGCAGCCAAAACTATATAAAAGAGGGGCAAAAATCATGAGTTTATGATTTGAAATAAAAACCAAAATATGACAGACTCCACTTGAACAGTTAAAATAAAATATAAAATTTTGAGCTCCTCGTGTAACGTATATTTTCTTTAACAAATAAACATGCATTAATTATGTAACTCCTGTATACTTTGTAGAATAAGTGAGACAGGTCCAATAAGAGGCTCATTTTAAAACCTGAATGAATATAAAAAAGCTAAATACTAATAATAAGCTACTTTCACCTCTTCTTTTTTCCCTCTTTATTAACCTTTTAACTCATGAACTGCGATGTACGTATCATTTGTATGCTGATGACCTGCAATTATACACACAGGCCGCAGTAGATTCTCTATCAGATGCAATTTATATTATTAACCGGGATCTAAATGCCTTAAGGGATTGGTCTGAGAGATTTGGCTTATCAGTTAATCCTTCCAAATGTCAAGCAATTGTAATAGGGAGCTCTCGTATGATTACCAGAATAGACTTCAGCTTGCTACCTCAGATTATTTTCAGTGATCTTGTCATACCGTTTAGTACGCAAGTAAAGGACCTTGGTTTACACATTGATGCCAAATTGGATTGGAGAACTCATATTTCCAAGGTTAGTCAGAAAGTGATCGGTACTCTAAAGTCTTTTTATCGCCTGAAAAATTTTCTCCCAGTTAAAACGAAAACCATGCTAGTGCAATCTATAATATTTCCTATAATTGACTATGGTGATGTGTGCTTTTACGATCTGAACGCTGACCTTCTTAACAAACTTGACAGATTACTCAACAATTGCATTCGATTTGTTTTTAATCTTCGTAAGTATGACCATGTATCGAGCCATCGTTCAGAGCTTAATTGGTTGCCCATACGCCAGCGTCGGAGTTTGCGGGCTCTGACAACTCTGTATTCTATTCTATTTTCTCCCAACACTCCCTCTTACTTAACTCCACATTTTCAGTTTTTATACTCTAATCATGACCTTAACCTTCACTCTTCTAATAATCTTATTCTTTGCTGTCCTGTCCATACTTCCGGTCTAGTACATTCGTCTTTCTATATCCAATCTATTCTCCTATGGAATGCGCTTCCTTATGAAATCAGGATGTCATCTAATCGTTTCAGTTTTAAAGTCAAGGTACGTCGGCTTTACCAGTGTCATTTAGCAGAATTATCTGGTTAATGCTGTATTTAGTACTTAATGTTGACTAATTATATTTTTATTTATTGTATTGATATTTATGTATGATGTTGTTATGTGTATGTATTGTATATGTGTAGTATATATGTATTATATATGTCTTATATAATTTCATAAAACCTTACCTTTTACACCTACCAACATTTATCTCTGCATCACCTAATGGTTGACTGGCAGAGAATGCCTTAGGCATTAAGTCCGCCATTGCGTATTTAACGTATAATGTGTAAATAAATAAAACAACTGTTCAAGAAACTTATTTATTTCACCATTTAAACAATGGAAATATTAAGATTACAAAAATTTAATGGTATTTATTATAAAATTCTTTAAAAAAATCACTAAGTCCAAGTTATATGTTTCTCTGTAACACCTGCTACATTGCATCCTTTTTTATTCACTCTGAAATTAATTATATTATATATTTATATCAATATTATTTATTTATTTAATAAGCTAATTAATTCAAAAGCTCCCTTTTACTGATCGCGCTGGTAATTATAGGAAATGTCGGATATACAACCATACATGTCTAAATTTAAGATATTTTAAAATGATAGTTCAACTTTAGTTTTGGTTCCATGCACTTTTCGGTGAAGTATTTTGTTTTTGAATTTTGTTGATACTCGAGATGAAACCATATAATAGTGGTAGGTTATTTATTAATGCTAATTTGGTTAAGTACTACTTTCAAGTTGAAAATCTGTCGCTAAGCACTTCTTGGTGTGCTCACGTAGCTCCAGTTGTGAGTCAATCCTTCTGGGTAAAGTTTACCATTTTGAGTCACATTATCACTTAAAATCAGATGGTATTGTGGTAAAAGAGACAAACTATAAAGTAAAATAAAATTTTAGATATGGAAACTTTTTCTGCGTTGGAAGACAATAATAGCATGACATCGTGACCTATGTTAATAACCCACTTTGTTCACTCCAGTATGCTCCCAACTGGATTGGGAGTTTTTTTGGACTTAACTTAACATCTTTGTTTTTATTAGCACTATCATAATTAAATAAATAAATCCACCTTTCATTTTGTAAAATATCATAAATGATTTTGTTATAACAAGCGACACTGGTGTATACATAAGGTCCACGGCACTGCATGTGTTTATCAACCATAAACGCTGTGGCTACACCAATCGCATAAGGTTTCCCACCAATCCAAGTAACAAGGGGACCGCCGTGGTCATTCTAAAATGTTTAAAAAAATTGTATTAATATAGTTTAAAAAAAGTCGTGGTGGTAGATTGGTTTAGTCCAACAAAATCAAAATATTTTTTATTCAGTTTAGGCTCTAAAAATACACTTATGAATGTTAAAACACTACTACTGGTTCGGAAAACATCCCAGTCATCAAGAAGAACCGATAAGAAACTCTATCAACATTTTAGTAGATGCACAGAGAGTACATGAGAGATTTACAGGAGGGAAACGGAATATCAATTCGATACGAGTAAATTCAGTTCCCAACATATACTTACTAATGATTTTTTCGAAATTCGCGTACGTTTACTAATTTAAATTAATAATACGATGATGGAAAATATCGTGAAGAAACCCGATGACTGGAGAATTTTTTTATAGTACTTTCTATATGTAGGAAAAATTAAACTCACTAAATTGAGTCTAGGCTAATGGTTCGTACAATTATTAAAAAGTCCTCTTAATTCTTATCCATGTGTCCATTATCTTTATCCGTTAGTGTGTTTATCACGCGAGTACCACTTACGCCGATTAGGTGCTTTGTACCGGTACGGTTATAATGTATCGTTATAGTATAAATGATGTATGCTACTGTAAAAACCCGTGTTAGTTAGTTAGTAAATCTGAGGGTTTACCTACTTCAGTTGGTAAATGTAAGGATTTTTTAAACAAGAGATAAATTTTCTAGCTTATGCCATTAGGGTATGGGTACATGCTAGATTTTGCCTAGTACAGTTAGTAAATTTTAGTGTCGGGAATAATTTGCTTAATTAAAAATTAAAATTAATTAAAAGATTGTTAGGTATTCATCTAGTTTAGCTTAGCTCAGGGATTTCATCCAATGATGTGGCTGGATTAGGTTCGAATTGCCTTGTGGCAAAAAATAGCGGGAGACGGCTGCGCGCCATATTATACATTCACCGTGTTTCTGAGGTAAGGCCTAATTTACCGAGTGGATAGTGGTAAAAGTATGAAATGAATGATGATCACTGAGCATTACTGACTTTACCGCCATAAGTCTTACATTTTACTGGAAAATCTTAGGATTAACCATAGTTCGGGTTTTTACAGTAACATAATATATTTGGTTTCGTTATGATTGCCACCATTTCATACAGTCCAACAATAAGGTCATTTTCCAAGCCACGGGTTACAAAAACAACAGTTGTAAATTAATTAATTTTAATTTCTTTTCTATAAAATAGTAAGCTTAAATGCTTAGTATTTTAGACCTCAATAAAAAAAAGTTGTAATGAGATCAATAAAATGTTTAAAAAAATGTGAGGTTTGAGCAGATTTGAAACATTCAATATTTATCACATTTATCATCATTGTATTAATACGTGAAGCAAAAACTTTGTACCCCTTTTTAAGCGTATTGCGTGCACGGAAGACTGTTAGATTTGGCTTGGTTAAAGTTTATATGGAGGAGTGCAGAAAGCTAAAATTTATCTATAATGTTTGTTACTAATATGTTATATTAAATAAATTAATACAGCGAATCCTAATTGGACCAGTACCATTGAACTTAGACCCACCAAAAGTGACAGCAAGTGATTTATTATTCATTGTTTAGGTTCATACTGCAAATGTTAAACAGAAAATAATCAATGATTAAAAAGTCGCTGGTTGAATATCGATCATTGGGCGACCGCTAACATTTTGAAATATAAATAAATTTAAACGAGGCAATAAATAAATAACAACAATATAAAATATAAATAATAAAATTATTATAATTATAATGAAATTATGTTATAATATTATAAATATAATGAAATATAACTTAATTGTTATTTCATTTAAAATGTTGAGAGGGGAGCACTGAATCGGAAATTTTCAACAACCAGACGAGCAGATGTGATGCTTGTCAAATGGCACGAAGCGACGTCCTATCAGAACGATTTTTTCCTGTGCAAACGCGCGATTAGATTTTTCACATTAAAAATGAAACCAAACACTAAAGTAAGTACTTTACTTGGCACGCTCCGTATCTTCTAGTTTGAGTTGAGTTTTCTGAAGTTTTGTTGGATAAACTTCCGAGTACCTGCTGAAATTAATGCACTATGTACAATCTGTTACAAGACAATTTTTAACAAAAAAGAAAACCAACGTCAATGATTTTGAAGAGTTCCCTGGTGTACCTCCGAAGTTGAAGGTCCAATGCCAATGAAATTAAAATGAGACCACTCTTGAGATATCCCCTATCCAACAAAAAAAGAAACATCCAAATCGGTTTATGAACAAAGGAGTTATGGCTGGACATCCATAAAAAAATACATTCGAATCGAGTAACCTCCCGTCTTTTGTTGATGTCGGTTAAAAAATGGCATTAATTGCAAAAGCTATTACGGCCTCGGGCGTTAGCCCAAAAAAAGGCCCTCGAGTTTATTTAAGGGGCTACACTCAAGGTAGCCTGCATATTATGACACTATTTACATGCAAGTGACATAAAAACCAAAATTTAAAACATACCATTTTACGAGCTGTCCCGTTTGTTATAACCTCGGATCTTACAAGAATCCCGTTATCATCTAACCTTCCTTCTCTTTCATGAGTGCAGATCCATGATTCGACAGCGTGTCTGTGGTAATGTGCTTTCGGCCTCTTGTCATACACTTTCCTACATTCCCATTTATCCATTATGACAGAGGATGCATATCTGAGAAATTCTTCGTTGTAATCATCAGTGTCGTGGATCTGGTTGATACTCAGAAAGTAAGTTTGAATACTTTGAATCATGTTCTAACTCTGGACAAATACAGGTTAATAATTTATTATAAATCAAATATGATTGCACGAGTGTACACAATGAGTAAATCAGAACACCAACTGTCTAACTTTAAAAAAAATAAAAAAATAACATTCAGTTAATTTGATTTTTAATCTTTTTCCCGAGTATCATCAGCTTTATGTATGAAAAACATCCGTCGGAAAGCATCAAATTAAGCTGGCACCACGGTAGGAAAAGGGTAAATTTTAAAGCTAACGCTTGCCAAAATTTATTTTAGTTTTTCTTTTGCTAAACTAGCGCCATTTTGGTGAGTTTTTCAATTGTAATTTGCAGCTTACAGATGAACACTTTTCAAGTTGTCCCCAAATGAGATGGGTTCTCTTTACCTCTAACTTTGAATATAACTTTTAGTCCAATTTTAAGACAGTTTTGAAGTTGCCGTAGTATAATGATAACCGAAGTTAAAATAACACCTTTTTTTTAAACATAATAAAGGTTTGTTAAGTATCGTTCTATTGGGAGTTTTAAGAACATTGCAAAAACTATTGAAAGTTACCCAAACTGGGTAATAAATTATATATGCGTGCGTGTGTTGTATACTATATATAAATTTTGTGTTTATGTGTGTCAGTGAACAGAAATCAGACGATCCTGATTTTTTTACCTTCAACCACTCGTAATGTATTGTACAGTGCGTTCTTCACAGTGTAAGGTTGCCTGTCCACTGAAGGAAGATCGTAATTTCGACCAATATAAATGTATGAAACTCTAGATGTACAATACTATTGATCAAAATTTGCTAGAGATGCAATTCTGTTGGTCGAATTTTCACAGGTATATATGTAATTTTTTTATAGTGTCGGTCGATCGTTCACTTTTTTCACTTTAGCTCCCACCCCACGATAAGTAACTTCGTTACAAAATAACTAGAAACATGAATTTTAAGTTGCCATAAAACTCCCTGTATAGTTTAAGCAAGAGTGTTGCTATCATGTGAGATGAATGTTAGAGGAATGTAAGAAAATAGAGTGTTGCCTTTAATTAAGAATCCGTATTTTTAGGCTTAATATGAAACTCATAGAGCCATACCGGTCTATAATATTTGCTGCTGCCCCATCCAAACGCGACGACATCGCGGCCGGCCTTTTGAAATTCAGTTTCATAATTCAGTGGTATTGTTGTTGGTAAATAGTTACAATGTAAAATATATCCGTTATCGTAGAAATCATAAGGCGTGTCCACACGAGCAAGTGCTATGTCCATCCAGTTCCACCAATCGTCGTAGTAGATTTTCTCTTCAAAATCTGATAAACAATAACATTCTATAATTAATATTGGAGTTTTTGGCGGTATGTAAAACCTACTTCACATGATTCTTGAATTGATTATTTTGCAAATCAGTAATTTGTTTCGGTATCTTTACCTAAAAACTTAATATATTGGTATTAAAAAAAATTATGTCTATTTCTAGTATTAAAAATGTGTTGATCATTGCTAAATCTAGCTTGCCAAAGGTTTTACGAGTATACATTAAATTTTCAATGATGTATTGGGAGGGCAAAGTTAATATATAAAATTCCTGGAACTTGTTCTTTAGTGATTTACCCGCTTTTGTAATATAAATATGGTATTTACGTCACTTTATTTTTTAATTGTAAACTTTTACGTATTATATTTCAATTATTATCTAGAACAGAACTAACAAGATAAAACGTTAATTTCGAGTTGACAGAAAAGTTCTTTAATAAGAAATTAATAAATTAGTATTTACCGCGCCGCATAAGCATAAGTACCGAAGATTTATACTTTATTGATACTTATCCACGTTGAATATACTTACACAATTTTATAAATATTGTAGACGTTATGAACGATAGCTTACATAAACATAAAATACTGATACCGGCAAATACATCTGCGACACCATAAAATTAAAGTAAAAAATATACAATAGATTACTTGACTCTTAACAAATTTGGCGTAATAAATAAATATTTTCTGTAGTATTTGAATTAAGAAACCAATATATAAAGATTTTATTATTAAATGTGTAATATGGCTACATTTTCGATTTAAAAATTGTTTTTTTTTTTTTCCTTGAAAACGCTGCTGGCAATGTTGTGACATCATAGGACTCTAAAGAGGCTCAGGACATTGATATTTATGACATAAAAAGTATATGATTTTTACAATGATGAACATTTGCTAAATGTCAAATGTTTGTTTTCAACTCTTAGGACGGGCACAGCAGAGATAATACATAGACTAATCTGGATGAACAAGCTCTGGCCTGTTTTCATGAAAAGTAAACTTCTAAAATAAAGTTTTGCGGTTTTCTAGGTCCTAACAAAATTTGGTAATATTTTTTCCCCTTTATTTGGACAATTATTTAAGAACTTCTTTAAAAAATAGTTAACTAATACCTTAACCTTACCATATAACATACATTATTACCTCAACATAGATAGATACCTAGTTTATAATAAATCAAATAAATTTTAATAATGTATCTATTATTTAATTATTCGTTTATATGTTTACTTACTCGTAAACTACCCGGTAATTCTAAAATGTTATTATAACCTTACAATGATTGGTCGACGACTAACTCACAAACATAATCAATTGAACACCTTATATATTTTAATAATGTACGTATTATTTAATAATTAGTTAACACGTTTACTTGCAAACTACCCGGTAATTCTTATATAAATTATTATTAACCTTACAATAGCTTGTACAATAAGAAACAATCCTCTTTTTCATTCGACTTGTGCAATGATTTTGTTCAATATGTTCAGATTTGACATATTTCCGATATCCTGCAATTACATAGATATTGTTAACGTCCACGACGCAACTGGCTGCTGTTAAAATATACGTAGGGCTCACTATAGCACCTCCACATAGCCATCCGACGTAAGGCGATTTAGATTGGTTTGATTTTACTAAATACACCTGGAATTAAAAAGTATTTCGGCATAATTATTGGATTACTAACCTTAAAACTTTAACATTTAGCAGCGACTGTATTATACTATTGACCGGATACTGTACTATTGACAGTATACTGTACCATTGACCGATTATTGTACTATTGAACGGTACTGTACTATTAGCTAGTGGATATACTATTCACCGGCTACTATAATTGACCTGTTATTGTACTATCGACTCATACTATTGACCGGTAACTTTGCTATCAAATGAACGCAGTCTTAAAATTCGTCAATAGAATTACATAAATGCGGTTGAGCCTGGATCCTGGCTTGTACTGGACACATTCCAAGTCGAGATTTCTAAGTGTTAACAACTCAAGAAGTGGCACCTCATAATGGATGATGAACGATTTCTGGGTCGATCGGGTTCTGAGCTAATAGACCTTATCCATATAATATTCTCACAAGTACGAAATTAATTAATCTATGTTATAATGAAACAGTAAAGTCGAAATCTGTACATTAAAGATATATTGAAGCAAAAAATATTACGGGGAAGTTTAGAATCATAGACAGAAAAAGTTCGACAGTTTTTGAAATTTTTGTCTGTCTGATAGTTTCTACGTCAATCACGCCAAAATTACTGGCCTGAATTTAATGAAATGAAGTGTGATTGTGGCTTGTAGTCTGGAGCTACATATAGGATGCATTTTTGCACGTATGGACATTTGTATGGTTTAAACATTGCGTTTTAGTCATGTATATATAAATAAAGGTATGTATGTACATGGAATACTGTAATATACTTAAAATATTTAGTGAAATAAAGTGAAATGATACGAATTTAATCCAAATTGATTTAATCTTCACGTAATTTTCAATAAAAACAATACATAAAACGTGTGCATGATCTAACTTGTACGCATTGTACTAATGGTCGCTAGTTCGAGTTCCACTGAATTAGGATTTTTTTAAAGAGGTTTTATAGGAAATATTTTTATGTTTTCTGAAGTTTTCAATTCACTATTACCGCGTGTAAACTGCATTATTCTTGGATTACATATTTATAGATCATGCACGTAATAATGTATTTAATTTTTACATACCACAAATCCCTTGTCCTCAAAAACCCTATGACCGTTTACAATTTTACGTTGACAAGATGACACTGTAAAATTATAGTATATTTTAAAAATATATTTACTAATAGCATAACATTTAAAGAATTTTGTTTATTTCCTATAGCAGAAAATTCCGAGGTACTTGGTTCATTAATTGCATTACAAAATACTTATATTACTTTTGTGTTGCAAAAAACATATTAAATTACATAAATTATACAATATATTAAAATCTTACATTTTAAAAACAAAATAAACATAAATACGAATGCGAAAATACTATTATTATACATTTTCTTTTGATAAGAAACAAAGAAAATAACGTTTGCGTGTTAATTAAATTACACCGACCATGAAATAAAATGCGTTACTATTGCATACAGAATGAAATGAAGTTTGTATAAAAAATAGTTCTATTCCAACTATTAAAAAACTGGATTGTTTGTGATTAAAATAGATCTAGTATAATGGTCCCCGACACGACTATTTTTGATAAAGTCAATTTCAAGGGACGCTCGACAAATTAAATAAAAGGCTCTTTAATTTTTATCAACATCTATATATTAATACTTGAGGAGAAAACATCAAAATCCTTTTTAAGTTTATATGGAGAAGTGGTGGAGAAAGTTAAAATTGATATATAACTTGCTGTGCCCCGCGGTTTCTTCCGCATATAATTTAAAAGACATCTTCAAAAAAACACCTTAAATGTAGCCTATTTGTTAATCAAGGATGTCAGCTACCTCCATAACAAATTTCATCACAATTGGTCCTGCCTTTTGAAGCATGAAGAAGTAACAAACACACAAATAAACTTGCAAGACTTTCGCATTTAAAATATTAATAGGATATGTTTAACTTAAATTATATAAAATCGCGAATACTAACCCTGACCAGTGCCATTGATCTTAGTCGGGCCGCACACCAGACATACACTTGTATTACAATAATTGTGGCGCAACATTTGTAACGCACCACATTTAACGCCCTCGTATATCTGCACGCAAGCACGCACAACAAGAACACATTTGTAGCGGGTGCAGCATAGACTAGGTTGCAGCTTGTGGTGAGATGTTCGCCCCTCTACACGAATTCAAGATGAAACACGATCGTTATTTGTGGTGCGCTGGCTTGAAAAAATGAAATACAACATTCAGTTTAACATTGAATTTATTACAGATGTTAAAAAACCTCCTTTATTATACAACCATGGATGATATGAATGAAACATTTCTTCATTGAACTGTAACTGTTGCGAAATTTTGAAATTACTGTAAATTGTAGTATCGTAATTAGTCTAGTGGTCGATAAGCGCGACTGCTATGGTCGTGGTCCTGGGTTAAACCTGGGTTACTTTTTCTATCAAGTTCTTAGTAGCAGCTCGGTGTTTGGCTTTTTGCCCGATTAATGGTAATAGGCTCGGCCCCTTTTACATGGGACCTAAACGGGTGAACACACAGTCTGTTTTTCATCATTAATTGCCACATCAAGAAATCCGTGTCGTTAGATGAAGTCGAGTATAAACCACGCCACAACTGCACGACCGATGTGCGTATATGCGACACTTAAACTCCGAGCAAAATGTAGCATGCATAACGTGGCAACGTAAATCTTGCGTGCATGTAGCGTGTTGCACCGGTGTGCGGCCGGCCTTAGACCCCACAAAATATTGACATGACACTCGGTGAAAAGTGACAGCAAGTGATATAATATTTATTGCTTACATTGATACTGCAAATCTAAAACAGATAATAATTATAGTCTATAAAAAAGTCGCTGGTCAACCATTATGCAACTGCAAGTACATGCTATTTCTCAAAGGTATTTTTTCGTGGCAATGCCAAATCTCTGTTATTCCTTCATCAAAATTAATGCACAATATAATTTAAAAACGTATCTCCGCTATTGATACAACATAAATAAATAGTTTAAATTAATGTCATCACTTTTCCGTTCTAGTAACGATTTTTTTTAATGATATTGGGTGCAAAATCAACACTAATTTCATACTTGTTTATCTACAACATACCCTAATGGAAAAAATAAAGAAATAAATAAAAACAAACAATCAACCTATCCATTCACAGCTGCCGCCTTGCCGCTCTGTTGCCGCACAGTGATGTTGGTGTGAACCACTTATTTTTAAGTGAAAATAAACACAACGCTATTCGGTTGGTTACACAAAATTTCTATAATATAATAAGCGTGAATTTGTTTGTAAGCAATAGAGAGATATCATTCTACCTTAGGAATTTTTTTAGGCTTATAGTGAAAATATGACGTCATCGGAAAGTGGATAATTGTAGTCATACAGCCAAATCAGCTTGGAGACATTTTTGCTTTTGTAGTAATGTACGGTATACGTTTAGATAGTGTATAGTATATACATATTTGTAGTTAGAATGCGAGGTACGTGGTAGCCCAAGTAGTAGCTAACGTAAACTTGTTTATTCCGGTTTTACATACTGTTACATTACTACAAACTCAAAAAACCTCTCCAATCTGATTTACTTATATTTTTGTAATCCCCAATGAATATTTCCAGTCTTAATATTGAGAGATTATTATTTACTATACCATTTCCATTTCTTTATTTTCTCCATGACAGTTCTTGTGAAAACTTGAACGGGCGTCTTTTTTACATTATGTATGCATTATTTTATAAAAATATGACGTTTACACACGTACAAGGTTATACCAGAGTCGTAGATTTGATAGGGATGAAGCAATATTGATAAACGTAACACGATAACAGACCCGATATTTTTTTTACAAAATGTAAGAAACTCAACTACTGCCGGATACTTTTGTACAAATTTATTAACTAATATTATATTTAATTACAAGATGTTACACGTATTAATTCTTGATTGATAATGCCAACTTCTTCAAAAGTTTCGAAACTGTTGTAAAATAAGTAGGTATAGGTAGGAACTCGACAATGAAATGAAATAATTATAAAGACAGGTAATCTTTATTTATTTATTTTAATCAAAATCTGATGAATCTTCACTGTCACTCGACTCGATGAAATATATGCGATCGATATCTCATTACTTATTTGGTCACAACACTACAACTATCATATGAAAACTGTCATCGAGAAAATAAAGAAATGGAAATAGTATAAGTATTATGTAAACCTAGCATTGCCCCACGGCTTCGTACACGTTTATTACGTAGTTCTTATTTTCGTCTCTTAATTTTATTTTTACTCATATTATTTACAATTCTTATCTTTCGAAGAATGACATAAGTATATTTCGTGTGTGAAAAAGTTCATAAAAATCGTTTGATAAATAAATAAAAAATACAATTTCTATACGTATTACTGACAATTGTTATCTTATGACATTTGTCTTAGCCGTTTGTGTGTTAACTTCGGACATACAATACAGACAAAAATGTTTTAAAACTGATTTACGTGACTAATAGTGTCCTTAATAATATAGCCTTATATCAGTAAATTTGTAAAACTCTTATATACAGACAGAACTAAAGATTTATTAATATAGAATTATAGATACTTGATATATCGTTAAATAATATGTTAAAATTCGAATAATAATAAAAATTATACTCCGAGTAGTCAAGTAACTCGTGAGTTTCAAAATACTGCTAGAGGTAATGACTAAGTTAGTCTAATCGTGGTAGTGTTTTGAATGTATACAGTATTTTTAATAATATGAAAACACTAAAGCACTAATCTTAAATTATTGAATTACACCTTGAGATTTGGGATACCCAAGTCATCCTCGTCTGTAACTGGTGTAGTCTGCTGGGTAACGAACGAGAAAATGGTAATGGGGGGGGGGGGGGGGTTAGGTAAATATGCATATTGTGAACACCCCGTCATCCCTCGCCCGATTGCATCCCCTGTTATGTGCTGCAAGCAAAATGTCCACGAGACACAAGCTTACGCTCTACAAGATGTGTATCCGTCCGATCATGACATATAGCTGCGTTGCGTTCGCACATATGTCAAGTTATAACTGGGAACGCTTACAAGCCATCCAGAACAAGTTTCTTCACCGCCTTACCGGTGCCCCCTGGTTTGTTCGTATGGAGGATCTCCATAGAGATATGGACCTTCCCTCGATACATGCATATGCCAAACACCTTTCTCGCTCGTATTTCGACACCGCGTCGAACCACGCGAATCCCTTAATAAAAGCGGCAGCTTCTTATGTTCCCGACCCCAACGCCTGCCGGAGAAAACGCCGGCCGCGTAATATATTCACTGACCCGCCCGACCAAACCGAAAAAGCTAACGCGCTCTACGCCGACACCGTCTCTCCAAACAGAGCGTGCCACCGCCCACGCCCGCGTAACCACCGTTCTCTCCGCAGAGGACGGGCGGTCAACTTCGCTCCCGTACACCCGTCACGTCCACCCTCTCTAGCGGCAACCCAAGCCTAGGTCCGTTCCTCGGTGTGAAGCCCTTGGGTCAGGCAGCCGCCCGCGCGATACAAAGTGACACTATACGTGCAACACTTAGTTACCCACACACAACATTACACACGTATGAACACACACACGTGCACACCACACAGGTACATAGGTTCTGTAAGGGACCTTTTTTTTTCTTTTTTTGCGCTAGTTAGACTAATGCGCTAGTTAGTGTAGAAAAACCATTCCGATTAACAAATACACATACGCATGGTCCACTCCTTCCTCCCAGGAGGAGGGGAACGTGCATATGAGTATATATTAGTTAGCTCGAATTCTCATAAGATTAGGGAATTAGCTAGATCGCGACTTTTTCGCATTCGCGACGACCGCCCGAGCCGAGGTTCGGCCACTCTGGCACCCTCGTGTGGGTCGTCATAAACTTTCGCGGCTGAGTGCCCTAAGCGCTCGCCCCCAAGTCCGGTGAAGCTGTAAAAGCCGCAGCGGCTCTGTTTGACGATAGGGCCCCTAAGGCTAACAGTGTAGTCAAAAACACCCCGTCATAGTGATGCGCTTATGCGCGTTAGTTTCGCGAACAGCCAGTGAACATCCAGTTTGTATTTACGCAGGATGGCATGACAGCCGTGATAGGCGATGGATCGTTGATCTCTCGGAGCTCGCCCCTGTTTTATCAAGTACAAGTTCAATTACTAGCTATGCGCACGACTTTGAACGCGTGAATTTCGTATGCGGCGACGGCAGTGAAGAGGAACGTGCGCGCGGGATGCGCACGGTACTGGACACTTGTTTATTTTATATCCGCGGAACCCTAACTATTTTTCTTTTCTAAAATAAAAGTAGCCTAAGTAACTCTGTATAACATCAGCTATTTGTCAGCGTTTCAGAACTTAGCTGGGAAAAAAGAAAGACGGAACGTCAGAGAAAACCATTTTAAATTATTTATTGTTTTGTTATAAGTGCGTGTATACTCGTACTTTCATGTGCTAAAGCTGTTGTTTTAATTTTATTATTTGTATAGATTGCGCTCACCAATAGGCACAATAACTTTAATTTTCTTTGAAAATATAAATATATGAAAAAATAAAAACTGATTCGACTACAAATTAACCAAACAACAACCAAATTTTAAACGCAATATACCTAGACAATTTTAAACGTGACGTTATTAATATATTCTGTCTAACAAAAGGTTCACACACAATAAACATAAATCTCTTGTTTCAGTTGTTATTAATCCCTATAAACCGGTCAATTTGTGAGAACACAGCTCGGTTAACAAAGCTGATACGTTGGAATGTTTTTAGTGTTAATAAGGTAATTCTATATAATGGAAACTGAACACGAATATGACGTTTTTGTCTATTTGCATGTCCGAATTTAACTTAAAAATAGCGATATTTATTTTAATCAAATTTTGTACACAGGAAGCTTATGTAATTGATCAATTTCTTTTTCTTCTATAAATTAAGAGCTCTGTTCTTATCGGTGAATCAGTTGTCGCGGTTCCCTATCTTCTGCCTTTCTTTTGACCCCTTGATATGACCCAGCTCTCACTTTATTCTTCACTTGTTGGAAAAGCTTCTACTAGGTCCTTTCCCTTCCTCGCTTTCCTTCAATTTTTCCATGCAAAATGGTTTTAGAGAACTTGTCGTGCTGTATCAAGAGTCCAATCATCTTTCATCAACTGTTATCTAGGTTTCTCAACAACTGTCTTTCCTCGTCAACCATTCTTAACACTTTCTCATTTGTAATCCTTTTTTTCCAACTGCTTTTTTCCATCTTCCTCCAATACTACATCTCAAACGCAGCCAACCTTTATCTGCCCCTTTAGTTGATCGTAAACGTTTCAAAGCAATACAATGCTAGGAACGCTCCAGATGTAGGTCTTAATGAGCCATTTTCTAATCTTGGTTTTAATTTTAGATTTGAATATGTGTTGCTCAAATAACAGACTATAATAATTCTCAGAAATCGTAAGAAAAAGTTTCAAAACATGTTTTTTTTTAAACGAAATTTTGTACATGGAAAGAATAGGTATGTTATTCTTTAATCGATTGACTATAAGTATCGTCAATAAAATTATTAGAAAATTATTGAATAATACAAAATTTTGCATATCCGAAAATATGCTATTCATCAATTGATGGGCTGTAAAAATTGTATTTTATATGATTACAAATAAAAATACGAGCCAAAATAATCACTGCGTCATAAACGTGTGCGTTCTTCTTTAATGAAGACCATTACTGCCATTATCGAGTGAAATAAAGTATCATGTGTTATGACGATTTAGTATCCTAACAAGATGGTGGCTCCCTTGTTAGAACTTTCTAGGAAGATTTTGTGGGATCTCAGAATGAATACTTTCAGCTTATACATATTTATAATCCACCTCACTTATGCAACAAAAAAACCAAACTATATCACACAAAACGCCACCAATATTACATAATATAGGGTCAAAAACCTAAGTAAATGAATTAAAAACAACAACCACAACATGTCACTTCAAGATCCCGCCAAAAACTCCAACGTGTGCGTTAAATATTAATAAACATGAAAAAAATCATTATACGTGGATGTATGTTTTTTTGTACTTGTTAAAAGTATTAAAAAGAGAACTAAGTTCTCTCAATTATTTCATTAATCTCAAAGGAAATAATCTCATTTTCGAACCTATAGGGGCACAGTGGGATGTAATTTATGGCTTTATTTCCTGTAGGAAATTCTGAATAATAACCTTTTTTTTATTCAAAATGTTTAAATGGCTTTTCAATTTTATAAAAGAATATCTGACTGACATATCAACGCATGGTCCAAACGACTGGGGGTAAGGACCTTGAAGATTTATATACAGGTTCCTTTGACACTGTAGGTGAGTACTAAGGAAGGGTTTTTATAAATTCAATTTGTAAGGTGGTGAAAAGGGATTTGAATGTTAGTATAAAAATGAGTATGTAGCATTTTAGTTAGAATGGACCATAAAAACATAATATTGTTACCCATGGGTAGTAAAATACCTCTAATAATTCAATTAAGATTTTTGGTACTAACAACTTCCGACAATTATTACTTAAGGTAGGTTAATAGTTAACTTTTGAGAGAATTAGCATATACTAGGGCGTAATCGTAGGGGTCGAGCAGGCGTGATGAGGTACTTGTATCTCTGATCTGCAGGGGGTGGACACACAGGCGCAATACAGCTCTTTCCTTTCGGAGAGAGCCTTAGCCTACCACCTCATGACTGTAGTGCGTGGTGAAGAGCCACATCCTTCTCGAGGTGACCCTGTCTCGCTGAACACTACGGATCTAGGCTGGAAAGCCGATAAACACTCCTGAGTGTGGCGTGTGAGCAGCGCACTCAGTACCGGGTTGGGGCCGATGAGGACTCAAATTGAGTCCCAAGGGCCCAGTTCCGGACAGCGGCTGGCGTGACTGGTGGTTCTCATACCGGTCACGGCAGGCGCACTGCAAACTTTATAGGAAGATGATGATGAAAATGTCAGAATTTGAAATAGAATTACCCCAGGAGGGTACCGGTCGTATCGGAGAATCCCTCCCCGAGCTTTGCCCGGGCAGCCCCTCGTTCTCTGGGGGGGGGGGGGGCACAATTTTGACATCAGACAAGAATATTATGACCAAGGCTAGAACACGGACAAACGATATAGCAAGCGATATGGGAAGTGATAATGCGATGTTTTTGGGCTCCAGGGTAGGTAATAGAGGATCCTCACCTGTTGAACGAGTGGTATCTCCTATAATAAGTGCACCCAAACGGAAGGGGCGACCTCCTCCATCCAAAGATTGCTCTAGTTCGAGCGACGCTGAGCCAGACTCAAAAGTACTACAAACTGCAAGACGAGGTAGAGGCCGATCCACTACCAGGCTCACGACGTCGGATGTAAGGAAATACCTTAAGGCTTCCCACAACGTCCAGGCGGATACCGAGTCTGAGGCAGAAATTGAGAACTTGGCCCAGATTGCATCAGACTCTTGGGTCACGCGGAAGCCAGAGGCTGAGTTATCTGCGGAAGCCCGTGAGGGTCAGGTTAGAAGTTCGGTCTCGGCAGTATTCCGAGTTTCACGTCTCTCTAAAGGTTTAAAGGGAACAAACGTTAAAGTCTTAAGGGATGCGGTTGAGTCCATAACGGAAGCGACGACGGCCCTCGTTTCCCGGAACACCACAGAGGAAACAAGAATCCTAAGAGCCGAGATAGCAGACCTTAAAAAGGAATTGGCGGAAGTGAAGGCGCTTCTTAAGCATACGGGTGCTGCTTCCAAAACATCTCCTACCCAGCAAGATACACGGGGCTACAAGCGCAATGTGGAGGAATCTCCCTCTTTGCCAACGCCTAAACAGCAAAGGCCGAGAAAGGAAGCGTTGATAACACCTTCGACGACACCAAGCCTCGACGAAATTGTGCGAACCGTCATGCTCCAGTTGGGGACTATGATGGACGCCCGTAATGCTGCACTCGAGGAACGGCTACTTCCTGCACCACCACCTCGAAGACCTCCTCTTGCCGCCGATCGCAAATCTGACGCTACGAAACAGGCTGCGAAGCGACCTGTGCAACCTCAGGCATCCACTTTCCAACAGTCTGCCGGGAAACAGAGGCCTAATAATACGGCTGGAAAGGAGAAGCCAAGACTGGTCCTATCATTGCCTGTTCCTAGCGTGGACTCTACAGCAGCCACACAGGACGGCGAATGGGTCATAGTTAAGAAAAAACGACGCAAACGGTGGTCCAGGGCAAAGGCATCTGGACCAAAACAGAGAACGAGCCCCCAACTACGCCCACCTAAAACCACAGCTGTAGCGATAACGCTATTGCCGGAGGGGTCAAAAAGGGCCTCACTTATAAGGACGTCCTGAAAACTGCCAGGTCCAATGTCAGTCTGAATAGCCTGGAAGTTCCTAATGTCCAAATAAAGAGGACAGCCACCGGAGCGTACCTGATACAGGTTCCTGGTGCCACAAGCGGTAGCAAGGCGGATGCCCTAGCTGAACAGCTAAGGATAACCTTCGATACAAGTATCGTAAAGGTTACCAGGCCAACAAAAAGCGCAGAGGTGCGCATCTCTGGATTGGACGACTCCGTTGAGGTAGAGGAGGTCCTTGCTGCGGTTGCCCAGGCAGGTAACTGCTCACTTGAGCAGATCAGGTGCAAGGGCATACGGCCGGGTATCACTGGGCTAGGGACAGCCGTTGTATCGTGCCCGGTAACAGTCGCCAAAAAACTTGGTGAGGGCCGAAGACTTCTGGTGGGCTGGGTATCAGCGCAGGTAAGGGTGCTGACGCCTAGACCCCAAATGTGTTTTCGGTGCCTAAAATCAGGGCACGTAGGCGTAAAGTGCACCGAGAGTGTCGACCGCAGTGACCTTTGTCAGCACTGTAGCCAGCCGGGACATAAGGCTGCCGGGTGCACTGCTGTACCACACTGCACTATTTGTGCGGAGAACGGCGGGCCAGCGAATCATCGGATTTGCAGCAGGGGATGCTCGGCATCATCACCCAGAACCAGGAGGCGGGGCAAACGCAAAAGCGATCCCCCGCGAAAAACGCGCCCGTTGGCCAATAAAAAGGTGCCACCGGTCGCTGCAGAGGCCGATATGGAGTGTCATTAATAATGGCTCTCCGTGTACTGTAGGCGAACTTAAACCACTGCGCCAGAGCTCAAGATCTACTACTGGTCCAGAGCATGGCGCAGTGGTCTATCCATGTCGCCGTGATCGCTGAGTCTTATTACCCGGGATAACTGGGTGGGAGACCTTAATGGCTCAGTGGCCCTGACTACTAGGGCAGCCGTTGACTCCCCGCCCTTTGTCGTCGTCACAAAGGGTCGTGGAAGCGTAGCGGTTAATCTCGGCAACATAATAATTGTGGGGGTGTATGCACCCCCAGTTGGAAACTCGCTGACTTCCAGGTTTTATTGGCGGAACTGGGTAACGTCATCACCCGTAGCCATCCGCGTCCCGTGCTAGTGCTCGGGGACTTTAATGCTAAATCTACGGCTTGGGGTTCTCCGTCCACGGATGCCAGGGGCGAGGAACTAGAAGAGTGGGCCTTAACAAACGGCCTACTCATCCTCAACAGAGGTTCAGTTCACACGTGCGTGCGACGGCAGGGTGGGTCCATAGTGGATCTAACGTTCGCTAGCTCTGCCCTAGCATGCCGCGTTCGGGACTGAAGAGTCCTGGAGGGGGTAGAGACGTTGTCGGACCATCGGTATATCCAGTTCGACGTCTCGGCCCAAACCTCGGACCATCCGGTCCCGGAAACTTCGAGGGAGGGCGGACCGCGTTGGTCGCTAAAACGCCTCGATGTTGAGGCATTCTGCGAAGCCATTATTGGTCAGGCCTGGAGTCTTGATGGGAATTCTAGCAGACCTGCCAATGTGGAGCAGGAGGCAGAACGGCTTCGTATCGCGATGACGTGTGTCTGTGATGCGGCTATGCTTCGTGCAAGGCGAATGCCCACCGGACGTCAGGTGTACTGGTGGAGTGCCGAGATAGCGCAGTTGCGCGAAGCTTGCGTTTCGGCGAGACGCCGGTACACCAGACATAGGCGGCGTCGAAGCCGGCAGCAGGACACGTCCGCTCTTGAGGTGGAGTTGTACGGAGGGTACAGAGCGGCCATCAAAGCACTCAAAGACGCTATAGCCAGGGCGAAAGCTTCGGCTCGTGAGGAACTCTTGGAGACCCTCAGTCGGGACCCGTGGGGGCACCCCTACCGGTTAGTGCGGGGCAAACTTCGCCCATGGGCCTCTCCCGGTAACCCAGAGTCTCCAGTCTATATTTCTCGAGCGAGTGTTGGACGCTCTGTTCCCACTGGTGAGCGAACACACCTCTCCGTCAATGGCTCCGCCTTCAGCGACCAACACGGGACAGGAGGACGACGTACCTGATGTGACCCGGGAAGAGCTGAGCTGGGCGGTGCGACGGCTTCAGTCGAAGAACACCGCCCGAGGACCCGACGGCATACCAGGCCGTGCATGGGTCCTGGCTCATGATGTCCTCGAGTCCCCATTGATGAGACTCTTCACAGCGTGTTTTGAGCAGGGCCGATTTCCGCTGTGCTGGAAAACCGGCCGGCTGGTCCTGCTCAAGAAAGAGGGGCGCCCGGCGGACACACCGTCCGCATTCCGCCCCATTGTGCTGCTGGACGAGGTGGGCAAACTCATGGAGAGAGTAATTGCAGACCGCCTCGTCCACCACTTGACGGACGTGGGGCCGGGCCTAGCTGATAACCAGTTTGGTTTTCGCCAAGGGCGCTCCACAATACATGCGATCATGCACGTGAAGAGTCTAGCAGAGGAAGCAATCTCCCAAGGCGAATGTGGTGCTGGCGATGTTCTTGGACATCGCCAACGCGTTTAACACCCTGCCCTGGAGCAGCATACGGGAGGCGCTCCGGTACCATGGAGTGCCCCCTTACCTCCGCCGCATCATCGAGGACTACCTAACTCAGAGGACCATCACCTTCCCGGGTCCGGAAGGATGGAGTCGGCGGGATATGTCTAGCGGTGTTCCACAGGGGTCAGTGCTTGGCCCCGTTTTGTGGAACATCGGCTACGACTGGGCGATACGCGGTGTGCCTCTCAGCGCGAGGGAAGATGCACCGCGACGCGACAATTCTAGTCACAGCTGCGGTGGCTCAAGTCGTGAGCCGAATAAGGCTCCTGGGACTCGAGGTGGGCTTGAGTAAATCCGAAACCCTGTGTTTCCACGGGCCCCGGAACGTTCCACCTCAAGGGTCCCAAATAATAGTGGGAGGCGTCTCCATCGGCATCGGGTCGACGATGAAATACCTGGGAATCGTTCTCGATAGCCGATGGAGTTTTGTAGAACACTTTCGGCAGCTGACCCCCCGACTCATGGGCACAGCGGGCGCACTTGTTCGTCTAATGCCGAATCTCGGGGGGCCCGGCTCCGCTTGCCGGAAGCTCTGTCTCGGGGCCGTACGGTCAATGGCCTTATATGGAGCATCAGTGTGGGCGGACAGCCTGACGGCCCGGCACCTCACATTCCTGCGGAAACCGCAGAGAGCGATGGCCGTCAGAGCTGTCCGAGGGTACCGTACGGTCTCGTTCGAGGCAGCCTCACTATTGGCCGGATCCCCACCATGGGATCTCAAAGCGAAAGTACTCGCGCTGTTGTTTAATTGGCGCGAGGAGGCGCTAGGGCGGGGCGAAAGACCAGCGCCACAGGAGATTGCGGTGTACAGGTTGGAGCTCCGCCAGAATCCCATGGTGGAAGCGTGGGACACACGACTTGAGCACCCTAGCTCGGGCGTGGCAACTATTGAAGCCATCAGGCCAGTACTGGCTGAATGGCTCCGGAGGTGGCATGGCACCCTCACCTTCCAGCTGACACAGGTGCTCTCGGGACATGGCTGTTTCGGGAGCTACCTGTGTCGCATTGGCCGAGAGATTGCTCCTGGGTGCCATCACTGTGGCTGCGCGGAAGATACTGCGCAGCACACCCTAGCCGTCTGTCCCGCATGGGACTTGCCACGCCGCGACATTGTCGCGACGGTCGGCACCGATCTCTCGCTCCCGGCCGTGGTTCTGTCCATGGTCGAGAGCGAGAGCGGGTGGAACTCCGTCTCCTCGTTTTGCGAACAAGTCATGCTTGCGAAAGAGGAGGTGGAGAGGGAGAGGGAGCGTAACACCTTGCTCCCCTCTCGCGGTCAACGAGCCAGGCGCCGGAGGCCGCGTGATGATCTCCGGCCGCCTTAAATGGGTCTGCAGGTGGTGGACTTGGGCATGTCCGTCACCGTGTAAATGCAGGCCCGAGATGGAGGAGGCGCACTGGTGTTCGTGCGCCCTCCGAGGCTCGTTGGAGGTGCCGACTGCCTTCGACCGTGACGGGGCCCCGGGGTAAGGCCACACCTGCCGGGAAGAGCGGATGGCATGCGCAAGCAGTTCCCGCTCCCCGGCCAACAACAGGTGCGAGAAGGACACCGTGGGGTTTTAGTCGGTAAGAGTCCGACATACCCCTCCCTTGAGCGGCCCAGCTCGGGAGGCGAATCCAATGAAGGATTTCCCCACATAAAAAAAAAAAAAAAAAAAAAAAAGGGCGTAATCGTAGGTTGATTGTTTAATTAGTTTTTTTTACAATACAGCTCCGATATATAAATTAGTTGAATGACGTTTATCGGTTTTTCATAATTACTGAACTTTAACACGCAGGATTGCATGAACGTTTTATATTTATCAATGCAGTGACTTAATTATCAGCGGTTTTGTAAAATAACGTAAATGAAACGTCGGATTGTAACATACATAGAATAATACAGAACAGCGTCCGCCGTCCAGCGTCTAGCTAGATTTGATTAGGTTCGACTTCTGATAAGAAGCCCTGGGAGCGGCCAGCGACCGCGAACGCCAAACGCTTGTTATGACTGCAAATAATTATAATTAATTCTACAAAACGTCTAAACATTAGATAGGTAGCAGATTTGTTAAACACATCGCAATGACAATCCGTCTGGACGTTTTTCAGCTGTATTACACAACGGGGCTGTTTTGTAAAACATCTAATTACTAAGCGATTCAACTGCGACATAATATACACTATAATTTACATTTCCATAGTGCAAAAAACGAACAAAGTAAAAACTTCATCAGTATTCATAGTTGAGAAAATTGTCTTAAATTTTATTAAAGCGTTCTTTGTTAACTGAAGTACAGAAGAAAATACTCTATATTTTATATTTTCACTAGCTTTGCCCTGTAAATTCGTTCTCGTCTTTGTCGATATAAAATTACTCGCACGCTACCTATCGTAAAGTGTCTGCAGTAATTTAGAAATCTTCACGGGCGAGCGCACAACAGATCTCATATTTTTTTATTGCATTCGAATACATGCTATAAGTAGGCATGCATACGGAGTAAATAAACGAACATCCATTCGTGTTTATATTAATGAATACTAGCAGTGCCCGCGAAAGCGCTACAAAATGCCGTCGCGTCAATCGGGCACACCCGTGAATCGTGCTACCCCCGCTCCCGGCTAAATTAAATTGAAAAATGCTTTTTGTGAGTGACCCTTACAAGATAGACATATATATGTTTTGTAGGTCTTTCTAATATCTACAATTATGTGGTACAATAATTTGAAATATCTTATTGTTTACTCAGCATAAGTTGCAAACCGTAACCAAATATATAAAAATCTCAACCGATTTTGATGAAATTGTTCGCGGGAAGCATTTCACGATAGATAGCTTATAAGAACTGTTAATAACACATTTACAATTTAAAAAAAAGAATGATAATAATATGAAACAATGAAATGAATGCAGCAATAAAGAGTTTCATCGGTTTCTAATTATAAATATGTGTTAAATTTAAAAAGAAAAATATTCGCAGAACATTTTTCAATTTCAAAGATCATTTCGATGGTAAATGAATGTTGCCCCCTCGGGAAAAGCGTCAGGTCCAAATGAAATTTGTCTCCTTCGTCGAGCGACGCGAGTGAGTTTTAAAGTTTCCTTTTGAGCTCATCGGGTTATGTGAATTTTTCACTTCAAGCACAATTGTCATGCGAAATGTGATTTTTGAACCGCTTTACGTGGAGTATAGAGCATTTTCTAAATTAAAAGTGAATTCCTTACTGTTATTGATAGGTATTTCCGTGTACAATATGTAATAAAAATGTCTTGAAAATTAAAAGAAAAATATTTTTATAAAATCGGTTGAAAATTAGTTAAGCAATATTTTTTTATTTATTTTTACGATTTCTAAAAGTACCTTGGTATTATTGACAATTCTTGTTGCCTATCTATTGAACAATGACATGATTGTATACCTACAAATTTTCATAAAAAATAGATATTGTTAAAAATTAAAATACCTATCATCAAATATCATGACGTGATCTGACCTAGAGTTGAGATTGGCTCATAAGAAATACTTGTAAGTGGTCGATGACATATTTCAATGAGCTAAGAAATCCCACCATCAGAGTTTTATTACAAAGTTTTCTTTCATCGAAAGTTCAAGCTTTGTCTTTGCGAGATCTTTACACTACTAAGATCTTACAGTTCGCGCGATTTTTCAACTTTTAAGATCCACTGCGAATTTGTTAGATACATTCTTGTTATTGAAGATGACTACTTTTAGCGAGTTTAGTAGAGGGCAAATAAGAGCTACTCTCGCATCACAAAGAAAGTGCCACCAGTGATAATAATATGAATTCATTCTAATTATAATATGTTTTATTTAAAAATAATTTAACGTCTTATAAATTAACATTATTTCAATTTGACTAAAAGATAAATCAACACACACACACACACACACACACACACACACACACACACACACACACACACACACACACACACACACACACACACACACACACACATCAACACCTTCTAGGAATATTTCGGATTTTCTCAGTTTACCCACAATTTGTTAAGAACATAACATACCATCACACCTGTATCCCGGAGGATTAGGTAGAAGTGTACTAATGTACACCCACAGTTCGCCGAGTATGTTTTTAGGTCCCATGTAATAGGGGGCGAGCTTATTGCTATTAATCGGGCACAAAGCCAAACTACGAGTTGCTACTGAGAATTTTCATAGAAAAACTGAATAACAATTTGCTCGACCTGAGAATCGAACCCAGGGCCTCGATCATAGCAGTTTTTTATACAATTTTATAAAGTAAATTTATATTTATATTACTTATTATATTAATTTATATTATTTATAAAGTTTTATTTACATAAAGACGAAAAGTGAAATAATGATAAAACTAACGATAAATGTGTTTTTAAAGAAACTGTGAAAAATAAAGCGAAATTATTCCACTTGTTGCAATTATGCGAAAAATCACTTATCAGTAAAACCACCCTTTATATTAACAACGGTCCTGCAACGGGTTTTCATGCTTTGAATTAAGTTATCAAAGTCTTACTGCGGGATATTGTCCCTGGCCCTGCTAAGATGCCAAAAAAGATGCTCTTCAGTGGCAATGTTTGCAGGAGAGTTCGCGGCCCAAGACCGATACGTCGTGCTACTGCAGCCAGCTGGTCACCACTCGCCCTGTGTGCGAACGGGTGATGTCGTGCATGAGTGTACATTCTTGGTCCATTTGTAATCGATGGGGGATGGGGCTAGACTATTGTTACTAGCATCTGGGTACGGTATTTTTCAACGGTCATAGTATTTCTGAAGCAAACGAGGTCTGTTCTTCCATTAATATGAATTCCCTCCTAAACCGTAATTGTTCCGCCGTGGCATGGATGGACTGACTTCCTGCAGGTATTACAGACGGCTCTCATAACCACGAACTTACCATACCCGTACTCTTCCTGAATCGGAGTGGAAACTGAATCGGGACTCATCGGAAACAGTACTACAAACAGACCACTGGTTATTTTCCGAGAGCAAATGTTTACGAGCCAATTGTAATCTTCGTCAACGATTTCCTCGGCTTATTGCTGGAGTACGAAGCAGTTTATGAGCATGAAGGTTAGTTTCATGCATCTTCTTCTCATAGTTTGGTTACTCACAAGCATCTGGTACTCCTACTGGAGCCTTTTAAGCAACTGCATGGCCGTAACATTTGGTTATCTTTTAGCAGCAACTTGCAAAAATCACTCTTGTTGTTGGTTGGTTATGCGTTTCCCGCCTAGATGTCTTTCAGCTACTTCACCAGTAGTATGATAACGTTAACTATAACCTTGATATCACGTTTTGTTTTGTTCCAATCTCCTCTGTAAAACTCCGTTGAGTAGTAAGTAGCGCCCCAGCTTCGAGCACGCCTACTGCCCTTAACAAATCCTCTCTCGTTAAATGATGCCGCTGTATGTTGCATACAGTGCCATAAATTTGAAATTAACTGCTAACTAGTTTTAAAACTATAATTTGACACCAAAAGTTACCAAAATCTTTGGTATGTAAATTGAAACCTTTCGAACTTCGCTAAAGTTATGCCGTGCAAATCTTTTGTTTTAATATAATAAGCTCTCTTGAAAAGATTATAAAACCTGGCCGGTTCTTTTTGAGTTTAAAAACTCTATAAAAAATATCCTTAGACGGTATTAATGTGGTGGTTACTTTAGCAAATTAACTATAAATTTACTTATACTGCTTTTTTATTCCTATCGAGAGAATTTTTACACACATATTTATTTTTGTAGTGTTGTAGGTACTACCTTATATTTTAGGGTACAATTATTCGAATCGTAAGATTTTAAATACTGAATTGAGGGTTAAATATTTTATGTTATTCAACATAACCGATCATTTACATGTATTTTCATTACATAATTCACTGAATATATCACGGCGAAAAACTACAAAAGAAAACGCTCTGGCTTACTTACCTACGAGAGATGAGAATCTGTCTCCTTTATTCGGGCTTCACATATGAAGGGATTTTTTTCAAAAAACATTTACCAATAGGTATAACATCTGATACAAAATTTTACTTCTACTGCGTGTGAACCGCACTGCACACATGTTTCTATTTTATTTGTATTCTATCAGCGAATAAATATTGCAGTTGCCATTTCCACTTTGTATTATAGACAAAACAAATCCTCAACAAACATTCAAACCAACGACGTATATAGTTCGGTTATCGTAACAAACCATTTCCCGAACGTAGGTAACCCAATCGAATAAAACTTACGTTCCTGCACACAAAGGTGCCGTTTGTCAGAATTTACATTCAATTTCCACAAGTAGGAAATAAAACCCGGTATATATTCCGGTTTCCGTTCAACATCATAATTCTACCAGTAAATAAGCGATGAGGAAACTGTGGGAGGAACGAGTGGTTTTTTTATTGTCATAAGCAACAAGTACAAATCACTTCTTAAATCCCGGCAGCGGTACTATTACGTGTAGATATTTTATTAAAATTTCAAAGAATTGTACAGTAAACGCAGCGGTTTGACTTTTAAATTAATTATTATCAATTGTCCGGCAAGAAAATCGACCGGGTTTATTAATTTATTTTTTCTGTTTTTTTTTTTACTGTATAAGTATAGTATATTAACACATATAAAATCATGAGACATACCTTGTAATCTATATATTAATACGTGAAGCAAATACTTTCGGTACCATTTTAAGCGTATTGCGTGCACGGAAGACTGTGAGATTTGGCATGGTTAAAGTTTATATGGAGAAGGAGTGCAGAAAGCTAAAATTTATCTATAATATCTGTCACCAAAATATTAAATTAAATAAATTAATACTGCGAATTCTAACCCGACCAGTTCCATTAGCCTTAGATCCCTCAAACAAATGTCAAACAGAAAATACTCTATTATCAAAAAGTTGCATGTCAAATTTCGAGCTTAGGGCGATCGCTAGTTATTAATAAAAGAATAATAACACAGACTGCACACCAGTGCTAATGACAACCATATTATGTATTCAAGCAGACGCAGTGCCGATTCGACCGAAGTCGTATATCGGACAATAGCACAGCCTTATTATCACCGCCTGGCTTCGACCCAACACAATGGATTACGATTGTCACCGAGAGATCTTGTCTGAGCCTTTTGTCTAAACTTAGAGCCGTTGCTGTTGCAACAATGAGTAATAATTGTCATTTTAAGTACGTACTTTAATATATTTGAATACGCCTGAAGTTAGAAGCTTGATCTTTTAAGCTAAATTGTTTGTTTATTGATCATCATTTCGTATTTGAATTTATAATGCGTTCCTTTTTGAAGTAAAACCTTTATAGTCGCGACTTAGATCTTAGATTTATTTTTGGATGGAAATATTCTATTTATTTTTATTTAATTTATTACTAATCATTTTATTAAGAATAAGTTTATTAAAAAAAAAAAATTTGGTAAAAAAATAAATGCATGTAAAACCTTTACGTGTGCCTACACTTAGACCTTGTGGCAGATATGATTAAATTAAAAACGAAATAATTATTTTTTTAAATCGGTCATATTTTTATTTAAAGAATATTTTTACTAATTAAATAAATAGGTTAACTAAAGGTGGCGGCGGACATATCCGCACCGACGCGCTGTAAGATTTTAAAGTGTTTTTAATTATTATTTTTTTCGAGCATGTATGGGTTATGCTTTAATACAGAAATACGGACAAAATAATCTACGTTGAAATTCTTCGGTATTTTAGTTTAATTTCATCCCCAAAAAAAATTCGTATAACTCAGTTCTGCCAGATGGCGAAGTTGAAAATACAGTGCTATGAGCTCAAAATTACTATGTTTTTACAGTACATAGTAATTGACATTGAGATTTATATTTATAACATTTTTTCCCGTATTAAGGACGGAATTAAGTCGAATTGAAACCCTACTTAAAAAAAAAAAAACAATTTAATATTATTTCCGTTGAAAAACGCATTTGTTAACCATGGCGTTTTGCTTAAATTCTGCAACAAATTTCCTTTGATTTTACCTTATACTTTACCCACAATAACTATTTTAATATTATACTGTATATAGCTTAATGAAAAATCTTGCTTTTAATCTTGAAAATTAATATCGTATAAGACACGGTATAGTTAAATAAATACACTATACTTTATAGATACAAAGCACGTGTACAGTTCAGACGCGATAAAAGTGATACCTACAGAGATCATAAAAATATCTTCTTTAAAATCTCTTTAAAAAAATTCTAAATCAGCGTAACATGAACTATCGACCACACGTACTCTACAAACAACAGTGCGTACAAGCTAGGTCGTTACACCGCTAACTCAATTCGACGACAATCGTGGTCGTGAAAAGCAGGACTTGCATTAACCGTCTATCTCATTCTCTCGCAAGCTAGATCTTGTAGGTGTATGTGATTGTCTCTTTTTAGTATCACTTTTTCGTTACATCGAGGTTCAAATGCCAACAGTGTTATAGAAGTTTTTACTTCAAAATATACAGTGAGAATACTAATACAGTGTATGGAGAACCGTTCATTGTAGGTACCTATATATATTATATTCGAACAAATAACATGTGAAATGCATGGAAGTTTTTCCAGAAGCCTTACTCAGTTCTGTAAGTAATAAGAAACAACTTGTTTCAGCGAAGCAAAATATCTTAAAGCACTCATATGAAACAAGTTGCAAGTTTTATTAAGTTTTGCAAGGATTTGTTATGATTTCATTTCGCGCGTTTTAATATTATATTAATAAATAGGTAGGTAGTTCTGTTTGTACATGTTATATTTTTGAGGTCATACTTCTTTTGGCGCGTTTAGAAGAGCGTAAAATTGAGAACTGTGCGCGCATTAACTTATATCTTTAAATAACAGACGGATTTTGCTTAACATGATTTATTTATATAAACTTTTTAATAACTTAATTGACGATTCAGAACTTTTGGAGAAATTTAACATTAATGTACCTCTTAGGTTACCTAGAAATCCAGTCCCTTTTTTTTGTCATAAATGCTTTAGAACCAATCTTGGACACTACTCAATAGTTGCTAGATTATCACGTCAATATAACGAGCTGGTTAAGAAAGATGACACCATTGATATATTCGCCAATTCACTTTCTCAGTTTAAAATAAAAATTTATTCTCTGTTAGCTTCATGATTTTTATTTTATGATTATGTTGAGCGAGCTTTTTTATTGTATTTTTTTAAAATCCAAAATTTCAATTGTATTTAAACTATGTATATAGTTTAACTTATTTTAATCTTAAATCTTATTTTCATTCTTTAATAATAGTTTTTTTTTTTTTAAGAATTTATTATGGTTCTTTATTATGACATATTAAGTAATAATTTAACAATAATTTTCTAGGTAGATAAATTGAATTCTTATTATAACCATTAATTTATTGATTTCATGCAAGGTGTGATTGGCTATAATTAGTTATTCATTAATCTTATTACTTATTGACTATTATTTATGTATCTTTAATGAATTACTGTTGTCAATCCAAATAAATAAATAAATCACGTGAAGGAATTGCAACATGATGAAGCTAGACAATGACGTGAAGAAAATTATCTTATATTAATTAATTGTAATATCATCGTTCATCATGTTGACGTTCTTGGTTACTGCTTGGCTCTTTGGAGTCCTAGATTGAAGTTATGAAGCCTATAATTTTTCTCAATATATCTATACTAATATAATAAAGCTGAAAAGTGTTTTGTTTGTTTGTTTGCTTGTTTAAACACACAAATCTCTGGAACTACCAGTCGGATTTGAAAATTCTTATTGTATATGATAGCCAGACTCTCCAGGAATAGTATATACTATTTAAGATTAGGCTATAACTCTCATATAGTCTTAAATATTGATTTTTGTTACGTTCCTAAGTCTGAAGTCAAGGCCCACCTCAACTGCTTTAACAACGTGCGCTGGAGTAATCGTTAATGATACCGAAATACAATATTCTACAATAACATTGGTCCTTAGTATATCTAAAAAAAGTTAGCGATAGCTTATACATAAGCCACAATAATTAATTTTGTGATTAAGATTTGTTGAAAATTAAACAGTGATTTATAAGCATTATTTTTAGACATGGCATATTAATCCTTAGGAACAAAAGTTATTTCATCATAAAGCCAATTTTATGAAGTTAAACTTTGCTCTTTAGAGTAAGCTATTTGGACACATAGTTTGGGAGATAATAAAAATTCAAATAATTTGTACTTGCGGGAAGAACAATTATGATAGACTTACATAGGTGCGTTAGCGGGGCGGTGTTTGTCGGATAAAATTAATACGGGAAAAACCGTGGTGCACAGTCAGTAAGCTATAAACTGCAAACATATTTGTTCATCAGATCTGACTGGTAGTTGCATAGATAACGCATTCAAACAGAAAAACAAAAGATTGAAAATTATAATATTAGTGTTCCATACTAGTACCTACAGTTCCATCTAGCTGTAAAATACGAACAACATATTAGAGATAGGAACTAGTTCACAATTTACATAGGTACTGGCTTCGCGCAAAGTTAGACGTCTCTGCATTTACACTTTACGCAATGTTCTTCCTTCCGTATTGGAGCTAATATCTATTTACGTATATGTGTTAGTTAAATGTCATTGTATTTGTTATGTGAAGCCATTTGCGAAGCTTTGTTACTAATGATTGGTAAAACCAGGAAGTGATTCTTTTTTATCCAATTAAATAAAAAATCGTAAACCTTTTTACGATATTTCAAAACAAGTAATTTTTTTGAATTCATTTTAAAAAAACACTTAGGATTTTACGCTAAAATAGACGAGTGTTTTGTCAAAAATTCATAATAATCAAATGAATGGAATCTCAGAATAATATATTGTTCCCAAGAAACCGCCCGCGACTTCTTTCGCATTAGTTTATACTAATACTATTATATAATCCCACTTCTCTATAGTAAGAAAACACTGTAGCTGTTCACGAAATGCTAATAAAAATCGTAGTTTCTTAAAAAAATTATACATTTTTATTAAATAAGAATATAGTTTTTTTTTTAAAGTTAAGAACTTATCTATGGGGTAAAAGAAAAAAAAGTATAAAATATTTGTAATACGCTACAGAAGTACAAGGTGTCCAGAAAGGGTATCGGGTATTTGTAAGTTCAATGAAACAAAAATTATTTGTATGCAATAAAAAAGTTTATTGTTTATTATTAGCATATGAATTGGAGAATTATTTGGAAAAGATGATGTTATCCAAATGATGACCGTTACGTTGCTGGCACTCTTCTAAACGGAAACGAAGATTGGCGATAACACGTTGACACATAGCTATCAATATTGCTGCCATTTCTGACCTGATGTTTTGCTTTAACTGGGTTAGATTCGTCGGATTGTTTTGATAAACCTTACTTTTAAGGTATCCCCATGCAAAATAGTCAAGCGGGCTAAGGTCGGGGCTTCTAGGAGGCCAGTTGATATTACCCCTTCGCGAAATGACTTTATTAGGGAATAATTCGTTAACAACTTCCATTGAGTCATTTGAGGTATGGCAAGTGGCCCCATCTTGCTGGAACCACGTTCTTGAGTTGAAACCTGCAAACTCCTGCAACTCTGGGACCAAAAAATTTCGCAACATATCGCAATAACGGTCACTATTCACATTAATTGCTCGGCCTCGTTGATCTTCATGAAAATAAGGACCAATTATGCCTTTAGCAGACATAGCGGCCCAAACAACGACCTTTGGGCTATGCAGGGGTCGTTCATGCTTTCGTCTCGGATTCTCCACTGCCCAGTACCGACAATTCTGCTTATTAACATGACCATTCAGGTGAAAATTTGCTTCGTCACTGAACAGTATGTTGTTAAAGTTGTTAAATCGCTGCAGCATTTTGTTCGCAAAATTCAGTCGATTAGCATAGTTCGTATCCTTCAATTCTTGAACCAATTGAATTTTATAGGCTTTTAGATGTAAGTATTTCTTTAAAATCGAATGTAAAGACGATTTTTTGATGTTCAACGCTTGGCTTCGCTTTCGGATGTATAAAGACGGATTTTGACGAACCGACGCCTCAACTTCTTCAATTGTTTCTTCATCGCGAACTGAACGAGGACGACCAGAATTTTGAATTTTAACTGTCGCACCTGTATTCTACATCCACATATCCATCCACATATAACATCCATTTCCTAATGCTATCGTCACTTGGCGCGTGGCATGTACGATATTCCGCACGATAGAGACGTTGAGCAGTCACTATTGAATCACCATTACGATAATACGCTCGTACGCAAAATGCGCGATGCGTCCCCGAGTACTGTTCCATCGTGACTAAAACTCCACAAAATGGCGGACGCCACGAACCCCTCCCCGCACCCTTTAGACGCTCCGTTTCGAATATGGCGCGAAAACAAATACCCGATACACTTTCTGGACACCTTGTATAACTTCTTATAACTAGTGTCAAACTTTATGGCCGATCTGAACACAGCAACGAGTCCAAAATTGCGCATAGTAAAGCCGTTTAAATAATATATAAAAATACAATAATATGTTATCATCCATTCAGATGAATAATTAATTTTTATGATTGTTATTATCAAAATAAATTAAATTAGATTAAATATCTGTAATACTTTTAGTTATATTTGTGTTTGCGCAAACTAACGCGCCTATATTCACAGCGGTCATAAAGTTGGGCGTGAAGTGATCGTGCGTAGTAAGTACACACAATTATTTTAGTTCGTAACTTTTATTTGAGACAATTCTAACCAAAATATAGAATTATTTAGCTTCGAGTCACTTAAAATTAATTTAAGTACCTAAAATTTGATCAAACATGAAACCAATACGATTGAGTGCTTTGCATCACTGGGATTGTTTACTAACCCGTCTTTGTTACAGGCTTCGTTAGCATCTTAGATTACAAAGCGGACTGATTGGAATCCTAGTATACATATGCAAATATCTGGCATACAGTTAGACTTCCAGGCATCAATTTTAGAAGTAGATTTTAACAGTAAAATATGTTATTTGTTACAATAAAAAATTGTGTAAATCTTGAATTGGTTATATTTTGTTCTAAGATTAGTCAGTACATGATAATAATATTAAAATTATTTAGAGTACTTAAATCTATATATTAATACGTGAAGCAAACGCTTTATAACTCTTTTTAAGCGTATTGCTTGCACGGAAGACTGTGAGATTTGGTATGGTTAAAGTTTATATGGAGAAGGAGTGCAGAAAGCTTAAATTTATCTATAATATATGTTACTTATATATTAAATAAAATAAATTAATACTGCGAATCCTAACCCGACAAGTGCCATTGAACTTAGACCCCTCAAAATATTGACATTGTCACCCAATGAAAAGTGACAGCAAGTGATATAATATTCATTGTTTAGGTTCATACTGCAAATGTCAAACAGAAAATAAGTCTATGATTAAAAAGTTGGTGGTCGAATTTCAATCATTGGGCGACCGCTAGTTATATTGATTACGAAAGGCGCTAATAGTTTTTTTTTATTGAAGTTAACCCGTAGGCTGCTTATGTGGAAACATTGGCAATCTGCTTTGATCTTTACCTTTTCATAATCAAGCATATCTACTGATTATCTGCAATGAAGAAACTTTAACTATTTCTAGTCCTCCATTTCTTCATCACTTTCTCACTTTCAGATTTAAGAGACGTAGGGCACAAAGAAAACTCTTTGTAATTCTTCCTCTACTTCGCGCAACCCTTCTAGTGAAATATCTCCACTATACATAAGTTCACAACAAGGTAGGTTTCCAGAGCTCCTTGGGAAAGAGGGCTATACGTCGGCAACGCACTGGTGATACTTTTTGTGTTACTATGTTATTTTGTTTCTTTTGTTACTGTTCGAAGGTGACGGTAACCGCTTACAGGTAGGCCGTATGCTTGTCTGTTAATTTATAACAAAACAAAACGTACACGTTTCAAAATGAGCCGCTTTGATTGGATAATCGTGATTATCACACCCGAACCCTGATTATTCCAACTGCCTTCCAACGAGCGTGCACTGGCACGAACAACGTTGCCGGCAATAATTATTATCAAGAAAATCCAAAAACGGTGAAACTAGTTTTTGCTAAGAGTCTTGACCCTAACCTCATTAGAAGAGTAATAGAGTGCTATATTCAACAGATATATTAAAAAAAAATTAACATCATGTGAAATTGTAGTGAAATGCTAAACTATAGAGAATAAATAAAACAAATTTCTTGGTAATGGTTTGAACGTGAATAACACTCGGGCACCGAACCCCGTCGTCCTAGTTGCTCACTGGACTGACTAAGCTGGCGTCGCCCCCTCACATGGGTATATTTAGACCCCACGCAGTCTATCCCCGTGTGAATGATCACTAATTATAACATTAATCGATTTGCCACTTCGTCTACGCTGATACATGTAAATAATTAAATGTGCGATTAAATAATTCAATTAAATCATCATGTGTTTTGAAATGACGCTTCATCGGGCACCAACAGAATAATATTCCAATAACGAATTTTAATTTAACACTCAATGCAATGTGCCGGATGATGTCGATCCATAGGTGTCTAAAGAGTTTTGCTTACTTGTTGCCCAATGAGCTGTCGCTGAAACTTAATGAAAATAGCCAGTGTAGGTTTAAAAAAAAAAGTAAAAGAGGTTTCCTAACGTCTTGTAAGGACTGCATTTTAATATACAACAGCATTGTTTTTTAACACCTTTTTTAAAAATACCTTTGACATGAGACTTCAAGCCACACCACAAAAGATGAAGGATAATGCCTGCACTGGATCCTATGTATACTCTTGCTCGCTTCTTCATTTTTGTGTCTATATACTTTATTATATTGTTTCTTATAAATTCCATCGATGTTAAACATTATTTCGTTAAAAAAAATGATTTTTTTTTTTCGCGTACCTACTTACCAAAGCCCTGTCTGTGTCTTTTTAACATTTAATTTTTCCAGTCACTTATTAAGATAATGTTCTGTTTTTCGTCGATAAGCTTGGAGTTCAAGTTGTTCATTTAGCACTCTTCTGACTGTAATTTTGCTTAACCCCAACTGAAAGGCAAAAATTTTTTGCATACAGATGCGATTTTGTTAGATTCTCGTCCTTGCTGATTTGTTGACCGCTGGTGTCATCGCAGTACCAGGGACTCTTCCGGTATTCGAAGCTCGAATCTTCACTAAATCGTTTACTTATACCATAAATAAACCTCAGAGTTAGAAAGCTCTTCTCGATCGACTGGTCGATTCCTGCACTCATGTAGTAAATAATCATATTAGATCCATTTTAAATTCTATTGACAACACGGTACCATAGAACCTATGCTCGGTGCATAAGATGCTATAAAGATCTATTGATAGTAGAATGCCTCGTTAGGTATGTTAGCATTGTCCTACTACAAAGGCATTCCAGCTCACTAGATATCGCATAACTTTACATGAATATCTTCAGTGAAGCAAGCATAAATACTTTCTAAATGACCTAGACATTATATACTTTTATAAAGCTTAAGAGATTGTTTCTTTTTTTTTTATTGTTTGAATGCAACAATCTCTAGAACCTACAGTCATATTACAAAAAATATTTTTTCTTTTTAAAACCGATTTCATTAATTGACTGCTTAACTTTACGCTACGGCCCTTAGAAGCGGTTCTGTAACCATGAGCGTGAAGCAGTTTGGCATGCTGTTCGCAAGTATGGGAAGTCAGAACAACGATAAACATGAGTGCGTAAACCGTGGATCATTGCTAGTTATAATATAATAATAAAACGAGCTTGGAACTATCTCACTGCAGGTAAAAGGTCTCTTCCTTAATCACCTCTCTGGCTCGTAAGGTTTAGACGATTTCAAACGTCGAAAAATCCATAGTTTTCCGACCATGTTTTTCTCACATAGTACAAAAACATTTCTCAAGTGTTTACATTTCTTCAAGATGTTTTAATTCACCGTCAGTCGATATTGTTACCAATTCCAAGTGTTCGCAAATTTAGAAAAAAAAGTTGGTATATACACCGGGACTCGAATCGATATTCCGTTAGTGTAAATAAACCATTTAGCCGAATGCTACAACTTTAGGTAATTTTCATAGTATGTAATCTAAATATTTTGTCCAAAAAACAATTACATTTAAGATTTTTTTTATCGTTTCCAAATTGTTTATATATCAAATAAGGAAAAAGAACACAATAGAATAAAACAATAGACTTTATATTAGTTTCGTGTAAATTATGAACTAGATAATATTTGTTTACTTAATCAGTCTATACTAATATAATAAAGCGGAAACGTTTTTTTTGTTTAAACACGCTAATCTCTGAAATTGCCAGTAGGTTTCGAAAAATTCCAGATAGCCAGACTCCCGAGGAATAGTATAACCTATTTAAAATCAGGCTACAACTCTCAGATAGCCTTAAATATTGATTTTTGTTGAATTGAATTTCAGTACACCTACAACATATCTGCTTTTTATCGCTGTTTTCCATGCACCAAATTCTACGCTGACTAAGTCACAGGCACTATTAGTAAAGTAATATAATTAATATTTTTATACTTTTTATTCGTATAAAACTAGCTTAGAAAGATTACATCAAATCTATAAATGGGTTATCAAGAACTGTTTCCAATACAGCGACAGAAATTGTCGTCGTGACGTTGGAAACAGCCTTGTGTATATTGGTTTTTACGCACACATTGACGACTGATTCTACGATTGGCGTATCGGAAAACTGTCTGCAGCTGCGATGCTATGCCAGTCACTTCAATTTTAATAGATTTACGTGTCGTTTGTTATTTGTGCGAAACTTTATTGCAAGGTTTCCTTTTATGAATTTGTATTTTACAATAGTTGAATTTAATGGACGAGAATTAAACAAGACCTTTTTTTATAAAAAAGGAAACTAACTTCAATTATTTTGAGGAGTTTACTGGTGTATCTTCGAAGTCGAAGGTATAATGCCAATTAAAATAAAATAGAACACCCTTGTATGAGAATAAAGAATCATCTAAATTGGTTCATAAACAAAGAAGTTATGGGTAAAATTCCGTTAACAAACAAAAACATTCGAATTAAGTATCCTGCGTCTTTTTTTAAGTCGCTTAAAAAGAATTATAATAGGTGGTTTCACTTAAATTAAAACAAGTCCAACTTAAATTATTTAAAACAAATAATCAGGTTGAAGTCACGATGCTTGTTGTTTCCCATGGTAGGAATCAGGAATCATGGCAACCCATAAGTTCTCAGTTTTGTCTTCACTGTGACGTGTTTATCACTATATGCAAGGTGGTCGCGACCTAGTCGGCTAAAAATCCCTACAACGCCACTTCATTACCGGATATACAACGGCTTATACCGAAATGCGATAAACCTAAGCGTTCCTCTATGGCGGGTTTGTGCATGATGGTGCGGTGGTGCCCCGCTAAATTTTAAGCATAAAATGTCATCTACGATATTAAATATGCTCTACATAAAATGTATAGTCAAAGGCAAACAATGTCACACATTTTACGCCTCAATAACATCACTGGAGTCACTCTCACGTGTTATAATATGGAACGTACATATTTCAATAAACGTGCGCGACAAATATGTGGAGATAAACAAAAAATGCCGCTATTAATAAATCTGTACTACTGGCTGTAAATTTTTTTGCTTCGAAAATTTTGTTCTAGACATTTGCTTTAAAAGCAACTGCTCCCGAATATGACATGTTTTTGTTGTTGTGTATATTTGTAGATGTGTTTTGTTATTCAACTCAAAAACGGCATTTATTATTTTTTATAAAATTTTGTACACGGGCAGTAATGTATATTTCGCAATTGATATGCTTTACGAATAATTGTCAACAATACTTTTATATTATATTATGTCATTTAAACATACAATATAATGTAATAAATTGTCCATATAGTACATTTTTATTTTTTATTCTCAATATATTTGCTTTTTTTTATTTGCACGGGAATTATATATAAAATTTATCAGTATACATTTAGAAGTCTTCATTTTAAAATACCCAATTTATTTTGGTTTCTCTTAATTGATATTAATTATTATTTATATAAAGGGAGTATATGTAATCAGAAATTGGTAAACCACAAAAATTATCAATAACACTATCAGAAATATAAAAACATGAGTAAAAATAAAAATAAGTGACAGAAATAATTAATGTGTAATAAACGCGCGCGAAGCCGTGGGCACAGCTAGTTAGTCATGTATAAAAATATAATATTCCAGTGAACCTAATGGACCTAAATAAAATTAATGTATGTATTAAAGTTATTCTTAATACTGTTAATATTTAATAAGGGTTAAAAATAAGTAAAATATATATTGACTTAAATGTTAAATTTTTTTTTACTTCATTTTAAAACTATATTTAATAAAATACATTTTTTTTTAATTATATCAAATATACAAAGAATTTCACTACAATCAACACCATTTTTTGCACTTGACCCTGAAAATTCGATTTCTTTATTTACAGGTGTTAATAATAGCGAATATTAATATACGTTTCTAGGCGGTCATATGTGTAATCGATAATTAATATCAGTTAATTGCTAAAAGACTTAATTCATTTTATTAAACTTATATAACATATAACTATTATTTCTCTTATTAGTTTTTCTATTTTTTATCGGTATAGGTTTAGTTACGATGTGGTCCAATAACACGCTTAGTTTAGTGGAAGACTGACTGACTGTTGCTGCCGGAACAACTTATTAGGCCTTGGCGACAGATTTTGAACACGAGGGTTTTAGGTAGTCAAGCAGGCATTAGAAAAAATCCTACTACCATACCATACCACCAGTATGGTTTCATCACGATGTTTTCCTTCTCTGAAAGTTGAAGCTAAAATCTATCTATGCCTTATCTTTGTCGCACAGTAAACTGTGGAACCACCTACCGACCAGTGTGTTCCCCTTTTCTCGCGATATCGAGTCCTTCAATCGATGATATTATAGATATTTATGCAGCGGCATAACAGCGGCGACCGTCAACGGATTTCGATCTCTTTCAATTGTGCTATGTTTCCCACCAGGAATAGTACCGTTTATTTTGCGAAGTACTATATAAAAGTTTATTAAATTTAAATAGTCCAACTTCTCATTAATTTGAGCATATAAATAACAGAATTTCATGTCTGAGCTCCAATTATTATTGAGGTTAGTATAAACCGCTGTGATGCGGATGAAATGGGTTAACCGCAAATATATAGTACACAAGATAGGCACCACCTCCACGAGCGAGTGTTTAGCAAAGCCAAGGAACATCTACGGGTAACGAAGCTAAGCGAGGTATTAAGGATAACTCTCAAAGTTTCTAGAAAGTTTCATTGAAAATTCACTAAATATAAGACTTTAATGTAAAGGTATATAAACAACGTAAGCGATGGAGGCGTAGAAACTGAAAAGTAATGTGCAAACTTTACTTAAAAGTTTTTGTTCCCACGAGACGATTATAAGTAGTTCCGTCTGCGAATCGTCGCGACTCGTGACCAATCACAGCATTACCACAACGATTAATCGCTAGTAGCAACTATGGTTACCATATGACAGGTTTTTGCCGCATTTGAAAAGCATTTTCAGGTTTAGATAGCGTTGTGGCCTGCATTAATCTAAGACAGGCATTTTTAAATTTCGCGCGCTCTCCTAGGTAATGGCGTGTTTGCGACCTTTTACCTCCACCATTTTTGGTGGAAGATTATAGAAAAGAAAAAAGAGGCTACGGAAATTGCGGTAAATAGCTTCACCTATGGAATTTCTTTCAAAGCTGGATATCACTCTAGATGACGCGAAACTGGTTTACGAGTACGATGCTCTAAAATAATATTAGAGAAGTTTAGATGATAGCAGTTTTCCTGAAAATTTAAGTACTCAATAGTGCAGTTTCTTTGATATTCGATTATTTGTTGTTTATACGCAACATTTGCATGATATCTGCAGAAATAAATAATACTGAAGTTACTGTCTATGACTTCGAAATAAAGGCTTTTACTTATGCTTATTAGATTATTTAGGTTTTATATTAGGTAAACCCAAACAAGATGTTTTTAGATATTTGTCTTTTAGTCTGTTTATTAGTAAGAACTCATATTAACTATTTTAAATTGCTACATTGATTTTGTTGAGACTATAATTGCCAGGTAAAGGATTAAAAAAAACGAATATCTGCTACTTTTTATTTATTTACGCGAACTAAGCCGAACGTATTTACGAGCATTTTTATGTATTTACGATTTAATATAAGATTTTATTACATAAGTAAGTATGTCGTGGCTCCTCTTGGTGGACTATAGAACGCTGTCGGTCGAGTACGGACACTCGTCGATAATTTTAAAGATTAAAATGTTTATTGTGGATGAATGTTAGAAGATAAACATATAACTGTTGTCTTGTTTTTAGGTATTTTAAATATCTACAATTATGTAGTACATTAATATATTTTTTATAAATACTGGGTCGACACAATGATTTACAATACAGTACAGTGCACAAATAACGGTGACACAAATTTTATCGGCAGTCATCGATGTCGGCCTTTTAAAATGCTTCGTTTGAAGGATCCAACATCATAGAAAGGGAGGAAGCACGTTGGCTGGGAAAATATTCCACATATGCACGGTACGACAAAGGTAAGAATTAGAGAACTTGATATATCTCTTAAGGTTTACTCTAATAATCATCTATCTAATAATCTAACCAAATAACATAGCTTAGAAGTTTTTTTTCAGACAGACAGTCAGAGAGAGGTTAATTTTTATAATATGTACAGATAATAATATAATCCATGCTAATATTTTAAATGCGAAAGTAACTCTGCCTGTCTGTCTGTCTGTTACGTTTTCACGCCTAAACCACTGAATTAATTTTGATGAATTTTGGTGTAGAGATAGATGGGACCTAGGGAAAGGACATAGAGGTAGCGAAAGTAAAACTTTAAGGGTAAAACATATGAGATGAAATTATGTAAGAGGGAAATATCAGCTTCCATAACAACCAGTTTGTTGATTTCAAATGATAGCGTTGTCAATGTTGATTCATTAACAGTGATCAACTTAATAAGAAATGTATTGTATTTCTAATAATTACATATTAAATGATAGTCCATTATGCTTTTTAAGATTGGCTGAAGTGTTTTTAAACTGTTTAACTACACAGTACGGCATAATGACTGTTTTATTTTATGACTCTGTCAAATCGCGGCTCGCAGGAATTTGTACATTCTAAGCGATATACCTATTGTAAATTATCTGGATTATACAGTTTTGCTACAAGTGAATGATTTCATTGTGTTATTCCACATGTGGTGAAAATAAAACTTGGGTGAAAGTTTGTATTAAGAACCCATTCATATTTATGCTTTTGGATAGGGATTAAAAGGGGGTTCACGTTTTTCAAAAAACCTTCCGATAGGCCGGTACAATAAGGTACGATTTTAATTATTTTTGAAGTTTTATTGGGACGGTTAATGTGTTGGATTCATACAAAGTAACCCTACAGTGGATTAAAGGACACATCGGATCACTGGGTAATGACGCAGCAGATGAACTGGCAAAGAGAGGTTCCAGCACTCTGCGGATGGGTCCTTTACCCATATTGCCTCTGCCGTTCAGTCAGATTCGCTCGTGGCTGCGTCAAAGAACAACAGAATCACATAAAGATCAATGGACAACAGCCAGTGACTGTAGACAGTCGAGGGAGACACTGCCCATCCCTGAACCGCGATTGTCGCGGCGACTTCTTGGTCTTAATAGAAGTGATCTACGTGTTATGGTAGGCACTATAACTGGCCATTGTTCACTTAACAAACGCCTTTATGTTCTAGGTGTCACTGACAGTCCCATGTACAGAGCATGCATGGAGGGCAAAGAAACCGCTACCCACGTAGTCCTGAAATGCGCGGGAGTTGCAACCCAACGGGCGAAAACCCTCAAAACCCCGAGGTCACTTCGAGAAGCCTGTGAATGCCCCAGGAGGCTTCTGTGCTTCTGGTCGGAGTTGAGCTGGCTGGAATAGCCGGCCGGAATATCTACGCACAATGGATCTAGAAAGAGTCTAAGTGCGGACAAGTGGAGCCCACATAACATAACATGTGTTGGATTCATATTGGCATACAATGATAATACCATACAAACAGTAATAATCGCATCTATGACTTTTCTTTTGGTTTGTCGTGTTCCGAAATCAGCCGGTGCATATGCAGTAATATAACGCTAGGTGGTAGGGATTCCGACCACAATACACATAGTGATAAACCCAACTACGATTATCTTTTGTTTTTTTTTTTGGTATTATATAGATATAGCTATCTATATTAATAAATCTGTAATCCTATCTGTACATTTAATATTTTTCCAAAATTTTCCGATACGCATATTATATGAGTTGTTGAGTTATTATACAGTCTGTCTGTTTGTATGTCCGGATTTAACTCAAAAACGGCTTGACCCATTCTTATGAAATTTTGTACACGGGATACTTGTATCATCGGTCAGTTGATAGGGTATAAGAAATTTCAATATTACTTTTAGATAAGGTATAAAAAAATTTTTTTTTTTTTCGTTAATTCAATTATGTACACAGGAAGTATAAGTCATTCCATGAATGATAAGCAATGAGAACTTTCAATAACACTTTTAAGAAACATAAAAAAAAAAAAAAATTCATAAATTTAAAATTTCATTAATTCTTAACCGATTTTGATGAAATTTTCTACAGGTGAAGTCTAACTATTTACATAATTAATGGGCTATAAGAATTGTCAATATTACTTCTTAAATAAAAAAAAGTAATTTAAAACATTTAATTTTCGTTAATTCTCAACCGGTTCTGATCAAATTTTGTAGACGGGAAACATTCATCATACTATAATTGAGAGGCTCTAAGAATTGTATGAATTAGAAATTGTACATTAAAATATTAGTTTTCAACCGATTTTGATGAAAATTGTACACGGGAAATACACGCCATATCTCAATTGATACGGTATATGAATTGTACACAATATAGTAAAAATAAAACTACTGCGTAATTATAAACGCGTGCAGAGCCGCGGGCACAACGCTAGTTAAATTATAATAATATATTCAATTTGTTTATTTTTCCAAAACATCATCTAACATAATGTTTATTTATGATTATAACAACACAAAATATTTAATGAACCGAAAACGTGTAATGAGGTAAAGAAGGAAGGATACGACGTTCTTGATGATATAACATACGACGTGTAAGCCCCATTGAGTTCAATAAATATATAATACAATATATCTAAAAATAGGTACTTAATAATAGGGGGAATGTTATGAAAGAAATAACAAAATATATCAATTTCTTATTTCAATTTTGTGATACCAAAAGCGTTTTATTTTTACTAAATGTATAAAATAAATACTACTAAATGAATATTACATATTATATTATAGTATTATTTATACAATATAATTTTTTGCCTTCATCCGCAGCGTAGACTCTCTAATCTCTCGATTCGTCCTTTATTTTCGCTATTATACAAAAATAACTTATTTTTCTTCACCATCTCTTTATTAGTCTTCCTTTATATCGCCGTGGACACCAGTCCATAGTGTTACAATTTTGTCCATCGTTAATCATGTAGTCTACAAATGTCTCGTTTAATACAATTTTAACAGTAATACTTTTACGATTGTTATTTTATTTAAAGTTAATTAATTTCAAGCATATTTATTTATATACTAGCTGTACCCGTGGCTTCGCTCACGTGAACTACAGAATGCCCACACGAATATTGCTGCTGGCTCCTGGCTATTTTAAAGACGAAAACGCTTATTGTGAGTGTTCCTTAAAAGATGTATACTCTCCAGTAATTTTTTATAGGTCTTTTTAATGCCTACAATTATGTGGTACATTAATTTGCTATATCTCTTATAGTTTGCTCACCGTAAGCCATTTAAGCGCCCAAATTTATTCACCATGACCAGTTTTTTTTTATTGTGCGGAACCCTAATTATTTTTCTAAAATAAAAGTAGCCTTTTTTTTTTTTAACGTGGAGAAACCCATCCTGGGTACACACCCGCCCGGGGGAACGAGTGGTTATGCGAGACTCCTACTCACTAAAACTCCACGGTGTACCATCCGCCGCCATACTGGGGCGACGCGGGCACTGCGCTGGCATACAGCCGAGCCGCCCCAGCGGCCGGCCCGGCTAAACCGGGCCCCGGCCTAAGTAGGAGACGGCTCAGTACACCCTAGCCGTCTCCTCCGTCCGCCGAACCTGTGCAATGAGAAGACGGGCCCCCCGACCCGTCTCCTCTGGTTCAGCTAGGGTGGCGGGAGTTGGCGAATGAACCGCCTCCTCCTGCCACCCGTTCGTCTTTGACGGAGAGGGCCGCTCAGGGGATCCCCCTCGCGCGCCCTTCTCCGCAGCCTCCTTCTGCGAGATGATGTCCTCGTAGAAGGAGGCCATCGCCGTCCATGCAGTCTCGCTGCCGAGCATGGCTCTCACCACACTCGGCAGCGAGAGGTCCCCTCCAACAGCTACGGCCAGAGTGCGGCGCTGTTCCACCCACGCAGCACACTCAGAGAGAGTGTGCTGCACCGTGTCCTCTAAAGCCCCGCACTCGTGGCACGTAGTGTTGGGCTCCCTCCTGGCTATTTTATGCACGTACCATCCGAAACAACCATGTCCGGATAGTACCTGCACAAGTCTAAACGTCAGGGAGCCCCGCTCCCTGGCGCACCACTCCCGGAGGACCGGGCGGATGGCGTCTATGGTATAACGCCCATAGCGCGCGTCCGCCAGGTCCTCCTCCCGCCTCCTGATGACCTCCTCCCGGGCCTCCCGCCGGACCCTGTCTACCTCTGTGGGAGCTGGAGGCTCCCCTAACTCTCTCATCGCCGCCGTGAACCTGTACACGGCGGCGAGCACCTCCGCCTCCAACTCCCACGGCGGGGAGCCAGCAAGAACCATGGCCGCCCCCGCGGACACCGACCGGTACCCGCGGATTACTCTCAGCGCCACGACATGCTGCGTAGCACGCAGTACGCGTCTGTTCGTGGCGCTGAGGGCATCCGCCCAGATCGGTGCCCCGTAGACGGCCATGCTCTTGACAACTCCCGCGAACAAACGGCGACAGCTCGCGCCCGGCCCCCCCGAATTCGGGAGAAGCCGGCCGAGAGCCGCCGCCGTTCCCACTATCCGCGGTTCGAGTCCCTTAAAATGGGACTCGAACCGCCAACGTCCGTCCAGGATGAGGCCCAGATATTTCATCTGGACCCCAACCCGGACCCTCACACTTTCCACGTATATGTGGGCCCCAGGAGCCGGCCCACACCGAGGCCCATGGAAAAGTAGGGCCTCGGTCTTCTCAGCCGCCACCCTGAGGCCTAACGCCTTTATGCGCCCGACCACAGCCGCCGCAGGTACGAGGGCACTCCGAAAAACCGGAGCGCCTCCCGTATAACACCATGCGGCAGACTGTTGAAGGCGTTGGCGATGTCGATCGACACCGCCAACAACCTACCTCCCCCCTCGGCCCCCTCCGCAGACCACTCTTTCAGGGTGGAGAGGGCGTCCAGCGTTGAACGCCCTCTCCGGAAGCCGAACTGCCGGTCCGAAAGTACCGGCCTAACTTCCTCCAAGTGCCGGACGACACGAGACGCCAGTATACGCTCCAGCATTTTACCCGTGTCGTCCAGCAACACAAGGGGCCGGTACGTGGACGAGCAGTCCGGGGGCGACCCTCCTTCGCCAGAAGGCAAAGTCGCCCCACCTTCCAAAGCTTCGGGAACCGTCCAGCCGACAAACAACGGTTGAACAGCTCCCGAAGCTCTCCCCCCATGTGGTCCAGCGTCACACTCAACAGCCGGCCCGGAACTCCATCCGGGCCAGCCAAAAAAAAAAAAAAGTAGCCTAAGTAACTCTCTATAACATCAGCTATCTATCAGTGAAAGTCCCGTCAAAATCGGTCCAACCGTTTTGGAGATTACCCGGAACAAACAGACAGACAAAATTTTTAAAAATCGTTTTTTTGTTATAGGTATCGTGGGTATATACTTTATGCATTTAGTAAAAAGCTGTTATTTTGACATTACAAACAGACACTTCAATTTTATTAATTGTATAAATTTTTAAAGTGTTAAAGTGAAGCTTTTATTAGATCGTCTCAAAATTTTTGGTCTGTGTGTTGCATGCCGCATGACGGTCGGCCGCGGAGTAGGGATGGCGGCTCCTATAGTTCGCAGCAACTTACCGTGTAGTGTATACTATTACTCATTTGTGAATTTTTAGTTAAATGTCTATAATGTGAAAAAAAGTTTCACTTTTACCGTGTTTTCATAAAACCACACAATCAATTTTTTCTTTGTAATCGTGCTATTTTATAATATTTTGTGATTTATGTAAACAGAATAAAAATCATTGAGCAAGTTTTGGTAAGGTCGAAATATTGTTTTTATTATAGAATACTTCAGATCTTCTTTGCTTTGTAAGTACGTCCGATACCGGTTTCCTGTAATTATATTCCAATAATTAATTAAATAAGAATCACGCTATTGTCTCGTACAAAGGTATCAAGATGTGACAGACAGACTTCACTTTGTCAAAGCTTCTGATTAAAGTGATTTGTTGGACGTGTATCAGATAATCTCGGGTTCACTCGTTCAACCGAATAGATAATTGGATTAGAATCCTGATTAGTTCACTCATTTTCTCTAATTACAAAGAAGCTGGTAGCAGCGACCTGTTCTATGAAATACGCAGTGTATCTATCTATATTCGTAGATCAACCGTATTGTTTTGAAATGTATCAACCTTGTGTTAAAACTTGTGGGTCTTGTGGAATAATAGTCTAATAGTTTAATATTCGTGGTTTATTCAGACAGAGTATCGTTGTCTAAGAGGTTACTTTCACGAATGAATCATCAAGGCTTTACCTACCCGCTTTTATATCAAAATAATCGTAGTCCTTACCGCTTTATATAACATTAATCATTGTCCTACCCGCTTTATACCAAATTAATCGTAAGTCAGATTATGTACTAATAAGTTTACAATATCAATTTATATGATGATTAACTAAATTATTAATTAATATGTATAATAATAAGGTATAGGTAAATAACTAGGATTAACACTGCGAGTAATTATTATAAATCACAATCTCTGGGCGCTTATGTGTTACTTGCTAACACTTGTGTTAATGTAACATTACTATTTTTTTAGTTTCCTACCTCAAAAGGAAAAAAAACCATTACGGGATCACTGTCCGTTCTTTGTCCGTCTGTTTATCTGTCAAGACCCTTTTTCTCAGTAATGCATGAAGGTATTAAGTTTAAATTAATATGAAATTGTCAGAGCGCAAACCCTTGGAGCTGTTCAAAAATCAAACTTCTAAATCAACGCAATCGAAAGATACAGTATTTTTTGCCATATATTTTGACACTCGCAAAGGAATGAAACTCTTTAGGGTAGAATCATGTTTGGCATAAAGCAATATCTTATAGCACAAGTAAAGGGGACAATCAGAAAACCGTGAATTTGTAGATAGATTTTTTTTTTCTATTATACACTTAGTTACAGTAGGTAAACAGGCGGGTCGTATACTTGTTTAGAACCTTCGTTGTATAAAGAAAAGTAACTGTCACCGTCGCTCTCGTATAAATTTGAAAAGCCATGACACTGTCTAAAGCATCTTTCGTAAATGATCAAAAGCCAATGACTGATTAACATAAGGAACAAACTGAAGAAAATACACCAGCCAAGAAACTTTCTCCTTTGAAATTAAACCAGAACTCTAATGAAATTATTTAAGACCGCAAACTAAATCCTTTAGTCACTAACTGTAACTTTTGAACACGAAGGCCGGAAATTACTAAATTGTAATAAATATAGCAGTATTTTGATTTCCCCATGGTAATAAACAACTCTTTGAACTCAACATAAAAATATTAAGTTACTTGCTTTTAAGCATAACCTAATTTCGCCTTGATCTTGTTATGTTTACGTTTTTTCCAGCCGTGAATACAGGATAATTCCAAAATTTTTGTAAGTTAAAATTCTTTAAACTTAAAGTGTTGTTTTTTATAGTGAAAAAGAAGTAAACACTAACAACAGGTTTGAAATTTATTTTTGCATTTTATTGAGGTATATAATTTCACGCTATGACCCAATGGAATAGATCAGTGCAATGAACGTTGAGCAACATAGCAAGCTGTAGGCAAGAACGAGAATTGAGAACAAAGGCTACACGAGTGCGTAGGTCGAATAAATTTAACTCGGGTGACACCAAGGTTCACAGCTAGTAAAATAATAAAAAGAATTTGTTTAAAAAATATGATATTAGACGCTTATTACAAATTCTTGTCACTTAGATTTTACTTAGGTAGACTTGATTTTTATTTATAATCGTTTTAAAAAATATACTCTATTATATCCTATAAACAACATAATGCTTTCTTTCTATGCAAAATTTCTTTAAACTCATATTGGTTCACAGAACTCATTTAAAAAAGATTCTATCCATGACTTAGGTACTTGATAGCCATTGTCTGTTTCCTTATGATATCACTGTAATTGTAGATTAATATTTCTAAAATAATGATAAAAAAAACGTAAAGGGTAAAAATATTATATACAAAAATTATTTGATGTTACCAAATAACTTTTATTTTATTTAACTTAACTAAAGGATAGCGAGCTTCTCTCTAGTATCCATTTAAAGGTTCCGTTCAAAGCAGGAAATTTAGTATCATTTTCCAAAGACAACTTTATTGAAACGTGAAACGGAAATGATAAAAGTGTCACCCGATATTTGACGTCGAGAAAATTATCCTGGAAGTCACAAGGAGTTTAGTATTGTTTCTTCTTACTTTGGCAATGAACAAGATGTTGTACAGACATCCCGTGTTGATAAAAGTTCGTGCTCCTTTCTCATTATTTTCACTTTGTTTCATCTTTTCCGTTTCTGCGACTGCTAGAAAAAAAGTTAATAAAATTAAATAAGTACTATATCTTTTTAAAGGCATCAGAAATCAGCTTTCAAGGTAAATCATAGTAAGCGCATAATAATAATTTTCTGAGGACTAACATTTTTATATGTATTTACGTTCTTTTTCTTTTTATTTAATGGCAACTATTTTATCTAAAATTCTGTCATCGTCACGTGAATTAAAAAAATTCTACTTATTCTTGTAATCTTCAATTCAATCGTATCGATAACAAGATGGCTGCACCTTTGTTATCAATATTCACGAATTTGATTTTCTAATTGCACTACCTACCAACAATAATATTTTGGTCTATGGCTTTAAGCTCGCCAGTGTACAAACTCTAAAAAAGTGCAATAAAGTATTCATTCATTTAGGGAGTTTATGTGGCAACATAAAATGTACGTTTCTAGTTATTATTTATATTCCACTTGCGCATAATAACTATACCATTTCCATTTCTTTATTTTCTCGATGACAGTTCTAATTTGATAGTTATAGTGTTGTGACCAAATAAGTAATGATATCGATCTGAATGAATATCGATATGAAATAATTAGCGACGATTCATCAGATTTTGATTGAAATAAATAAATAAAGATTACCTGTCGTTATAATTATTTCGTTTCATTGTCGAGTACCTACCTATACTTACTTATTTTACAACAGCTACGAAAATTTTGAAGAAGTTGGCATTATCTATATTATATATCTATTAATAATAGTTAATAAATTTGTACAAAGTATCCGGCAGTAGTTTAGTTCCTTATATTTTGTAAAAAAATATCGGGTCTGTTATCGTGTTACGTTTATCGATATAGCTCAATCCCTATCAGTTTTTCCGACTCTGGTATAACCTTGTACGTGTGTAAACGTCATATTTTTATAAAATAATGCATACATAATGTAAAAAAGACGCTCGTTCAAGTTTTCACAGGAGCTGTCATCGAGAAAATAAGGAAATGGTATACATCATGTGAAATGCCTCCAAAACTTCATAATACAGGAGCAAGTAGCTTAAATATAACTTAATAAACTTATGTTTATGAATTAAAATAAAACCAGAGCATGACAGATCAAGTGCCGCCAAAATCTTAAATAAATATCTTCTATCTATCAATATCTTAAATTAAATAAAATAAAATATAATGAAGCGGAAAAGCTCTTTTGTTTGTATTTAAACACGTTAATCTCTGGAACTACCAGAAAATATTTTTTTTTGTATATGATATCTAGATTCACGTGGAATGGACAGGCTATCTAATATTAGGTTACAACTGTCAGCTAGTCTTAAATATTGATTTTTGTTAAGTAAGTCGGCAGTGAAAGCCCTCCCGAACTGATTTATTCTCGTGCACTGGCGCAATGGTTAATGATACGTAAATACAAAGTTCTACAAAAATATTGGTCCTTAGTATATCTAAAAAAATCCGCGATAGCATATGCTTATCTATTAAACATAAGCCACAATAAGGTGTTTTGCGATTGTTTTTAAGATTATAAATTGATTTATGAGCATTATTTTCAGATATGCCATATTAATCCTTAGGAATAAAAGTTACTTTATCATATAGAGAATTTTATGAAGTTAATTTTTGCCATTTATAGCATGATAATTGGACAAATAATTTAGGAGATGATGAAAAATTAATATAATTTGTACTTGCGGGAAGCTAACCGATTACGTTGGCGGTGCGGTGTTTGTCGGATAAAGGTAACACGGGTGCAACTGTGGGGCACGACTAGTAACGTGAATATATTTTAATTTCATTCGTAAATTTTCGAACGTATTTCAAAGTCCAATATCTCCGTGGCCAATTGGAAGCGGTTGAAACTGGCCGTGACGCTCGGAAATTCATAGAATCACTTCTGTTTCCCGGTGTCCTCACAGCGATCAACGCGTTCCAATATTACTAAATAGTTTCTGTTATGTAAGCCCGCAATAATTCGACTTTTGCATTAGTAATTGATATTATCATAAAACAAAAAATTCACGTTATAATTATTATAAAACGACGCGAATCAAGAAGTATATCTTGATGCTATTTATATTACAAAAGCATATGGGTATGTATGTCGTATACTTGTCCTTATTTATATAGAAAATTAAATCAAATTTCAATAATTTCATTGTAGAATACAAATTATCAAACTAAAACTTGCAAATATTTTGCACATAATAAATATATAATGTAAAAATCTACCATACATCTGTCATATTAGTTAAACAGATTGATAAAAGATGATGCCTTCTACATGTTAGTTGAAAATATTTTCATTACACTACTAAATACGTGGTATTTCTAAAAAAACAAATCACTTAAAAAGGTCAATAGGTAGGAACATAAGCTTTAAAAAGTCACGTTTGAATCATTAACTTTGATGAAAAATTAAGGAAGACATTACATTGCGACCAAAAAAGTTAAGAAATAATAAATAGAGATACTTGCATGTTTTTCTTTCCAGAAACAAATTAACAACAAAAAATATCGAGTAACCAAAATCGATTCAATAAACTGAACGTTTCCCTAATAGTAAAGCGGGCCAGCGAACTGGATTCAATCAACCCAGCCTTGCTCTACCAAATGTCACACAATGCATGCCATTATACACGGCCTGATGTTTAAAATACAGTTCAAAATCCTGCTTACGAGTGTGTCATATAAAGTTAGTTTGAGAATACTGCGATATTTCGAAGCTTTTTCTGCGTAATTGGAAAATTAATTTATGTTATATGAGCCAGAGATTAAAGTCGACTTTTGACCGTACAAGATTCGATTTTATTTTAAATTCGTTCTCAATTTGTAATGAAACAAAAATATGAATTAGGTTCAAAAAAAAAAACATAAACGGTCGATCGAAAATTGTACAACAGTTCGAATTTCAATGCGTATTGCAGGAAATCAACAAAAAGTGATTAGTACCTATTTTCTAATTAAAACACAGTATTATTCTTTGGTTATTTGTTTGATTTTGTTGTTGTTATTATGGATTCAGTAAGTCATATGTCATTCATAGTACCTACTCATCATATAGTTTTTACGCTAAGAGTGATAGTTTCAAGCCCTGTACAGCTGTAAAAGCCATCAGCGGCTCTGTTTTTGGATAGGGCCCCTCAGGCTAAAAGTGTAGTCAGTTCTAAAAAAAGATGGTGGTATAATTCAAAGTTATTATTTAATTATAAAAATATAATAAATAATAAAAAAAAATATATAAAAAATTCGAGTGGTTGTTTGTATATCTATATTCATGAAAATAAAAACTAGCCTTAAGTTAAACCATGCACGGGTGCGCTCTGTCATTTGTTCGGTAGCTCTATTTTTTTAAATAGTGCGAAATATTTGGTTCTAAAATTAAAACCTATTTTGTTAAGTTGTGTAAATAATACAAGTAATTCAACGGTACGACTTGTTTTTTTTTCTTAAAAATCAAATGATTGGTATGAGACGTCGTGCACTTTTTGATTTCACAAAATTATTATTATTATTATTATATATATACCACATTTTTTGCGGTGGAATAAGAAATTTTAGTAACAAAAATACTTGATATTTTGATTATCTAATAAATATATTTATACATGTATAGTAAGTAAATATCCAAAATTAAAAATAATTAACATGTAACGACATTGTTATTGAATTCAATTGACATTGAGGACATAATTTAATTGTCCACCTTTTAACGCGTTGAACCTTGTGATGTCGCATTATAAATTACATTTTCTTCGACGCCATTAAAAGTCATTTCGGTTAATAATGTCACCTATCACATTGTGCTTAAGTTAATTGGAATTAAGTGAAAAATTGTATTACGGTTTAAATAAAGTTAATTTTTAAAGAATTTTTATTACATTAATATTAATTAGGCGTCAAATTACTTTTTGCTATTTCATCATTCAACAAATATAATAAAAAAAGTCAAATTAATGGTTAATGCCTGACTAAGTCATGTCCAACATACATATAGCAATAATCCTATAGTGACTCCTTTATTGTTAATCGCATTGCAGGATCAGCCATTTTATATCTAATCGCCGAAATGCTTTCTTTTTTTAGTTCTTCCTAACTTGGCAACTGGTCCTCTAAGACCATTACTGCCATTTTCAAGTGAATAAAGTGTCCTGTCTAATGACAATATCAGTATCAGTGTCCTTACAAGATGGTGGCTCCCTTGTTAGAACTTTCTAGGGAGTTTTTGTGGGATCCCAGAATGCCTACTCTTAGTTTATATTTATGCACAAAAATGAAACTATACCACGCAAATCGCCACCGATATTACATAATACAGGGTCAAAATCCAACGTAATGAAATAAAAAATCAAACTACAACATGCCACTTCAAGATCCCGCCAAAAACTGCCGAAATGCTTTCATGCTGGCAAGACAGCGATGGTCACAGTATGGATCAATTCATTCGCCTGTCCTTTTGGACGAATATTACTACTACTACTCTCTATGATGACCATAGTCATAGGATTTAGAAATTAATCCACATAAAAGTAAAATTGTAATATTTTCTAAAAAAAGATAGTTACTTATGAATTATCGGCCTTTTATCATACAATTAAAATTCCTATTGAGACCGTGGTTAAATTCTTAGGTGTGTTATTTCAGCAAAATTTTACATGGTCAAAATATGTCAATTACTTGATTATTATGGCTATGAAAGCAACAAATATTCTCATATCTTTGGCTGGCTCTTAGTGGGGAGCTGATCCAAGGATTCTCTTAATGATGTACAAATCACTAGTTAGAAGTCATTTTGAATACGCTTTTTTTTTGTTACGCTTCTTATTGCAAATTGATAGAAAAGACTAAGAAAGTTCAAAATAAAAACATGCGATTGGTTTAGGGTGCCATGAATACATCTCCCATTAATTCTTTGCAAATTGAATGCAATTTAACCCCTATGTCAGTTCGATTTATTTTTTTATTGTATAAATTCATCCACAGTTTCGTAAAAATTTCAAACAGTTCTTTCCTTTCTAAACCTAGATTCAGTTCTGGTACTTATATAACCAATCATATAAATGATGTGTTGAATATTTTAAATGGCTACGATATTTTTAAAAATAGTACCTTACCCTGCTATGATGGAGAGTATGAAAGCAAGTTTAATAAAATGAAAATAGATATTGATGGAACATTGTGTACGAAACATGATGTCTACAGCAAGCTTTCTGAGTGGCGAGAATATAGATAGGTATACACTGATGGAGCGAAGACTGAAAATAAAGTGTCTATGGCTATGTATGGTTTAACAGCTCGAATCGAACATGGCTTGAAATTGCTAGATGTAACAAGTATATATACTGCAGAGGCGTGTGCAATTCTTGCTGCATTAAATTATGTAGAACATAAGGTCCAAACTAACCCTAACTGGATGAATTGGATCATACTTACAGATAGGATGAGTGTGTTATTGGCTTTACTAAATCCATCATACTCATCTGGTACTCATTATATTATTCATGATATTCGTAAAAAATATTACATACTCACAACTCAATATAACTTAGATCTAGTCTTATTCTGGACCCCATCTCATGTGGGCGTTATTGCCAATGAACAAGTATTTGTATGTTTATGGAAATGCTGAGAGTATCCCGCGCTCTTTGCAAGAAACTTTGAAGAATCAGCAGTGTTATCATTTGAACGCAGAAAAATTTCAGACATGGTTTCGGCCTTTATACAAAAAAATACATATGACATGGCTTTAGCCTTTTAACTTGAGCTTGGAATAAAAAAAAACATCTGACTTGGCTGCATGGTCTTAGATACTTTTGCCTGTCCCTTTCTCGAAAAAAGGGAAGAACTATACGGGAGTTTTTGGCGGGATTTTAAAGTGACATGATGTGGTTTTTATTTTTAATTCGTTAACATAGGTTTTTGACCCTATATTATATAATATTGGTGGCGTTTTGCATGATATAGTTTGGTTTTTGTGCATAAGTGAAGTGGATTATAAATATAAGCTGAAAGCATTAATTCTGAAGTCCCACAAACTCTTCCTAGAAAGTTCTAACAATCTAAATATCTATCTTGTTGGGATAATGAATCGTCATAACACATGACACTATAATTCACTTGATAATGGCAGTAATGGTCTTCATTAAAGAGGGCCGGTTGCCAAGTTAGGAAGAAGAAGAAGGAAGAACTATACAAAAACGAAATAAAAAATCTCTATGATCACTGTTGCTTCTGGATTCTACTGTGCTTACCATCAGGTGCAAAGGAGTCACTTTGACATGCTAGTATAAAAAGTAAATGATATTTAGTAAAAATTTAGTAAAACAAATAAATGTTTTTTTTAGGAAAGAGCATTAGGTTCTTAATAAGATCTTAAGCACACTACCAATTTGCTGGATAATAAGTTCAACGAATGGTGAACGTGAATGATAGTGATATTTATACGTGACTTTCTTTCTGTGCATCCACTAAATTATATCATAAAATATGTAAACATTAATTACACAGTAAAAAATATGTTTGATAAACCCGATCAAGTCTTACCGGTTCTTCTCAATAACTGGAATGTTTCCCGAACTTAGGGATGGTAAATAGTTACCCAATAATACTTGTACAAATGTCGCCAAAATTAGGAAATACTAGGGGCTTTGTACCATCGTCCGCCCTGGAGGACATTCTTTTTAGCTAGTCTGTGCCCAAAATTTTGCAATCGTCAGGATTCAGAAGCCTTATTCCGTCTTCTTGCCACCTGGAGACCTTTTTTTAGCTCCTTGGTAAATCGAAACAACAGAAGCCCTGATCGATACTGAAAAGTTGGTAATGTTGCGTACCAGGATAATAAATATCTGATACATGGTACAATACCTTGAAACCTGATACAAGTATAAGTAACCGGTAGTAGTGTTTGACGTTCATAAGTGCCTTCTTAGAGCCTAAATAATATGCAGTATTTTTGATTTTATAAAACTCAGGTTAAAGATTTGTGTCTCATGGGGCAGCCCGATAGGTGAAGTACCTCCCTTTCACCGTACAGAAGATCATAGCCATTTGGTGGGTTTGTAGAGCTCCTCAGTTTTACAAGTGCCCATAGACTACAGTAACCGCTTAACATCAATCGGGCCGTATACTTATTTGCTACTTTATAACCAGCGCATACCGGTGGACGGCGGGACAAGGAATTTTAAATTTACCAGCGTAAATTCGTACGTATCTAATTGTAGCAAGATATGGATTGCAAAGCTCAGAAAACCGACCATGGAGCATCAAAGGGGATTTATCTCTATGGTATTGAAGAACACAGTAAATTATAGCGCGTCAAGATGCGAAGGCATGCGACGGAGTCCGTTAATATACGATAGCGGTGGAGAGCCAGTGCAAGTGGGGGTGCACGCCGCGGCATCCAGAAGTGCCACTAGTGGCATTGTAAATCGAATGTTGCGCTGTGTGCTGGCCGGTGGTAAATCCTCCTCGGTACCCAACCCCACCGCCACAATGCCTTTTTACTTGTGTTAAAAGAAAAAAAGGATTCGAACATACTTCGAACGTTGCGTTGTTATTAAGTAAGTCTGTCAATACTTGTAGGAAGATTTTAGCGTAATGTATTAGAGTAAGATCCCAGAGCGATAAGACACAACTTATTTTCTAAAGCATAGAATTTTCGGTTCTTAGTAGTCTCTCGTGTACTTTTTAATACCTGTACGTTTGTGGAGTTGGCTCGGTGACACCTGCGCAGGTACCAGGTGAGAAAGGTAACTAAAAATCAGAGTTACTTAACTTAAATTTTAATGACTGATTTTTATATATATTTTGTAGAATATTACTCTGAAGTAATATCAAAAAAGTCAGACGTTTTCCATGGGCCAGAACTTTTGTCAGACGCTTTAAAGCACTACAAAAAAAAATGAACTTAATTTATTTTTAAATGTCTGATTTTTATATATGTTATTAAGATAAATATTATAAAGTTATATTTAATCAGTGAGACAAATTACAATGACCAAACATCCCCTAAACACAAAAATTACTCAACTAAAAGTATGAGCGCGAGAGCACTATGCGCATGCGCTTCAGAGTAAAATATCTTAATATTTGAAAAATACTTACTGCTTTCAATTTCATATTTTTGCATATCTATTTAAATAAGATGAAATTTTTAATTAAAATAATAATTATTTTAAAAGTAATTATATATATTACAGATATATAGGGAAAAATGTTTTTTTTTTTTCGGAGCAATTGTCTTTCAAAAAGAATCATTTTTATTTTATTTTAAAAAAGATATCAATTGTAATAATTTTAGTAAAAGAAATAATGAATTATGATGAATTAATGAAATAATTTGATTGGCTCTTAATCATCTTCATCATCGTCATAATAATCATTTGAATTTTCATCATTAAGTACATCACGATACTGTCTACTCAAGTCATCATCCTCATCGTCATTAGTTATATTGTTTAACATTTTATATTAACATTTTAAAGATGCTTCCGAGGATTCTTCCATATTCTCTATTGAAAATAACTTGATATCACTCACAAATCACACGATATAACTGACAAAAACATGTGGTCTCATAAACCTGAATATAGAACTGTACTGTATACTATACAGTGTGTGCACCTGGCATATACACATACACAAACAGTAGACTGAAACAGATTGTGGATGTAAGAAGGGAAAACCGAGTTACCATGGATGTCTCACTCGCTCTGAAACGCATGTATAGTGCTCTCGTGCTCATACTCATAGTTGAGTAATTTTTGTGTTTAGGGGATGTTTGGTCATTACAATTTGTCTCACTGATTAAATATAACTTTGTAATATTTATCTTAATAACATATAAAAATCAGACATTTAAAAATAAATTAAGTTAATTTTTTTTTTGTAGAGCTTTAAAGCGTCTGACAAAAGTTCTGGCCCATGGAAAACGTCTGATTTTTTGATATTACTTCAGAGTAATATTCTACAAAATATATATAAAAATCAGTCATTAAAATTTAAGTTAAGTGACTCTGATTTTTAGTTACCTTTCTCACCTGGTACCTGTGCAGGTGTCACAGAGCCAACTCCACAAACGTACAGGTATTAAAAAGTACACGAGAGACTACTAAGAACCGAAAGTTCTATGCTTTAGAAAATAATTTGTGTCTTATTGCTCTGGGATCTTGGACTATAGTAAATATACAAAATTAATCGAAAACGAAGTAAATAACGAGTACAAAACAAGTCTGGAGTGACGCGACGGCCTGTGCGTCGCAGATAGACGCACAAAGCCTCTTTGTGTGGAGTTTGTCCATTGTTAAGAAAATCATTATTATTATTATTATATTACAATATCTTCTAATGGGCATCTTGGTAAATTAATAATATTGATGATTATGTTTTTATTTTTATTCTGTTATTTTTAATTTATCAATATAATTTGTTACTATATTAATTGCATATTAAGTAGCAACTGGTTTCATAAATAGCATTTTAACCTTTCAACAAAACTTGCTATATTTTGTTTTGTAACAAATTTATTGTGTACTACAATAACAAAACAATTTTTAACAAAAAAGAAAACCAACTGCAATGATTTTAAAGTTGATGATTTTGAGAGAAATCGTATATTTAAAATTATAATGTACGCTGAAGAACATAGAGACAAACATCTTAACATTCTATGGATTCACAGTGCCGGTGCCGGGTCCATAGTGTGGCAAACAGAGGGAACACGAGCAGCCCCCGGGACTTGCAACCCAGAGTAGGTTTATGATGCACATCAGCGCTAACCTTGACTGCCCGCGATACCCTCCCTGACAAGCCAGATTTGGTAAGAGCCTGTTAATGCTGCTTTAGATACCCGTTCTAAAATAGAACTTACTGCAGTTCTCGACAGGCCAAGGTCTTTTAGCAAGTTATAGAGAGATTTCGCTGGAATACCTCTCGCTTCTACTTCCACCGCATACAAATTAACCGCATAGCCGTTTATGGTTAGCTCATTACATAGATCGTAATATTTATTCATTTTTATTGCGTGGTCTTTTGGCATATTAGTTTCCCGCGGTACAGTAAGCTCTACAAATACTATACGCTTGATTTCTCGAAAATAAAGAAATATGTCCGGTCTGGATGACGAAACACCCACATCCTCTGGGATTTTATAATGTTTTTCTTATGTGTCCACTAAAATAGTCCAATCAGGAGCAGAACCTAGGATAGACAAAAGCTTACTTTTAGCACTTACTGTTGAGCCTTCTTTTATAAAGTTAATTTGTCTCCTGTTTGTAGTCAATCCTTTTTGAGCTCTAGCTACTGAAAGACTTACTGCTTCACGTATGAATTGAAGTACTCTACCATGGCGACGTGAGTAGTGACCCCTATCAAGAAGCACCTTGTATCCTACTAAACAAACTTTAATAATTATTAAAATTAAAGTCGTAATAATGAATAAATATTAAACACTTGGGTATTATATTCATAATATAAAGTGTTTAATTTTTTTTTTAAGTGGTCTACTCCGGATTTCCTTCAAAAACTTTATTCGGTGCATCTCGTTTCATCATTGCTCTTAGGCTTTGTGCTTTAGGCAGGTGAGTAATAAGATCACATATAAAACATAACATGCAACATTTTTATAAGAATATGTATATATATTTAAAATTCAAAGTGGAACCAACAACGTTGTTCTGAGTAAAACAATTATAAATTTGTAATACACAAAATTTGTTAAAAATTACCAAAATAAAACTCAGTTACGACGGACTAAAAGTTAAATTGGAAAGTTGATGTGATTTCGAAACAAACTCCGTAATTTTGAGTTTAAATTTAGAACCACGATATCAACGAATCAAGTTGCTTTTTGTACCCTTTTTAACCCGCCAAGCACCTTGATAAGTAAATCTACTTCATTTTGGAAAAAGAATGAAAATTGAAAATTCCAAAAACATAGAAAATCTAACCTTAAGCACTCTCCTTAGGCTTCTCCTTTGAGTAGATTGACTCAATCGGTATTTTTTTTTTGTAAAGATTTTATAGGCACAGGTACACAATATAATAATATATAAATAAAAAAAAAAAATAAAAAAAATTCGTCATTGCGGTACAATAAAATATTTTTTATATGTTAAAATATATTATATTATAACGTAGAAATAAAACTCTGAAGTAATATCAAAAAAGTCAGACGTTTTCCATGGGCCAGAACTTTTGTCAGACGCTTTAAAGCACTACAAAAAAAAATGAACTTAATTTATTTTTAAATGTCTGATTTTTATATATGTTATTAAGATAAATATTATAAAGTTATATTTAATCAGTGAGACAAATTACAATGACCAAACATCCCCTAAACACAAAAATTACTCAACTAAAAGTATGAGCGCGAGAGCACTATGCGCATGCGCTTCAGAGTAAAATATCTTAATATTTGAAAAATACTTACTGCTTTCAATTTCATATTTTTGCATATCTATTTAAATAAGATGAAATTTTTAATTAAAATAATAATTATTTTAAAAGTAATTATATATATTACAGATATATAGGGAAAAATGTTTTTTTTTTTTCGGAGCAATTGTCTTTCAAAAAGAATCATTTTTATTTTATTTTAAAAAAGATATCAATTGTAATAATTTTAGTAAAAGAAATAATGAATTATGATGAATTAATGAAATAATTTGATTGGCTCTTAATCATCTTCATCATCGTCATAATAATCATTTGAATTTTCATCATTAAGTACATCACGATACTGTCTACTCAAGTCATCATCCTCATCGTCATTAGTTATATTGTTTAACATTTTATATTAACATTTTAAAGATGCTTCCGAGGATTCTTCCATATTCTCTATTGAAAATAACTTGATATCACTCACAAATCACACGATATAACTGACAAAAACATGTGGTCTCATAAACCTGAATATAGAACTGTACTGTATACTATACAGTGTGTGCACCTGGCATATACACATACACAAACAGTAGACTGAAACAGATTGTGGATGTAAGAAGGGAAAACCGAGTTACCATGGATGTCTCACTCGCTCTGAAACGCATGTATAGTGCTCTCGTGCTCATACTCATAGTTGAGTAATTTTTGTGTTTAGGGGATGTTTGGTCATTACAATTTGTCTCACTGATTAAATATAACTTTGTAATATTTATCTTAATAACATATAAAAATCAGACATTTAAAAATAAATTAAGTTAATTTTTTTTTTGTAGAGCTTTAAAGCGTCTGACAAAAGTTCTGGCCCATGGAAAACGTCTGATTTTTTTGATATTACTTCAGAGTAATATTCTACAAAATATATATAAAAATCAGTCATTAAAATTTAAGTTAAGTGACTCTGATTTTTAGTTACCTTTCTCACCTGGTACCTGTGCAGGTGTCACAGAGCCAACTCCACAAACGTACAGGTATTAAAAAGTACACGAGAGACTACTAAGAACCGAAAGTTCTATGCTTTAGAAAATAATTTGTGTCTTATTGCTCTGGGATCTTGGACTATAGTAAATATACAAAATTAATCGAAAACGAAGTAAATAACGAGTACAAAACAAGTCTGGAGTGACGCGACGGCCTGTGCGTCGCAGATAGACGCACAAAGCCTCTTTGTGTGGAGTTTGTCCATTGTTAAGAAAATCATTATTATTATTATTATATTACAATATCTTCTAATGGGCATCTTGGTAAATTAATAATATTGATGATTATGTTTTTATTTTTATTCTGTTATTTTTAATTTATCAATATAATTTGTTACTATATTAATTGCATATTAAGTAGGTACTGGTTTCATAAATAGCATTTTAACCTTTCAACAAAACTTGCTATATTTTGTTTTGTAATAAATTTATTGTGTACTACAATAACAAAACAATTTTTAACAAAAAAGAAAACCAACTGCAATGATTTTAAAGTTGATGATTTTGAGAGAAATCGTATATTTAAAATTATAATGTACGCTGAAGAACATAGAGACAAACATCTTAACATTCTATGGATTCACAGTGCCGGTGCCGGGTCCATAGTGTGGCAAACAGAGGGAACACGAGCAGCCCCCGGGACTTGCAACCCAGAGTAGGTTTATGATGCACATCAGCGCTAACCTTGACTGCCCGCGATACAGACAAGCCCCCTGACAAGCCAGATTTGGTAAGAGCCTGTTAATGCTGCTTTAGATACCCGTTCTAAAATAGAACTTACTGCAGTTCTCGACAGGCCAAGGTCTTTTAGCAAGTTATAGAGAGATTTCGCTGGAATACCTCTCGCTTCTACTTCCACCGCATACAAATTAACCGCATAGCCGTTTATGGTTAGCTCATTACATAGATCGTAATATTTATTCATTTTTATTGCGTAGTCTTTTGGCATATTAGTTTCCCGCGGTACAGTAAGCTCTACAAATACTATACGCTTGATTTCTCGAAAATAAAGAAATATGTCCGGTCTGGATGACCAAACACCCACATCCTCTGGGATTTTATAATGTTTTTCTTATGTGTCCACTAAAATAGTCCAATCAGGAGCAGAACCTAGGATTGACAAAAGCTTACTTTTAGCACTTACTGTTGAGCCTTCTTTTATAAAGTTAATTTGTCTCCTGTTTGTAGTCAATCCTTTTTGAGCTCTAGCTACTGAAAGACTTACTGCTTCACGTATGAATTGAAGTACTCTACCATGGCGACGTGAGTAGTGACCCCTATCAAGAAGCACCTTGTATCCTACTAAATAAACTTTAATAATTATTAAAATTAAAGTCGTAATAATGAATAAATATTAAACATTTGGGTATTATATTCATAATATAAAGTGTTTAATTTTTTTTGAAGTGGTCTACTCCGGATTTCCTTCAAAAACTTTATTCGGTGCATCTCGTTTCATCATTGCTCTTAGGCTTTGTGCTTTAGGCGGGTGAGTAATAAGATCACATATAAAACATAACATGCAACATTTTTATAAGAATATGTATGTATATTTAAAATTTAAAGTGGAACCAACAACGTTGTTCTGAGTAAAACAATTATAAATTTGTAATACACAAAATTTGTTAAAAATTACCAAAATAAAACTCAGTTACGACGGACTAAAAGTTAAATTGGAAAGTTGATGTGATTTCGAAACAAACTCCGTAATTTTGAGTTTAAATTTAGAACCACGATATCAACGAATCAAGTTGCTTTTTGTACCCTTTTTAACCCGCCAAGCACCTTGATAAGTAAATCTACTTCATTTTGGAAAAAGAATGAAAATTGAAAATTCCAAAAACATAGAAAATCTAACCTTAAGCACTCTCCTTAGGCTTCTCCTTTGAGTAGATTGACTCAATCGGTATTTTTTTTTTGTAAAGATTTTATAGGCACAGGTACACAATATAATAATATATAAATAAAAAAAAAAAATAAAAAAAATTCGTCATTGCGGTACAATAAAATATTTTTTATATGTTAAAATATATTATATTATAACGTAGAAATAAAACTATTAATATGTAATATACGAAATTATTATTAAATATAAAAACACGACCCAAATAGATACCTACAAATGTATAAAATACCGCACGCAATAAGAAAACTTGACGCGGCGCTGCACCCGCGGCTTTTCAGCCCGATAGTACGTTCAAGGACATGCTGTATTATACATAATAATGAATTATATACATATCGTGTGACTATAACCTTTAGGTAGTAACTGCCTCGTTAGCCTAGTGGTCGTAAGCGCGACTGCTATGAACGAGACCCTGGGTTCGAATTCCAGGTCGAGCAAAGTGTTATAGGGTTTTTCCTATGAAAATCTTAGTAGCAGCTCGGAGTTTGGTTTCGTGCCCGATTAATGGCAATAGGCTCGCCCCCTATTACATGGGACCTAAAAAACATACTCGGCGAATTGTGGGTGTACATTAGAAATACATGCGTTATGTTATGTTATGTACGACGAAGCGTCCGCGGAGGATGCTCGCCCTATAGTGTTATAAATAAACCTGCCTGTAATGTGTACATATTTCCCGTATGAATACTGAAGTATATAAAGGCATTTCAAAAATAAATGACATGAAGTAAAAATGCATGATAATTTAGACACTTAATTATAATTAATTTATTAAATGTATTTTCTATAATTTCTAAATAAATACAATAACTAAATCCAAATAAAACAAAAATAAAAGATTCAGTAAAAACTTCATTCATAGCGCCATCTGTGTGGAGACGGATAATCAGTTATTAGTAATCAATTACGAAGTTATTAGAGGTATAGTAAGGTACTTGTACTCATTCATTCTAAAAGATGGCGCATAAATAAAACTGTTTATTGTTCATCCTACAATATTACTCAAGCCTGGTGAAGCTTTGAAAGTTCCAAGACCCAAAAACCTAAGAGTCTAGTTAGTTCGAAAAAAAAAAAAAAACAATTTTATAATTATAGGTTATACTATACCTACTTCGACTAATTATACATACTGCTAAAAACTTGAACTTTTGTATTTGTAATATACTGATTTATTATAATTAGTATATTTGAGACTATTTCTCAAGTTTTACCACATTTTAAATGTAATATTAGAATCAAATGAAATAAAAGTCAAAAGGTACACAAAAAAGGTTTTATGTAGTTTACATACATAGCTTTTCAAATAACAACAAATATAAAAAAAAAGATATGCAAATAAAATCAATACCTGGTAATATTATAAATCATTATCAATCATTCTCTTACTCTCCTCATTTCTAGAACAATTCAACATATTTACCTAATCCTTTTTTTACCCTAGTGTACTTTCGCCAGAAATTAGAAAAATTCTAAAGACTACACAGTGCACTAGTCTAATAATTGAGCATATAAATAGATAAAAAAGAAACATTGTTTGAAATGTAATACTTAGATACACATACACTAAACTTTACTAGAAAAACACAAAAAGAAAACCATAACACTGCTTTAGTAATATAATATCTAAATAATACAGGAAATATTTTCTTTGGTCCTACAAAATAATAATAATACTTCTTAGAAATGGAAAAAGTAATCATAACATACTAATTTTATGTAAAAAATATAGTTTCTGTAATATAATTTGTAAAAAAGATTAAAAAAAAAAATAGCAACGTCCAGACATAAATGCAACAACAACGTAGCTATTTTTATCCTAAAAGCGTATAAGGTTAGTGCCACTGAATTTTTTACCGCCAAAAAAAAAAAACAGGCTAATATGAGTGATATACTGTGTATTGTAAGGGCTACATTCCCATACATTTTTTACTGGCGCTTACGGCCGTTTGGAACTGAGTGAAGTTTTTCGAAAAGTGAGGTGTCTGAGGTGTAACTCCTAGTAAATTAGTTTATGAATTGTTTTTGTTTGTAGATATTAGTCGAAGTTTGATTTATAAGTAAGCAGCTGTGATTTATATTATTATAAAAATCGAGGGATTGTATTTTTTAATGCGCTAATCTCTAAAACTATTATTCATAATAATTTTTTTTTTTTTGTATTTTATAGCTTATTTATTGGGAAAAGTTGGGGACTAAGGAGCATAGCAATATCCATAAACGTCAAGTAATCTGGCAAGTTGTAGATAAGTATAGGCGTGAGAATAACATTTAGGCTACATAACACAGGTGCGTTGGCGATGGTGTAATGGAGAGTTTATCGAAAAAATTAACACTGGTGAAACTGCCTCATTAGCGTTAGTTATAAGTGAGACTGCTATTCTCGAAGTCCTGGGTTCGATTCCTAGGTCGAGCAAAGTGTTATTGGGTTTTTCTTAAGAAATTCTTAGTAGCAGCTGAGTGGTTTGCCTTTGTACCCGATTAATGGACATAGGCTCGCCATGTAACATGTAATAACATGGGACCTAAAAACATGACGTGATACATAGCTAGTTGTTAACAATGTTAACAGTGTTAAGCACCCTGTGTATTAGGAATCATCGTGTAGAACATAATCATTGATTATTTTTTTATACTAGCTCAACAAAATGAATGCATAGGGATGGGAATGGGAAAAAATCTCAGTCATCAAGAAGAACCGGTAAGAAACTCGATCGGGTTTGTCTTTTTTTCCAACTGTACAAGTGCTACTAACACTATTACCTAAAAAACCTTTGTTAGTCTTACAAGTCTAAACCACGGTACGACTAATTTATCTCTGTTTCTAGTAATTTTCAGTATTGTGCTGATCTTTGACAAAATCTAGCTTGACTAACCACATCTTCAGTGTACAACAAAAGTAAGAATGAGAGAACTTCTTTGTTCGTGCCACGATAGGCGCTACGCCTCTACCGTGTAGTTGTGGCTCCGTAGACCAGACCGCGTCGTTTTGTAGTGGAAGGGAGATGTGGAATAAGTTCAAACAATTCTTCAGAACATTCACCATAGCACAGACTATAAAACACGCTCAGCGTATGTAAATATATAAGCGTGTTGTACATACGCAGTCTTTTCAAAATTTCGCTGGAATTGTAATTATAATAACGTGCGTTTTTCCCGAGCGGGTGTAAAAAATAACTTTAATCCTGGATGAATTATTTATAAAACTGCACAAATAGCACGGCGGGAGCTAATAAATTAATTTACTTAAAATCCGTCACATTCTTAAGTCATTTCCTTATTTTACAACTTTGGATAAACGACACTAACGAGCTTACTTTGAAAGTAAATTTCATTACGTTTCGTCGATCTACGTGTATACGCTTTGATACAACAAGGTTTTGAATTTCTTGCGAAGGTACTTGTAATAAGGTTTTTCATATCAAACGATTGGTTGTTTAGCAATTTCGGTATATGTACAGCTTTTAAAAAAGCCATTTCTTTAAAGGATATTTAACTTCAGTTACAAGGATTACATACATAAAAGGAAAACGTGATGAATTACGTACATAATATAAAAAATATCGGTATAAAAAATTCACTATTCTCAATATATTTGAGAAGTCCAGAATCTGTTATAAACATTGATAAACACGTAGATAAACGCGCACGGAACACGCACAAAATGACTATTGACGATTTGGCAATACATCATCGATTGTCGCTGTCATGCCACCCTGCAAGACTTAGTGTCTATGTATGTATACATGGTAGTCGTGACTCATTTGGATTTAGATACTCTATCAACCCACTTGATTATTAAATTTGTACGGGCCGATCCCGGACCGCCAATATTGGTGGGTATACATCTGATAACGGGTGCCATCCAGTCAAACACAAAAAAAATTCATGACCTATCAAAAAATAATTTCAAGATTAAATAGTATTAACTAGTATAAACGACAAACTGTAATATGGTTTCCAGTTTATACTAAAGTCGCAATTTCCATCGTAATCTAGACAAGATATGAAACAAAAGCCTCTTGTAAAATATGGTGTAATTAGCGCACGGTTTAAATATGCTTCTAACAAGCAAACACGACTAAATGAATGAATGAAACTCAACAACACAAGAAGGCCGGAGTTGGAATGTTAGCATGTCGCGGTTATCTTTCCGCCCTTAGGTTCGCTCCCGTAGACTATATGATTTATATTTATTTATTTTATAATTTTCATCGAAATCCGTTCAGCCGGTTTTGCAAGATTGGGTAACAAACATACAAACAAATAAGCTTTCACGTTTGTAATATTAGCAATTTGTTTATGAATAACTGAAAAATAGGAGTTTTTGGCGGGATCTTGTGCTGGCATGTTGTGGTTTTTTATTTAAATTTATTAACTTAGGTTCTTCGACCATACATTAAGTAATATTGGTGGCATTTTGCGTGATATAGTTTGGTGAAACATGCATTTTGAGATGTCACAAAAACTCCCAAGATAGTATTACAAGATCCGGCTTCCTGTACCAACACGTCATAAATTACATCAAGGATCAACTTCTTCTAATTATAATGAATGATTTAATTGTTGGATAAAGATATACATTATTTAGATATTCAATTCAGATATTTAATTAATATTTGATGTTTTGTTTTGATTAGTCTGTGATTTATTTCTAAAATAAGTTATTATGTTGGAACTTTGGGTAACTTTCTCTACGAAAACGTTATTTATAAAATATCTACCTATATTTAATATTTCTTTTATTGGAGAATAATATAATTTTATTCTAAATTATTTACAAAATCATATTTGAGTAATAAATATTTAACTGATAATTAATATTTGATATAAGATATGTTTTTATGATTTGACCATGTTGTGTTATGACGTAGTTTTTTTACCAATATGATATTTAAATAAGATTTCTACTTTTTAATATTTGTTTATTGAAGATAATAATTATATGCATTGTTTATCTATACAATTAATAAAATTGAAGTGTCTGTTTGTAATGTCAAAATAACAGTTTTTTACTAAATGCGTATGCAAGTGTATACGATACCTATAACAAAAAGCCCATTTTTTTAATTTTTGTCTGTCTGTTTGTTCCGGGTAATCTCCGAAACGGTTGGAGCGATTTTGACGGGACTTTCACTGATAGATAACTGATGATATAGGGAGTAACTTAGGCTACTTTTATTTTAGAAAAAGAATTAGGGATCCGCACAAATAAAAAAACTGGCTATGGTGAATCAATTTGGACACTTAAATGGCTTATGCTGAGTAAGCCATAAGAGATATAGCAAATCAAATTAATGTACAACATAATTATAGGCATTAAAAAGACCTACAAAAAAACCGGGAGAGTATAAATCTAACTACTAAGGAACACCCGCAATAAGCATTTTTGTCTTTAAAATAGCCGGGAGCGGAGGAGCAAGATTCGCGCGGGCATTCTGTAGTCCACGTGAGCGAAGCCACGGGCACAGCTAGTTCATATTATATAAATAAAATTTCATTGCTGTTTGATATTTTATAAAGTTGGGATATATTTGAAGTTGTCATTTGATCATGTTGGCGCTACTGATCATTGAAAAAAAGGGAGTGTACTTTTTTATTGAGTTTGCTACAATCAACATTGTTCTATAGCGCCTACAAGTTTCCTTGGCCACCAACATCTTGCCGAATCGATGCTTATTTCAGTAGTTCTAACACGGAAGCCACCATCTTGTTGAACCCATTTTGAATAATAGAAAATACTACAAAGGCTTAAACACATTAACACTGGGGAGTACTTTTTGCGAAGCCAAATTAAGAAGACCGATAAATAATGTTGATAAATAAAAAAGAAGAAAAACAATTGAAAGTTTATGTTTCAAATAATAACCAGTAATCACTTTGATAATATTGTCGACAAATTTCAAAGACGGAATGGTCTTACGTTTTCAACAAAAGAAAATGATGGGAATGTTTAAATTTTCCACAAAATAACTGTTATAAATCATTTTATTTAGATTAATTTTCTATAACAATATTTCCTTTATTTTAAGAGAATAATTACAATAAAGCTGATAAAGTTTTATAGAAATACAATTTAAAACGCAAATACAAAATCAATTATATAATAAAAATAAATAAATAATCAATAAAATCAAGGACCATGGTTCAGCAGATTTTATTGTCAAAAAGTTGGTTAAAGGGTAATTATTTTGTAATAATCGTTGTATCTTGGGCAGTACCGGCCAGGAGTACAGGTTGTTCGTCATTTTTATTAGTCATCATATTTATTCACACCTTTAACGTGTTCGATTTATTATACTTTTTTTCAACGTTATTACCTAAGTACCTGAAACCATTTCTCGCTCATATTATGACCGCAGTTTAAATCGATTACACAACGCCGTATACATTGCTTCTGTGTCTTGGTGGTGTATATAATAATTATATCGTTGTCTTTAACAACCTCGTATCTGAAAATGATGTACATTAATATTAGGGTATCCTAAAAAAACAATTATTTTGTTTTTAGTTCTCACTTGAATACATGTTAATAAAGTTTAATCGAAAATCATATGGAATATTTTTTAGTAAAATGTCGCTCAACAATATAAAAAAATTAAAATATAAAAAAAAATCCTATATCTCGGCATGCAATTATGCAATTATTATGAAGGTATACGATTGACATAATAAATATTTTGACATTTTTAAGATGATATTTCATTAGATAGAGGAATATACTGCATCTATGAATAGAGGTCGCTCAGGATTTTTTTTATTTTTACAATATATAAATGTTTTCGAACGACCTGTAAATGTAAATATACGAATATATTATGTAAAAATATGTATAATATTTACCAGGCAGTCTCTTTGTGTGTATGGATTTAAATCAAAAATGGCCAGACTGATTGTTAAAAAAAAAATACACTAAGCTTATATCACTGGTCAATTGGTTGGATATCTACATGGACTTTGTACAAATCTACTAAATGAAAATAAATATTATACGCTCTTTAAGTACCTACAATATCTTTTACAGCCCGCATTATTACGACTTGCCGTATACGCGGCACTGCTATGGAATCTCTCATCGTGTTCTGAAAGGATTTGCTTTTGTTCACTTTTATACAACGGAAGATAAAAACTTTCAATACTTAGTAAGTATACATAATTTTTATCGTATATTTCATTCGAAAAAATCTTTAATGAGTTTTTATATATACGGGTTTATATCAAAATCTATAACTACGTAGATCCATGATTATTATATACTAGTGGTGCCCCGCAGCTCCTCGCGTATTGATATAGAATAGCGATTATTAGCGCCTAATGCTTTGTCATTAACAAATTAGGTTTATTATTTATTTGGGGTAGATTTATTATTATTTTCGCTGAATCGCACACTGTCCGCTCTTAAGAACAGTCTATGATTGACCACCGCCGCCGTGAGTCGATTTATCTCATACCGGAAATTATTATTATCCCGCTTGTTGGAGTTCTGCACACTGCACGACGTCCAGCTGGTCCACTGCTAACCGCTATCGAAGACGCAAACCTAAAGAATTGGCCGAGAAGAAGCGCTGCCAGGCTGAAGCTCCAGAAGGACACAAATATAGGTGATCGTAGAATAAGCGGTGCAGCTGCTTCTATACTCATCCAGTTTCAAGGTAATTTCTCTCATATTCTTGAACCTCCCCGCTCGTGGATTAGCTACTTTCTATATTGTTTAGTTGACGCGTCCACAGCGATTATTTCCTCCTATAATTTGAGGAATGGCATATTGTTTCTATGTATAAAATGTAATAAAAATATATGAGAAAAAATACTACGGTTGTTTAAAATCATTGACAGAATACATTTCGATAGTTTTTGAAATTTTTGTGTCTCTCTGTCCTTATATTTAGACGCTAATCAACCAAAAACTACTGGACCGAATTTTATGAAATTTGGTATATTTGTAGAAGGTAAGTTAAGATACATTTTTACACGTATGGACATTTGTATGGTCTATAAATTGCGTTTAGGTTATTTATATATAAACCGAATGCATGTTTATGTAACTCTGTAATATATTTAAAATATTTACTGAAATAAAGTGAAAATATACCAAATTAATCCAATATATGTGCTTAAATTATAATTTAAGGCTGGGCCTTTATTATTGTATGTATAAATGATAAGGAATATCTATTCTATCTAAATTTCTACGAAAGATTTCGAACTTTAGTGTTTTTGCGTTATCAATATTATTATTAAATTAGATTATTATTCCCTGGAAAATAACTGTTTATAAAAATAAAGTTATTAAATAAACTTAGCTTTTCGTAAGGGATTGCTTAACATCTGTGTCTTACAGATTTCTCTATGTATTCTTAGATAATATCGGTATGATTGTCAAACTGTTGAAAATCATTTTGATTTTAGTTGGGTATTCTCAAAGTTTATCCCGGTCAAATACGGTAAAGTGAAATTGATGTGATGTTAGGTTTTTTTAGTTGCTGTTTTTATTACACAAAATGTACTACGTGGACGAAGTCTTGGGTACAGATAGTAAATTTTTTCTGAAACCATTTTTTGCCATTACAATAATTATATAGCCTATCAATTGAGCAATGACCTAAAAGCTGCTCGAGTACAGAATTTCATGATAATCGGTGAAACCATTTTTGAGTTAAATCTGAACATAGAAACCAACAGTTTGGCAGATAATTTTTTTTTAAATATCATATTCGTAATCCGTGTTCTTTATATAGAATGCCTATCAGAAAATTTTGTAAATAAAATACAGACAGAACTAAAGATTTATTTACATAGATTTTTTTTTAATTAAGCGGTATTTGGTAGAACTTATAATTATAAAATCAAAATACACTTTATTTTATTCGTATCGTAGTTACAAAATATCTTAAAAAACCTAACAGGAAATTTTGGGGAAGAAAAAAAAACGTTATCTAAAAAATCGGATAAAGTTTCTAACAGGAAAAGTTCTGTGAATCTTTCATTTGATACTTTTTCACTTTACCATGATACTAACGGGAAATTGTGACTGGTAGGAAATTCAGAGTTTTGCGGTATTGCTTTCAACTTAACAACTTTTTATAAAACCAATAATATTTTCGAATTTAGTTCTATAGATAAAATTATTAGGTATTTATTTTAATAGTATATTCATTATAACATAATTTTCGAGGTTCTTGGCAGGTTGCAGACACGCGCAGGAACATTGCCTCGCTGAGCGTGTTCTACAGTTTGCATCATGGTGAGTGTTCTGAAGAGCTGTTCAATCTAATTGCATCCTCTCCTTTCCACATTACAACCACACGCGCTGGGCTTGAGAGTCACAGTTTCACTGTACCCTCTATCTTGCCACGAACTAAAAATTTCTCTATGATTTATCTTTGTCGTACATTGAAACTGTGGAACCCGGTCATTGTGTTTCCTCTATATTACGATATCGGATCCTTCAAGCGTAACGTGAAGAGATATGTATGCAGTGGTGACCGTACAGTTTGGATTTTTATCTCACGGCGGTCGCCATTGTGTTTGGGTTGTATTGTGCTTACCATCAGGGCTCGAACTCCAATTTGCCGATGTACTATAAAAAAAACTTGAATTATTATTATATTGTAATAATTATTTTTATTTGTTTAAATATTTTGCTCATTATAGAATATAGATAATCTAGCAGCTGCCATGCAAGTTATATACAGATCGATAATAGATGGCGCCACCTACATTTTAGTCAATGCATTCAAGAGATTGCATTCCCAATGATAAAGTTTTAATGATCATTTTTTTTTTAAGCAAAAACATTAATTTTCAATTAATTTGAAACATTTCAACCAATAGGTAGCGGGGGACAAGCTTTAAATGAATGATTCATTTTGATGAACAATTAGAGAGATATGGTGTTGCCAAAAAACACCTGTTTGTTAAATAATAATTGAGATTGCCTGGTAGCTTTATTGAAACGAAAAAAACTACTTGTTTTATCTCAGATGATTTCATAGAAAATCCTATTAATACAGATTTCATACCTTTCGAGCAACCGAAGCGAACCGACCCAGACTCACCAAGCTGATAATATTTTCATAGACAAGACCAATACTCATCTATATTCAGTTTTTATGAATACAAAATGAAGTTTCTAGTATGGTTCTGTACATTGAACAAACAAGACTCATAATGATTTTAGATATACAAAGTATATTTCATACGTAAATACATTAAGTGTGTAATCTTTATGTTTGTTTCACCGGATAAAAGATTTTAATGCAATTCTATTGGCCGAAATTTGCACAGCTCCGCTCCGCTTCAGTAAACAGACAGCCTAATTATTGTACGAACAGTTAGTTCAATCTATTAAGACTGTGAACTATCGATGGATTGTAAATGGACACTGATTGTTTTTGGCCATGTATGTTTATTTGTTTCTGAACCTCGTCAACCGATGCAGCGACCCGCTTGCTTCGCTCGCTCGGCTCGTGCCTTATGATCGCAATTTCAACCTAGTCTAGTCAATCCAGTAAGCAATCAAATAGACATTTTTGTTTATAAATCTAAAAAAAGGTAAGCGTTGGATTACACATATTCATGTCCATTCACATTCTATCGACAGTTCAAAATCTCAGTAGATTGATTAAAAACTAACGCAGATATCATCAGTTAGATTCATTGGGGGTCCGTTTAAAAATATAAAAATCTGTCACGGTCCAATTTAAAAATATTAAAAACTGCCGCAGTCCTGTTTAAAGCCTATATCCATCTATTAGAGCTTTAAAACTGGTTAACTTACTGGTTACTTAAAAAATAATAATCTTAAAACACTTAAATAATGTAATTTCTATGATCTTAGTTTTATTATGGATTAGTTTATTTGGTTTTTGTACCGCTTAATGTCTTTTTCTTTATCTTATGTGCATGCTGTGTCCACATCTAGAACAGTGCAATAATTACATGATTTTACAATATTGCTCATTTCTAAGTATATATCTAGATTGTAGTCAGTTTTGTGGGTCAATAAATTAAAAAAAAAACTTCTTAGTTCGACTGAAGTTCTGTAACAAGCTTTCCATTTTCTTGTAGCTTAATGTTGATATATCTAAAAATGTTTGTTAAGAAAGAAACTACCACTTAAACTTTTCATACCAATGCACAAAAAAGTTGTGTAGCAGTAAATTGTTATACAGTGCAACAATTCCGCCAAGTACCAATTTAACGATCTTTCAGTGATATTTTATAATAAATACTTTGATTACTTCTTACACTGTACTCTTCTTATTCTTGCATATTAACAATGACAAAGTGCGGACTAAATAAAAAAATGATCACGTGCACATTTTATTATACTTCTATTTACTTATTATCTTCTGGTATATATTTAAAAAAAAAATTACAATCGGTTCTGTTAAGGTTCAAACAAAATAGGTCACTGGTCCGATTCCGGATTCAAACAATTATCCGGTAACATATGTTTAAACATAGGTACATATAACTGGCTTCTCCGAAACGGCTCAGGCAATTTGAATCAACTTTTATATTCCATCACTTACGTTAATAAGAAACTTGTGTGGAAAATATCATGCCTCTAGACCCACCCGTTATCCACGTGCGTTGTCTGTTAGTCAGTCTAAAGAATTTGATTAATTAGATGTAAATTGAAATATTATTGACAGGTATTGTCTTAACAACAATACGTCGTACCTATGGATTTTAATCAAAGTTAATCATAAGTGGGGAACTTGAGCCTTCACCCGTTTTCTGTAGATAACGGTAGGTAATTAATATGAATATTACAAGCATTCACGACAGCTACAGGAGCCTGGCAATATGTTTTATTAAGGAAGCTTATTTATGTAATTGATTAATTTAATTATCATGAGAATAGCGTATTCATGTTCATTCCTTTAGGCTTCATACCTATACGTGGCTCACGGTTCATGCGTGTTAAATTTATTCAACCAACTCTGCACTGCGGCACCTTCAACCGGGTGAGTCCATACTTGCCAAGATCTTTCCAGACTGCTTTTTATTTTTTAATTAATTTATTTTACTTGATCCATTATAATTCCAAGTCCAATACAGATATGCGAACATATTAAAGGCGCCCACTACATTGATAACATAAAAATAATAACTAGTACTAATAAAAAAATATTATTTAAATGAATACTAATATAAATAACAGAAAATTAATGTAATTAACATTATAACATTAAAAGAATTCATTGAAAGGACTAGTATGTTTTAATTAATAATGGGAAAGAAAAATAAAAAAGAGAGACCAGTGATTATTGTAAATTAAACTAACTCCCTGAAGTGAAACTGCTTGATGTTTATGATGCTTATGTTGATTTACATGGTAGTCAATTTCGCAACACATTACCGTGGGATCCGATTTACTTCACAGAGGGTGGACGTGTTACGCCATCGGAGCTGCAGAGTTTCACAATCTCCGCCTCGTCACCGAGCCGTGGATTTGCATCGACGGTATTTTCGCAACACATTACCGTGGGACCCGATTTACTTCAGGTGTCGTGATATTAAGTGAATGATTGCCATTGTATACCTAGCATCGGTTGCTTTCAGTTGTCCTACATTGTAATATTAATTGAAATAATTAAATTAAGTTAAAAGTAATTTTGGTTTTTTTTATCCTTCGGCTGTGGCTTTCGTAATTGGCGCAGTCGGTAGGATAAAGCAGACATAAGAGTGGTCTGTCGCGAACTTTGTGCGGGCTGTGCGCGAATATCTCATCTCCCGAGAGATCTTCCTCCTGCTCATAGGAGAAGCGATCGCGAAGTGTGAGTGCGTGCGGTGCGCTCAAAATCCGAGAGATCCCTTTGCTGTGCGTTTCGCAGGAAGAGCGACGCGCCGCGTCTTGCTGTATCCAGAGAAGAACCTGAGCCAGCGGCTGGAGGACAATCCAAACATCGATTGGCAAAGAACCGAGATGAACATCCTTGGGTGAGTGCATGAATTACTCCTGTGCTTGCTCTCCCTAATCTTACTAAAATCTTACTTAAATTTAGCAAAAATTTTTCATCTGAGAAAAATATCAAGTCCTGCATCGAGTAGGCAGTTTAGACATAGATTAGTAGATAGTGTTAGAAACTTAGATAATATATTAGAAAACGATACCATGGCCGACGTTGATACTATTTACAAGGCCTTACGTGTGGTGCCCGAATTGGACGGCAACCCAAACGTGCTAACACGTTTTATACAATTATGTGACCAACTATGTGCCACATACCTAAGCGTGGAACCAGGACGGGAGTTATGTAATCTTAGCTTAGTTAATGGAATTTTAAATAAAATCACTGGGCCCGCCACCCGCACTATAAACTCGAACGCAGTTCCAGAATCTTGGGCGGGAATAAAATCAGCCCTTATTAATAACTTTTCCGATCAAAGAGACGAAACTGCGCTACACAAGGCAACAACTCACCGCAAGAATTTTATGATAGGTGTCAAACCCTTTTTAGTATGATCATGACGTACGTTAGTCTGCACGAGTCAGTGGCTACTGCTATCGAAGCAAAACGCATTCTTTATAGAAAACTTACTAAGCAAGCTTTTGTACGTGGGCTGAGAGAACCATTAGGCTCACGAATTCGTTGCATGCGTCCCGAAAGTGTAGAGAAAGCTCTAGAATATGTGCAAGAGGAACTTAACGTAGTGTACTTACAAAAGAGGAATGATTTTGTTAGCGACAATAAAATTAGATTAACAAATGCCGCACAAAAAATTGTGGTGCCGTTACAGCGCACATTTGTTCCTGCTGCACCCTCGCAGAACTTTATTCCACTTAATGCTCAAGTACAGCGACCCATGCCTTATATTAAACCCCAATTAAACTGGAGGTTCAACCCTCCCGGAAACAATCCCCAAGGTCCGTCGCGTACGCAGCAAATGTTTGGAGCTCCGCCGCCAAACTATAACCCGCGGAGTAATGTTTTTAAAATCCCACCACGAACCCAACCCCAAATTTCAGGTCCTACACCCATGAGTGGCGTCAGTCATTATGCCACCAGACCTCTTCCACCTACTGGTTTGTCTGGACATGACTGGATAAGGTCGGGAAACCCGCCGCCCAGCAACTATTTTAAAAGTCGCGAAGCAAATATTAATGAATGTGTAGGCTATGAAGGTTACTATGACCAAGACCTTGAACCTTATTTTTACTACCCCGAATACGAATGTAATAACGAGTACCTTACGGGATACGATTTTGATGAATCCCAGTATTACCAAGGCTATAGAGCAAACGAACAGATTGACGATGAAAATTCAAACAACCCTGAGACATATGCTAGTGGTTGCGACCCTCAGGATTTTCAGACGGGTCAAATATCAAAAAAGCCATCATAGAAGTAAACCTCCAAACACAGCGGCAACTTCCCTATATTCAGATTTCGGAACCACCGCTTAAGCTGCTTATCGACACGGGAGCGAACCAATCTTTTTTAGACCCCGAGGTAATACAAAAATTTTTCCCACACACACCTCTGAATTTTGACCCTTTCGAGGTCACTAATGTGCATGCAACTACTCGAAATAACTATTCTGTAACATTGCCATGTTTTTCCGAATTTCAGGACTCTGACTTTTCGTGTATCGATTTCACAGTCATTTTGACGGACTTATTGTACTCGATCTGTTAGAGAAATGGGAAGCTAAAATTGACTTAAAAAATAAAGTGCTCGTCACCCGCAATGCGAAAAATCCTATAAAAATGTATAACTCAAAAAACGTGAATTTATACGAGGACATAGTCCCCGCTAATTCCTCAAAATTAGTAAAACTACCAATTAACATACATGAGGCGAAGCTTTTATACCAGAGCAGATAGTATCGAATTGTATCATACGGGACTGCATAACGACAGTAAAAAACAATAGAGGCATTTTAGAGATAACAAATACGTCACCACATGACGTAATATTTTCAATGTACGAGCCCGTAGCAGCCGAAGTACATAGCTACGAGTTCGCGTGCACCGAACAACGTGCTACGCGTTCCGACGTAGTCTTAACGCGGCTACGAACCGATCATTTAAACAAAGAGGAACGCGCGAATTTAGAAGCGTTATTTATAAAGTACGCGGATGTATTTTATATAGAAGGTGAACCGTTGACCTTCACCAACCAAATTAAACACCAGATTCGTACTACGGATGAAAACCCGATACATACAAAAAACTACCGGTATCCGTACGTCCATAGAGAAGAGGTTAAACAACAGATAAGTAAAATGTTAGATTGTTCTACCTTCCGAATCCGCATGGAGTTCTCCGATATGGATCGTGCCCAAAAAATCAGATGCGTCAGGCAAAGTGAAGTGGCGCCTTGTTGTGGATTTTCGAAAGCTCAATGAAAAAACTTTAGACGACAAATATCCCATCCCTAACATCAGTGACGTACTAGATAAGCTTGGGAACTGCTAATATTTCACGACCTTAGACTTGGCAAGTGGATTTTACCAGGTGGAAACTAGTCCTGAAGACATTCCCAAGACAGCCTTCAATGTGGAGCACGGCCATTATGAATTTTTACGTATGCCAATGGGTTTGAAAAATTCTCCGTCTACTTTTCAACGTGTGATGGGCAACGTACTAAAAGACCTTCAAAACAGTGTTTGTCTCGTCTACTTAGATGATATTATCGTGTTTAGTACGTCGCTACAAGAACACATAGTAAACCTTCAAAAAGTCTTTCAAAGACTTCGCGAGTCAAACTTTAAAATTCAAATGGATAAATCTGAATTTTTGAAGCGAGAAACGGCATACCTAGGCCATGTTATTACCAAAGACGGTATTAAGGCCAACCCAGATAAAATTTCGGCAATACAGAAATATCCTATCCCCAAAACTCCCAAAGAAATCAAACAATTTCTAGGACTAGTCGGCTACTACAGGAAATTTATACCTGATTTTGCCCGAATCACAAAGCCTCTTACTTACTGTTTGAAAAAGGGTAAGAAAATAACCATGACCCCTCAATACGTACAGAGTTTTGAGAAGTGTAAAACTCTTCTCGCAAACGACCCTATATTACAATATCCTGACTTCAACAAAGAATTCATCTTAACTACAGATGCGTCAAATGTCGCTATCTCTGGCATTCTATCCCAGGGTCAAGTAGGATCCGATAAGCCTGTGTGCTATGCCTCCCGTACTCTGAACGATAGTGAGATAAACTACAGTACAATAGAAAAATAACTAATGGCAATAGTTTGGGCCACAAAATATTTTAGGCCATACTTATTTGGTCGGAAGTTTAAAATACTTACGGATCATAAGCCGCTCCAGTGGGTTATGACCCTCAAGGAAACAAATTCTCGACTTACAAGGTGGAGGCTAAAACTTAGCGAATACGACTTCACCGTCGTACATAAAAAAGGAAAGTCAAACACGAACGCCGACGCACTTTCCAGGATCGAAATCCACAACAAAGAGATAAACTCCGTAGCTGTCAATACTTTAGAAAAATCCCATGGCTCTACTAGCGGTTCAACGACAATAACGGCGCATACAAGTTTAGAAAACCCTATTTTGGAGGTACCGATTACAGATGACCCCTTGAACAAATTCCAAAGACAACTTATACTAACAGTGGTAGGCGACGCAAAACGTAAGCCAACGACAACTAAACCATTTGACACGCATTCAAGGACCTCTATACAAGTCTCTGACAGAAAATTGGAGGAGGACATAGTAAGAGCAATTAAGGAATTTGTAAAGCTAAAAGTCAAAACCGGTATTCTCATAAACCTCTTTTTGAGAATGTAAGAGACATCATTCCCATAATCCAGGAAAAGTTTCGTAGCTCAGCAATGAACTTAGTACTAGTAAAAACAGAGATAGAAAACGTCAAGGAGTATCTCAGACAACAAGAGTTAATTCGTAACTATCACGACGGGAAAACTAATCACCGAGGCATTAACGAATGTTTTCTCGCCCTTTCAGCCCGGTATTTTTGGCCCAAAATGAAGAACCAAATAACTAAATTTATTAATTGTTGTGCAATCTGTGGCCAAGTTAAATACGATAGAAACTCTATTAAACAAAAATTTTACATAGTACCGCCAGCGACAAAACCTTTCGAGATCATTCACGTTGATCTGTTCACAGTCCAAAACGAAAAGTATTTAACCATGGTAGACGTGTTTTCGAAATACGCTCAAGCATATAATCTCCGAGATAGCACTGCTATCTCCATAGTTCAAAGTCTACTCCATTTTTGCTCGCACCACGGTCTACCACTAACAATAGTAACGGACAATGGAACTGAGTTTACAAATCAGTTGTTCTCTGAGTTTACTAAGTTACATAAGATCAACCACCACAAAGTGCTACCCAATGCGCCCAACGACAACGGCAATATTGAAAGATTCCACTCGACTATTCTTGAGCACTTGCGTGTCCTTAAGCTACAACGTAAGGATGAACCCATAGTTAACCTCATGCCATACGCTATCATCGCGTATAATAGTTCTATTTATAGTTTTACAAAATGTCGACCTTATGACCTGATAAACGGGCACTTTGACCCTAGAGATCCTGTAGACATGGACCTAACTAAACACTTACTGCAACAATACTCTCAGACTCACCGCGAACAAATGAAAACCGTATACGATATGATTAATGAAACATCTCTAGCGGACCGTTCTCACCTAATAGTAAAACCCGCGAGACGGAGGTAGAATATGAGCCGGAACAACAAGTTTTTATTCGGAATCCCCTTGCCGCTAGATAAAAGCTCGCACCTAGATACACGCAGGACACAGTTTTAGCTAACTTACCAATACATATATATACATCTAGAAAACGAGGTCCTGTAGCTAAATCCCGCCTTAAGAGAGCTCCTAAATCCGCGAACTTGTTACAGATTACTTCTGACTCTGACCCTGATGACAAAACTGGAGGCTCAAGAGGTAAAACTTGAATCCTTGGACGAGGGACCTGGACTTCTACCATTCAAACTAGGACCAACCACGTTAATAATTCACTACCATACATTTGTACAGTTTGTTGAACTGGACATTATTGAAAGATAGATTAATAACTTACAAACACAACTCTCTGACTATAAAAATAGGCTACGTAATGACACATACTCGTTTTACGAACTACAAATTGACTACTTAACAACAAAACTACAAAAAATCATAACTCATTAAAAAGGCTTGGAGCCTAACCGTAGCAAGAGAGGTCTCGTAGACGGGTTAGGGTCAATAATTAAAAGCATAACTGGCAATTTAGATTACTCAGATGCGATTAAATTTGACAAGGCCATCAAAATTCTGGAACAAAATCAATATAAGGTAGCTGACGAGTTTAACAATCACATCAGCATCAGCAAAGAGTGGATGGTCCATCATAGTAAAGTTATGACACAAATAGTTCAAAATCAAGAAAAAATAAATTCCACGTTAGAGCTCCTCTTAAATAGCGATGCATACAAGGATACTAGTTTACTTAAGTATGCTAGATTTGCCCAATTATTAATTATCATCTCAGAAAATACAGATGACATTATGACAGAGCTTATGAGATTAGAAAATATTTTAAGCTTCGTGCGTGCATCGAGCACTCACCATTCCGTAGTTAGCGTAGATATATTAGCTAGAATGATAGATAAGTTAGAGTTAATTTACCCTAAGGGTCATATATTAAAATTAGAATTAAGGGAGTACTACGATGCAATAAAACCGGGATACTACTTTTCGCGTAAACGAATCGTTATAACGATGAAACTCCCCATTGTATCTCCCATAGGTTATGATCTTTTTAGGCTAGCAGTTATTCCTAATAAAAATAATCAATCTATCCTACTCCCTTATCCCCTCATAGCAAGTAACAGAGAGGCGTTCATGTACATAGAGACAGAATGTCCGAAGTTCAGTACAAGATTCCTTTGCGAAGTAACTCTCAACCAGCAACTACGAACGCAAGCTGACTGTATTCAAGACCTTATTGTTAACCAGTCACTCGACGCTACCTGTGAGATGACCACCATCAAATTGTCAAAGGAAGCTGTGGACCAACTAGACGAGAGGCATTACGTCATTTCCTTTCCCCGACCGACGGGGATACATACCACCTGTGGACACGAAAGCTACAATATCGTACGAGGAAGTTATCTAGTAACCATCCCAGTCAGCTGTTCACTGAAAACAAAAGAACTCACCATCAGTAACAACTACGACAGGGTCGAGGGACAGCCCTTGAACATCATGAACATCCCCATAAACCTTGAGATATCAACTAGTTCGCCGCTAACACACCTCAAATTAAACACTATAAATTTCAGAGACCTGCATAACTATCAAGATAACCTGATATTGCAACCAAGAATTCAAATGAGCCACATCTCTTCTGACACGTTGTATCACACGACAATACCGATCTACAGCATTATAACGGTCGCAGTGATACTGGCAGCCACGCTGAATCTACGTAGCTACTACAGTAATTTGAAAAACGAAAAGAAGAACAAAGATGACCTGAAACACCATGATGATGCTGAAACTTCATCATCTCAATCAAGGGTTCCGGCAACATTTGCTCTAAAAGTTCTCAAATAGTCGCCGTTCTGAGGGTGGACGTGTTACGCCATCGGAGCTGCAGAGTTTCACAATCTCCGCCTCGTCACCGAGCCGTGGATTTGCATCGACGGTATTTTCGCAACACATTACCGTGGGACCCGATTTACTTCAGGTGTCGTGATATTAAGTGAATGATTGCCATTGTATACCTAGCATCGGTTGCTTTCAGTTGTCCTACATTGTAATATTAATTGAAATAATTAAATTAAGTTAAATGTAATTTTGGTTTTTTTTTTATCTTTCGGCTGTGGCTTTCGTAATTTAATTAACATTATAACATTAAAATAATTCATTGAAAGGACTAGTATGTTTTAATTAATAATGGGAAAGAAAAATAAAAAAGAGAGACCAGTGATTATTGTAAATTAAACAAACTCCCTGAAGTGAAACTGCTTGATGTTTCATGGTTACTGTTCCGCTCCTTGAGGTCTTGGCGTGAAGTTATTATGCCTATAATCTTTTTCAACAAATAGTCTATAAAATACAAAATGTTATTTCAGATCTAGCTGGTAGTGCTAGAGCTTAGTGCGTTGAAATAAACAATTTTTTTAACCTTTTAATGTAAGTATTTTTATTTGACATTGAAATGAATGAGTTTTTGACGGGATCTTGAATTGACATGTTCTGGTTTTTATTTTTAATTAATTTACTTAAGTTTCAGACCCTGTACTAAGTAATATTGGTAGTGTTTTGCGTAATATAGTTTGGTTTTTGTGCTTAAGTGAAGTGGATTATAAGTATACACTGAAAGCATGCATTCTGGGATACCAAAGAAACGCCTTAAGTGGTTTTAACAAGAGATCCACCATCTTATTCGACGCCATTTTGAATAAAATACCTACTACAACGAAGTTTTGAAAACATTGACGCTGGCAAGTGCTTTGGCGGCGCCAAAACACAAAGAAATAGAACAATGAAATTACTTAGATAAGCCAAAATTGTCTACAGGATCGGCATAGTTTTAATACTAGATAAAAACATAAATTACTCACCCCATTTATTAGACTTGTAAGAAGACCAATAAAAGTTTTTTTAGGTAATAACGTTAGGTTCTGTAATAAGATCACAAAGTACATTACCGATTTGCCCGACAATAAATTTAAGAACTATGTCTAGCAAGTTTTACTGGTAAAAAGTTATTTATTATAATGTAGATTATTACGTGAGTGATAATGATGTCTGATACTGGCTCAATTTGTGTAAATTATTAACTGTAAACATTGTTTATATAATAAATAAAAAAAAAAACAAGATCTGGTTTCTTGCCCGCTCTTCTCGGTTACGGGGATGTTTTCCGAACAGGCAATTTTTAACGTTCACAATTCCTATGATTCAAATTTAATCATTTTTTTGTGGTTTAAATTTATGGATATTGCATTATTTTCTGTGTCAAAACATATACAGAGACAATCTTCCATATTCCCGTTTTTTTTTTTCAATATGCATACTGTCGGGTTTTCTTGCACGAACTTAGTGTGTATGCCGCGTTGTTCGTTGTCAACGTATTTTACTGCAGTCAGTCTGTCTATCGGCGAACCATCTATGATATTAAATGACGTTGTAACCCATTGAAGTATGTACTAGGGACGACGTCTCAACTGTATCGTTTGAATCACAATAAAAAATATTGTATTTAAAAATTAAAAAAAAAACTACAAACTTTTCTTTCATTACGCTTATTGACTATTCTTATTGCAATGACCAGAGCTTTCCAAATACAAAACTTCATAAGAACTGGTGAAGCCTTTTTTGAGTTAAAAATTTGGACATACATATAGACAGACAACATTTTTTCAATGTAACATTCGCGATCTATAGGGAAATTTTGAAGACAAAAATTACATGTACAGACAGAACTACAGATATTTTAATATACCTAGGTGTGTACAAAACGCAATAGTTTACAAAGTATTATATTTGGGATTACTTATTTTATACCTTAAATATTAAAAAAAAAAATAGTTTTTCGTAGATTTTTTTTATGAAAACCTGTGTCAAGATGTATTTATTTTTAACAGTCGATTCATAAATATAATTTTTAAAATTACATATAAGTATTACATACCTACTCCCCAACTCCTCCTACAATCCTACAATATCATATAAAATTATTTCATTCTACAATTCTTCTCAACACCCCTTCAAATAAAAAGTAAATAAACACAATACATAATGACAACAAAAAAATATTTTTTCTAAACGACATTACAGGGTTATAAAAAAGATTATCAATCAGTTGACAAACGAAGGGAAATTACAGTACCTATACTCATGTTATCAGCATAAACGGCCGAGGGCGCGGGTGTCCGACGCCTGTCAACCCATAAAGGATCGAAGGGAAAATTGATTTCTTATTAGAAAAATGAACTACACCCTTAACTTTAATATGAAAGCGGTTTTTTATCTATCGATCATCAAAATACTTGAACTTAATGTCTGTTAAGGTATAAATAACGTTTAATATTATTAATATATTCAAACATGCTAACAATTCTATAGGTGCTTGGCAATATTTTTTCAACTTGATAGTCGTAGCTAGTTAGCAAAGGGGCATTAGAATAAACTCTACCAATATGCTATGGTTTCATCACGATATCGAATATTAACACAGGGAATAATTAATTCATCATCATTGTAATTTGCTGGCAATAACAGTTGTTTGGCTTTATTACAAGCTTTGTTATTGTGGGTCAAATCTTGTAACTGAATTTTAAAACAGTTATCCCTAACCGATTGAGCTGAAATTTTGCTTACACGTTTATTTGGGTGACAATGCATGATTAGATAAATGACGTCATTCAGTAAGGGGAACTCCCAAATATGTCTGATCAATTATTATTTTTTTACGCACCCTCATGATATGGGCATCAAATGAAAGGGATTGCTGAGATTATTATGAAAAAATATACTAATAAAAAACTTTTTAAAAACAAGCTTTCATTCAATATTTCAATAATTTCAAAAGCTTGTAGAGCAAATATAAAAGTGAGAAAGGGGAATTTATAACAAACAAATTTCTTGCGCGTTACAAGCGTTGAATAGAAGCTTGTTTATATAAAACTTTTTTTAAATTACTTCCAGTAGATATACAACAAGCAAGATCTCTCATCCTCATCATCATTTCGACCGAAAGACATATCCACTCCTGTTCTTTCCTCATCCAGAAGTTTCCCGCAACCTTTACTATATAGTCGGACCACCTTATGGCTGGTCTTCCCACGTTTCGTCTTTCGGTACGTGGCCGTCACTCGAGAACTCTTAGTACCCATCGGCAATCCGTTCTACGTGGTACATGACGCACGCACTACCACTTAAGTCTAGCTGTTCTTAGGTCTATGTCGGTGACTTAGATTCTTCTTCGTATCTCCTTATTTCTGATTCGATCACGCAGAGAAACTCGGAGCATAGCCATAGATCTATAAATACTTTTAAAACTACTTTTAAATATACTACTCCGTCATTAACTCTCTGTGGTATAATAGAAACTGCGTTTTTGTATTTATTGCGTTACTGATACCGTGGTTAAACATTTGTGTGTTAACATAATTGAAGTTCTGTATTTTTATACAAAATATTTAGTTTATGCAGTATATTTGTTTATTATTCCTATACATCTATTTTTAATTCTAAAAATTTGTATGTCAGCCGTCAAAAAACTTATTTCCATTAAAATTTTAGTTTTTGAAGGTTTGCCTGGATGAAGTATTTTATAAGCGATCTGGTTTACTGTAATAATTTAAATATGTAGTTGTATAACATGTATGGTTATTTTCCTACGCAATAAAATATTATTGTACTAATACTGTATATAATAATGTATTGTACTATAATACAGAAATAAATACAGAACCGGAAAAGGGCCAACCAAAGTAGAAAAATCGTAATAATTACCAGGGTTTCGAGAGACTGAAGGTAAAGTCTCGTAGTACCTAAGCTAAACTGGTACGCTACGAAATTGGAGCAGTGTAGCAGTAATAGGCTCGTAGCGAGTTACTTCGTAGCAAGATATATTGTATCAAGTGACATCGTAGCGACATTAAGGTGACTCTAGGAAGACTCTGCTATATACGGAAATCGAAAGTGATCGTTTGACCCTTCAAACGCCTTTTATGCTGCTTTATCTTATATCCTCTTTCCAGGCACCACGGAAGGATCAGATAAGATGGGCACACCCCCTGCACACCTCGCCTAATACCTCGTTCAGGCACGAAACGATCACCACCGAGACTAGCAACGAAACGAAAATGTAACGTCCAATCAGAGAGCCGCCGCGCAACCCCAGCTAGAGGCAGAACGCGCACCTATACATTTAGTATATTCAGATATATTCGGTGTGATTGTTGAATCTGTAATAATCGCCAACTGTTTGTATTGACTCCCACTATTAGCTGATTGCGATAGTACCAGGTGTGTTGTGTTTTTCAAGGACTATCGCTCGAGTCATCGGACGATTTATAGTGCTGTAATTCGTAGTACGTGATTTGTAGCCTGTTTTATAGGCAAGACGGTATTCCTGTAACTAACCTAACTTGATCATGCTGTAGACACACGGGATAAAATTTATTGGGTTATTTTTGTTTATATTTACAGTACACATATTTTGTTTATTTTTATTTATTATCCATAGCGGTTGTTAGTAGATAACAAATTTAATAGAGATTAATATAGTAATATTTACAATATACTCTCAACTATTGCTCAATATACCGGATAAGTAGACGTTGTTATGATTATTATATTGTGAACACCTTTATATAAATCATTATCATTATCCGAAACTAGGGCGGTGCCAGCGTTGCCCAAGCACAGGGCACAGATTTTGGAAGGCTGCAGAAATGTCCAGATCAGGACCACAAACAATACGTATAATACAATTTTTCAAGGGCGCATAAAAGAATAAGTTCGCTCCAGGCACATAAAAGGCTAAGCTTGCACTGGGCACATAAAAGGCCAAGTTCCCCCCGGGCACATAAAAGGCTATAAGCTTGTACCGGGCATATAAAAGGCCTAAGCTCGTACCGGGCACATAAAAGGCTAGTTACGGCACTGCGTCTGTTGCTGGACATAGGCCTCCCCCACCAAATTTTCAGCACAATGAGTGGTGCTCCGCTGTTTACTTCCAATGGGTTCCCGCAACTTTTACCAGGATGTCTTTTTAAATAAATAATGTTTTGAAACACGGCAAAACAAATTTCAAAATAGTTCAGTTCTTGTTCTTCAATTAGGATAATTATAAAAATATAACGGTAAAATATATGACCTGAATGATCCTTTTAATGTAAAAAAATGATCAATAATATTTTAAATTAAGTAATTACGTCCACCCTACAGAAGATTACAGCCAAATAATTTCAACTTTCCAGAGGTCTTTCGGCCAAAGGGATTCAAGGTGGTCAATCAAGGAAACTTATGGTGTTACAAGCATCTATAGGCTGCGGTAGCCGCTTGTTTGCTATCTTAATTGTATAAAACATCGTGATGAGCCCATAATATGGTGGTAGGGCTTTTTCTAATGCCGGCCTGGTTAGCTACCGTCCAAGTTGAAAATCTGTAGTCAAACATCAATAGGTGTGTTCCTGCAGCTGCACTTTTTAGAGCCAATTTTCCACTAGGCTCATCGTGCTACCATCTTGAGCCACATCGTCACTTAAGATCAGATGAGATTGTAGCCAAAGCGCTAAACCTATAACGAAAAAAAAAAACCAGAATAAGTACATTGTATACCTACACATTAAAAAAAAATGCCCATAAGCAAATACTTGTTAAGCAGAAGTTAATAAATAAACGGTTCATTAATTTACCGGTCGTTTTGTTACAAAGAAACATTCTTGAAGAAAAAGATTCCACAGATACATAATTTAATAAAGAGAAAATGACATTTAGTAGAAAATTGTGACGTTATCTTTATTATATTTTGAGTGGAAATAATGGAATGGCCGCTTGTACGTAACTGGAATGCTTGTTATAAATTAAGGTTGGGCGAATCATTCCCCAATTATTCTTAAACGGATTTTTATTTGACTTCCGAAATCTTGGCCCCGTGCGCACGGGTAGTTTTCCAGTGCGTGTTAAAAAACGTTCTAATACTAGAACTGGCAGTTTGCAAGTTGACAATGTGTTTAAAATGACAGTTAATTATTTAATCAGATTGGTTTATTGATAAGAAGCTTTTATAAAAACAAATATGGATAAAATAATTGTTTATTTAATTTTTCCAAAGTTATACAAGAATTAATGCCACATAAACCTTTAAGGTTTGTGTGTGATATCTTACAATTCGTTGTCGGATAAACATAACAAAATCTGGGCAAGAAAAAAAACACCTATCTAGGTATACTTGGAATGTAAAACATTATCTAAATACAAAGATTCATCCAAATCGTTGGAGCCGTATCCAAGAAACCAATTACATATCTAAACCAGAATTGCTCACTTAATATAATAAGATAAATATTAACCTGGTTCCTTTACACATATTTAGATTCTTATGCCATTTAGAAAACTTAACGTCATCGTACAATATTTATATACACAGTTGAGTGTTATTGTTATTAGGTCGGTCTTGTGACAAGTGGCTCTAATATTATTACTTAAGTGTAACAATAGTGACTTTAAAACTAGTTTGAAATTTCTTTTCAACTGAAATTGTAGCGAACTCAATTCTGCGCAATTTTAACCTTAGTTTTATTTATTGAATGATGATGTGACGCTCGGTTACGTAAACGTAATGTCGCGTTTTTGTGACATTTTTTTTAAATTGACAATGTGTAATATACACATTATTAATTCACGAGTATTATTTTAACAGTACATACAGTGATTGAAACAACTTTCCAAAAGTTGTTTACTCCCGGATTCATGTGTCTGTTTGTTTTTGGAACGAAGTTTTTAACATAGCCACAAGTAGTTGACTTGTGGATATCGTCAGGTAAGGGAAACGTGTTATGCTTCCTCCATGCCACTTTTTGTTTCTCGCTCTCTCTCTGTCTCTTTCTATGATATACGAGAGTGCGTGTGCGTACGATTATCGAGATTCGAGTAGACGGACATCGTGTACTTAGGTTGTATTTCCCTTCCGCATGTGACAGCCAAATTGCAAAACATTGCAGTGCGCACTTCGGGCGAGGCCCCTCAGGGGTGGTCTCGCAAAATGGTACGAGTTCAGTAACTCAATGGTTTATCAGCTATTTATATAAAAGTTAAATCAATTTGTTCTTTGTGAATTGGCTAACTAATTTTTAAATAATATTTTCCTTTTTTATTCTTAGTAAAAAAAAATTAAGCTGTGTTTTTTAATTCAAGGTTTACTTTGTTTAGTTACTAACGTGCTCTTTAAAACTCGTGTGTGAGGGCTTTTACGACCTAACATCCGAGCATGACAGGCAAATATTGACATGTCTTTAAAAAAAAAAAAATGTTTTCGAAGGAGAGAATATACTTTATTAAGTTATGAGAACTTGATAACTAGAAATATTCAGGTTATTTAATGAGTTAAAAAGTTCGATTTGATCTGTAATTAGCGGTGTACAATAAAGTTTAAATTATAAAAAAAAAATAGTGTAGACAAAGTAAAAAAGTCCTATCGTATATCCTAGACCACAGTAAAAAGCTTAACCTAACCTAACGGTTTATCGAATTGAAATGTTTTTTTTATCAAACTGACTTACGCCGTTGGTCTGAAGGGTCTTAACAGCTTTACCAATGCTACTGGCCGGAGAGGCTTGATCCGGCCTGGGGGGTGAGCACAGAAGGCAGTCAGCCAAATAAAAGTGAAATGTACAAATATAGTTAGATCCGTAATACTTTTGATAACTTCGGAGTAGCGTAATATAGCTTTTTACTTTTAATTTATGTGTCAAATAATTTAGTGTACAGATTTTGATGTCCTATAGGATAATTTTCATTTTAAAATTAGAATCAAGCTTCTACCACAGAGTACTTTTGTATATAGGCTCCTACAGTTGAGTACATAACTTTTAATTACACCTAAGAATCGATCCGTCTGTTACTTTCAAATATAACTCACTATCTCTGTTAAATTTGATATATATTATTATAATATATAAAATCGGCAGCTCGAAAGAGAAAGAGCATAGTATACGTGTAGTTAGAACGAGACCCGTATGTACGAAGCGAGACGTAATCCCTATTAGATACCATTTTCGAATGTTTTTGCTGCCGTAACGGCCTAGGTAAATCGTGATCAAAACAAATTCCTTTTATATTTGCTAAATCTAAGGTTTCAAAGTGTACTTTAACGTTTAGTAGACGTTTACTTAATTGCAGTTACTGGTAACAGTACTATACCTCTACATGTAACTCTTATAATAAAACAAACACATACACACACAGATATTCACAACAGAAGCACTACATCGTTATTTTTGATGCAAATAATATTAATTAATAATATAATTTCGTTGGGGTATAAGATTGTTATATCTTTATTGTAATACGATTGAAATCATTTTGGCTAAGCCAATATATTAACTTAATTATGTATGTATGTTAGCATTTTTAGAGCTGTATCAAAAGCTGTACACACTCGTGTATTCTGTAGTTGATATTGTCTTAAACAACCTATTGCTGATCTATGACTACTACTAAATGCTAAATTCATTCATCGCATCATTACTCGGGCATGTTAGCATTGTGATTTTTTTTTAAACAAGAACATGAACAGTAATATCATGATGGCTAATCTTTTTAACTTTTTTTTAAGTTACGTCTTTCTACATAAGTTGGCAATTTCGCCAAATTATTCACTATAGAGTTATGCCAAATTATAACCTACTACAGGTGAACTTCTGAGGTAGAGAAGTGCCTCAATGAAAATATTTTTTTCATGAAAATATAATACGTCGTGAAATTAATAAATGTGCCTAATATAAATTCATCCGCCGTACTCTTTTACCGCGACATTGAATATAAATCACAGACAGTTTGAGAATTGTGCCTTTTGATGATACGACCAGATTTTAAACGAAAATGATGGAACTGAAATGGAATGGAATTTGAATTTTTTGTTCTAGTTATATCAGCTGATTATACGAAATTTGTTTAATATGAAACAACAAAACAAAAAACCTCTACATCTATCTAAAAACTCCTATAAATAATATACAACCATCGCGCTGATACGGCCCACGTTTTCTAATTATCTAATAAATAAAACTAGATTTGCTTGCGACTTCGACCGCGTAGAATTTTGTATATGAAAAACAACTAAAAAAAGATATGTAGGTGTACTAAATTACAACATCAGTGATTAAACCATGTTTCATGCTTTGTGAATGTTCTGGATTCTTGAGACTCAACCTGGTACCTTACCCCACATTCACTACTTTCGATCGATCGATATTCTGACAAGTACATTACATTAGTTTCAAATTAATTCGCTGCAAAATAGATACATCTTCGAACTTATTCTTTTACATAAATTTATTAACGGAGCTACCAAGATACCAAGATTTTCCATTCAAAAAACTTTTCTAAAACACGTCTCATAAGTAACATCTATTGATGTTGTGCTGTGGAATACCACAATAAGATGTACACATCTGTAAAAATACTTAACAGACCTCAACTTAGTCTTTAATGAAAGTGTTGTTGAGCGACAATAAATAAATAAATTTGTATATGCGGTGAACATTAGTCTTTTATTATTTATTAAGGTCAGCATATTGGTCAACATCAAACAACCATATAAACAGATCTTATAGTTCAATATTTTTGTTCAATGACACTCTTATTTCAGTTAATGACGGTTCGCACATTGAATTTTATTGTATATATATATTCAAATTGAGAACCTCCTCCTTTTTTTGAAGTCGGTCAAAATAAAAAAATATAATTAAACACAAAAGTCTTACGAAAAAGAATATGATTTCTTAATATTATTATCAGTATCGAAAAAGATATCAACCTTATTTAAATTAATTTTAGATACAACATTATAATGTCTAATAAGTTTATTTAATGATGAGAAGTGACCCAGATACGTAAAAAATGTTCGTGGTATTCTTGAAGATAAGGATCTATTTACTTTCGAAAGAAGTGGTACATCTAAGATACCATTCACCAGCTTAAACAGAAACACCCTATCCAACACTTGTCAACGATCGCTCGGGGTTAATATTTTATTATATTTTAACTTATCCGAATAATAGTTGACCTTATTAATGAGTCTACCACTGTATGTTCGACATGGATCTTTCTTGTAAACTCTATAAGCATTTTGTGTAGACAATAAAATGCGGATTCAAGTTTGATGCCCAGAACCCGAATTGAATCTAAGGTGTTCAATGTAGTATTAAAATACTCTGACCCTTTTTTTTTGTATGAAATTGATATAACAAAATTGATCACCATTGAGGTTCATTAGACTGTTCATACTGGTGAACAATCAAGATCTTCTTATAATAATCGGAAATCAATAGGAGACCTGATGGTTTTTCAAACTTTGAAGTTACCAGAAAATAGAAAGGATTTTGAATGTTGTTTTTTGGTTGTTTGCTGTATTCTTTTTGAAGTAAAAACTTCTTTATTCGCGTTGTGCACTTTATGGGATGGGTAAAAAATGTTAAACTCGCGTCAGGACACGTGACCTGATCAAAAATTCGTAAGACTTAGGGAGAGTAGACCACCGGCGCGGCGTAGGAGAGAAAATAATATACCCCCTCTTGCTACCGCGCGGCGAAAATGTATGCCTGCTCCTGCTGTTAAATATACATACATACAAGTACTTTATAAAAATATATATATGTACCTACACGTTATAGATGTAATATTTGGAATATGTTTTTACTTTATAGCATTAACCTTTATTTTTATAACATCACAATAGGCACATGGTACATGTACAGGTACATGGGTTCTGTAAGGGAACTTTTTTTTCTTTTTTGCGCCTTTTAGTCCTGCGCTAGTTAATGTAGAAACACTTTCAGATCACTAAATACAGATACAAATGGTTCCTTCCTTCCTCCCAGGAGGAAGGGAACATGTCTATGCGTATATATTAGTAGCTCGAATTTGTAGGAGTAGGGAATTAGCTAGATCGCGACCTACTCGAATACTAGTAGTAGTTGAGTGCCCTCTGCGCTCACCCCCAAGTTCGATGAAGCTATAAAAGCCGCAGCGGCTTCAGGGTCCCTAAGGCTAACAGTATAGTCAGTTCTAAAACAAAGATACCAAACAAATAATTTCAAATGAAATAAAACAATAATAAATAATCTTCGTTTTTCAAAGAAACACAAGGAAAAGAAATCGGGAATATCAAAAATCTTGTTTTCACTTCAGCCGGCACTCCTGGAGTGCAACCCGTTGTTTTTTTTGTATGGATATTCGTAGAAAAGTCAAATTTTGTACTGTAACCGCGGACTTGTACCCGAAATGAATAAGTGAACGGGGGAACTCTTTACGACAGAGATAAAACACTCGTAAAAGAAGGATTCACCCCTCACTTACTCCGTACAAGATGTGAACTGTAATTTACCATGTAAATAACAGTCTAGAACTTTTATTAGTATACAATTGTGCTTAAATTAGTATAACCCTCTGTGTATAAATAAGGTTCATTATAACGTCGCATGGAGTTTTATTTTTATTTGTTTGTAACGATGTTTATTCTGTAGTCTTGTGATTGAGTTCTTTGTATCAATCAATTATTTAAAGAAAACATCAAGATGGTATCATGAAAAAGGAATTTTATGAAGCCCGTGACTTGGCACTATCCGTGATGTGAAAATCTGTCACTAAATAATCCTTTGAAACGATATAAACTTATGCAGAAAACAATTAATTTAATTAATTCAGTAAGTATATTTATTAACTTTTATATTTTAAAAAAGAAGGAGGTTATTAATTCAAATTATGGAGTTTCAGCCATTACTTCGTTGTTCATAAACCGATTTGGATGATTCTTCTTTCGTTGGAAAGGTGATACTTCAAGGCTGGTCCCATTTTAATTTCATTGGAATTGGTTGGACCTTCGATTTTACAATAAATGATTAATAATAACTTATCAGTAATTTACCAAATTACCTCAGAAACCACAGATAGGAATTTAATTTGTTTTGCTTGTTGTTAGTTCCACATAGATATTGTCAATTGTTACAAAATAAATTGAGAACAAGCTGTTTAAAAAATAAAAAATACCAGACAAGTACGAGTCGGACTCGCGTACCGAGGGTTCCGTAATTGTTCAGCTACATTCACAAAAATTGTTAGGTAACATCGGCGAGCTCAGAATTTTAGACAGAATAGGCAATTTTAAAGCTATTAACTTACCAGAAATACTACATTTTGGTTTTGGTTCGTCATCTTGTCGATTAAATAATGACGTAGGTAATTCAAGTACCGTAATTGTCACCTCAAATATCCATAGGCCATACATTGACTGATTTTATAGACATCAATATACTGATATTCGAAATAGCATTTTGGCATTGCTTTAAAATTGGTAATTTAGATAAAATATAAGTCAATGCCTATCAGCGCCACCTAGTCTTTATCTTTATTTTGTATTAATGCCAATTTCGGTGTAAAACGCGATCACTTGTTTGTTTTTCACCGAAAGATAATTTAGAAAACGCATTTTTTTTTTCAACCGTGTGTCAGCCAAGTTCGAAAAGAGCGACACCGGCTATTGTGTATATTTACACGAAACTTTACGAGCTACTTTCGATTTCTCCATAAGTCAAAAGCTAATATACCTACAAATGTTGAAAGTTAAACACCCACGTTGAACATCTAGAAGCCCAAATTTCACGAATAAGCCTCTTATAGTTATTATTACACTTATAACTATATAACCCCTAAACTCCTAGTTTAATAAAAAAGACAATTAGTGTTTTTTCCTAAAAACAAAGTTTGAAAATTCGCATCATTGCTGACCTGTACATTAAACGGTTAGGAGTGATTGAATGTACATTTATGGTGCGAATAGTATAAGGTACTTTAGAAACTAGTTTTACTCTAGAAGCTTCAACAAGATGACATAAAATTTATTTCTTCGAGAAATCCCTGGGGAGTTCTAGCTCTGTTGTTGTCTCAGTACACTTTATTAAGGTCCCAACGTACTGGATATTGTCGGTAAAATGTAGGTACCTACATGAATAAATAGATTTTAGGTTATATCTACTATAAGTTTTTGCTAAAGTCTTCGTAAGACGCGGTGAACGTACATGCAAACACTGAGCCATCATTAAATTTAACAATATACGAAGTATCTACTAAGGTATTGTAATGTATAAATCTATTAAATTTAAACTTAAGGTTACACATGTATTTCATTATACTTACATAATAGACCATAATGTTTACTGTGAAAATTTGATTTATTAATACATTTGTGTATTTTTTTTTATTTGTTTTATACAATTACTTGCCGTGCTCCACGGTTTCACCAGTGTTCATTTTATCCGACAAACACAACGCCGCTAACGCACCAGTGCAGCCTATCATAAGTGTTCTCACTTCCTCCAAGTGCATATTAATTTAATTTTGCGTTATCTCTTAAACTATGTGTCCAAATAATATTCTATAGAAAGCAAAGTTTAACTTCATAAAATTGTCTTTATGGTATAGTAACTTTTGTTCGTATGGATTAATATGTCATGCCTAAAAATAATGCTTAAAAATCACTTTTTACTCTTCAACAAATGTTTGTAACAAAATAGCTTATGCTATTAATATATGCTATCGCGGACTATTTTTTAAATACACTAAGGAAAACTATTTTGTTACCTATCATTAACCATTACGCCAACGCACGTGGATAAAGCAGTTCACAAACGCTTTCACTTCCAACTTAAGATAACATACTATCACGCCTGTATTCCCCGAAGGCTTAGGCAGAAGTGTACATTAATGTACACCCACAGTTCGCCGAGTATGTTTTTAGGTCCCATCTAATAGGGAGCGAGCCTATTGCCATTAATCGGGCACAAAACCAAACTCCAAGCTGCTACTGAGAATTCCATAGGAAAGACCCAATAACACTTTGCTCGACCTGGAAATCGAACCCAGGAACTCGATCATAGCAGTCACGCTTACAACCACTAGGATAACGAGGTAACTTATATATCAAGAATCAATATTTAAGGCTAGCTGAGAGATTTACCTTAACGTTAGATAACCTATACTATTTTATGTGAATCTGTCTATCATATACAAAAAAGTTTTTCGAATCCGACTGGTGGTTCCAGAGATTATAGTGTTTAAATAAACAAACAAACAAAGAAAAACTCTTCCGCTTTATTATATTATAGTAAATAATAAAATATAATAATTATAGATTTAGAAATCTGTGAATTTAGAGTGGATATAATGAAGAAAACAAAAATACATTGTACAATATAGTGATAACGAGACTTATAATACTAATTGATGAAAATTATTGTCGAAAACGTTAACTTGTCTCTGCTTGACTATTTGTTAGTATGCTTATAATCCGTAAAACAACTATAAAAAATATAGTTAAAACCAAACATATTCAAGAGAAATAAAATGGAAGGGACGAGTGTTCAAGGGTCCGTTAATACTAAATAAAGGTGTGTACCCATGAGAATTACTGCCGGAGGCTTATAACCGATGTTAGCAAAAGGTTTACCGTACAACGTGTTAGTTCGATTCGACCTTTTATATTATAGACTACCTACGCCCGCGGCTTCGCTCACATGGATACAGAATGCCCGCGCGAATCTTCTTTCCCGCTCTTGGCTATTTTAAAGACAAAAATGATTATTGTGGGTGTTCCTTAGAAGATAGACATACTTTGGCGAACTTTTTTGTAGGTCTTTTTAATGTTTATAATTATTTAGTACATTAATTTGCTAAATCTCTAATGGTTTACTCAGCGTAAGCCATCTAAGCGCCCGAATTGATCCACTATGACCAATTTTTTTTATTTGTGCAGTTAAGCACATAATGCAAAAACAACAGCTACCAAAGTCAAATATCAAAATTCGATAATCGACCACAAAGTGATTAACAATCTACCGACGGTTGTTGTTATAATGTCCGTGTTTCGGCCGAATTACTGTTGGATATTTTATCGCCAATCACATGGATAAGAGATCTCACTACCAATAGATGCGCGCAAAACATTTGAAACGCGCTGTAGCCAACATCAAAAACCAATGCTTCAACCCATTGGCCTCGTTATATCTATCGCCTTGCGGTAGGTTGGTACGAGTAGTACGGATTCGAGTCGGTTCGTGATTTAGCTCTGAAAACTGAGGTTTTATTTTATGGAACTTTCTTTAAAACCTTATTCTAAATAATAAGTGCATCCTGTTCACCGCGCAGCAAGTTTTTTATGAACTATGTATATTGTATTGGTGACGTAGAGAATAAACTCTAACGACCGATACATTTACATGTGTATTGTGTGTACGGCGCTGCGACGAATTACATAGCTCGAACTTCATGGTCTGGAGCCTTGACCACCACCAGGTTAGTGAGATTGTTCTGTCTTAGGTACTGGTGTGAGATGACCCAGTATCACTAGCTTGATATGCACTGACTGATTCCGAAACACTACTTACATAAAAAATATGAGTCACTGTAACATTTTTTAAACTATCGCATTATATACCTACTCAAGTTCCTATAAGGTTATGAATAAATTACCTACAATGATTTCATCCAGGTATTTTTTCTTAAATTTTCCGAAATCCTTCCCGGGCTCATAACAGTTCAAAGGGCAAACATCCCTGTTGAAATAGCTTCAAAACTGAACAGCACTTTCCGAATGCGAATGGAATTCGAATATCATCGGTATTCCGCAAACATCCAATAGCGAATACCTATCTATCTACAACATTATTATCGGCAGGCGATCAATCGAAATTACTTATAAACGCGCGTTTACATTGCATTGAAATTAAGCGTAGGATAAAAGGGGGTAATTGGAGTCACTTATGCAAGAATCAATAAAAATCTGAAGTTATTTATTTTAGCTATATTAAAACACACAATTTTATTAGTATATCTAATAATTTATCAATCTGAAGCAGTATTTTAAATTTCAGTATCATACTTTAGTTATAATTACTCAAAAAAATAAAACCACCATTTCCCTGACATGCGGGTAACGGTAGTCACCATATTAGACAATGAAAGTCAACACATCTACAATACTTGTTACTCACATAACCTTCTATTTAATCAATCGGAAGCCTTCAACTTGGGCCCACAATCCACATCCAGCCCACCAACGTGCTACCAAACACATCGCTTATCTAGGACCTATTGTCATTTTCATTGTCATCGCATTGATTACAAAATCTTGTCTCTGAAACTGAGGTAAAGTGTTTATTATGAAGAACACGTCCCTTGGCCTTGCCTAGAGATTACTGATGCTACTTTCGTTTTCTATTCAGTGGAGGTCAACAGACTCCCATTACCCCAGAATTGATAATAGGTAAACTAAAAAAAAAACCGTTGCATATCTTACTAAAAATGTCTTAGAAATTGATACAAAAATCTCACCTCTTATATTGGACGCAAGAAAAACTACAATGAAATCGCGGCAAACAACAATGCACCCTTTTCGTCCAAACGTTACGTGGTAATTAAACAGATTATCAGGCGGGAACAGGTTGTATTCTGATCAATCATTTCACACGATATTCACTTGTCAACTAGTTTTTTTTTAAATTATTGCACTGACTACCATTGCCCGCTTACCACCATTACCCTACTCTCCCCTAATACTTTAAATTAACATTACAAGATGAACTTGATGAAAGAAGATCGCAGCAAAATAATCTTGTTTTGTTCCTGCGTTATGATTTCCAGAGCCCTTTGGTGCTTCAATGAAAAAACAACGTTATAAAAGCTTAGTATGGTTGTAGGGCATTTTTCAAAGATTTTTTAGAATCAAGTAGTTCTAGTTATTACCTACTACAAAAATATTCTTACCTCATTGTAATATTAGTTTTGTTAATAGCAATTAACAAATTAATGACAATAAAATATAACTTAATAATTGTGCCAACGGCTTCTCTCGCGTAAACGACAGAAGAACACGTGATGCTAAAAATCGTAGATTGTAGCTTTAATAACGTTTAATGGAATGAAGCTATCGTTTTTTTTTTGTTAAGGGCCAAGTATGTAAGTAGTAAAAAAAATATCAATATCCATCCAGTATTTTTTTGTGATACGCGCACAGCGCAAGCCTCAATCCTTTTAATTACTCTTCTATTCAAAAACTATATACCTATCTCTTTTGTATAGACAATAATTTCTTGAAGTCCTCAGCTAGCATTAGCATCGGTTTTTGCCGATTAAAAGGTGAACCTTCTCTCAAATTCAAACCCTGAAATTGAATTTGTTCACAGAAAACATTACATAAAATATTAGGTCTCTTAACCCTTTTACGTATGTTATGAAATGTGATCCTAACTCTTCGGAAATAAAAGCTATGGTAACCTTACCGACCTTTCGCACGTATTTCATATTTCACGCACGTTATGGATTTTCGCAGCGTAAAAACCATTGACAAAGGGAATAAATCGAGCGTAATGAAAGAAACGAACGAACATTTTTTTATTAAAACGATTTTATTTTAAATTGAATCGTACATTCTCGTAAATCTGCATATGTGCGACATTAAAATTAATGACGCAGAGAGATTCTTTTATAACCAATAAAAATATTTTAATCAAGATAAATTTTTCGCTGACCTGTTTGTATTATTTAGTTTAATAGGTGTAACTTCATGTATTATCTTATTTAGATATTTTATCAAAGAAACTGATGTAATAGCTTAGATTTACCTTATGTTCCTATTAAATATTAAACTATTACTAGCTGTTCCCGCGGCTTCAGACGCGTATCTTACGCAGTAAGTTTTTCTCATTTGTAATGGTTTATTGACAATTCTTATAGCCTGTCGATTGAGAAACAAAATATTTTCTGTGTACAAAATTTCATGTAAATAGGTTGATAATGACAAAAAAAAATATGAATATTTTTTTACGATTTTTAAAAGTTTTATTCACAATTCGTAGAGCCTATAAATTGATAAATGACATTAACTTCCCGTATACAAAATGTAACATAAATCGGTAAACCTGGTTTTTGAGTTAAATCCAGACATATTAACAAACTTAGAGTCATATTCATGATCCGTAAATACTCACAGCCTTTTTTGTTTTATAAATAGGTACATCAAGGGCCTACGAACGGAGTTTTTTTAGTAAATTCGGTTTTGGAAGGCAATAACTTACATAAATAGTATGTCAATATCGACATACAAACAAACGTATATATAAAATGCTTACGAAGATCTTTATACATTATCATATATCACATGAAAAGACATCCCACGAGAATTTACTCGTTGCATAGCGCAATGCACTTTTATAGATTATGTTAACCATTTCTGGGTAGTCGTTTTATGCACTAACGTTACCAAGCGAAGTTGAAACTACTGACAAATGTGACGTCATTCGTTTCATTTACGGATTGCTAGGAAAATAAAAAACGTAACTTTATCAAATTAATATGTTCATCTAATTGTATTTTGACATCTGTTACAAATTTAAGATCGGGTAATCAAATTCTGTGATTTTTTTTTTTGTTTGTATTGACAAGAATTCCACCCGTTCGTCTGTCTAGTGTGCTTGGACAGGTCGTAAGTTATAATTTATACAGTTTATTTTGAAATATCATCCAGTATACTTGATTAACGAAGTAGATGTAGGTTTATTAAATTATATATTAATACTTTATTCCTTATCTCTTTACTTTACTTTATATTATCTTGTTTTATCTTAAAAGTAAGAAGTTATGAGTCGATTAAAATAGTTAACCTAGATCGGTGTTTTCTTTTTAAACTGTAAAATATTTACGAACCTACTTTTTATAGTAGGCACCACGGTAAACTAACTGTACTCACTGTGCATTACAATCCAAAAACACTTATTATACTGCAAATCTCAAAGAGAAGATAGTCTATAATTAAAAAGTCGTTGGTCCAATTTTGATCATTGGGCGACCGCTAGTATTATATAGATACGAAAAACTATCCATTTATAGTTTATTGAAAACGGCTGTAAGAGGTCGATAATCCATCAACGCTCGTCGCTCTAATGCTGGTGTATAACCTTCTCGGTGGCTGGATATACACTGGTTGATCACGAAATGTGACAAATCATAACAGAGTCACTATGACCGGTTTATCATGGTGGGATAAGTGCATGGAGATCCAGACTAAGTCGGATATAGATTTCTACTATCCTGCTTAATTAGTGGATATACTGGACACTGTTATCGTGTTCTGCCGTCCAGCAATATAGTTATTATGTAGTTATTTCTCACTGAGAGTCTTAACAGAAATACGGCACAAACAATTTCTTGGGAGATTTTTCGATCTACTTAGGCCAGCCTGACTGGTGGAAGCAATGATGGCTCAGTCAGTAGCGTGTACGGACTCCGCGTCGGTGACGAGGTGAGTTCGAATCGCTGCAATGAGCCCGAGCTTTTGGTGGAGGAAAACATCGTGACGGAACCATAGCATGGTGGCAGGGCGCTTTATAAAGTCCGTCTGTCTAGCTATCACCCTCAAGTTGAAAATCTGTCACCAAACACCAATAGGTGAGTTCCAGCAGCTGCACTTGAGAGCCAGTCTCTTTCTTAATTTAAACTCGAATATTTTTTTAAGGACGCGGCTTTATGTTTTAAGTAAAGCTGAGTAAAAAGCAAATCCGATGTAACTAGACAGCGTCTTATTTCCCAGAGCGTTCGGAATGAGGAAAACAAAAGCCTGGTATTATTATGCACTGAGATAGGAAGACTGTAATAAATAAAACAATTTTTTCTATAATCATAGTTTATTTTTGACTTAAAATCCATTACAATACCAAACACCAGTTTAATCTAAACAGTCCCTTTTAGGGTCTAATAACCAAGCAACCACGTGAGATGCGTTAAGATAGCATTATATTATATGTAGCTTACAGAAATATTATTTACAATATTAATAACTCTCATAATTTGGAAAATTTGCTTCATCATAAAGTAGATAATTAATTGGAATGTAAGCAATGTATTTTTATTTTAGAAAAGATCGTATTCTTCGCTTGGAATCATCGGCGTCATTCTTAATAATAACATAAAAGAATGTATGTACGCACGTAAGAATTTATAGTTCCTTAACGTAAAAAAAAACTTCAGAAATTCTATCCCTCGTGCCAACAACATTATGATATTAGCTATCAATAATAATAATGATTATTCAATTAAACGACTATTTTTTTATTTAACTAAATTAATATTCATTTACACAATATTTAATTATTACAATACAAAATAAATACGCCTGTAAAATGATTTTAGATTATTAACATTGATGGCTAATTTCATTAGGTTTTACTTAATTAACGTGATGCGCGCGCAACTTTCAATTTTATCCCCTACTAAACGCACCGTAAGAAGTATCTATAACTTCAATAAATAACTATTATTTACATTGCTACCCTGTAAGTTGGAGCTAAGACTTGAGCAGGGTGGATATAATCGACTGAATTCGAAAGACTGAAGGGTTCAGTGGCGATTCTTTAGGAAAGTCAATACAATTTACATTAAATTATTATTTTATATAGAACTAGTTACACAATATATATATTCAGTAACAATATAACCATATGCACATAACAAACTGTACATCTTTGTCATATATAATTCATTATACTGATTTTTTAAATTGTATAAAAATAATTAAATGCTGAAGAAATGAATATTATCAAATTAAAATAATATTTATTAAACCAGTATATGACTAGAATGTGACTAGTATATTTGAATCACAATATTTAATATTGGTACTAAAACAAAAATGACTCAAAAAAATTGTATCCCAAAAAGTACACAACCAATAATATTGAATAATACTGTCAACTTTTTACTTACTTTGATTATTTTTATTGTGTAAAATAATTTAATGCTTACTCAAAATAATTTAATGTTTACTAGACTAGTGTGTGACTAATATATATTAAAATCACAAAACTTTATAAGTACAAAAATTATGGAAAATACTAACTAATAAATTCTTCACTTGGACTTCAGAATAAGACGTACTACAGTTAGTTGTCTAATGATTTATGTCTAGTATTATATAATGGAATTGTATTTTTTTATTATTATGTGGCAGCCAATTCAAGATATGAAAATTTATGCCAAAACTCTATACAACATATAATCTAGTAAGTTATTCATATAAGAAAAGATATACAATAATTACCTATATCAGATATTTTTCAAAAATAGCCGACTTACTATGTTATTATTTAATAGATAATGTAATATACAAATAAATTGTTATTTACGCACGCATATTTATTTAATATCATTTAATGATATGTACTACGTTTTATTTAATACTGTATGTATTATAATTTACACAATTTACTTTTAAAGTCATTAGCGCTTTTCCCCATTGAAATTATACAGCTTTATCATAAATTGAATATTGCACCTTAACCTAAATGTAGATGGGGAAAGAATTATTTACAAAGATTCAAGAAAGTTGAATTTGTCTAATACTTTAACTTTTTTAATTTTATTTATATATGATAGACTAGTTGTAGTGCTTAGTACTTTTATATTTCAATAAAATTTTATTTATTATTTTATTATTACTTCCAAGAACAATAATAATGTAATATATAAGTAACTATAATAGTCTATGGAATGTATGTTATTTAATATTTAATTAGATTTACCTGTATAATTCAAATTACATTACATTTTATTAGCTTTAAACATTCTAATAGTGTTAATTATATGTTATATAAGTTCGATTTTGTAATTGTATTTAAAAAAAATGTAATAACAATTTTTCTTATGAATTATTTTATGAATACAATTTAAATGGAAATGAATTTATAATTTTGTAACATCTTGTGAAAACATGAATTAAAAAAAAAAGACAGAACTTATAGTTTTCTCGGCGTTTGAAATCGCCACGTTGTAAGCTTAATGTGGTAAATAAGCCCGTGCCTTTCATTTACAATCTGATAATGCTCAATAAATATATTTTTAAGATAGTAAAACAAACATTTCTAATGTAAACATTTGATTAAAGCATTTTATATATTAGTATGCAAACAAACGACAAATTTGAAATGTAATAGAAATGATGTACCTACCTAAATAATTTTATGAAGACCATCAAAGATTCGTAAAATATTGACTTCGCGTAAACGTTTCACAAAGGGAAACTAATTGGAAACAAGCTTCAGTTTCATTACAGAAAATTCATCAAAAGAAGTGGTCTTATTGGTGTTGGATAAAATCGAAGATTTATAAAAAAAAATGAGTTAAAATAAAGTATATACGTTTGGAGTATCGTATATTTTTGTTTAATGACACATTTTACGGCTCATTACAACAAAAAAAAAAAAATACAACAAAAAAAATGGTTTTTATTTAAGTTATAACTTCTTTGCCGTAACATAACAAAAATAACTCAGCTTTTTTATCCTGCGAGTCAAAACTACTTAATAAAGTTAGCCATCAATGAAAAAAATGTAAATTCATAAAGACGAAAGGAAGGTTGTTAGGAACAAAACTATTGTATTTCCTAGAAATAAGCCTCATATTTTTTCATCTTATTATGGTTAAATAAAGTTATTATTATTATTATATTACTCTATTCGAATGTATATATTTTTATGGATGTTCAGCCATAACTTCTTTGTTTATGAACAGATTTGAATGATTATTTTTTTGTAGGATAGTAGTACCTCAAAAGTAGTTCAATTTTAATTCTTCAAAACCATTGAAGTTGGTTTTCTTTTTTATTAAAAATTGTCTTGTACCGACTGATTTTTAATTGTGTAAAAGTAACGTTGAATAAATAAATATTACTTGGCTGCTTTTAATTTCTACTTGGAGGTCCAATAGCAAAGACGTGTAGTTTTTTATTCGCTTGAAAACTATTAAAGTAGGTAATGTTTATTTATTTGATTTTACACATATAAATTTGACCATTAATGTTATTGTTCTGATCTGAGATTTATAAGTTTACATTACTGCATATAAATCTAATTTCGTAATTTACCGTAAATTAAATTACTTCCATTCTTTTTTACACAGATCTTAACGGTAACGCTATATTCCTAGTGTTTGGAATACAAATTCATTAGCCGCATCGTACGATACCGCGATCGCTGTGATTGGCGAATTGCACGGCAGGTGCATAAATCGGCCCGCCCCGACCCCCTAGCTTCGTCCACGGCTCGCACGTAGGCCAGACTACTTGGTGCTTTGGGCCGTGAACTCGCGTTTGTTTGTTTTGTACACGCTACGTCATTCCGGACGTTCGGCCAGCGTTGAGATATAATATATGATTTACGATGGTTGAAGTTTTTGCAAAGTATAACCTTGAATTGGTGTCCCAGGAGGGTTTTGATGAACAGATTACTTGCGTGATAGTGTCCTGTGGGATTTGAGACTGCACACATACACACACACAGTTGACTCTACACACTCATACTTCACAATCTGCAGTCCAGGTTGACGGGGCAAGGTCAAGGTCACCACCCGCTCCTGACGAGGTGAGTCTCTTTTGTTTGTTATTAAAATAATTACTGTGTATCGTAGCAATACCTTCGAGAGGGATTGATTCGCGATTGATTGAATTAAGGGCCCAGCACATATTACGCGAACCTTCTCGAACACCTAGTATTCGCAACGTTGTCAAAGAATTTATTTACAAAAGTATCACAGGAAATATAAATGAATTCAATTCAAGTCGGTTAGTGTTTTGTAGGAAAATGAACTATTTACACCATATATACAAGTATTTGGAAAGAATGCGTCATATAAAAGTCCACAGTATTGAATACAAGACTTTCAACCTTTGTAAGTAATAATAAATAATTATTTCGTTCTTGTTATTATTTAATGTCTACCTACTGTGTTCATTCATCCAGAATATCAGCGTTACGTAAATAGATTTCTCTCAAACATGCATGGAAATATTGTCATTATTTTAGAAAAAAAAAACACGCTAAGTATTGAATTTACGGGCATGCCAAAAATGATAAAAGAGATCCAATCAAAGAGTATTTAATAACCCCAGCACGCCTTTTCATACAACATTGCTGGAGCGTTGTAATGTTTCCAAATTCAAAAAACGCTCCTGCAATGGATTTGATTTTCTTTGTCCGTAAATTCGATAATTTGCGTGTTATTTTTTCGAAAATAATGACAATATTTCGACGCATGTTTGAGAAAAGCACTATATATGCCTTGGCGGAAATGGCAATTGCCTTTCTCTTATTAGTGAAGTCCTCGCCTACGGCTCGGCCTTCAAACTCATACTCGACCTGCAATTGCCTATTTCACGGCCTTTGCAATAATGCACTAATTTTATAACTATTCGTATAATCTTCAAAAATAGCTCTAACATAATGGCCGCTCCCTTATCAAAGCGGTCTATGAAGATTTTGTGGCAATTTAAAATGCATCATGTACTTAGTTAATGTTAATGTTCATAAACCATAGTCGTGTTTAAACTATCTATAGTACAAATTTGCTATACATTATAAGGAGTATTACCTCTTTTTATTAAATCCTAAAACAATAATAATTTGGTAACACAATAGTTCTTATTATGATAACTAATACCTTATTTATTTATAAATACAACCTTTTATAATTAATAGATATCTGGGCGACCGAGCTGTGCTCGGTGTCTTATAAACAGAAAAAAAAAAACACATAACTAGGTAAACTTGGAATGTAAACCATTATCTAAATGCAAAGTTTCATCGAAATCGTTGGAGCCGTTTCCGAGAAATCAATTACATATATTTATACAAGAATTACTTACTTAATATAATAAGATTATGTTATATTGCCTGAGTTTAAAAAATCATTGGCTAGGTTGAAAATAACAACATCTTTAATATTACTTAGTAAGATCATATTTCAACGTATGCAAGGTATATTTATTATAGTATAAGACCTGTCTTGATGAATGGATTTGAGCGATGGGAATGTAATAGATGGATAAAAAGAAGACTACATGTAGCAGAGATGCGAAAATTAAGATAGTTAGAGCTCTAAGTAGAATGGATAAGATTAGGAATGAATATATCTGAAGAAGTCTTAAAATAGCACCAAGATGAAAGTAATTTATAAAAGTATGAAAGTTGACCGAAGAAGGTATGTAGAAGAAGGTATATAAATAGGTTTTGTGAGGTATTATAAATTATTTATTAAATGTTAATAGTGTAGAGTGGAAGAGGATAAAATGTGTGCCTTAGGGGATAAGGGTAAGAAAAAGAAAATTCGTTACTGTATTTTTAACACAACTGAAAATTTGTCAGTCAAAAAAAAGATTAATTATTTGAAGCTCAACCGATTTATTGAATGATTAATAACGAACGATATCATTGGTATTACTTATTATATCAATAAACAAGGTCTTATAATACAAAATCATAATTATAATTAATAAAAGGTAATTTATTTATTATTTGCAAATTAGTTTTTTCTTGCCAATAAATCATTTTGAATAAAAAAAAAGCTATTATTAAAAATTTCAGTTTAGTAAACTAATTTTATCTCAGTGAACCTTGTCATTTGATATCCTTAACATGGGAATGCATAAAAAAATAACTATTATGATATTATGTACGCCATAATGGATTTAGAATGACGTCACTTAGCTAACCATGCATTGTCATCCAAACTAAAGGTATATATAAAATTTCAGGTCAATACATCGTTTGCGGATAACTGTTTTAATATTCAGTTGCAAGATTTACCCATACTAACAAGGCAAGTTGTAAAAATCTTGTAAAAATGAATGTATCCATTAAAGATTACTAGGTTTATCGCGATCCTTTCTCTTTAAACGGTTGGAGTTTCTCGTTATATAAAGTGTCTTATCCTGGTTTTTAAATTTAAAATATAATTTGTAAGCGTTTAGAATAATTTTTAAATTAATTTATATTTTCAAGGCAAAGGCTATTCAAATTTACTCAATAAATAAAAGTATATATATATGAAAGTATAGGATTTAAATTAAAAAGACAGTTAACACATTTTTTTTAATTTTAGACTGACTAAATTCTTTCAAATTTTTTAATGAATGTATTCTATAGTTTATTGATAATATAATTATTTTATAATAGACACGTATATAATATATACACATAGTTGGTACTAAAACTACTAATACGTAAATTTAGTTGATTTTTGTATAGTTTTTTTCCATTCATTATCGTTTAAACCACATCACTTTTGTCTATCATACCATTATTGCTTTGACTATCTTCCTGTCAGATGTGATACTCTCTCAGTGGTCTCACGGACTCGGCTGATGACCTCGGAGTCGGATCGACTCCAGATAGACCTAAAGAGCCGCTTCTACGTACCTGAAGCAAATATAATATTAAAAAAAAATTGAAATGCGGTTCTTGACTGAAGTTAGTGTATACAATATATTTCCTATGAATAGTGACTCAGAATGGCATATTAGACTTTTTTTGAGTGTCTTCTACAGTCGCCTAAAAGTTCGATGAAACTGTAAAAGTGGATGAATGTACTTAAGTTATCTCCCATATCCTCGAGTGTGACTAGATCTACACCACAATAAAACTAGATGTTTAAATAAACAACTTCATAGTGTAGTAGAAAGTGCGTGCGCATCGTAGAAATTTATTCTCTTCCTTGTCTTCCTCATTTGGCAACTAGTAATCTTGATTAAAGTTGGAAGTTTTTGTGGCATCTCAAAATCTATGGTCAGTGTTATTAATTCCAATCCACTTGTGCACAATAGCCGAGCTATGTTATGCAAAATGCCACCTATATTATACAATTTAGGGACAAACAACATAAATTTTTGAATAAAAAAAAAACCATTACATTACAGTTTGGGATTTCGCCGAAAACTCAAAATCCACTCTCATTATTTCATAACATGAGTATGAGTATACATATATGTAAAAGTAAAAGTATGTAAAATATGACAACATAACTTACCACTAAAGTTTTTGTTCCGTAGTCGGTTACAAAGTTATCGTTTCTCGTTGGTGTATTTGCCCTGACGGTTTGATATCCGCAACAAGGCGGATATCTGGATGTGAGAATCTTTTTAAACGCTTCCCGGAATTCGGTGTTAAATATTGAGTATATTATCGGGTTGAAAGCAGAGTTCGAATAACCGAGCCAAGTCAGGATTTTGAAAGCTAAATCTGTAACAAATAGTTGTTATTTCGTTTTGATACAAATACATATTTTTGGCCAGACTGTAAATTTTAGGAAAGGATTGATAGTATTTTGTCCTTGGTATTTCTTGTTTTTTTTTTTTTTTTTATGTTTCACGATCTCAACTCTGTGCGGATAGAACACTTTAATATTTTGACAGTACACAGCAAGTTATTTCGCCTCCGATATTCAAACGCGGACGGTCACCACTGTGTTAAAACCTAATAATGTCTTGGTTAAAACGGTGTATGCTCATAGTGCAGTTTTCACATGGCCTTTGTACTTAAAACATTTAAATACATTATGTATTATGCTTGTATTTTGTTTAAGTTACACGTCATGCGAGATGATGTCGAAAAGTATTTATATTTTTTTGTGTATACTTATATTATTTCACAAAGTTAATTTTTTGGCAACACCAAACATCCCTCAATTCTTCAGCAAAATTAATGATTCGAACATCATTTTAAAGCATATTGTTAATATAGGCAAATATTTAGTTTAAAATTAATGTTTATTGTAAAAAAGTTGATTAATATGTTAACACTCTAATTGAAACAACTATTAATAGCGCCATCTATTAATAATCTGTGAATATTAATATTAACTCACCCGGTATACAAGTCTTACAGAATGCCGCTACGATGTTGACACAGAAGAATGGAACCCAACAAAGTAGGAACACTCCCATTATTATGCCGACGGTTATGGCGGCCTTGTGATCGGACACGTGGTACGGAGATGAATGGACGTGGGTATGGACGCGAGTGCGGATGGATTTTGTCCGGTTGTCCGGCATCTGAACTGTCCGGGTTACTGCTTTGATTGACTTGACATGCTTCTGCGCGTAGCAATAAAGCCTGACAAAAGAAGATAATGTTATATTAAACTATGATACAGATTAATTTCTTTTTATTAACCGACTTCAACAAAACACGGGAGATGATTCAATTGGAATATATATTGTTTATTTTTTTTTATAAATGTTCAGCCACCGATTTGAATGATTCTTTTTTTGTTGGATAGGGTAAAGTTTAAGAGTGGTCTCATTTTAATTTCATTGAACCATTAACTTCGAAAATACACAAGGGAACTCTTCAAAATTTGTTCAAGTTTGGTTTTATTTTTTGTTAATAATTGTCTTGTATATATACCGTACCTGTACTTCATGATTTCAATCGTATTAAATTTATTCGATCAACTTTTCAACGCGCCAACTTACCCGTGTATCGTTGTTCGCATTTCCCGTACTTACAACTTTCCATATTGTTTGACATTCACGCTTACTGCTTCGCTCTTTAGGGTTATAACGTGAAGGTTTATAGGTAATCTATAAGTAACTACTATAATATAATAAAACGGAAAAGCTTTTTTGTTTGATAAAACGAGCTCTCTCTGGAACTACCAGTCGGATTCGAAAAATTATTTTTATATACGATAGTCAGATTCACAAGGAATAGTATAGACTATCTATCAATAGACTAGAACTCTTAGCTAGCTTTAAATAGTGATTTTTGTTAAAGCAAAAGTGGAAGCCCTCGCGAACTGCTTTATCCGCGTGCGTTGGCGTAATGGTTAATTATACATAACCACAATGTTCTACAAAAATATTAGAATTTAGTTTATTAAAAAAAAAAAATTAGCGACAGCATATACTTATCTTTTATATATAAGCCATAATAAAGTATTTTTCGATTTCTTTTTTTTGTTGAAGATTAACAAATGACATTTTCCCGACTGCGAAAAAAGAGGGTTTATTGAGCATTATTTTTAGGCATGGAATATTAATTCTTACGAACAAAAGTTACAGTTTTTTGAAGTTAAATTTTGCTCTTTACGACATGTTATTTGGGCACATAGTTTAGGAGATAATGAAATATTAAAATAATTTGTACTTTCAGGAAGTGAGAGCTAGGATATACGGTTGTCGGATAAAATTAACACGAGTGTAACCACGGGGCCTGACCGCCTGACTATAAAATGTAAAAATAACTTTTCAAATCTTAACGGCTCCTTGCAAGTATTAGCACTGGTAAATAATTGTGCGCATCAGTTCCGACGCGAGATTAGTGTTTTAACCTTTGAGAAAGATTTTTTTATTTAATTTATTAATACTAGCGATCGCCCTAAGGTCGAAATTCGACCAGCAACTTTTGATCATAGACTATTTTCTGTTTGACATATGCAGTATTTAATGAACCTAAACAATGAGTATTATCTATATCACTTATTGTAATTTTTTTTTTGAGTGACAATGTCAATATTTTGGGGTTCTAAGTTCAATGGCACTGGGCACGTTAGGATTCGCAGTATTAATTTATTTAATTTAATATATTAGTAACAGATATTATAGATAAATATTAGCTTTCTGCACTTTTTCCCGTATAAACTTTAACCATGCCAAATCTCAGTCTTCCGTGCACGCAATACGCTTAAAAAGGGTTAGAAAGCTTTTGCTTCACGTATTAATATATAGATTTAATATCACAATAATTTACAAATAAATATTAAACAAAAACTGCTAAAGTTTGTATGCAGGGTCTGCTGTTATCACGTAGACAATTTTTTTTTTAAATCACACATGTCTATAGTTCGGAGAAGATCATCTTTCAATAATCTTTTAAATTTTTGTTCTTTAGATTCATTTCGTATGTCCGCAGATAAACTGTACAGAATATATGGTATTTGTTTATTTAAATTTCTGTTACCGTAATAATTTGTTACTTTGGGTACTAAATATTTACCACCGGACACTGACCTTGTCCTAAACTTAGTATCGTACATCGCGCTCCACGAGTGTTATGTTATGCTCTGGGCTGCCATGTTGATTAAGTGTCAATAGATATTTTTACCCAAGTCCGGTAAAGCTGTAAAAGCCACCAGCGGCTCTGTTTTTGGATAGGGTCGCTCAAGCTAACAGTAAGGTCAGTTAAAAAAAAAATTAAGGTTTGAAATCGCCTGGAATAATTTTGCATATTTTAAATAGTTTTATTTGTCTTGGAATATAAAATAAACAACAGGTAAAGTAAAATTATTAAATAATATTACTTCCATATACAAGTAAGTTGTTTATATTATATGCATCAGTATATTAAGATGTGCGAAGAGACAACGATCTCACCTTTTAACTTATTTTTTTTAATTTAAATTGAATTTCCATGCCACAAATAGTAGAATATGATGCAACTGTTTGTATAAATTTAAGACCTGTATTGACCATATACAGACAAATAAAGATATTGTATTGTATTTAAACAATGAATAAAACATAACAGAATGATCGATTGTCCAGGTTCGACTTTTGCCAAGCAAACTCGTTATTTTGCCCGTTGAGACTAAGTAGACGTTGATGGATTAGGCTTTGAATTTTATAGGGTCCCGTAAACAAGTGAAGGAGATTACATAAACAAATTTTATAAAAAAAATTATTCTTGAACTGGATATTATTAGTGGGAGGACTAGCTCTCAAGTGCAGCTGCCGGAACTCACATATATGTGCTTGGCGACAGATTTTCAATTTGAGATTGGTAGCTAACCACGCGGGCATTAGAGAAAGCCCTACAACCGTTCTATGGTTTTATCAAGATATTTTCCTGCACTGAAAACTCAGGCTCACTGCAGAGATTCACTGAGCCATCAAGGCTGCTTTATATTTTTTTAGCTATTTATGTTGCAGAATTTATATTTATTGTACTTTTTTACCAACAACGGCACTTTTTTTTGTCTCACAATACCATTGTTTAGCTGGAAGAAAATACTTTCTGGCATTAAGCTAGCTTGTGTACGACATAAAGTGCAGTTAAGTATTCATTCATAATTGTGTAACATAAGGTAATGTGATTTATAATCATCTTATGTTAGTCCATTACTGGCTTATAGTATTCACTTCTTATTTAAGCTAATCGCTTCCAAATCTGTAGAAAGAGTACGAGTTAAACGCAGTCGGGGCCTGAGGTGAAGGGTGGAAGTATCTTACCTCCTTCCGCACGCCCTCAACTCATATTGTAGTGATGTGAATGCTATCTCTGACAACTATCGCACGCTTACAGATTCCGTTATTACTCAAGTCGTGGCCCAGTGTAATTTTTTTTTATTTTAAATAATAACTGTTAAAACTTGTTTTAATTCATCGCCAAGCACGAGAAATGGGGAAAATGAATCTGATGACGATTAAATTTTGATGATTTATTTTTTCAGTTGGTTTTATCACTTGGTTTTTATTATTCAGTTTAAAACAACATAAAAAGTTGTTTTCAGCAATAATTCTACTTAGGTCACAGCACTACATAATTTATTAGCTCTGCATTCAAATTGCGCTCTTACTATGTGAATTCATTGACGTAAATCAGTTTCACTCATACGTATAAGCCAAGTTCACAAACTTTCTTTAACTTGTTCAGAAAAGTTCATTATATTCGGTGAAGTTATTCCCTTAAATTATAAAGTTAAATTGACAAGCGAATACGAAAGATATTCTATTTCACTCTAACACGCTAATGTGGAAGTAATGCAGCTAATAATTTTGTATTTGGTTAAGTAAAGTTACGAAAGGCACCCTCGGCAAAGCGTCAAATTACGAGAGGTTTGTGATTCCTGCGGTAGTTTACAGAATGGGGGTGTTTCGTTTGATTGGGCTTATATTACAGTCTGTAAGATTCCGTTAACCAAGTAACGTAATTATGAATTTGTGATTTTGATTAATCTAATAGATATACCATATATATAGGCTAGGGATTAGCGTCTACTGTATATTTGAATTTTTTTTGTAATGTCAATAATCTTTCCCTGTGTTAAGTAATACAGGATTAACTCGAAACGATTTCCGACGCACGGCGAGACCGTACGGTGAAAGTCGCCTGGATACGCGCGGGAGTAGTAATAATATGCGTAGTGAGTTATTGGGATTGCGCCACCTGGGGAGTTTGTTAGTAACTAATTACCGCGAGTTTTCCAAAGCGTGCTTCTAACTCTCGGTCGATGCCGCTTTACCGCTAGCTGCCTAGATGGCGACACATTATTTAGTACTTAGAAGCTACGTGATCTACGTCACACCCTCACCGCCCACGCGCTATCATCGCCAACGCCCGCACCGCAGTCACTAGCAAGGTCTACAGGTAAGTGCACGTTCTTTTAACTTATTGCCATTTTATTGCTACTTTCATGTGTTCATTCGCCCGCCCGCTCGCCTATGTGTATTTATTTCTAGTCTAGTTAGTGTCTCTTTAGTTTACCGCTTAGGAAGGCTATTTACACGCCTTTCTAACCCCCATTAAATGCTCCCGCCGTAGGAGGGCTATTTACACGCTCTCCTTGCCATCCCCATTGAGATGGTCCTATCGTGCCAGGATTAGATCCAGCTTAAATTTACTTAGAATCACTTTCATTAAATTTAGTTATAATTAATCATTACACCCATTCGCTATTTTGTTACAATACTGTATTGTACCAGTAAATATAGTTAAAGTTAATTATAATTAACCCACCGCCGTTTTGTAATAATAACTCGTTACCGCTTTTGAAGTTATACTATTAACTTATTTAATTTAATGTTGTGTTCTTGTTTCTTTACTTCATTATGGAAAATAGACAGTTAAAGAAACTTATCGCTAAGAAAAATTTAGTTTATGCACAAATGAATGATTTGTATAACAAATCCAAAAACATTTTGGAATTTGATTCGGAATCAAAAGAAAATTTTCTTGCCGAATCAGAAACGTTTGATGACATGAGTGTTAGGTTTGAAAGTAATTTAGATGACATTAATGATTTAAATTTAAAGCAAAATCCTGAAGTTGAGCCTGAATACGCAGCTTTGTCGTCTTTTGACACTTTATATAATTACGTCAGACTCGCTCGTAACAAAATTAACACGAGTAGTTCGTCAAAAATATCGAAGGATACAATAACCGCCTTAAATGTAACACTTACCGCTTTAACTGTCGTCGAAGATTCTCCAATATATAAACTTGGGTTAAGAATTTCGTCATGGTCAAAACTTCTTCGCTGCGTTGTTTATGTACTTTGATTTATAAGAAAATTACCGCGAAACAAACTTGTAACCGCATCCGATTTAAATACTGCTGAGAAATTTATTATTCGAGCTCTTCAAGCTAAATATTTTGGTTATGATATTGCCAGCATTAGAAAGTTAGATTTACCTTCGAAAAATATTCGTAAACTTAGTCCATTTATAGACGAAGATGGAATTTTACGTATTCAAGGTAGACTTTCGAATTCTGATTTACCATTTGAAACGCAACATCCCGCTTCATTACCAAAATGCGATCACATAATAAATATTATTATTGATTATTATCATAACACAAATTTGCACACTGGTCCGGACCTTTTGATGTCTATTCTTCGTCAACGCTTTTGGATATTGTCCGCTAGAAACGTTATTAGAAAACGAGTGCATATGTGTAAACCATGTTTTCGAGTTTCACCATCTCACCCAACTCCCATGATGGCTGATCTTCCATCAAGCCGTGTAATGGAGGCTAAAGCTTTCCTTCACACGGGAGTAGATTACGCAGGTCCATTCAGGATAACGCTTGTACGCAAACGTGGTCATCACTCACAAAAGGCTTACATCTGTCTATTCGTATGCTTAACGACAAAAGCTATACATATTGAGTTAGCCTCGGATTTGTCATCGGACTCATTTCTTGCCGCTTTCAAACGTTTCATATCTCGTCGAGGTCCAGTTTCTTACATATATTCAGATAATGGCACTAATTTTGTTGGCGCAAAAGCTCAATTAGATGAATTATATAAACTTCTCATTTCAAATAATTTTATATCCGCCTGGAATGATGAATTAACCAAATACCGAATCGTTTGGAAGATGATCCCGCCTCGGGCTCCACATTTTGGAGGTTCATGGGAATCAAACATCAAATCCGTTAAAACCCATTTAAATAGAGTAATAGGCGCACAAATTCTCACTTACGAAGAGATGTTAACGGTGTTAAATCAAATAGAATGTCTTATGAATTCCAGACCTTTATGTCTTTTATCCGCAGATCCCAATCCTGAAATTCTCACACCCGCACATTTTTTGATGTCCACTCCTTTGCGGTATTTACCCGCGTCTGAATTGTCCGCAAACCAAATGAGTCTAACTAATCGCAAAGGTTTGTTAGATAGTTTGGTTAATTCCTATTGGAGGAAATGGAGATTAGAGTACCTGCATACGTTGCAAGTCAGACAGAAGTGGTGTACATCAGATAACCCCGTAAAAGTTGGGACAGTAGTTCTTATTCATCAAGATGACATCCCCCCGCTCCGCTGGCCACTAGGTGTTATACAAGAAGTGTATCCAGGTGTCGATAACATTATCCGCGTTGCTTTGGTAAAAACGAAATCTGGATTTCTTAAACGTCCTGTTGTAAAATTATATCCGCTACCGCTAGAATAAATTAGAGTACCGCATGTCATCAACCGCTTTAACTTCAGTCGTAAACATTCATAATAGCTTATTATTAAGTAAATTTTATTTTTTCGCTAATAACTTTCCGCTATTGGAGCTTTATGCTCCCCATATCTTTGTTGAAAGTCCTGCGAACTTTCAAGGCGGGCAGGATGGATACGCGCGGGAGTAGTAATAATATGCGTAGTGAGTTATTGGGATTGCGCCACCTTGGGAGTTTGTTAGTAACTAATTACCGCGAGTTTTCCAAAGCGTGCTTCTAACTCTCGGTCGATGCCGCTTTACCGCTAGCTGCCTAGATGGCGACACATTATTTAGTACTTAGAAGCTACGTGATCTACGTCACACCCTCACCGCCCACGCGCTATCATCGCCAACGCCCGCACCGCAGTCACTAGCAAGGTCTACAGGTAAGTGCACGTTCTTTTAACTTATTGCCATTTTATTGCTACTTTCATGTGTTCATTCGCCCGCCCGCTCGCCTATGTGTATTTATTTCTAGTCTAGTTAGTGTCTCTTTAGTTTACCGCTTAGGAAGGCTATTTACACGCCTTTCTAACCCCCATTATATGCTCCCGCCGTAGGAGGGCTATTTACACGCCCATCTGCTACCCCATCGCCCGTGTAAATAAAAAATAGTAAATCGACTAAGCCGTATGAGACTAAAACCGCAAATAGTAAAGTAGAGTAGATTTAGAATTTCCTGTGCGGGCGACAAGCCTTATGGAGCGGTGGCTAAATTCGACCGTGAAAAGGGTCCCCCGCATAGTTGATATATTGAGGATTTTCCTCCAATTCAGGGAAATAAATTCGTTATTGGGGACATTTTGGGGAAATGAAATCCTTGGGGAAATGTGTGACGGAAAAGAAAGTCTATAAGGAATTTTTGAGTTATTATTTTAATTTTAGCCTTCTGTTTGCTAAGCCTGCTATTTTATAATACAAGCGTAGGAGCATTATTGCATTATAAATGTTATAAAAAATTAAAAGTAATAGATTATTTACTACAAAAACTAACGTTATCATCTTTGAACACAGTGAAATCTTAAATCGTATAATGTTTGAGCAACATAGAATTTAGAAAAAGCACAGACGGGAGTACTGAACACTATCAATAACATTCTTTTTTAAATAAACATTTACAAATAACAATTATATTAATAAACGTACGTGTAGTGGATGTGTTGTAATATTATGTGACTTGAGTCAGTAATAAAAGATCATTCGTCGTATAGGGTTGTATCAGTAACATTCTCCCTTCCACACCACACCACAATATCTTTCCCTATGTTTTAATTACTGTCTGAAAAAAAATGGGGAAGAAGTTGCAAAACATATCATTTTGTGGAAACAAAAATTACATTCTGGTCAAAATTCAGAAACCCGATCTACCAACCATAGTTAGCCACAAGGGATCGCCCACCTGATGAAGATGTCTTTGCGCAAAAATACCAGCACACAAAAAATCTGTTCTGCTCAAAATTTTCGAGAAAAATTACTTGTCGCTTGCAATTTCAGACAACTGTGTGAATGGGGTAGCTGTGCGGCTTTGTAAGGCGCTTTGCTAAGTGACAAGTCGCACGGCGAAAATCGACACGTGTAATTCCATCTTAACGCTTTAGTCGACGATTACATTGTAAGCCTAGAATGAGGAGAGGTTCTTATATGTAGTAAATGATGTAATAAGGCGGGCAACATCGATTGTCATTATTCATAAGTCTGTATGTACATACACTCTGTGGATATATTATGTCACTTCCTTTAACGTCTTCCATGAAGACGTACTCTTGGAATTTTTAGCGAGATCTAAAAGTGACATGTAGTGGTTTTTATTTTTAATTCATTAACTTATGTTTTTTGACCCTGTGTTATATAATATTGGTAGCATTTTGCGTGATATAGTTTGATTCTTGTGCTTAAGAGAAGTAGATTTTAAATATAAAGCGGAAAAAATGCATTTTGGGATATCACAAAAACTCCCTAGATAGTTCTGACTAGTGAACCACCATCTTGTCAGAACACCCCACTTTGTTTATAGGAACATTTACGAAGGCCTAAACACATTGATACTGGCATGTGCTTTTTGCGGCGCCAAAACAAGAAAAGAAGACGTTACTGTGTGTCTACTATAAGTTTGTATTAACATCAATAGTTCATTAATAAAATCTGTTTTAGACATACAGTAGGTATTATAACTTATAATACTTATTAAAATACTTAAGAAGGAGCACTGACAGGTGTTTTGTGATAGATTCGGTGCTACGTAGAAAAAACGAAGGATATAAATTTTAATAGCAAAATGGGCCTATTATATTAATAGGTGTTATATTATAAACACATAGGCAATAAATACCTTCTTCACGGCAAACTACTAGACTTTTAAATTAGAATTATTTAGTGATTACAAACAGACTATATTTTTCTCTTTTTTCTCTTTCGTAACTATATTACAACTCTGTCGTTTCCTTTCATAACTTGGTCTTAGGCATTATTAATTATGAAGTCTGTTTCAAGTTATAAAAAAAAACGTTTATACTTATGTACGCCTGTAAGAAGTTACATTTCTTTGACGTAGTAAAACAACTTTCATTATGTAAAAATAATTTAACGATGTATAAATAAACATTATGTCAAATTGTTTTCACCACTTAAAAAATTCATAAAAATGAATTTTCATTATCTTCATTATCGGCTAACTTCATCATATTATACTTCCATCACATAATGCAACTTTCAGTTAACTCTGAACTAAACGTGTCTAGAGAAATATATATAACTTTTCAAAACATTAAAATGATGATTAGTTTGATTAGCCATATGAATTTATTAATTAAAGGTAACCAACCATTAAGAGCTGCCTTTTGAAACTTTTGTCACTTATTATAGCAAATACCTAAACACATACCAACTTGTACCTTATTTGCCCAAGCCTCGGGAAGCTGTCAAAGCCTTTAATGGCTCCAGGGCCATTATATAATAGCCATTTCAAAAAACAAACTTATTTGCACGGCATCAGTCAAAAATAAAGATATCCCATATCTTACCTACAGTATATACTGATCATCACAATGCAGGGTAAGATGAAGGATATACAGCTGGACACAACAGCATACGTAGGCGTCAGCACTAAAGCGCATGTAGGGTACTTCGGAGGTTTCTGTGTCGCTAAAGTTTCTTCATCAGGCCGATGGAGTCCCAAGGAGATAGGCAGAAAGCTAACCAACGCGGCCAGTAGCCAGATCATGGCAATAGTGACTATTGCAACGCGCCGAGTTACCCAGCGTCCGTACCTGAGAGAAAATATTAATTATAAGTTAACTTTGTTCTGGATATATCACCGGATAATTGTTTAAACACTAATAATTTATAAACAACCTAGTAAGATTGTGAACAGACACTATTTTTTTTTTTGTTTGTTTGTTCAGCCATACCTTCTTTGTTTATAAATCGATTTAGATGATTATTTTTTTGTTGGAAAGAGGATACTTCAAGGGTTATCATATTTTAACTTCACTGGACCTTCGACTTCGAAGGTACACCAGGGGACTCTTAAAAATGATTCAAGTTGGGTTTCTTTTTATTAAAAATTGTCTTGTTGAGGTCTAATTAAATAAGCAAAATCAGGCTACTATAGGACGTCTTTTAATCCCACGGAGTAAATTGATAAACACTGATGTGAAACTAGAAAATAATGTTGCTACATTAATTTATTTTTGTAATATTGTATTATCGTATATTTTTTGTAACAATTATTTGAATCATGAATCGTAAGATTTTAAATACTGTTAAGGGTTTTTATTAAAATGTACATATGACGAACTATTTACAAAAAAAAAGAACACTTTGGTTGGCCCACGGCAGAAGTGATTTATTTATTCAACTTTCACCAGTCGAGGACTCAATGTTTTTTTTTTTTTTTTAATTTAACGATATATATAATGTTCGTACGGTTTTACGATTAGTTCTTATTGGTGGATATTACGATTTTTGAAGTTTAATTAAAATTTTAGATCGCGGGAACAAAAATACACTTTAGGATTTGAAAAATTTGATTTTCAACGCTTAATTTGTTTCTGTCACTCGCTCGGCGCTACCACAGCCCGCTGACTTCGCTCGCTCGGCTCACGCGTTATGGTCACGGTTTCAACATAACCTAACCAATCGTACATCTAAAGACGTCAGTTCGAGACCTAGCGGCGGAACCGTCTTCAATTAAATTCTCTAAACTCTTTTTTTCTTACGTCTCGATTTCTACAAGTCAACTAGTTTCTTTTTCTTTTTTTAACGTAGAGAAACTCGTCTTAGGAACGCACTTGCCCTGGGGAACGAGTGGCTATGCGAGACTCCTACTCACTAAAACTCCACGGTTTACCATCCGCTGCCGCTCCGCCGTAATGTGGCAACACAGGCCCACTAGTAGCATTAGATAAAGTAACGTTGATATGTATTTCGAAGCTGTATTGCTTAATCATGTTATAAATGAACAATAAATAAATAAAAAACGACATTGTTTATTAAATAACGGTCATATTCACGCTTTATGATCTATGAGATTTCAAATCGAAATTACTATTTATTTTGCTCAGCAAATATTTTCATATTGGACAATGTTTTTCCAACCAAAACATATTAGAAGTTGTTGTCGTGTATCGTACGTTCGGTAAATATTACGTTAAAATATATTTCAAACTTACGATCCAGGTTTAATGTAGAAGATGAAGTCAGCCGTAGTTATTTTAATAAATTAAAATAATATTTATTATACAATTCTCATTTATATTGTTGTACTCGTGTGTATTAAAACGAAGTTATCTATCGCGTAAATACTTTATTAATACTCCAAAAATAAAAATAAATCAAGCAAATCAATTTTTCAAATGTAGTCTTGAGGTACTTACAGTTGCTTCTGCTATGGTAAACTACTAGATTTCTTATTTTATATCGCTTGTTGTTTTCACTTCGCTTTCAAAAATAGAACTGTGAAATATACCTCGCTTAAATAGTGAAATGAGATGATCAGGAAATATATAGAAGATACTTCAACTCGTTAACAAGTTGTGAACAAAATGACTCATCTTTCAAAAACAGGCACAATCTATTTTCAGATCATTGTTGATTTACGTAATCCAAGCGATAAGGACTTTATATGTATGTATAAAAATAATCCTTCCTCAAACCCACGACAACATACTCGATGTTTCGAGTACATGTTTGTTTTTTCTTCTTTTTTCCTTTCTTTTCTTTCTTTTTTTTCTCTTTTTTTTCTATTTTAGTCTGATCGTAACAATATTTACACACAATTAGAAAATTCAGCAAAATTAATTTACGCTATTAACGTTGATGTCTCACTTCATCATTTATTGAGAGTTTCACCATTTGAGAATTGGACTGTTGGTCTAATAAATTTTAACACAGGTGTAACTATGTACATCTAGTATATGATAGTATATGAAATCATCCGAAAAAATAGTTATCTTTTCGTATTTCTTCAAGTTTTTCTTATGGTTTAGGCATTTAACTTTCATCTTTCTTATTTCTAAGTATTTCAAGTCATTCCTATTTTATAAAAAGGTATAAAAACAAAGATTGACATAAATCCGAATTATTTACAAGGGCCCGTAATTTATTCAACAATATCCGTCACAAGAACAAAGTAGGTTGAGATACCGCGAAGTGACTCCAACATGAAAGATAAAACGAAGAATAACAAAGAACAATATGTCAATTGTACTTTTTTATCTCCGACGAGAAAATCTTTTGATATGTTTCGTAAACATTTTTGACTTTTTATGATAATATTTTAAAGACGTTACAGGAAACTGGATACGACTGGTTTATAACAACCGTTTTGTAGGGATCGTTTATTGTAGGCTTAAGATAAGTAAGTCTAATGCCATTAAAATCGCCCGGACATAAAATAGAGCCTCTATTTTTAACCTTATGGAAATAAAGGCTTTATTTAGACCGCACATACAAAAATAAATCTACTTTTGTTTTTAATTATTTTGTTTTGAGAACCTTATCCGTGTGCCTATTTTGCCAACAGTCTCTTCCAAAACTGACCATTTAAATATATCGTCAGCCACTCTTATGTATATGTCACCTGCCGCAGACTTCATTTCATCCACCCATCTTATGTATTGTCTGTCTAACTTCCTTTAGTTGTAAACAAATATATTATTGTTTTTGAACATTTATCTTTGTATCTGGTTGTGTGCCCTGCCCATTTCTATTTAAATTTACCCATGGTTACTGTAATATCTTTTTTCTTGGTGTCCTTTTTATAGTGTTAGTTCTTAATATATCTGACAAAATCTTTTCCCATCATACGGATACTCTGTTCCATGGCATTGCGAGTTTCTTGTTATATAGGTTTTAGTGGTTGCACAGGTTTGGCAAAAATATCAGTACAGATAATATGTGGGTATCAATTAATTTCCTCATTGTCAACATCCTCTCATTTCTGTTTTTCATAATCTCCTTCAAACTCCAGTACAAACCATTTCATTGCGTTACCAATTTATCTGTCGATTTCTATTGAAATTGTATCTGGGTCTGTGTTATTATTTTGAGCTATTGTCTATCTATATTAATAAAAGTGTAGCTCTGTTTGTACCGGTTTTTTTTTTCAAATTTCCCGATAGAATCACTATATGAACGACACTGAACATGAATATGACGTAAAAAATTTTTTAGCTGTCTGTCTGTTTGTATGTCCGGATTTAACTCAAAAACGGCTTGACCGTATCTTATTAAATTTTGTATACGAGATGCTTATGCTTTTAGTTAATTGATAGGTTATAGTAATTTGCAATATTGCTTTTAGAAATGGTAAAAAAGATAATTTCCAAAAAAAAATTCATTTTTGTTAATTCTTGACCGATTTTGATGAAATTTTGTACACAGAAAGTATAAGTAATTCCATGAATGATGGGCAATAAAAATTGTCTGAAATGTGAGCAGTAGGTACTCCAATATTGAGAAATGGAAATCCGAGGGTAGAGTCCTTTAACCGATAAAAAGGCATCCAACAGAACATGTAAAAAATTAAATGTGACAATCCGTGCGTTATGACGTATATCTAGATGGAAAGGTAATTTCAAGGGGCGTCAAAATCAAATAAAAAATTGTTCGGGAGATCGGTAAAATGTATAGGAAGTTTATTTTAGACCTTAACACAATTAGAGAGAAGTGAAGTTTGTGGTGTGAAAGAGGACATAAAGGGATGCTTAGATGGTTTGGGGCATGTAGACAGGATGAATAAAAGAAGAATGATTAAAACAAATTTATAAGACGAGTGTGAATGGAAACGTTGGAAGAGGAAGGCCTAGACGAACGTTTTTCGATCAAATCCGGGACGTCCTAAAGAAAGGTATAGATCAATGGCTGTGTAAACCGAAGAGCATGCATGAAAAAATTGATGAATGTTGAAGAAGCGAAAAATGTATGCCAAGATCGTAGCAAGGAAAGACGTGGTCTCTGCCTACCCCGTTGGGGAAGTTGCGTAATTAATGTATGTATGTATTTTTTTAAGTAGCTTGGAAAAATGAAGGTACTGCTGCTGATAGTAAATACAGTACAATCGAAACACAATGGCGACCACCGAGAAATCGAAATCTATCACGTTATGCTTGAAGGACCCGATGTTGTAAAAAAGAGGAAGGAGGAACACATTGCTTGGGAGATGGTTCCACAGTTTCACGGTACGACAAAGATAAGATACAGAGGTCTTTTTAGTTTGTGCCGAGATGGATTTCTAGTATTGAAATTGTACCTGTCATTTACTGCTAAAATTATTACAAGTTATCCTACAGAATCATTAGAATAAATAATATAACTTAAATCAGTGGATACGGCTTTTAACAAATTTATTAGGCATGAAGGTAACTGTAGTAAAATATTACGAACGTTAGCAAGAAAAGAAATAAATCGGCCACACGGAGTCGTGATCATATAATTTTAATGGAGCAAGATCTACCGTAGGTCAGTCTGCGTTTTACGACTTCAGAGGGTCTGCCTTCAGGAATTTTACTGGTTTGTGCAGGAGTACGTCTTGTCAAATGAGATATTACTTAGTAAAGAAAATAAGTGAGATCATATTCGGTCCGAAATTTAGTAGAGTCAAAACATATAACTTAGTAAAATAAATTCCATCATTAATAACGTCTCTTTAATTTAATTCATAAAATATTTTAGTCGAGATTGTAATGAAAAACTGACATCAATTTCATTGCAAAATATATTCGTTATAATTCCCCACCTTATCATCTCATCGGAGCCGATTCGGGGTTTTTTTTTAACTTATTTTATTTTGTTTATTGATTTGACCAATATTAGAACTGGCTAAATACCTATATTAAAAACATTGTTGTCTTAAAAAACGAATTTTATATTTGTGCACAACAATGCGGCTTTTAATACTCATTAAAAAGTTGTTGGCTGCATTTTGAGTTTGGAAACTCGGGTATAAACCACAACATTGTTTGCTTACCACAAGCCATGGCATGTTTGTAAATACATAGTCTGCTTTATTATTAGAAATAGAAGAAAAAGGAACTGATTAATATTCTGATATTTTAAATTGATTATTTCTACTAAAACGTTCATATCTATTGATTCTGTCACAATATGTAATTTTATAATAGATTAGCTGTATTTGCGGTTTCTCTCACATGGACTACAAAATGCCATCGATCGGGCATACGCGCGAATCTTGCTCCCCCGTTCCCAGCTATTTTAAAGACCAAAATGCTTATTGTGGGTGTTCCTTAGAACTTACTTTTATAGCTTAATTCACCACATATTCCATTCAATTCACACTCGTCTTATAAATTTGTTTTAATCATTCTTCTTTCATTCATCCTGTCTACATGCCCCAAACCATCTAAGCATCCCTTACTTCTTTGTTTATGAACTTTGAACTGATTTGGATGTTTTTTTTTTTCATGGGTAGTCAAGGGTAGTCCCATTTTAATTTCATTGGCATTGGGTGTTCAACTTCGAAGTTACATCAAAGAACTCTGCAAAATCAATGAAGTTGGTGGTAAAAATTTGCCTTGTTGTAAATATTTTAATCGCAACAATTATATAGTACATTAATTTTCTATATCTCATATAGTTTACTCAGCGTAATCCATTTAAGCGCCCGAATTAATCCTTTTTCTAAAATAAAAGTAGTCTTATGCCCGTTTTCATCAACGTCCCCTAATTTTAAGGAACACTTAAAGTACATTTATGTGACCACTTAGGGAGATTTCGTTTTCACCAACGTCTAAGGGACACCTAAGACCTTAAGGGTTACCTAAATTTTAAGGAACAGAAATTCGGCTCCTTAGCGCTAAATGATGTTTATTTTACAAACAATTCTGGTTATTTTTGTTTTAAGCGTAGTTCAATTTTAGTTCTTGGAAGCTTTAGAAGAAGTAAAGAAACTGGAAAATTAATAAAAGACACGCATTTACTGAAAAAGGCCTGGTTATTTTTTTTCAATACGACAACAAAGATTTTTCCCTAGATATAGGTTATCAAAATGTAGTGTGTAAAAATATTTACCTCGTTTTAAATTAGTTTATCATAAAAGACTTTATTTTTATTTTTTACAGGGCAAATCAGCTCTATGTATATAGAAATATTTTGCTACAGTGGTAGATATGGGTGTTATCAGTGTAGTAACCATTTGCAGCAAGTATTTTAGAACATATTTTTACTGGACTATTATTCAAACATATTCTGATGCCATTTCCAGCACTCAATAACTCGCCCACACGCCACCTATCGCTTTTTTTCAGAAATAATAACGTATTACGCATTTCCATCATGAGTTATGGTCTTGAATTAAAAAAAATCAAATAGAAAAAAATTATTTCAGTTTATTTATTTTCATAGTTAATTGATATTAATAAAAAAAATCTAAAGATCTTATTTGGAGTATTATTACCATTTGTTGGCAACAGAACAGTTATTTTCGTGTCTTGTGTTAGGATATTATGTGATATTATTGTGTCTATGTGTTATGTACTATATGTTATGATAAAATAGATCGATATGGATAATATTATAGAGAAATGTTAGCGACTACGTTACATTATAAGTTGCATGTTATGTATTAAGTTGTATATAAATGCATATGTATTGTGTGTCACATATATAGAAATAGAACTAATATAGAATAGATAAATGCATAGAATAAGTCAATAGAGTAAGGATATTCAATGTTATAGAAACTTTACGAACGGAAAACGGTGATGCCATCCGTAAATTGCATTGCTTTTTGGCTTATGTACGGAATATATACTTGATGTATATAATAATATGTGTATGCTTAACGAATAGGTAATACGACAAGGAATATTTTGACATATAACATGTATACACAAGATATATAATGAAAGAAATATAGAGTGATTAACAGGGCGACCAAAGTGAAAACTAAAATTAAAACACGAATTTAAGCGGGGCTCTCTTTACGGTCACTCTCCGAACTACTTAAGCTCGAAGAGGCGCCGTATGGGGCACGGCGCAGGGAGTTCCGATTTGGTCTTGATCGCGAACGGACGTGTCGCTCCGTTTGTGCTCTCGACCATCACGTGACTTAATTGTTGCGATCTTATATTTGGAATTTATTTCGAATATATTGTTGCAATAACGACGTAAACCAACTGGTGTCTAACGCTCGCGTGGTAAACCGCACTTTTCGGTGCGACTTGCTTGTTTTTTATAAATCCACGGTTTTGTGGTTGCTCACTGGATACCTGACGGTCCTAACTAAAGTGAGCGGGGCGTGACCCGAGCAGCCCGCTGGTTGTCTCCTTCAGAGGCAAACAGCCAGACTCGGACGGGCCTGGGAATCTAGGCCTTTGCGGTTATCGCATAGTCTTGCCCCAGGTGTCTCCTGCCAAACCTTCCGATCCTGCACACTCCATCCCCGGGAACCTGTTTGGGCCTAGCCCGGTTTAATTACCGGTCTGCGTCCTCGGCCCCGGGCTTGTTAGGGCTCCTTAGGGTTGATAGGCCCTTCCTGTGTGTCATTGCACCTTGACCACAGGTCTCTTGCCGACTCCGATAGTCTTTTTAAGTTTTTGGCGCACCCCCCTGCCCCTAAGGCAGGGAGGCCTTTAATTTAAAATAAAATAAAAATGTCCCATTGTCCTCCCTCTTCTGCCGTCATGGCAAATAACGTTACCGACCTGGCCACTTGCATAGGCAAGTTGCAAGCCAGGATGAAAGCGCTGGAATTTCAATACCAGCGCTATCAAAATTTCGTCGTATTACGGTGTCCCTCTCTAGACGAGGAATACCGTAATCTACCTGAGAACGCCTGCGTGCGTCGCACCGCTGCGACCGCGACCCGTCATGAGGCCGTTTCAGGTAGCGAGGCGGCCGCTTCAGGTAGCAAGGCGGCCGATGACGTCACGGCCGCGACCGTTATACCGACTGGCGCCGCGCCAGTCGGCGCCGCGCCCAAACGTCTCACGCGCAGCGCTGCGCGTCCGTCCGCCGCGTCATCCGGGGCCGTGGCCACGTCTACGGCCACGCCCCCTGTCCCGACTAGCCAATCGCGCGGGTCAAGCCCCGCCTCCGTCAGGCGAGGGCCGCGTAATTCGCAGTCACAATCTAGGGTTACCAAAAATAGCCCGTACGTCCGTCCCGCGCGATCCACGGAAACCGCGTTAAAGACGAAAAATTCGTTTTCGGCCCTTCCGGTCGAACAAGACTCGCCCGTGAGTCCGGATCCATCTCCGGAGATGGATACCGAGAACGACGGCTTCACCGTCGTGGCGTCGCGTAAGCGAACGGCGCGTAGCAGTCCGACTGCTCAACCGGCGCCTAAGGTAATAGCTAAGGCAGCAATCAGGGGCGCCGCCGCCCCCGCGTCCTCCCAGCTCCCCGCGCCCGCCGGCGGGAAAAAAGAGCGTGCCCCACCTCCAATCATAATCCGGGACAAGGCGGCCTGGATGGGAGTCTGCAATGAAATGCGCAGACTCAAACTCGAGTATCACAAGGCTAGGAATATAGTCAACGGGATTTCCATTTCGGTGAGTTCTTCGGAAACTCACCGCAAACTCACCACCCTCCTCCGGCAGAAAGGTCTGCAATTCTACACCTATTCTCTCGCGGAGGAGCGCGTCCTCCGAGTGGTCATCCGCCGCATTCCGGTGGAGCTCGACCCGTCGGAGGTGTGCTCCTCGCTCAAGGAGCAAAGTTATCCCATCCGGGAAGTACACCGGATGTACAGTAAAGATAAGCGGCCACTACAAATGGTAGTGGCCATATTGGACCTTTCCCCCGAGGGAAAGGCCATCTTCCAGCTAGAGACGGTGTGCGGGCTCTCCGGGATTAACGTGGAGCCCCCATACAAAAACCACCAGCCTGCGCAGTGCCACAACTGCCAGCTGTACGGGCACGCTGCCCGTAACTGTCATTCTCGTCCGCGGTGCGTAAAGTGCCGAGAGGACCACCCCACACGGGAGTGCACGCGCGAGCGTGACTCCGTCGTCCCCCCGAGCTGCGTGTTATGCGGGGAGGAGGGGCATCCCGCGAATTATCGCGGTTGCCCCAAGGCCCCGCGCACCACGCGGCCACGCACGCAGAGGCAGGCGGCCCCCCGGGCGGCGCCCCCCGCCTCAGCCATCAAAGCGCAACCCCCGCTGGCGTCAGGGGAATTTCCCGCGCTGCCGGTCCCGCGCCAGTCCCCGGCCGCCGCCGGCCTCTCCGCACCTCGCGCGGTGCAACCGCAACCCGTGCGTTCATCGCAGAACGCATGGGGCCCCCGTCGCCCCAATCCACAGCCCCTTATGGCTATGGATATTCCCGCGCCCCGCGCGCCCGCTAACGTTGTCGTTAATAGTAACGACTTAATGGTACTGCTCCTTCGCGAGCACGATATCCGCGAGCTCATTGACTACAATGACCATCTGGAGCGCTTCGGTCTCATCAAGACCGCTTGCGCGTTCCCCCGCCTCTCAGAGACACTACAACGTCTCGACCGTGAGGCGTGTAATAATAACTTAGGGCCTTTCAATGGCAAAGTTTAAGCCGAAAGCGTCAAATCTTTCTTTTTTTAACGCGCGAAGCCTACTACCGCAGCGTGATCTCGTCGCGACCTTTCTTAAAGATCACCAAGTAGATGTTCTTTTAGTGCAGGAGACGCTCTTAAAGCGTGCTAAACGTGATCCGAAAATCGCGAACTACAATATTGTAAGAAATGACCGGGCCGGCCGCGGGGGCGGCACTCTCATTTATTACAAACGATCGTTATATTGTACGCCGGTAGATCCTCCGATACTTACCAATATGGAAGTATCCGTGTGTAGACTAGGAATGACCGACCACCCGTCCATAACGTTAGTTTCAGTTTATCTCTCGCCGAGGAAAGAGCCTCTCAGGTCTGACCTAGAAAACTACTTTCGCTCGGTGAATCGGTCATTATAGCGGGTGACCTCAATTGTGGACACACTTCGTTTGGCAATTGGAGAGACTCCAGTAATGGGGTTAAACTCGAAGAGCTAACGAACGTGCTAAACTTTGATGTCATAGCGCCACCCACTCCCACCCACTTTCAAGACAACTGTATGCCGACAGTGCTTGATGTAACTCTCATTAAAGGTATCGCGCTTCGGTTACGACTCATTCGGGTCGTACACGAGCTCGACTCCGACCACCGTCCGGTCATCATGCAGCTAGGTCAACCAGACGACTCTAGCCCTCCTTCGGTCCAAGTGGTTGACTATGCCAAGCTAAAACATTATCTTGCGGACAGGCCGTCCTCGTCCAGCTTAGATAGGATCCCGGACGTATTGGGGTCCGTTGCGGATGTAGATCTCGCGATCGATTCCCTGGTCGACCACCTGCAGGTCGGCATCGGAGAGGCCTCGAGAGAGGTCGAAGAGGCGAGCGATCGCCGCTTCGTACTCCCTGCCGACGTGCGGGCGTTGTTGACGGAAAAGAACGCGGCGACTCGTGCGCACGACCACTATCCGACCGAGGAAAACCGCGCACGCTTACGCGCGCTTCAGAGAGCGGTTAGAGCCCGCATATTAGAACTCAGGAGTCACAGATGGGACGCCCTCGTCGAAGGGCTAAGGCCGTCGCATCTGGCTTACTGGAAACTAGCTCGCAGCCTCAAAATAGAGGCTTCTTATCTTATGCCCCCCCTCGAGAGGGGTCCCGGTATACCGCTCGCCTTCGATAGCAGCGACAAGGCGGAGTGCCTCGCCACTTGTTTGGAGAGCCAGTGCTCTCCGAACAGTGTCGATGCAAATACCGACCGGGTCGAGGGTATCGATGGATGCGTGCGGGAGCTGGATAAGCTCCCCGCGACAGCCTCCCTGTCCCCAGTCACGTCTGAGGAGGTTCTTTCCATTATAAAAAGCCTTAAGCTCAGAAAAGCACCAGGTCCCGACGGGATCAGGAATGAAGTACTTAGGCTTCTTCCTGATCGCCTCATAGCTCTATTGGTCTGCATCTTCAATGTAGCCATAGTCCACTGCCATTTTCCAGCCGCCTGGAAAAAGGCAATAGTCATAGGTATCCGTAAGCCCGGCAAGAGCGCGTCGCTTCCCGACAGCTATCGCCCGATCAGTCTCCTAAATACGTTAGGGAAAATTTACGAGCGGATCCTTCTGAACCGTCTCAAGCCAATAATAGAGGAGAAAGACCTCTATCCGCCTGAGCAATTCGGTTTCCGTGCTAGATATTCTTGCACTCATCAAGTGCACCGCCTCACGGAGCACGTTGCATTTAATTTTGCTGAACTTTATAAACCCCGCCGTACACTTGCGGTCTTTTTCGACGTGGCCAAGGCCTTTGATAAGGTCTGGCACGAGGGATTGATTTACAAGTTGTACCGCTTTGAAGTCCCCGATAGGCTAATTAAAATAATTCGCGACTATTTAACAGATCGCACCTTCCGCTATAGAGTGGAAGGTGAATTGTCCACGCCCCGTCCAATACGCTCAGGCGTTCCCCAAGGTTCGATCCTGGCTCCTAGCCTATTTAACCTGTACGTCAGTGACCTACCTCGACTCCCGGAGGTCGAGGTAGGGCTATACGCTGACGATACAGTCTTATATGCCTCAGATAGGAATAGATCCCACCTCAGACATAAAGTCCAACGCTCCGTGACCACTCTCGGGAAGTGGTTTAACGAGTGGCGTATAGCCGTTAATCCCTCGAAGAGCGCCGCGATGCGGATTCGTCACAGATACCGTGGAAGCTTAAACCTGTTAAGCTCTACGATAATCCGATTCCGTATGTAAGAGAGACCAAATATCTAGGGGTAACCCTAGATAGTAGGCTCTCCTTTAGACCCCACATCCGTAAGGTTAGGAACAGGGCCGCGTGGGTCCTGGGCCGGTTGCATCCTCTGTTGTGTTCGGTGAGTAAAATGTCCACGCGACATAAGCTCACGCTCTACAAGACGTGTATTCGACCAATTTTGATATACAGTTGCGCCGTGTTCGCACATATGTCCGAGTCGAGTTTCAAACGGTTACAATCGATACAGAATAGGTTCCTCTATCGTCTCACCGGGGCCCCGTGGTATGTTCGAAGCGTAGATCTCCATAGAGATATGGAGCTTCCTTCGATACATGCCTACGTTAAACAGCTCTCCCGTTCGTATTTCGACACCGCGTCGAACCACGCGAATCCGTTAATAAAAACAGCCGCCACTTATGTTCCGGCACCCACGGACATCCGGTGCAAACGCCGGCCGCGCAATATTTTTATTGATCCCGACGATCACATCGAAAATTCGAATAAATATTACACATCCGTCTCTCCAAACAGAGCGTGCCAGCGCCCACGCCCGCGTAACCACCGTTCTCTCCGCAGAGGGCGGGCGGTCAATTTCGCTCCAGCACACCCGTCACGTCCACCCTCTCTAGCGGTAACCCAAGCCTATGTCCGTTCCTCGGTGTGAAACCCTTGGGTCAGGCAACCGCCCGCGCGATACAAGTGACACTGTACGTGCATCACTTAGCTACCTACATACAACACTACACACGTATGAACATACACACGTGCACACCACACAGGTACATAGGTTCTGTGAGGGACCTTTTTTTTTTCTTTTTTTACGCTAGTTAGTTAGCGCTAGTTAGTGTAGAAACATTCCGATTATTGAATACACATACGCACGGTTCCTTCCTTCCTCCCAGGAGGAAGGGAACGTGCCTATGTGTATATTACACATAGCTCGAATCGTAGGTGTAGGGATTCGAATAGATCGCGACCTATTTGCGAACGCGACGACCGCCCGAGCCGAGGTCCGGCCACTTTGGCACCCTCGTGCGAGTCGTCCACAAAACTTTCGCGGCTGAGTGCCCTCTGCGCTCGCCCCCAAGTCCGGTGAAGCTGTAAAAGCCGCAGCGGCTTTAGGGCCCCTAAGGCTAACAGTGTAGTCAGTTCAAAAAAAAAAAAAAAAAGGCACGGCGCAATTCAACGAGAACAAGTAACTACGAGTAAAAACAAGAAGAAAGCTTTGGTCGTCCTGCAAGCAATATTGAAGAATTCGACTTTTATTGGAAGATCCGGAACCTCAAGCGGTCGTGCATTATTGCACCCCCTGGACCCCCTCACGAACATCACGTCCCACTGGCATCCGTACGGCGTCTACGAGACGGGCATCCGGCGCAACAGAACGCCTGTCCAAACCGGGGAAGCGTCACCCCCCCCCCCCCTCACGCAGAGGGGAAGTGACGCGTACCCAACACCATTTAAAAAGCCATATCGTTCGCAAGTGCTCCGCTTACCAAGGAACAGGTATTTAATTTTTGTTTATTTCAATAATAATAACATATTTTAATCACTTGAGAATGCTAAATAACTCATAAAACTTTTTTTGCTAAATTATCGGTGTATCACAACGTTGGCTTGACAAAAAAAAACTGACACTTAACTGGTTCCCTAATCCACCAGTGAAAGTCCCGTCAAAATCGGTCCAACCGTTTCGGAGATAACCCAGAACAAACAGACAGGCAGTCAGACAAAAATAAAAAAATGGGTTTTTTGATAATATAAGTATCGTATATACTTTCATATGCATTTAGTAAAAAGCTTTTATTTTGACATTACAAACAGACACTGTAAAGATAAAAGAAGGTACACAAAATTATGATGAAGTTATTATTTTTTTATAAATACGTTATAATTGATTACGTAATGATGATAATCTTCAATTTTATATATTGTAAAGCGTTTTTTATGCAACTAAGGTGGCAAACTAACGTACAATACGCCTGCTGGTGAACGGTTACCGCAGCCTCTTAACGCTTTTAACAACCCAAAGAGCTCTGGGAATCCTACTAAACGCAGGAGCACAATGCAAGGTTATTAGTGTTCCATGTTCTGTAGAAGCTACTTCACCAGTCAGGTTACCCTAAGTATAAAGCAATTTCCCTAAGCCCTATCTCTCTTCAAATCTATTTTTTTCTAAATCTGTTGTCATAAATCCACAATTTTTGATAAAATTCAATCCGTGTATTTTGGAAACGTGGAAAACAGTTTTAAACCCACAAATACAAAAAAACAACGTTGAATTTATACACCGATTCAAATAATGAGTACCACATAAAGAACGACAAACATGAATATTTAAAACACATGGAATCATAAAAAGAAATCCTTATGCAATATCTCCTTATATTTGACGCTCATTTAAAAATGGGAATTTGAAGGCAAAGACGCGGAAAGCTGATGATAAATAAAGAGGAGCGGAAACAATTAGCACGAGACGCGCAATAGGAGAATGGCATTTATAATTAAAATTAAAAATTCTTTATCCACGTGTTGTTAGTTTCTGTATCACGTTTGTATCTAAAAAAAGAGAAATAAATATTGCGGTAAGGAGTGATACAATTTTTATTAATGTTACTTAGATTGACATACAAGTACCTACCTATTATTTGTATATTTTGTTTCTTTTTTTAAGGTTTAGGTGGAGTTGAGAGGTTAGAAGTGGAGTTGGCGTGGTATCAAGATCTCTTTTTTATTCTTCATAATTAAAACTCATAGTAGTGTTAGTCATGATGAACAGAATAGGCAAATCGTTCTTAATTTTTACAATATAGCGTTGATTATATTTCAGTTTAATACATAGAATGAGTTACCTTAACGGATCCTTGATGTGGATATATCTATCCAACGATATGGCACACAAATTTAATATGGATGCCGTCGAGCACATGACGTCACAAGCCACCCAGGTATCGCAGAATTGCTCACCGAATACCCAATACCTGGACGAAATTAATATTGATAAAGTAAAATTCAATATATCTATCTATTAAAATAATGTATCATTATGCTATTAAATTTATTCCTTTCTAGATAAAGAGAGTTTAAGTGTCATTCGACTTACATAATTTTTATTATCATATGTTTGCAAAACATGAATAAATTAATGGTTTGCATTTACCCCAATAAATCATTGACGCCAGCGAAAGTCATAACAGCAGCGGCTACCAGCATGTCAGCAATTGCTAATGAAGCGAGGAACAAGTTGCCGATTCGTCTCAAGCCTCGGTCCGTGTAAATGGCAATACACACCAAGATGTTGCCAGCGACGCTCAGAAATATAAGCAAGGATAGAAATATACCTGTAACAAGTTTAAATACATTAAACTTTACATTTTATATGTTCCGCTCAGCGATACCCTAATACCCTCCATAATGTAATATGTACATTAAAAACTGTTCTGCTCTTCATATAAAGAGTGGTTTAAACACCACATAAATGTCTTGGTCAATGTTCAATATACGTAGGTATACAGATATTGTGGACGTGTCTAGCAAAATCCTGCCAAAATTTGATTCGTTGCAGTGTTTGACATTTAATCCCGGATGCACACTCTCTGAGAGACTAGACGAGGTGAAATAAGTTCAATGGTATATCTTTCGCTCTTTCTCGTATTTTATCACTTCGCCTTCCTCTCGCGCCGTTCAGTATTAGTTTTTTTGGCCAGAGTCAAAGGCCTCGAGGTATGGGGAGAGCAGATCAACCATACTGTGGAAAGTTGTGAAAGAGTGTGGAAGACTTGCGTTTTTACAGTTCCTCCGCTCGCTATGGCTTATGCGAAAGCGAGGAGTGCTCTCGAGAGAGTATTGACGTCTTGAAAATTTTAAGCTTTCCCACATAGGAGTGCTCCTAATAGAAGTCACTATGAGTTCTTAATGGAGTTTTTTGGTCTTGTTCTGGTTTTATGGCCTTATATTACATAATATAAAACCAGAACAATATAAGTGGGATTGCTGATGGTAAGCACAGTACAATTATAACACAACGGTGACCACCGAGAGATCGTCCTTCATTGATGGTCACCTCTGTCATGCCGGATTGCATTAATTTAACTGAATATGCAAAGGCTGATCCCGAAACGCGACATACAAAAGCGAGTCACTATGACGGACTTTTCACCACACGCATGGTGGTCTCTTCCATTCTTCCGTCTTCCGTCTTCCACTCAGGCAAAACAGCTCGACTACCCCGTGAAGAGAAGTGAATTATAAATAATAATCAGGAGCATGACTTATGTTGTTTCATAAACTCCCAGGACAGTTTTAACAAGAAACCATTATTTTGTTAAAGCGTTTTTAGAACTTCAAAAATATTCTATCTACGTGAAATTGATATAGTTGTATTTAAGCATATGTTCTCATTAAATAAGCAGAAAAAGGTGAGCCTCTAAAGCGATGCAAATTTATAGTAGACGTAATTAGGCGTTATGTCAATTAGAATTTTCTAAAATTAACATCATAAAACGTTGCTGTGAAGACCGTGTTAAAATTAAATATATTATGGCTTCTTAGGACAATAATAGATCAGGCAATGTAACTCACCAACAAGAAGAATTGAAAGAAGTGTCACAGCATCAGGATCATTGACATCGTACTCGATTGTCGTATCATTTAACAACAGCTCCACCTGTCAATAATAACTCGTATTTTATCATTTACACGGGAAACCAAACTATACAAAAATTCGTTTCCAGTTCTGTTAACAAACCGGGACGTACAAACAGACAGGTAATTTTTTTAATACAGGGTGTTCGCCGGGAAGGTATACTACTTTGTTTGTTTATAATTTTTGATTACATGAAAGAGAATATCTTGTGGAAGAAGCTCTTGTGTCAACTGAATTTTAAATGGAAACAAATGCAAATCCTTGTGCAATATTGTGGCCAAAGTTGTTCTTTGAGGACCAAGCTCCTGAGCACGGCGTCGAATTGAGGTTGATGGATTGTTTTGAACACTTTTTTGAGCAACAGTAATGTTTTCAACCGATCTTGCAGTATGTTGTGGTCCATGACCTACACGTACAGACCCTCTTTCTTCGAAATCATTCACTATACGATAAATAGAGCGTTTTGTTGGCACGTTGTTTCTCCCAAAAATTTCACGTAACTTTCTCATCGTTACAGTAATCGATGATTGATTTTGATAAAATGTTTTAACGATTAAAACACGTTGGTTTATCGAATATTTTTCCATAATAAATTTGCCACGTGCCTACTTCACGACTGCCAAATATGAACTGTCAAAACTAATGTTTACCAAAATGGTGGCAAAACAAAGTAGTATACCATCCCGGCGGACACCCGTTATCATATTCGTGATCAGTGTATTTTAAAATAAGTAGACGTTTATCAGGAAATTCGGGAAATTTATTTATACAGACATAACCACAGATTTAAGACGAAGTATATAGATTGACAGAGACACGATAAGTGTGTCAATTTCTCACGTAACTGGTAAGTGTCACAGGAGTTGATAATGAAGTTCTCGGAGTTCGTCCTTCCCTTTTGCACTACGTGTAAAGAATTCTTAGACGGTTACAATAAAACCTATAATCTGTGTTAATTTACTAAACAAACATAGCTAAGCTTTATAATAAATGTTTTATGGAAGACGAAGAAGTTTCCTGTATTTATAATTTATTCAAATAAACCGTAAAGTTGTGAATGGCATCTGGGAATATTTAATTACTCGAAGTTAAAGGATGACTAGAGTTGACGGTAAGAAAGATATAAGTAAAAATATATATGGTTTTTGCTCTCAGCATGCCATGACCTGAGGTTTTATATTACTGTTTGTAATATACGTTTAGTGCTAAGTCTAACATTCAGTTAATAGTTCATTATAATTTAATATATTTATACAGTTGAGTCGACGTAGTAATATTAAGTTTGTATTTAATATTTTTACTATTAGGACTTAATGCTAAAAAGCATTCTCTACCAGTCTCCAGGGGAGCAAGAGAAAGGTCTAGTTGATATTCAAATGCTCAAAGTAAAACCCACGTAGCGAATAATTGAAAGAATCCTTAGAGTTGGCTAGTTCGATGTTAATAGGAAGCGAATACCACAGTCGTGATGTTGATTCGGAGAAAGATCGGTTACGGCAATTAGTATGATGACTTGGTATACTGAGAATTAAAGAATCAGAAGATCTTAGCTATTTGTTTTGACGTGAAGGATAGTGTAGATTATTCGATGCTATTTATTAAATAGTGATGCCCGCGGCTTCGATCACGTGGACTACAGAATGCCCGCGCGAATCTTGCTCCTCGCTCCTGGTTATTTTAAAGACAAAAATGCTTATTGTGGGTGTTCCTTAGAATATAGGTATATACTCGCGCTGACTTTTTTATAGGTCTTTTTAATTTCTACAACTATGTAGTACATTAATTTGATATACTTATCTCCTATGGTTTACTCAACGAAAGCCATTTAAGCGCCCGAATCGATTCACGAATTGCGCGAAACCCTAATTCTTTAAATAAATAATTAAAGTAACCTAAGTTACTCCTTATAAAATTATCTATTTGCCAGTAAAAACCAGTCAAAATAGGTTCAACCGTTTTGGAGATTACCCGAAACAAACAGACAGTGAATTTATTGTGTAAAATTAATGTTTACTATTATGTAATAACTAGCTGTGCTCGTGGCTTCGCTCACGTTGACTACAAAACGCCCGAGCGAATCTTGCTCCCTCGCTGCCTTCAATTTTAGAAACTAAAATGCTTATTGTAATACTTTCATATGCATTTAGTAAAAACTGTTATTTTGACATTACAAACATACATTTCAATTTTATTAATTGTATAGGTTATATTAATTTGGTAAATATACAGAGAAGGAGTCACTTCTAGGCAATCATTCACGTAACCCGGTTTATGATGGTCGTGTTCCAGATTAACTTTTAATAAAAACATTGTACGCTTTACCAGTACCAATACAGTATAATTGGCTTTGCCCGAAAAGCTTTCATCAATCTGGTGTATTTATTTTGATCACGATCCACAAATCAACGAATAAATGTGTAAACATGAGTTTTGATCGTATTTGCACCAACTACGTGTTCTACGTAACGTATTTACTCGACACGAACAACTCGCTGTATGTTTCACAGTGTTTATAAATAAACTGGCTTTTCCCGCGACTTCGAATGCGCGTTGAAAGGGTATTGTAGGGGCTGTAAGTAATTCCCTCTTTATACGACCATTCAAAATGATAAAATGTAAACAATAAAAATACTGTAAAAAACAATTAAAAAAAAAATTGCGTGGGTACAAAGTACTCAGGTCAGAAGTGAAACCTCAATGGCAAACTAATTTTTAAATCTCCTTTATATCTAGGCTAATCTAAAGCTTTAGATTTCCGAGACTTAGAGGAAGGGAAAAAGGAAGATATGTTAGGAATTTAATGAATTTAATTGTCATTAAAATATTAAGTTTATTAAATTCTTAATTGACGATTGGCAAATTAAAATGCCATATGTTATTTGTATATATTAAAACTTCCTAACCATTAAACGAATTGACATAAAAAATTGTATATTAACGAAAAGATAACAAATATATTACTTACTCTGAACAACTGCTTAGTATAGGACGATTTACAAATTTGTCACAAAATGTTTATTTATATATTTAACTCACTGTTTACACATTGTCTCCATGGCTACGTGCTTCATGCTACGTTCGCCCTTTCTCACTTTCTCTCAATCGGTCTCAATCGCTCTCTCCCTCTCTTAAAACGTTTCACATTTTCGTGACGCGTTGCATCAGTAAAAATTTTACCCTCATGCGCGCAAAGAAGTTTCACTTCAATAAAACCGACAATGTTGATAAATCCGATCGCTTAATAAACCGGTAAAGTGAATATTTTTTATCATGCAGTATTTTCTGCGTTTCGTATTTTTATTTTGACTTATATTTTAAGACTTCTAACTTTATTATTGGCAATTCTTATAGCTCATCTATTGACGAATAACATATACTTCCCGTGTATAAAATTTCATCTAAATCAGTATTTGAGTTAAGTTCAGCCGTACATAACAGTTATTTGAGTTATTAATAATTCTAGCTTGCCATTAACTCCTCATTTTTTTACCATTATAATTTCCTCTTCCTGGTTGATAACTATGTATTTACATACAGTGTAAACTCTTTATAACGAAACTCAAGGGACTGAGCATTTTTTGTCGTTATAGAGAGTTATCGTTATATGGAGTAAACAAAAAAACAACCAAATTAACAAGAATTTTTAATATGTATGTCTTAGATAATAAATGCTTATAAATTATTGTTTACACATATAGTCTGATAACTTTGTCTGACGTTTTTTGCTATGCCAGTACTTGTTTTGTATTCTATTCATATCTTCTTTTATCAAACTTTTTCGTCAACACTAATCGCTTTCCGTTTACTGGCCGTGTTAACAGTTTCAAAGTAGGTTTACGACTGATAATACGATAGGTACCCAGTATGCTTGGTCGAAGACCTACACTTCCGAGAAAACAATGCGTCATACTGCACGTGTTCAATGCAATTAAGGATAACAAAAGCTAGACCGACCTCGGATGTTTCGGAGCTTCAAAGTCTTTTGTTACCTGATATCATAACATAAACAATAACACCGATAATAAATATTTACTGTCTAAAAATATGAACACATTTCTTCGTAATAGAGAATGACGTATCGCTATAAAGAGTGTTTCAATATATGGGGTTTAACGCAAACCAACCAAGTTGGGCTCACTTCAACGTTATAGGGAGTTTATCGTAATAAAGGATAACGTTATAAAGAGTTTACACTGTATTCCCAATTAATAATTCTAATTATTTATTTTTGTTCCTTCCAAAGAGATATTTTTACAAGCATAAAATTTACTCGTCCATAGTTTTTAAACAACATTGATTTAACGATACATGATTAAAATGTAAATATATGAGACTTATAGACATGTTGTTCATGTGCAAGCTCTATTTAAATTATAATTAAAAATTATTGTGCAATAAACTATGCATCACATAAAAAACTGAAACACCCCTGAAGCTTGGTTTTGAATGAGTCTTATGATTTTTTACGCTAAAATAAAATAAAGAAATGATCCCAGTTAATAGTGGATATTATAAGGTATCACTTGACGTACATTGATGTTTCAAATTAAAATTAAATTTCTTTAACTAGCGTGTTTTGTTTTTATCCTATGAGAAGAATTTGTAAAATGTTAGAAACGAAGACGTAAGACAAAAAATGTTTAAAAAGTTTATTCAGAATCTCGTATTTTCTCCCGGGCTCTAATGGCTGCTTCCATGCGGTTCCTCATGGAATGGATGAGAGTCATAATCTTGTTTTGTGGAATGTTATTCCATTCTTCTTGTATAACTCTTTTAAGCTGGCCAAGCGTCTCCGGAACAGGATCTCTTGATCTTACTCGTCTCTTCAATTCATCCCATTGGTGTACTATAGGATTCATATCCGGGCTTTCTGCTGGCCAATCCATAACCGTAATACCGACTTCGTTAATATATTCATTTACAATATTCATTACAATGCCTTCATTATAATGGTATTCACTTACAATGCCTGCCGTATGTCCTGCGTAAAAATGAACTCTTCGCCAATAAAAGTAAGGTACCACATGAGGCTCCAGACACTCTTCGATGTAACGTGGCCCATTAACTGACGGTTAGCGAAATCCAGATACAAAACCAAGTTCGGATTTTCCATCGGCGATTATGCCTCTCCAAACCGTCCATTAACCGCCTCCGTAACTGACTGTTTCTTCAATGCAACACTGTGTATAACGTTCTCCTTCTCTTCGATACACCTTCTTTATTTAGTCGTTACCATACAGCATGATCATACATTCGTCAGAAAAGAGAACTTTGCTTCATTAAAATTGCTACCCATTTAAGTATTCACGTTTCGTTCAGACGTGACTAGATGTCTACCAGATCCTGGACGGCGAATAAACATGCCAGTCTCCCGATAACGCTGATACACTCTATTGCCAGCAGAGAAGTTAAGATGCAATTGTGCGACCACAACACGTTGACTAAGCCCTGAATTCAGCAACGCCATGATTTGGGCGGCTTCCTTAGGGAGGTATCCGTATTTGTTAGGAAAAAATTTTTCGGTAGGATATTACAAAGCTTTGTTACAAATCACTATTAAAAAAAACGATATTTTTCATAAAAAATATGATTAAATGCAGAAATTGCGACGGAATACACATTGAAAACCATCTATCTACACATTGAGTTCCACATTCATTTATTAGATGAAAATTCAAAAGTTTAAATTCAAATGTGGATTTGTATAGACTAAACTGCCAGCGGAGTATTTTTTAATTATATCATACCTCTTTTTTATTTAAATCCCGTCTGAATAATCATAAGACTCATTCAAAACCATACTTCAGGGGTATTTCTTTATTTACGTATATCTGTAACCATTTCAAGATGAGTGTTGCGGACAGCGAGCGGGGCGAGCGAATAACGATAGTGTAATAGTATAAAATGAACAAGTAAATGAAATAATACGTGTTAGGAATAGATATAATAATATGAACTGAATATGTGTGAATATGTGTATTTTAAAACGATTAGAATAAGAATATAGCTAGTTGTAAGTTTAAATGTATAAATTTCACTAGTTGTAAGGATGAACCATGCCAGACTCGGAACATCTGGCATGGTGACTCATGTTACTGCCGAGAGCGCGCACACAGGGCGTGCGCGCTCATTGGCTGAGCGACGCCCCGCACGGAATCCATCGCACTACCGGTTGCGAGGCAAAGGGCGAGGTTAAATATAGCGGAGAGGGCGGCAGTATGCGATCAGTTCGAGAAACACTACAACAACAGCAAGCAGCGAATCTGCGATCAGTTCGAGAAACACTACAACAACAGCAAGCAGCGAATCTGCGATCAGTTCGAGAAACACTACAGCAACAGCAAGCAGCGAATCTACAAGCAAACTACAGTCAAGAACGTTATTAAGAAACCACATTGTTACTACGAACTACTGTAACTTTGTAAGAAACAAGAATAAAACAAGCGCTATTAATTTAGCACACATTAAAATATTGTGGACGTCATTTTATTCACAATATTATCTGGTCCTTCGGAAGCCGGATCGGAAGAAAAAAGAACAGAACATTTCGCCGATCTACAACAACGCTTGAAGAAGAAACGACGTGTTATCAAGACATCTGTATCCACGAACGGCGTACCCAGATCAATGGTTGTTACGAGAAGCCAGGGAGGCGCAATGGAATCACAAAACAGAAATAACACAGTCCGAGTATTCGAAGAATCGCCGCTATCGCCAGACACACAGAGGGCTGAGGGCACACCCCGACCGGAGGGAACACCCTCTGTACCTGTTACTCGCACTGACGTCAGAACAGGCCACGTTTCCCCGCCACGCTCACACAGATCGACGACGAGTGCGACTATGCGATCACGCCTCGCCGAGCTACAAGCGGAAGAGAAACTAGCCGCAATTCGCCGTGAAGAACTCCGTATGGAGGCGGAATTAATAAAGAAACGCCTCGCCGTGGAGTTAACGTCGATACGGGATGAAGCAGAGGACGTACGTGAGCAAACGAACGAGGAGCCAGATGAACGTATTCACCGAGTGGATGACTGGCTCCGCTCACAGCCCGAAGCTACACGGGGGGAACAATTACCGTGTACCCGTAACGACGCGCGGCAACAAGACGAACGCAGGCCTGAACGACGTGCCCGTTCGCAATCACCGTCGCAATCGAGCAGTGATATTAAACAGCTCGCCGCGATACTAGAAAAGATGACGCATACTCATCCACCGCCACGCCAAGCCACCGACTTACCTGTATTCACTGGAGCGATCAACGAGTGGCTGTCATTCAAAGCAGCTATGAGGGACTCCACGCAGCTGTATCGTTTCTCGCCGATAGAAAACATAGCGCGCCTACGTAACAGCCTGCGTGGGGACGCCCGCGACGCAGTGGCAGCGCTACTACACACCGCGAACAATCCAGATGAAATCATGCGGACACTGGAACAATGTTTTGGCAGGCCGGAAGTAATTATAGACAAGGCGCTGGATGATATGCGGAAATTACCACGACCGGGAGCTACCGCAAGCGAACTGAACGCGTTCGCAGTAAAACTACAAAACATAGTCTGTGTTTTACTAAATCTCGACAAGCGGAGGTACCTTTACAACCCGATGCTGGCTCGGGAAGTATTAGAAAAACTTAGCCCACACCTGAAGTCCCGGTGGTGCGACTATGCGGAAGAGAACGAGGGAACAACGGATCCAGAGGTCGTTGTATTATCACGCTTCCTAATGCGTGAAGCGAGCCGTGCTTTAAAACACACATATGCGCCCGCCACCGCTTCGACAGCGACCTCTAGACGCGAAGTATTGAAGCCTGCCACACCGCAAGTCGCCGCCAGAAAGAGACAGAACGTCTTTGCTACGGTGGACACAGAAACCGAACATCTGTGTCCTAGCTGCGATAAGCCCCATCCGTTGTCTCGGTGCCCGCAATACAAGGCACTGAACGTCGAGCAACGGTGGGAGCTAGTGAAGAGCAAAGGCGTCTGTTTCAAATGTATTGACAAACGCCATCGTCGTGTGTACTGCAAAGGAAAGCCGTGCGGTATTAACTCCTGTCGTCGTCCGCATCACTCGTCGCTTCACAACGACAGACCAAGCGATAGCGAAGAGCAAACTCAGAACAACGTGACACCGTCATCGAGCGAGACGGTAATGGCTGTCGCAACAACTATAGAACCGAGACAGATTATACTAAAAATCTGTCCGGTGACTATATCGGGCCCCAAAGGAGCGGTGAACACGTACGCTCTGTTGGATGAGGGCTCGACTATATCGCTAATCGACGAGGGCTTGGCCAAGGACATCGGAGCGCATGGACCGTCACATCCACTGCAACTACAAGGCGTCAATATGGGCAAAGAGTACACGAATAGCCAAATTGTACAAGCGAAGTTGTACGAACCGGGCGGCAACAAGAAGCACGAGTTCCGAGCTCGAACGATAAAAGGACTCCGACTGCGCGAACAAACAGTGTCTCTAAGCACACTCCAACACGCTCACTTGCGCAATTTGAAAGTGAAGCAGGTGTGCTATGAGAAGGCGAGGCCGCGTATATTGATAGGTACGGACCACTGGGAGATGATCGTATCCAGAGAGCTACGCGTCGGCAAACCGAACCAGCCGGCGGCGTCGAAAACTCAACTGGGTTGGGTGGTGCACGGAACCGCACCACACGTGATCATCCGCCACAGCGAAGCCCTGCTACACATATACGCACCTGAACGCAACACTGGCAGCGAGATCCGGAACGAAAGTCTACACGAGCTCGTAGAACGGCACTTCAAAATAGACGCGCTCGGCGTAGCCCGCGAACCGAGAATCAGCGACGCCGACAAGCGCGCGACGCGAATACTCGACGGAACGATCCAACAACGCAGTGAAGGCTACGAAGTAGGCCTACCGTGGCGCCGCGACGACGTAGTACTACCTAATAGCTACAATATGGCGCTACGACGACTTCACTCTATAGAAAAGAAAGTGGATCGTTCCACAGAGTTTGCGGCGGCGTATACAAGTCAGATCAAAAACTTGTTTAAGAAGGGCTACGCCGTACGCTGCGAGGGACACGAACAGACTAGCAACATCAACTGGTTTTTACCTCACTTCGCTGTATTCAACCCGAACAAACCCGGCAAGCTACGAGTAGTATTCGATGCCGCGGCACGCAGTGGAACTACGAGTTTAAACGACGAGTTATTAGAGGGACCGGACCTGCTACGATCGCTGCAGGGGATTTTATTCCGGTTCAGAGAGAAGCCCGTCTCCGTCACTGCTGATATAGAGGAAATGTTTCTGAGAATACGAATACGCGAAGCGGACCAGCCGGCACAACAATTTCTGTGGCGAGGCAACGACCGGAACAAGCCGCCACAGAAATATAAAATGAGATCGTTGATATTCGGCGCAGCAAGCTCACCGTTCATAGCACATAGTGTACGCGACCGCAACGCTGAAAAGCATGCACGAACGCATCCAGATGCGTTCAAGGCAATAACGCAGAGCCACTACATGGACGACCTGGTGGATAGCTACGACGATGAAGAAACAGCTATCCACACTATAAGGGAAATACAAGAAGTCCACGCAGTAGCCGGCTTTACGTTACGCGGATGGAGCAGCAACCGAGCGAGCGTACTCAGTGGAACACCGGACGAGCTACGCGCACGATCGCCCGCACAACTTGGCGGGCATGAACAAGAAAAGATCCTGGGCCTATACTGGAATGCAGCTACGGATGAACTAGGGCTTAACACGTCCATGCATCGGGTACCAGCCGATGTACGCGCGCGCAAGCGGGCACCTACAAAGCGAGAAGCTCTGAGTGCAGTTATGTCAATCTATGACCCGCTCGGCTTACTCAGCCACTACAGCGATAACGCGACCAACTTCCGTGGGGCGGACACCGAGCTACGCGCCGCCTACGCCGAATGGGCACCTGCGCTACGGGGGGAGGGGCTACGGCACAGCGTCGAGTGGTGCAACATCCCGCCCGACGCGCCTAACCAGGGAGGTGCATGGGAGCGGCTAGTGCGGTCGGTAAAAACCGCGCTCGCCGCCACTTTAAACGAGCGTGCGCCTAAAGAAGAGGTGCTCCAAACCGTGCTCGCGGAGGCCGAGCATTCGATTAACGCGCGGCCTCTAACGCACGTGAGCGTCGACCCGCGGGACCCAGAGGCGATCACTCCCAACCATTTTCTGCTTGGGAGTTCGACGGGTATGCCTACGACGGGGACCTGCGACACGGCGGACCGGCGTACCTGGCGAGCAACCCAGGCGCTCGCCGATCATTTCTGGCGGCGCTGGGTTAAGGAGTACCTCCCTACACTGGTGCCACGCGGGAACTCAGTCGACAGCACGCGCCCTCTGAACGTCGGGGACTTGGTCGTGGTTGTCGACTCCGCCTTGCCGCGCAACACCTGGCCGCGCGGAATCGTCACGAGAACCTACACCGGACCAGATGGAGGAGTGCGGAGCGCCGACGTGAAGACGAGGAGCGGTGTGTTCCGGCGCCCGACGACAAAGCTCGCCGTCCTGAGAGGAGAGTGAGGCTGCGCAGGCTACGCCGGGGGGAGAACTGTTGCGGACAGCGAGCGGGGCGAGCGAATAACGATAGTGTAATAGTATAAAATGAACAAGTAAATGAAATAATACGTGTTAGGAATAAGGTTTATAAATACGTGTTAGGAATATATATAATAATATGAACTGAATATGTGTGAATATGTGTATTTTAAAACGATTAGAATAAGAATATAGCTAGTTGTAAGTTTAAATGTATAAATTTCACTAGTTGTAAGGATGAACCATGCCAGACTCGGAACATCTGGCATGGTGACTCATGTTACTGCCGAGAGCGCGCACACAGGGCGTGCGCGCTCATTGGCTGAGCGACGCCCCGCACGGAATCCATCGCACTACCGGTTGCGAGGCAAAGGGCGAGGTTAAATATAGCGGAGAGGGCGGCAGTATGCGATCAGTTCGAGAAACACTACAACAACAGCAAGCAGCGAATCTGCGATCAGTTCGAGAAACACTACAACAACAGCAAGCAGCGAATCTGCGATCAGTTCGAGAAACACTACAACAACAGCAAGCAGCGAATCTACAAGCAAACTACAGTCAAGAACGTTATTAAGAAACCACATTGTTACTACGAACTACTGTAACTTTGTAAGAAACAAGAATAAAACAAGCGCTATTAATTTAGCACACATTAAAATATTGTGGACGTCATTTTATTCACAATAATGAGTTTTCTAATTTTATGTGAAATTTAATTTCTAATACAAATCAGATTATTAATTTAAGCAAAGTAATACTATATTCAAGATTTAATTACATCAAAAGTCTTAAAACTCCTTAATAGTGCGCAGCGGGACTAATCATTAATATAAGCTATGAAGCGTAACATTTCATTTTCGATCCCGGAATAAAATTCGTGATAAAGGTAAATAACACATGTTTCATTCGTAAATTGAAAAAAAAAAAAAACAATTTACATGATATAATATGTGCCTGGAAGATTTATTAGTCCTTGAACTGGCGTTGGCAATAATGGCCGACAACCGAAATTCGATTTTTCGAAATTAAAACCAGCGACAGTGCGGCAGCAGTCAGCTGGTTTCTCCATAATTTACTTGGTGTGGAAACACCTCATTGGAAATCATCTTGTATTTATCCCCCCTCCATCGCCTATAATTCGCTGCACTCAATTAGGAACCCAAAACTCTATTAATAGACTTTTTAAGTGATGTTTAATTTTTTGTGCCTATTTCATATTATTTTATTTAATAAGGCACAAATATAGGTAAGAGATCAAAAAATATATAACCGTTAACCTATAATTAATAATTGTTAAATAAACAAATTAGTCGTTTTTTTTTTATAATCTCAATTTTATTTAGGGTCTTTTGTCACTAAGGATATACCAGTCCCATCATAACTTATACCAACTACTTAAACAATCAAGAACTCTTTACCTACAAAAAAAAACATATCAATAAGACTATGTAAATTTCGCAGGAAGAAGACTTAACTCATTAAAACAAGAACTTAAAAGAATCACTCAGCATTCTAGAAGCATCCGATATCGGTTCTGCCAGAATCCTGTGATATACACCCACATCGCAAATAATAATTTTATATTTATCGTTTCGGGCTATCCTATAATTATGATTACTGGAACACTCCATCAAGAAATGATGGATATCATCCATCATACCACACTGATTGCAAAATAAGTCCTAGTATCTTTTTTTCTGACTATACTGTTCATAAGGGTTCTGAAGCCTCAGACGGCTTTTAAAACTTCACCGTGACTTGGGAGCGAGCGCTTAAGGAACACAGTCGCGAAAGTAAAGACGAATTGCTCAAGGGTGCAAAAGTGGTCGGACCTCGGCTTTGGCAGTTGTCGCGATTGCAAATCAGTCGCGATCTAGCTAATTCTCTATCCTTAGAAATCGAACTAACTAATTATACATATATACATATCCCTGCCTCCTGGGAGGAAGGAAGGAAACATGTATATATGTATTCAGTGATCTGAAAGTATATCTACACTAACTAGCGTAAACAAAGAAAATGTACCTATGTGGTGTGCACGTATGTATAAGCATATTGTGTGTGATGATGTATGTAGGTAGCTAACTAAGTGTTTGCAAGTGCAGTGTCACTTTTATTTCGCGGACTTTAAATCGAGGAGCAGATCTATGTTCTAGTATCATGATTCTGCTTATTATATAGGCACAACCTCAATCGACAGTGAACAAACTCATTAGCGGCCGTTTTCAATAACATATCTGAGTTTAGTATCCCCGATTAGTACATATTTGTAATAAACTATTTTTAACTAAAGACAGATATCGGTTTCCCTCTTATCTATTCAAGCTATAGAATATGGATATATATTAAGTAAGGACATAATGTTATATTTATCTATCTTTAGTAATTGAAACAACAGATAGATAGATTATTGAAAACGGCCGTAGATTGATTAGGTATAAGCTAACGGTCCGTACAATTATTCGATGACATAATTATATATTTACATGTAGCTATCTCGTTAATAATGACGTTACCCTTGGCATTAAGTTAAGCCATAACAACCAAGGGTCTAAATAGTTTGATAGTTCAGGATCGTCGACAAACCCGGTCTAGCTTATTAACAAAGTCAAGAGGATTATGTGAAGTTTCTGTAACTTACATTAGTAGGTATGGTAGGTATAACAGAGGCGAACTCCATTTTAATCTGTTTTGTAGCGCCGGTGCATCTCTTCCCTTCAGGTCTTAGTGTCGACCTTCAGTAAGAAACTGTCGAGCTGTCTGTTTATACGCCAAGCAATGCGTAGCGAAGCCATTTTTCTTCTCTCACATATCTGTAATCAAACATTAATTACCATTACAACGAAATTCTATACAAATAAACAAAATTGAAGTGCCTGTTTTCAATGTCAAAACACCTTTTTACATGCATATTATAAAAGTATATAATAATATGGTAATTATAACAAAAACCATATTTTTTTCTTTCTGTTTGTCTTTTTGTTCAGGGTTATCTTCATAATGGTTGAACCGATTTTAATGGGACTTTCAAAGACCTACAAAAAAGTCATCGATAGCACATATCTATTTTGTAAGGATCACCCACAATAAGCATTTTTGTCTTTATAATAACCGGGAGCGTAAGCAGCACAATTTATGTTTGTGCCCAATTGACAACATTCTGTAATGCACACGAACACAGCTAGATAATCTATACTTATATGCGTCATCCCGGCCGATTTTAGCTACGACTTTTGATTTCCTGAGTCAGTATAAAATTAACCTAATCAGGACATTGTTGTTCTGCTCTTTGATGCGCTTTGTAGTGACTACTGTACCTAATTTTGTTAATGGAGGTACAAACACATTTCGGGTATGTTAAAACTTCCACCAACATAGGTATGACCACAGATGGTGGTCTGGCCTTCAAATCGCTTCAAATTGTCGTTTTAATGCTCAAGAGCTTTTTTTTATTTGTTTATATGAACGCAATAATAACTAAAACTAATAGTCAGATTTGAAAACGTCTTTTTGATTTATTTAGCCCATTTATTGAGTAAAGTTCTATGCCCCTAAAGAGCGGAGAAGAAGCCATGAACTTCAAGCAATCTGGTAAGATGTAGGCAAAAGTACGAGTAGTGAGAACTATGCTACACTAGCTAGGTAAAGAGTGGTTCGAATTCATTTAATAAAAGCGAAAATGTAAGATACAAATGGTAAACAATAAAAAAAAATTGAAATACCCAATCGAATTTCTTTACAGATCTTCTCGATTGGGATATTTTTTAAACCGGTAATAGTGTATTTTTCGGTATTTTAGGTGTTCATGGTTACCCTTGTTGGGAAGTTGGGGTATATTCATAATTGGATATCCACAACTACCTACCCTACTGCTCGGACAGAGTGAAATGATATATAAGGCGTAGCAAATATGCACGACATTCCCCAAGTCCGGTGAAAGTGTAAAAGCCGTCAGAGGCTCCAGGACACCTAAGGCTAACAGTATAGTCCGTTCTAAAAAAAAAATACACGCTGAAATATAATGTCGCTTGAACCGTCGTTACCTGAAGACCTCTTGTGCCCTGGTGTTACTTGGTACAACCTACTACGTCGGAATCTGGATCCAAAATAAGAGAGGACCTCTGTGTCTTGGGTTCGATGGAACCTACCTACTGTGTCGGGAGTCTGGACCCTGAAAGTGTCATTCTCTCTATCTCGAGCTACCTACCGATCCGGGTGGACGTCTGGATCAAATCCAGTTGGGTCAGAGAGGAGAGGTTCGGAGTGACTATAGGAGAGATGACGCCCATGAGTCCTGTGTCCTGTGATCACCAATGAAGATAGCTTGGATAATGATAATGACGTTGAACCGTTCACATTGTTTACTTATCCGTGAATATTATATTTGCCCCGGATATTTGAGATTTCTAACAGTATTATTAGTGCCTTCCTAGGACCTAAATTGCATAATTTATAAACTTATAACAGCTAACGACTTCAACTAGTGTAGGTATATCAAGTATGTTGTAGTTTTGACCATAGTTGCGAACATGACAGATAAAGATTTCGCCAAAAACTCCAATCAATAATATATATTATATATGTATAACGTTAGTTCAAAAGACTCAACAAAAACAAATAAATCAAATAAGAACGATAACAAATAAGATCGGAATGGGTTTCAATCATAAATTGGTTTCGCTGGCGAGTCCAATATTTTCAAATCATGAACAATCGGATAAATAAGGCCACTTTATTTCGCATTATGGCCGAAGGGTCCTCTTACTTGATTTTATGGAACAATTTCGACAATAAAAATGGGAGCGATTATCAGATTTCATATTTCGTCAAAGTAATCAATATAAAGTTAGCAATTGCTTTAACATTATATAACTTTAACCTCTTATAAAGTTGCACAGTTGTTTTATTGAAATGAGCTCAGTTCTAAGTAAATAGTTCTTATTTATTTTCGGTGTAGTATTGTAGGCTGCTTGTGCTATACTATTGTGTATACCAGCGAATATGCAGATTTTCTTTTTAATATCATTACAATACATTTTTATTAAACAATCAACACACCTGATTTGTCAGACCGGCAACTTAGAAATGGCTGGCTGGAGTTACACGCACTCTGAGTTAGTGGAGCGATAGCGAAGACGAGTAGGTCGAGTCTCACAACGAGCGCGCAGTGAGTCTTTTTCGATTTCCTCGTCGCATCATCACGATAGTATCGCCGTGTGGAGACACGTTCATAGACTTGTTATATAATGTAGTAGCAGGACAATAATATTGCTGCGATACACTCGCTCGTGGAGGTGGAGCCTAAGTGGAGCATCTTTATGAAGCTTTCGTCAAATATTAATAAAATCCATATTTGCGCGTCGACATATGTGCCGACGCCGCCCTCAATATTCCTATCTATTCGGAAACTTGTTTGACTGATAAATTAGATTTCGTTACAGAATGATTTATAACGTTCATATTTCGTTATAATAAGTGAGCAATTGAGCAAAGCTAGGTCACCCAGATATATTACATTAATACACATAAATAAGACTTTAATTATCGCCCATCCTAAACTGTTCAGGATAAACTTATTGCGATGTTTGGGAAGGGTGTTGATTTTACATTATAGATATCGTTTACGAAGAGATTTATCAAAACCTAAGGGAGTGAAAGTAGGTGCAACAGTTTGTATAAGCAATACATGTTTTTGAAAGCCTGGTTTTAATATTCTTCGTCACTATTAGTGTCGGTGTTTTGAAAATTTAGCCCTGAAGCATCAAAACGCTTGTCACATTTACAATTCCCTAACATTCGTTTATGTTTTTAAATAACTTACCATTTACTCAATTATTATTTTGGTTTTACATAGTTACAATATGCTAATAATAAAACTATTATATCTGAAAGTAAATTTATGAGGAAATTATATAGGATATTAGATTTGGAAGTAATCTAACTTTGGCTAAGTTAATCTATTAAGTTAAGTGCTATCTATAAAGAAAGTTGAGTAAACTTAGCTCGACATAAGCAAAAATGTTTTCTTAAATACTTTTACATTATAGTATGCAATACTTTAAGTAATATAATATAATCACTTAAACTATATAGTTTGTAGATAATTTTTGTGTTAAATATTAATTACTAGCTGTACCCCGCGGTTTCACCCACGTATAATTTAAAAGACACCTTCAAAAAGGCCTTAAAAGTAACTTATGTGTTTATCCAGGGTCTCAGCTACCTCCATACCAAATTTCGTTAAAATTGGTCCAACCGTTTGAGCGTGAAGAAATAACAAACATATAACCACACTCACAAACGTTATCCTTTACAATATTATATACTATATTATATGTTGATTGTTAAACAATCTCGACTTTACGTCGGTTTTAATAAATACCACATCCCGTAGTCCACAGAAAAAAAGGTTTCCATTATTATGTGTTTATCTATAGTCTTATCGTTCCTCTTCCTCTACCTCGCTCCTTTCCTCTTCCTAAGGTATATAAAAATTATCTGCTCTCTAATTACGTATTTCGGGAAAGCTAAGCGATACAAGAAATAGCTAAATTTTGGATTTGTAGCGACATCTATCGCGCCACATACGACGCATTCTACATCGCGATATTAAAATTAACCCAACAATTGAAATATATACAAGAACCCGACAACAACCATTGGGCAGTAGCCCGCCATACACAACACCCGTCTGGTTGGAGGATCCTCCCTTTTCAATGGTGAATAAGGAACTTTACACCCTGTTCCTCACTTACCCCCAAACTGGTGACCCCGAAGTGATTTTGAACGCGCAACCTTCGACGGGCTACTCCGTTTGCGAGCAAATCTTCAAACTCCTTCTTAGCTACTTGCAAACGAGTAGGATCTCGCGGGCCCCGATGTTCCTGCACATTTTTTAAGTTCCCTATGATCGAGCAGATTCCCACGCAACATTTCAAACCGTTTTGGCGTAGCAGATGGATGTGTTTAACGAGAAGCTTGGTGAGCTCGCAGACAAAATTTATAAAATCGCCTCGCCTTCTTCTCATGTAGTAAGCAGTTCTTCGACTTCAAATTCTGATATGGCGAACCAGATTATCGAGTTGACAAAGCAAGTGGCATTACTTACTCGAATGCTAGATGAGAGATGTTGTTCGCGTTCTCACTCACGCTCCAAACCACGCATGAGAAGCAGATCTATCAGTCGTTCTAAACCCAAGCAACCACCTCCCAACCATCCTCACTGTTACTACCACTACACCTATGGAGACAAGGCCAACAAATGTAAACAACCTTGTAGTTACAAATCGAAAAACGCTCAGGGCGGTCGGCAGTAATGGCCAGCGGCTGCCCTATATTTACAGGCCGTCTATTTATCATAGATCGTATATCTAAAATACAGTTCCTTGTGGATACAGAATCTGACTTATGTGTTTATCCACGATCAGCAATAGAGCCGCCCTGTGTAAAGTCAAAGTATGATCTCATCGCTGCAAATAACACCGTTATCCATACTTATGGTCTTGTGATGCTCTACTTGAATTTCGGTCTTAAACGCGATTTCCATTGGAAGTTCACGATAGCAGATGTGAACAAACCAATTATTGGTAGGTAAATTTTTTATATCACTACCAACTACCTGTTGACTGCAAAAACCAGCGAGTGATCGACAATTTAACTTCGCTTACTGTTTCTGCGCTTTCATCTTGTTTGCCAAGTGATTTCACGTCGGTAAAGTCAGTTACTGGAGAAACTGCATTTCACGAGATAGATGTCGCTACAGATTCAAAAACGCAAAAGATTATTGAATCGTACATACGATTCTACAGAACCCTTCTTTCTCTATTATAAAAACTCATTACTTTCCTTACGTAGTTTCTTATTGTAATTTAATAACTTTATAAGTTATTCGTGAATTTCTTCTTCTGTATATTATATAAAAGGATAACTGACTGAATGGCACATCAACATACAGACCAAACTACTGGGGCGTGAAAATTTGCATGCGGTTCCCTTTTACATTGTAGTTGAGTCTAAGGATTTTAGGAAATTCAATCCCTAAGGTGGTGAAAAGGAGATGAAATTTTGTAATAAAATCTTTGAAGATAGTTCTATGGAAATTGATATTTAGCAATTCAATTAGAAAGTAAAAAATATCGGACATAACTATTACGCAAGCGAAGCCGCGAGAAAACATGACACACCTATAGGTGCTTGGCGACAGATTTTTAACTTGAGGGTGGGTAGCTAGCCAGGCGGGGATCAGAAAAATCTATGCTATGCTATGGTTTCATGATGTTTTCCTTAACCGAAAGGTCAAGCTCATTGTAGGGATTCGAACTCATATCAATTTACACACGCTGCCATTTCATGTTATAATATATTTAACGCAGCTCTAGAACGCGTTTTACTTTTTAGATTACTCGACGCATTCTAGATCCGAATTAAGTATACAGTTAATATATAGGTGGTCAGGAGACCCGCAACGTTTTAAGTTTTAAAGCTAGGTCAAAGGAATTAAGGCTAGAGTTATATTACACGATTATACCCAGCTGTGCGACTCTGTGACCCGGCATATGTTCGTTTTATTTTCTTACAGTTGAAAGTGATCTAATAATTTCCAAAATGTTAAATTTTATCACCCCTAAAGCCCGCTGCGGGCCAATAAAATGGTTACATAGCAGTGTAATCGTGCCAATTAAATAGATTTCGTTGCAATAAAACGTTCGAAATGGATTGTTTTATTAAAACTTCAGTAGATAAAGTTTGTTATTAAGTAAATTATCTTTATCTTTATATCGGGTGTAATCGTGTCGGTTTCAAAATTCTAGAGCTTTATATTAAAATTTTATCGTGATTATAAAGACATGTATTTTATTATTTTATTTCTATATTAGGTACTACTAGCGGATCCGACAGATTTTATCCTGACCGAAAGTCGGCTTGCCAGTAAATAAAAATAAAACCAGAACTCTATCGCAATACCAGGTGCAATTGTCAATCTAAATTAATTTTAAGATTTCTGTACTTTAAGTAACGCATAAAATACTTTTCTAATAATAACTAAAATTTATAGTTTACAGGGGAGACTCAAACTCACGCTTAAAAATTCATCCAACTGCTTAGGAGGAGTTCAGTGAAGATTTTATAAGTACGTGTATATATATATATATATATATATTATATACTAGCTCTGTCCGGGGCTGCGCTCACGTGGACTACAGAATGCCCGCGCGAATCTTGCTCCCCCGCTCCCGACTATCTATTTTAAAGACAAAAATGTTTATTGTGAGTTTTTCTTAAAAGATAGATATATACTCTCCTTGACTTTTTTGTAGGGCTTTTTAATGGACTACAATTACGTAGTACATTCATTTCCTATATCTCATATGGTTTACTCAGCGTAAGCCATTTAAGCGCTTGAATTGATTCACCGTGATCATTTTTTTTTTGTGCGGAACCCCCTTTTTCCTACTTGTTTTCTAAAATAAAAGTAGCTTAAGTTATTCCTTATAACATCAGCTATCTATCAATGAAAGTCCCGTCAAAATTCAATTTTAAAACACTTCAATCTTATTATCAGTGATATTATTATTATTATATATATCAATATTATTATTATTATTATTACTTCTTTTATCAGTGGGAAAAAAATCTTATTTTCGCATTTGTTTTATAATACACGATATCGATATCGATGATGCAAAAATTTCTCTATCAAAAGAGGCTATCACAAATATTGTGATAACTATTTTTTAATCCTTCTTAATATCTACTATACAAACTTTTCTATATGTATGTACTTCTAAAAGACTAGTACCTAAATAATACTGCCTACAATTGGGATTGTTCATTTTTTTTACTCAGGGCTAAGTCAAAAATGATTTCCAGGAATTGCATTCTACGTTAATTTTATAGTATAATAGTATATAAATAATGATCGATTAAAGACAATTTTGAAGAAAATCCATTATCAAATGTCAAATGTTCGGTTTATGAAAAGAAACGTTTCGTTTCCTAAGAAGTTAAATTTTTCCTACCAACGTTCGTTTCGTTTTTATCCGAATAGTAAAAACTCTTGTTAGTATTGAGACATATTCGACACTATTAACTGCTTTTAAATTGGAAGGAGATTTTGTAGTAACTTTGCCGCTTGTGAAGTGGTTTTTTGGTAAAATATCGAATTCAGTCTAATAATAATATCAAGTTACGAAAATCGCGTTCATTACTATAATTATCTACATGACTAATATGTAAGGGTTAATAGTTACGAAAAATGTAAAATTTGTCAACGTTGGTATACATACTGCGGTATGATCACAAGCACAGAGTATGAAAATCGACAATAATAACAAAATGTTTATGCTGGTGATGACGGTATTATAAAAATAATATCTGCTGTTTTCCAAAACATAAAAAAGCATGAAATAAGCCATAAAATAGAATTAATATTAGTCTTCCAAAATTGTTCATACTATTCAAAATTAAAATCAAAAAGATAGTGTAAAAAATAAATAATACCCAATAGATGGTTCTTTTTGCACTCTCATTGCTGTGCATAATAGTGAATAATAAAATATAGTGTCATTAAAAGAACAAGGTCTTAACTGTTGTAGTATCTATTACTCTATTCACATAGTTAGTCTGTGGGGAGTTGATAAAATAATGTCTATACAGTATGTTTTTGTCTTCGAGTAATAAGTTGTGTGTCACGTTTTAAAATTAATAAATATATACTAATAGTTAAACGTGGTATTAATTAAAATATATACAAGTCTTTAAATCAAAATATAACAACTGGCAAGACGGCAAGGTAAAGAATATTACGTAAAAGTAAATATAAAAAATTACAGTAATATTATTTTAAGGAACGTATAGAGTGTTTTTTCTATTAATTATTAAAATGTATAGTTTTCGTAAGCATTTTCTTATTTTTGCAACGTATTTATGATAAAAAAATAAAACAATTCAGAGTATCAATGAAAACTAAATTAGGTGTTGATTAAGTAACTAATTTAGGTTATAAGGTAATAGGTAATTAAAGTAATAGTGGGTTATAATTAACCAAACAGATTAGTTACGGTACATAATTCTATAAACTTAAATTTCTTCGATACAAGAAGTACTGCTTGAAACGCGACGTTATGTAAAAAACAACAAATAGACTGCCAGTAGTCATTAAGCAGCTGACAAGAAAGTCACTTTGTTACGTAATAAATTAAATGTTTTTTTTTTATGAGCCCACTCATAAAAAATAGAAATACCTAATTTGTAAGCAAAAAACTATTTAAACTGATTTAATTTTATCAGTAAATATTTCGTCAAATTATGGGGCGTACTTGGGACATACGCTATTTGTATTTCTTGGTAACAAAATAAATCATATTACCCGAATAATACCCAAAATATAATACTGGCCTATAAATGTCCCACTTATGAGCAAATGCCTCTTAACCACCAGGGCAGGCCACAATCCATAGGCGATCCATTCAGTTGAAACACATCCGATGTTAGACATAGATCTCCCCCAAAAATCTCCACAACTACCGTTTCTGCGCTGCTTACAACCAACGGGTTCCCACAACTTTCAACAGGTCGTCAGTCTATCTTCTGAAGGGTTTGCTCATGCTGTGTCTACGAGTCCGCAGTTTCTAATTGAGAAATCTTTGGCCCTATTGTCCATTCGTTCTACGATCAATGTGCGCTGCCCACTGCAACTTAGTTTAGCAATACTGAAGGCTATGTCGGTGAATTTAGTTCTTCAGCGGATCTCCTCATTTCTTATTCGAGTACGCAGATAAAGTCTTCATAGCATAGCCCTTTGAGTGGCATTCATCTTGCTTATAATATCAATTGATTTATATTCCACTGGTCTAATCATTTGGATACCATTACTGATCTTATTTTTCTTTTATTGTCTGAGTAATAGAGCATGATATCTACAGAAAGGAAATTTTCTCGTATAGTTGATTTTCCCATCAACCCAACAATTCTCATGTCAACATACCTTAACGCATTCACAAACACATCGCCGCACCCGCGAAAAGTAGAAAACTCGACGACGCGATGTGGTAAATTCGCGGAATCTTTGCATTTCCCCTACTCGAGAAACCCGAGCAATTTGCGACAAGTGCGTGCAAACACTTTGCGGAGGTTAATACGGATTGTGAAGCGTTATTGCGTGTTTGGCATATACTTATATAATATTTAGATAGTCTTTCATATTTTATATGTCATAAAAGAATATATATTATATAGAGCTGTTTAACACATTTAGATTGGATTTTTGTATCCAAATAAGATTTCATTTAATAACATTTACCAGTAAAGCTCTTAAGAAGTAAAAATTACGATTTGGATCATACTAATATTCTTTAAATGCATGTCCTTCAAACTTATGATTTTGTTTGTAAAAGACGTTTGCCCCCCCAAACGTATTTGAAATATCATAGCAGCGTTGAAGTAACGTATAAATCATTGTCCTATTATTATTCCAATGATACTCATACTGATAGACCTTTAACATATTCGTAAAAGAACAACCTACTTTTGTCTTCAAATTAGAAAAGCTAATCAAAGTTTTACGGCACTCTCCAAAGAGTCTACAATTCGTTTGTTCAAGAAATGAGAACTAAAAGGGCATCATTAAAGAAAAATCTTGGATTGTATTTGTTTGATATAAAAACTTTTCCTTTCTGAGTTACAGTTTAATTGGCACTTCAAAAGGTTGGGAGTAGATTCGCTAATAAAGCCTTTTTCGTAGAAGATTTACGTGGTAAAGGTATTTAAATACGAATAAGCAGATTTGTTTGGAGTAACCTCAGTTTATATTTATACACGGAGAACTGTAATACAACTTTATTTTAATCTTCTAGCGACACATAAATATCGACTAAAGTAAGCCATTTGGAAACGTTTGAAAAATGATTGTTTTTTAATCCAGTGTATTATAGTAATAATTTTCCCAGTAAATTATTATGTGGGTAAAATACTGTTTTAGGTTTAAGTACTCATAATTGTATTTTACATTTAAATGTATTTTCCATAAAATAAATGCTTATTAAATCTTGATTTAGACCCTAAAATAATTATTATTGAAACTAGCTGTCGGCCAATGGACTTTTTGATAACAGAGTACTGTTTTAAATTTGCAATATGAACTTAAGCTTCTATCATTTACCGTCACTTTTCTCTTAGTGTCAATGTTAATATATTAGTGGGTTTAAGTTTAATGGCACTGGTAGCATTATTTAATGTATTAGAAACACATATTATATATATAAATTTTAGACTTTTGCATTCCTTCTCCATATAAATTTTAACCCTGCCAAATCTGACTGTCCTCCATGCGCTTAATATGCTTAAATAGGAGTCCGAAGCTATCTCCTCATGTATTAATATAAACATTCTACTTTCATATGTGAAGTCAATATTAACATTCTCCTAATGATACAGAAATCCTGAGTTATAAAATTAGTTTTCTAAACGATCTTAAAACCTCAATATTAGTTAAAATTCCATTTCTACGCTATAACGGTTCTTCGCTTTGAACGTTAGTTGGTGATGATCTGGGTCTAATATAAGCCATCGACCCTCGGTCTAATAGACAGACCCGCATAATAATATCAGGGATAAAATATAATCTTATATTAAATTCCACAGCATAGATAAATTCCAATTGATATTAGAAAAATATTCATCACTATATGAAAACATATTAAAAACAAGCTTTGGGAATGTAGAAGTAATATTCGATAGTCACTGGAATATATAAATTAAAATCACTTGACATTGGCAAAACTGTATATGGCAGAAGACAATTTATTCTAAAAAAGATCAGACATTGTGAAATAATGTTTGTATGCAATTCTATTAATCTTCTTTGTTAAAATTTAAGCTATAATATAATAAATCCTAGTGAGTTTTATGGAGTAATAAAATAATCGCATCAAGTAGCGTTGTCCAAACACGTCCGCTTAGTCCTGCGACTTGTTACTTGTAAAGTAATCGCACGTTCTCGCTTTTAAAATACTATGCAACAACATTCCAATCTACCGTCAATTTACAAAACTACAAATACATGAATAGAAAAGATTAAATGCGAACTTTTTATTTCTTGCATTTCATTTAACTTCCAACATTTATAAATTCAAAATGTTCTTAATTATTCTTTAATAGATATCATAATTTAATTTGAAGAAATATTTATAGGCTCTGCGGAGAATATCGAAAATCGTGTTTTGACACCACAAATAGGATTATTGGTATCGGTGTGAGATAATCCAGGGTAATGTAAGCGGTCGGCACGCGGTTCCACGGACCCGCATAATATAACACCGGTATTATTTTAGATACGAAGAAACTGAGATTTCATCTCTTGAACATTATACGAGATAACGCAATTGAATGACAGTTGAACTAATAATATACTAGTATTATAAAGTTGAATGGATAGTTTTTGTTGTTGTGAAAGCTTCTTTTGACCGTCACGCTCAGATACATATGTTATATATATACATATATATATAGTATATATATGTGTGTGTGTATGTGTTTGTATTAATATAATTTTTCAAGTGGGCTTAGATGGTCAAATCCATGAGTCTATGGTAAAATCCTAAATAATAGGAATAACGAAAAAAACACAACAGAATCTCGAGTCCGATTTTCATGAAAACTAATACTGCATTATTACATTTTTGAAAAATCAATTTTCGTAACCAGGAATCGAACCCGTTGATTTTGAAAAAACAAAACACACTGTATAATGATTATACCACTAGCGGACTCGCGCATCTTCGTCTGCGTCACATAAGAAAGAGAGACAGAAGGTTAGCGAGAGTGGGTCGTAGGCACCTTTAATACAATTCTAAACAAGCTGAAACTTTCTTTGTTTTTCTGGGAACCATTTGAGCAACATTCTTCCTCACTTTCCCACATGACTGCCAACCTCCCACATTATTCTGCATAATGATAATGCGCTCGCGGTACTTGATCATTATTTTGCTGCCGAGTTATTTTAAAACTGTGATATCTCCCAAGATATACATTTAAATCAATTACTGTAAAGGGTAATTTTTTTCAAAATTAAATACTTGTAATGAATAATGTTTTTATTTTTATAAGGATTAATACCATGTATATAAAAACACCTTCGCAAATAATTCATTATTTTAGAACCAATTTTATTACCGTAAAAAAGGATATATTGAGTAAGCCTTAAAAGATAGCCATATGCTGTCCCGGACCTTTTTTAGAACTTTTAAAGAAAAACAATTTCTTCATACATGATTGTTGCGTAACTTCAACCATTCACACAGCGCACGCAGTGGAAGCTCTCAAAAGGAATAAATTTCCCCGTTTTTGCAACATTTTTCATTGATTCTCTGCTGCTATTGGTCGTAGAGTGATAAATATCACTATGTAAATACATAGCCTATACCCTTTCTTGTTAAAGGAGCTATCCAAATATAAATATTTTTTCCATTCGAACCAGTAGTTCCTGAGGTTAGAGTGTTCAACCAAACAAGCTTTATAATATTAGTATAAATTTGATAGTGTGGCTAATAAGGATCAAATTTTGCAAAGTAATAATATAACCCTATGGTAAATCTCACATGAAAGAAAGAGAGCTCATACCGCATCTTACTGAATTTCAAAAAAGGGGTCCACCAGGGTCAAACTAAAAGAAACCTTGTTAATGGACACCCTTTTTTCTTCTTCTTATCCCTTAACCTACTTAAGTAAGGTCAGCACAACATGTTTTCTTCTTTCCACTCTACTCTATCAAATATCATCTCAGTATTCACACCTTTTATACGCAAATCATTCTTCACACAATCCATCGATACCTTCTTCGGCCTTCTTCTACTCCTATATCCATTCACCTTGATACTTAGCATTATATGAGTTTCATACGTCCATTTTTCCATTTGATATCCCTATATTCTACATAAATTTTTGGCACCGGTCATATTTAACATCAAATTATGTTTAGATATATGACAAAATAATATTGTGTTGTATAACTTTTTAAATCGATTATTGGTTAATTTAAATTCAACAATCTGTTTTCAGGTTCTGTCGTTATTTTGTATTTTAAAAAATATACTCTTATACTAAATATATTTATGTTATTAACTAAAGCCATTTACAAAAATCATTTTTTTGGATTGTCTGTCTGACCATGATATGAGATATCACTCATTTATTTTTACGCCCAAATAAAATTACGTTCCTGACAAGAGGCTTCCTTAAACATGATAATAATAATGCTAAGGGAAACTTTTCGTACGTACTGATATGGGAGATTGTGGCCGGAGGTTCCCGGAAAATAATCCCGGTTTCGAAAACTGTTCTAAGTTCAATCATTATTTTAAATGAGTTTTTCACATAATCACGTGGTAATCAAGTAAATTTGAAATTTTAAATAGGTATTTATTTTTTCAGAAAATTTATTTTATTTTATGTTATTTGATGTCATCACTATTTATTAATTATTTATTATGAAAAATGAAAAAAGTATTGAATAAAAAACTAGATTTTATTTAATATTTCAGTTTCACTATATATGAATGAAAATAATAATTCAAGGGATGTGCTCAATGTTATATATAGATGAATAAGTTATACCTTTTATTCTGGTGCATCCTATAATGTGATAATCTTGGAATGCGTAATAAAATTTAATTTCAATTCACCTTTTTTTTGCGCTACAAGCTTTTAAAATTGTATGATTTAACATCATATTAGGTACAACCTATTCACTTATATAAATATTATTCAACACAGCCATTGCATACAATTATTATTTTCATTTTAGTACAATTGAAATATTGAATAAAAGCCTGTTTTATTAGTTCTAATAAACAACAAAAACAAAATTCATTTCAGCAACCCCTTTCATTTTATACCCATATCATGGGGGTTCATAAAAATAACTGGTCCGCCATATTGGATTTAGAATGACGTTGCTTAACTAATTATGCATAGTCAACCAAACTAAACATATATGCTAAAACTCAACTCAATCGGCTTGGGATAACTATTTTAAAATTCAGTTCCAAGTTTAAAATTAAAAGCTTGTAAAAAATTCGAACAAAAATTATTGATAGCACATTACAATAGTTATTTATTACTTATTCTTTGTATTAAATATCCTTTATCATGATGAAACCATAACATATTTATAGAGTTTATTCTAATACCAGCATGGCTAGCTACAACAGCCCTCAAGTGAAAAAGTGTCGCCAAAAATCTATAGGTGTGTTATGTAGCGTGCCTGAATATATTATAATAAAATATTGATCATTATAGACATTGTTAACAAGTACCTTGATAACTGGTGTAGAAGAAACCGCTTTCATATTAAAGTTTGGGACGTAGTTTATTTTTCTGATAACAAATTAATTTTCCCTTAGACCCCTTGATCAATAGATGGCATTCCTAACCTAAATTTATTCAATTACAACAAAGGAGAAACATAAATAATTTCAAGACGTTTTTGAGTTCTACTTTTGTTTCTAAATTACTCATTAACGACTTTTCCAGTGGTGCTTTGATTGATGACCATTATTGACAACTATGTTTAAGACAGATCATTACAATTAGCCACAGTATTGCGGCTTAGCATCGTCTGAATATTCAAAGTTACACCATTTATCAGTGTAGGTACATTTTGTAGATTGCTTTTTAATGGAATATTGATTATTGCCGATGAGTAAAAGACTAATTAATCAGTTTTACTCATTTGAATCTTTAACTTCAAATTACACGTAATATGAATGATAAATTTTATTCTATAAAATTACGTATAAATAAATAAGCTTTTTTTATCACAGTAAAACTTTTTTACAAATATTTTTCTTTTTTCTTTATATTGTCAAGTGAGTCACGAGGCTAAAATGGAAGTGGACGGGGAGAGAGATTTTGATGCAGAAGTGGAAAACAACTGTGGAGCAGTCCGCCAGCCACATGGTCCCGCGTCATGGCGAAAGTGGCGGGTAGACTCTGGATGAGACCCGCGCAAGATCGTGAGGGTTGGCATAAGCGAGAAGAGGCTTTTACTCAGCAGTGAGTAAACGTGGGCTAAATAGATAAATGAATGTTAAGCTTTTTTGGCACAACTTAAAAAAAAACTGTTTCCGGACGAAAATAATGTTTAGTAAAATTTATAGTGAAATTTAATTCAATAAAGGTATCTAATATTACTAATATAATGAAGTAGAAGTGTTTTTTTTTATTTATTTGTTTAAACACGTTAATCTCTGGAACTACCAGTCGGATCCGAAAAAATATTTTTGTGTATGATATCCAGACTCACAAGGAATAGTATAGGCTATCTATCATTAAGTTGTATCTCTCAGCTAGACTAAAATATTGATTTTTGTTAAGTGCTAAGTAAAGTGCTCCCGAGATTCTTTATCCGCGTTCGTTGGCGTAATAGTAAGTAATAAGTAATAGGCAATATTCTACAAAACAATTTGTCCTTAGTAAATCTAAAAAAAATCTACGATGCCGTATTCGTATTTCTCATATATAAACCACAATAAGGTACCTACTTAATGACAGACATTTATTGAAAATTAAAAAGTAATTTATGAGCATTATTTTTTGGTATGGCATATAAATTTATTTATTGGTAACATAATTTACCTCCAAATTCTACAAGGTCAAAAAAATTTTTTTCAAACGCGTGTAAAAAGGATACACGCACAATTTTGTTGCATTATATTTTATTTAAACCTCAATCGAACTGTCTGATAACTCAAACCATACATCCATACAATTCTCAATTTATTTTTCATTTCAAAAAATGTCATGTCTGAAGGGAAATAAAATAATGTAATCTATGATAAAAATATAAATTATTTATGAAAGTGTAGATATCAATCACGGATTACCTTAGATAAAAGCGTTCATTACCCGAAATGCTTTCGGTAATGTATCCTTCAGTGTAAATGAGCAATTTACGTTGTGGAAATCGCCCTTTAAATGGATAATTGCTTACCTTAATCTACCGGTATCTTGTTTCTATTATTTAACGGTATTCAACTTGACGGTGGTTAGGATTTCTGTTTCTATTGATATCATTTCTACGAAATTTTCTACCACAATTATTGTTGGGAATTAAATGAATACTATACAACCTACTGATTTATGATTTCCCTGTGTAAAATGAATACGATATAAGTTTTAGATATTAAGTAAATAAAAAAAGTTATCCATCACCGAATTTATGTTCGGTGCTATTACATAAAAATCGCTCAAGTGCGAGTTCTACATTATAGCGTACCGAGGGTTTTGTTTTTTATAGTTACAAAAACATTTTTTCTTTCATTCAATTCTGCTTTTGCTCACGCTTGGCTGGTTTTTGTTATTGACTAGCTGTGCCCGCGATTGCGCTCGCGTGGACTACAGAATGCCGTCGATTGGGCACACGCACGAATTGTGCCACCCCCACTGCCAGTTAATTTAAAAACTAAAATGCTTATTGTGGGTGATTCTTAGAAGATAGACATAATCTGCTCTCGCTGACTTTTTTAAGATCTTTTTATGATATACAATTATGTACTACATTCATTTGATATTATGTTTTAAAAATCGTCGCTTTTCCGAATTGATAATCATTTGCGCAGAACCCTTAATTCTTTATAACTACTGTCTGCCAGTGAAAGACACGTCGGAACTAGTCCAACCGTTTCGGAGACTACCCGGAACAAATAGAAAGCCAGAGAAAAAATTGTAAAATTGTTTTTTTTTTGTTATTTGTACAGTGTATACTTTCACGTTATGCATTTAGTATAAGCTGTCATTTTGACATTACAAACAGATAGTTCAATTTTATGTATCCGTATATATTGTTTTACTTTAGGGTTTGACTATATTCACATCAATTTTGGTTCTTGTATTACCATTTTTATGAAAAAAACCTTCAAAGATCTACGTTTCTTTTATATTAACCGCACTATTATTATTTTACTTTTTTATTTGTTAAAACATTCACTATAACACATATTTTGTGAATGTTTTTCTATTATTTGAAAGTTATATGAAAAAAGAAAACCAACTCTAATAATTTTGAGGAGTTCCCGTCATTGAAATTAAAATGGGACCAAACTTAAAGTATCCCCTTTACGAAAAAAAGAAAGATTTAAATCTGTTCATAAACAAAGAGGTTATGCCTGATCATCCATATTTTAAATATAGTAATTTAAATTATAACTAGAATGTCCAATTTATTATAAAACACAATATCCCTTGAATGATGTGATCATTGCTTCCAAAGTCTGGATCAACGATGAACTTTTCGCCTATGTTAAATATGAATGAATGAATAATAGACGTTGTGGTGAGCTTCGGAACAATGTTTTGATCAAATAAATAATACCATGAAAAAATAGGCAACCGGTGGTCTTAATTACGCGTCTTGGCTCAGCGTGAACGAACACTGGGTTGATCGATGTGAGTTTGAATCCCTGTAACGGCATGAGCTTACGGTGAGGGAAAAAATCTTGATGAAACCATAGCATGGCGGTAGGGTTTTTTTAACATCCGCCTGGCTAGCTAGCTTAAGTTGAAAATTTGTCGCCAAGCATCTAAAGGTATGTTCTGGCAGCTGCACTTGAGAGTCAGTTCTTGGGCCACATCGCCAACTTACATAAAGTCAGATTTTGATCATAACGTTTAAAACCTATAGAGTTAAAAAAGCAACAAAACATAATATTCTTTGAACCTTTTAGGAAATTACTTTGATTACGTCAAATGGCGCATAAAACATTTTTTAAATTTAAATAGTAGATGAAAATGTATTAATCTACGATTTCCGTCCGATAAATTTCGTACACAAATAGAATATATCTATAAATTTTATTCAGACTTGGTGCCTACATCATAAAGTAAGCTTAGACCGAGCCGGGTCGTATATTCCTAACTTAGATATTCCTTCATCTATATTTCAAACTCGCTCCGTAAACACAATTTTTCCTCCGATAAGCAACTCGTTTTCATGCCACATTACCAGTGGTATTTGATAAATACGAAGTAATGTACAATTATCTTATATTATTACTTCCATCTCTAAGGAAATTTTGTTTACCGTAAATTGATTAAATATTCAATTATCAATAACCTACCTATCCGTCATTTCAGTTATTAAAGATTGTCAAATATAACCTTTTAACCTTACCTTTTTTTCAATAACCTATCAATGGATAGTTTTTCGTATATACATAATATATATCCATATCCTATAGCTTGAATAGATATAAACATGTACTAATCGAAGATAGTAAACTCAGATATGTTATTGAAAACAACCGTAAGTCAAGACTTATCGATTGTATAAAAATCTATAGGCATACAATTAAGAAAATTGCCGGATCTGATTATGATGTCAAAATAACAGTTTTAACTAAATGCATATGAAAGTATATAATGCGACAATATTCATGTCAAATCAAATTAATGTACTACATAATGATAGACATTAAAAAGACCTACAAAAAACAGCGAGAGTATAATATATGTCTATCTTCTAAGGATAAACCACAATAAGCATTTTTGTCTTTAAAATAACCGACAGCGAGGGAGCAAGATTCGCGCGTGTGCCCGATCGAATACACTCTGTAGTCCACGTAAGCGAAGCCGCAGGCACAGCTAGTTGCATGTAAAATTGTAAAAGAAAGAAATAATGATCGTATTATATAACTTGAAAGTGTAAAACTTATCCCAAATGTATATTATATAATTAACACATTCAAGGTATGTTTTTGGTTTGCATTATATTAAAATCACACCTGGAGCTCTACTCTTTTCGCGTTTGGTCACAACGTGCTAAGTTTAGTGGGAGGTCCGGCTCTCAAGTGCAGCTGCCAAAACACGTCTAAAGTAGCATGATGATAGATTTTCTACTTCAGGACTAGCTAGTCGAGCATTAGAAAGTACCCTACCATAACGCTATAGTTTCGTCACGATGTTTTCCTCTACCAAAGCTCAGGTTCATTAAAGGGTCTCGAAATCATATTGATCGAAGCGGTATCTGTACACGCTACCATATTTCAGTAATAATTGTTGCATAATTGCATAGTTTTCAAATACGATGAAAATTTTCGTTTTTTTTATGAACGATTTTAGTTCCTACGTATTTTCTGTTAGTAACGCTTCTAGTTGGATATATATGAAATAAATAATATTGATCGTTTTACAAATCAAATCATAAGAAGTGAAATCAAGGTGACAAGGTGCTATGTCTAGAAAGAAGTACACCGATCAGTTATTGGATGCAATTTTTAAGAATTATTCATAAGAGTAATGTTATACGAAAATGTTCAATTAGTTACAAGACAATTTTTAAAAGAAGAAAACAAACTTCAATGATTTTGAGGTGTTTCGTGGTGTATCTTCAAATTCGAAGGTCCAATACGAATGAAGTTAAAATGAGACCACTCTTGAAGTATCCCCTATCAAACAAAAAAAGAATTATGCAAATCGGTTCATAAACAAAGAAGTTACGGCTGAAGATCCATAAAAAATATACTGTAGATTTGACTCGATAAAGAAAATTTAAGCCATTAGTAACCATTTCATTAATTACTAATACACTTTTAATTAAATATTGGAGGATGGCATTAATCTGACTCGGATGGAATCGAGAAGAAGCTAGCTATATGCAAACATCACGCCACACATCTTAGGAGTAGACCAGTAAGAATCAAAGATTTCCTTCAAAAGAATCTTGGGATCAATCTAAAGTTGAATCTGTATTTCTTCAAGCACACACCTTTAAACCGCTTCAAAGTCGAATACGTACCCCAAAGCTTCAAATAATTTCACATTCGCTAGTTACAAACAACGTATAATTTGAGCGCGTGTCGATGAATGAGAGACAGCGGTACCCGTGTCTCTCTCTAAACCAGTGTAGTGGAAAAACTTTCCGTTCCAGTGGATTTTCTCGCCCAGCCACACGGGCTGCTTTGAACTTATTTTCCACTCTGGGTGTTTGTTTTCTTTCTATGAAACGGACTTCGGCATCTGGACGCACATTCAGTTGGAATACAAGTTCATTGGATGTTATGAAATCTGTACCTGTATCTACACTTTTTTATCTATCTATATATAGTTTGTATTTTTAAAGGAGGTAGTCTCTGAAACTACTGGTCCAATTTTCAAAATTAATTCGCTAATACGACGCTTTAGAAGAATTTTATATTGTAAATAGCTGGTTCCGCAGATATTGTTCTACTATTTCCCGTAGTCAATATTTTACCACAGCGTCATTTATCACGTTTAGGGATAGCATAAAAACTTTCTCCATGAAAAAATAAACACTTAAACCAATTTTCTTGGTGATCGGTAAACCAGTCTTGGAGTTTGTTAACCTAATTTCTGGTTCATCAACCTAGCATCATTGTATGAAAATAGATTTAATATATTGAAAATAATTCATTCATAAATAATTATTTCTCACTTCATCATTATTATAATTTCAAAGAAAGACGTCTACTACTAGAAATAGATCTCTCCAAAGATCGATACAACGACCAGTCAGTCCTATACCAGGTCGTCCGTCCACCTTGTGTCGTGTCTGCCCACGCTGCGTTTCCAATACTTGGCCGTAACTCGAAAACTCTTCAGACCCATCGGCCATCCGTTCTACGAGCTATATAGACTTTCCACTGCTACTTATGTTACCTATTGTTAGGGTTTTGTCAGCGACTTTAGTTCTTTTGCGGATCTCCTCATTTCTGATTCGATCACTCAGAGAAACTCCGAACATAGCATGAGTGAATTTGAGCTTTCTTATCAGATCCATAGATAACGACTACGACTCAGCACCAAATTTAATCACTGGCAACACAGATAGTCAAAGAACTTTCAACTTGAGACCCTATGGTGTCTTGGACGACAAGATGCTTCTCACTTATTGACGTACTTATATTAACTAAAGCAATGATGGCTCAGTTGATAGCGTGTACAGACTCCGCGTCGATCGACGTGAATTTGTATCCTTGCAATGAGCCTGAGCTTTCAGTGAAGGAATATATCGATGAGACCATAACATGATGTGCATTTTTTAATGTCCACCTGGCAGCTACCACCTTCAAATTGAAAGTCAAGCATCTACACGTGTGTTTCAGCAGCTACACTTAAGAGCCAGTCCCCCCATTAGTTATTTAGGCTTAGTGTGTTACCATCTTGGACCATATCGTCATTTGACATCAGGTCAGATTATGGCCAAAGGATAAACATATAAAGAATAAAAACAAACATAAAAGCATTCACATAATATTTGTTATTTTTCACTGACAAAATATTAGTTACCTCAACATCTAAACAAACTTTTAATTAAAATTAAATTTTAATCAATCTCTTGTAATGAAAAGGACTATTTGAAAATACGATAAAAGCTTCTAATGGAATAAGATTCAAATTAGGAGTTACACGGACGGACAAGTGGGTATGAAAAGATTATCAAATTATACAGGCCTCGGAACCGAGTTAGACCTTGGCAATCTCACCCGAAATTTTATTAAGAGCACACATAAGCCTGCCCTTCATTAAAATTAATTTAATACATATTAACGTCGTTCAGAAATTGCGTCGAAAGCCCACAGAGACGGACCTATATTAAAAGATCCAACAATACAATTAAAATATGAATAAGCTAGCAGAAACCATTAAATTGAAAATATAAATGATTGTATAGGAATTAAATTAGATAGAAATGAAGTATTATTTGAAATTGTTAATTTTTGTTTGATCATGTTAATTCTTTTTTTTACCGGACTATGGCAAAGTCAAAAGAAAGGGTTATTTATGATTTTTGCAGTCTGTGTTTGTAGTTACGTATGTTCCACCGTAGCTCCTGAACTACTCATCCAATTTTGATGAATGAGGTGTCAATATATTTGTTATTAAGATCCAGGTAGCATAGGCAACATTTTATACGAACAAAATGAAAATGACGAATGTTACACCCAAAAAAGTGGGGATATGTGTATAAAACTTTTTGCTGTCGTGAGTGGGATGTCAAATCAAATGGTTGAAAAATCTGATTACATTCAAATAAATATAATTATATAGTGCATTCTTACTTCTTACTAATATAAATATAAAAATATAATGTTTGGATGTTTGTTACCCAATTACGCAAAAATGGCTGAACGAATTTGGATGAAAATTGGCGCACATATAACAAGAAACCCATCATGGGTACACATCCGCCGCCATACTGGGGCGACGCGGGGACTGCAGTGGCATACTGTACCGGGCCCTGGCCTAAGTGGGAGTCAGCTCAGTACACCCTAACCGTCTCCTCCGTCCGCTCGAACCTGTGCAATGAAGAGACGGGCCCCCCAACCCGTCTCCTCTGGTTCGGCTAGGGTGGCGGGAGTTGGCGAATTAAACCACCTCCTCCTGCCACCCGTTCTTCCATGGCGGAGAGGGCCACTCAAGGGATCCCTTTCACGAACCCTCTCCGCGGCCTCCTTCTGCGAGATAACGTCCTCCCAGAAGGAGGCTATCGCTGTCCATGCCCTCTCGCTGTCCAACATGGCTCTCACTACACTCGGCAGCGAGAGGTCTTCACCAACAACTGCGGCCAGAGTGCGGTGCTGCTCCCCCCACGCAGCTCACCTACCAAGAATGTGCTGCTCCGTATCCTCCGCAGCCCCGCACTCATGGCACGCAGGTGAGGACTCCCTCCTGGCTATTTTGTGCAGGTAGTATCCGAAGCATCCATGTCCGGACAGTACCTGCACAAGCCTAAACATCAGGGAGCCCTGCTCCCCAAAACACCACTCCCGGAGGACCGGGCGGACGGCGTCTATGGAATAACGCCCGTAGTGCGCGTCCACCAGGTCCTCCTCCCACCTCCTCAGTACGCTCTCTCGCGCCTCCTGCCTTATATTATTTACCTCTGCGGAAGCTGGAGGCTCCCCTGACTCTCTCCTCGCCGCCGTGAACCTGTACACGGCGGCGAGCACTTCCGCCTCCAGCTCCCACGGCGGGGAGCCAGCAAGCACGCAGGCCACCCCCGCGGACATCGATCGGTATCCGCGAATGACCCTCAGCGCCACAACACGCTGCGCAGGGCGCAGCACGCGTCTTTTCGTGGCGCTGAAAGCATCCACTCAGATCGGTGCCCCGTAGACGGACATATAACATGGCCTGGATTAACATAAAGGATACTTTATGTCCCTGTAAAACTCATAGCCTAACCACTGTTAACAAGTTAGGTTTGTAGTTTATTTATGTTCGATTGTTAAATATGAATTACTTTATATTATTGTTTTCATTTTAATATCTACATTTTGAGTGAAAAATTTATCAAGGTTTACATTCTAGATTACAATATATGTACATACGTGGATAACGAATAACTTTAGTTTAAATAAAACGCATTTTTATCCTACTATTATATCAAATATATAGATATTCCGTACTACCCTATCCTACTATATTATTATCATTATATCCTACTAACATAATATATCATGTGAAAGTTTGTATAAATATATTATGTGAAATACTGATGTTCTTAATATCTACGCGAACGAAGTCGCGATTACAGCTAGTATTAAATATGAATAAAATATACTAAGCGGTACAAAAACATTTTACAATGTATTTTGACGGTTGTGAATACGAACTAGAGCTATCGATCTGCAATTCTGAAGGTAGGTTAAAAAAATAATTATAGTTATTTTTCCGTAGTCAGTCAATTTTTTTTTTTACTTTTTTAGCTTGTTTACTCTTTATAAATTTAGCGCTTGGTCACAATCTCATCTGAAATAAAATGACGATGTGGCCTATGATTTTACCACGCTTAGATTAGTGGGAGGAGTCGCGCTGAAGTGATGAATTTTAACATAAAATTTCAGTTGTTACAAATTGATCAAACCAACTAGACCAACAAGTGGAATTATTTTCACTAAAAACTGTAAATAATCACAACAAGACAGTTTTTAACAAAAAAGAAAACAAACTTTAATGATTTTGTTGTGTATCTTCTAAGTTGAAGGTCCAAAGCCAGTGAAATTAAAATGGAAACACTTTTGAGGTATCCCCTGTCTAAAAAAAAAAGAATCATCCAAATCGGTTCATAAACAAAGAAGTTATGGCTGACCATCCTTAAATTGACATAATATTATCTTGATAAATTAAATATAAAGATATATTTGTATTTTTTTGCAAAGAGTTAATGAAGCGAGTGACATCACATTTGTCAGTCGTCTACTATGTCGACTACGTCTACTAAGAAATTTAATTAATACAATTGTTAAAGTTCTTAAATAAAAATAGCGCTGTATTGTATGCGATAGTTAGATTAAATATATTTATTTTAATTATTTTGCTAAATAATGTCGCCGTCAGATTTTTAATCAAACTTATTTCGAGAGAAATTTATTTATACAGTGCACTAGACATATTTAATTAACTCCCATAATGATACAAGGTATTAGAGACGTGTGATGTTATGTTATATTCATGTCAGACTTAACGAGCTAACTGCGACGTGCTTGGAAGTTTTAATAGTATTAACTAGCTCTTATAATCACCTTTACACACGTTAAATTACTATTTTAGATATTATAACCTTTGCTTCTTTTAAGGTAGCAAGGAAAAAAACAATGTAGCTACAAATAATATAGGCAAAGGAAGACCTCAAACCATATGGATGCTGAAAGTCAAAAAGGACATGAGAGAAATGGGACTTCGGAAGAACATGGCACAATGACGTCACTGAGCCTCTTGGATCCAACATCAAAGGTGCTCACCAAGTGATTACAAAATGAGAGTCATGGCGGTCACGATCCTGTCTGATATAGATGTATCCTACTTTTCTTGGTTGGTGGAAAAACATATAAACCGACTGATCTTGGAACGCGACAAGCCTAAGTGTGCCACAATTTGAAAACTTTTTTAATGGTTGTTTTGCCTTGACTTCTTTGTTTATGAACCAATTTAGATGATTTTTCTTTTGCTGAAGACCTCAAGAGTGGTCCCATTTTAATTTAGTTGGCTTTGCACCTTCGACTTCGAAGATACACCACGAAACTTCTAAAAATAATTGAAGATGGTTTTCTTATTTGTTAAATTTTTTTTATGTTATGTGAAGATTTGAAATAACAGATTAATAATATAATTTAGGGCCGATTTTTCAATCAAGAGATAAATATATCTGAGGAACGATTTTTAAATTTTAACGGGTTCTTCAAACATTATCTGTGAAAACGACAAAATTAAATCGGCAACAGCCCAAGCCCGCTAAAGCTGTAAAAGCCATCAGCGGCTCTGTTTTTGGATAGGGCCCCTAAGGCTAAAAGTAAGGTCAGTTCTAAAAAAAAAGTTCTAAAAAATATTATCAATTAAAGTTATCTGACGATTGAAAAATCGGCTATAAACGATATAATTATGCAAAAAAAAAATACGGAAAAGTGCTTAGTAAACAAGAGACAACAATATTTTAGTATTATTTATTATAGGAGTGAACGTCCTTTAATTTTGAATTCAGCACAAATATGTTAGTAATTTATAACCATTACAGGTCTATTATAATATCTACTAAACTAGTATTTATGTTGGGACCAAAGCGCCCATTAGCTCGTACACGATGAGCCATAAAATGCGGCCGTTTTTTATTGCTTAACAAATCCTGTGTTAGTAATGCTGATGTAAGAATATAGTATGTTTGTTCACACTATAAGCGGAGTCTTATAAGAAAACACAGTTTTAGCAAGGAATCGTATGAATATTATATCTAATTATTTTTAGTAGTAACAAGTAATATAAATTTTGGAATAGGTACATAACAATATTAGATAATAATATCACGATAAGTTAGAAAAGAAATTTGTATGATAAACAATATATTATATTTACTCGACATTCTCCGTCGACAAAACATTGAAAACATTATTTTTTTATAAAGAGAAATCATACAAAAATATGCAAAGAGATATTACACTAGTTTTATAAACAAAGCCTCTTTGCTTCAACAGTTGTGTACCAACTTTACAAAAAAACAAATGCTTTTAGTCCTTTCCATTATTTTATTTTAATAATTTTATCTATATTTGAGGGAATATTATTATTTAGATAAAAATTAAATGAAAATTTTATGTTTTGAGAAATTAGTTTTTATTTCTCATGGAATCAAATTCACATAAAAGGGTTTCTTTTACGTCAAAGTGGCAGAAAATGTATATGTTGATTAGTGAAGATTTTTGTTTCATGGCACGGAAATTCATTTCATTATCATTTGCTGGTCATGGATATCTCGAACAATTACAATATATTGACTTTTCTGTACTGTATAAAAACTTAATTAAAATGCATTACACTTACTAATTTTGCATAAAAATATCTAAATAATAGTGAAACCTGTAGTGTGTTGACTTTAAGAGTAGTGTAATAGATTTCGTCTCAAGAACCAACGACAGCGATAAGCACCTACAACTGAGGCAGTCACAAGCCGATCGTAGTGCGGAGCGGACGTATACTGGTGACGTGTTGGTGATTTGATATAGATCAGAACAATACAAAAACCATATCGAAATCTATTGCGTGTATAGAATAAGTAAGCGGTGAAACAGAAGCGGGGAACGAATTTATACTAATAACCATTATATTATAATTCTATTTTTTTTTATATTTAGACTATTAATGGATTACTAATTATAGATTACATTTAGAATGTTTATTTATTTAAAAATATGAACAAAGAAATATTATTTCCCATACAGACTTAGCACCCACTTCCAAAATACCTCAGAGACTTTAAAAAAAATACTTTCTTAAGCAATGCCTGAATCTTATATCAACATCTCCCCCGAATTTCACATTTTTCTCAATAGTAGTTTGGGCTAGGCTGGGCTGGGATTATGAAGCAGTCAAGTCAAACTCTTTTTAACTGACTTCAAAAAAGTAGGAGGTTCTCAATTGGAATGAATGTTTGTTTTATTGATGCTCAGCCATATCTTCGTTTTTTATGAACCTATTTACGTGATTCTGCTTTTGTAAGAAAGTGGATACCTTAAAATTGGTCCCATTTTATTTTCATTAGTATTGGACTTTCGATTTACACGATACACTAAGGAACCCTTTATTAAATTATTCAAAATTATTGAAATTGTTTTTTTAACTAACTTCAACAAAAGACGGGAGGTTACTCCCTTCAAATGGTTTTTTTTTATGGTTGTTTTGACATAACTTCTTTGTATTGTATATGAACCGATTTAGATGCTTCTTTCTTTCATACAATGGGAATGGGGCAACAATTTGGTTACATTGGCATTGGGCCTTTAACTTCGAAGATACACAAAGAAACTCTTCAAAACTAACTGCTTTTCTTTTTTGTGAAAAATTGTCTTGTGTTTTATTTATTCAGGTCAGATGAAACGAAATGTAACTCTGGGTGAATTACATTTTGGATTTATTTTTGTTTTGTTACGCCTAAGAAGTATAATTTCTTATGTGCTTATGCGGGATTAGGCTGGTATTCAAATAACCTACAAATATTAAAACAATATTCCAAAAAGAGATGTTTAGTAAAACAGTTTGAGGTTTATGAAATTTGTTTTCCCACGCTCAGTGGCCAGTTCAACACGATTTAATAAGTAGATAAAAACTTTATTCTTCCGCTCGACCGACTGTGCGCCCGCTTGGCTCGTAAACCAACCATTAAGGGGAAGCCGCTTCCACCATAAATCGATGTAAAGAACTGAGAAATAGCTTATCGAATACCGAACGCTACACAAGTGAAATTTACTACTCCTAATTGCAGTAGTAGAGAGAAATGAAAGGGTTATGTATTTATCAATCTATGTATGTTAATATGTTCCACCGTAGCGCCTAAAGTGCTCATCTGATTTTGATGAACGAAGTATCAATCGATTCTTGGTCGGGTGACATACGTTACATGTTATACGAATAAAATTAATATAACGGGTTTACATCAAAAAAAGTGGGGTCTTCGATTATATATTTTTTGCTGTCGTATCGAGTGGGATTTCGAATGAAATAGAAGACAATTCTGAGTTCGTATAAATAAATATGGTACAATAAAAAGTGATAGAAAAACATCACTAAGCCACTCGCTTCTTTTTTTTCGTGGCTGGGTTATAGTTTTTTTAACTTGTTCCTATTTAGTGTTTATTTGGGTGTAAAATATGTTTTTTTGTATCGTTCGTATCTGTACTAGCATCAAGGGTCTCTCAGGGCACTTCATTGCGTGTATTCTTTGGACTTTTTGAATCAAATTGCTACCGACCGCTTTAAGTATACCTTCCACCCATTTAGACTGGAGGCGTTTTACATTACGTTTACACATCTCAACTTTAGAACTCCAGTACTAAGTAAGGATAAGCATCTAAAATCTTACCCGTAATTTATAATATTAATAAATCTGTTGAAATGCATGCACACGTTTTTTTTAAAATAAAGTTTTGAAGCTCATTATTGTAAAGAAAACTGATCACTAATATAACATAAAAAAACGGCAAGCATAATATGTTACTAATAAATTGATAGGCCATAAGAATTGTCCATATTAAAGAAATCGAAACAATATATAATATGTTTCAAAAAAATTTTGATGATATTTTGTACACGAGAAGTATGTCATTTAAAATGTATAGAGTAGGCTCTGACAATAACACTTTTAAAATTATAATAAAAAAGTAAAAATTTAATTATGAGACGAAATTGAATGGATAATTGTTGCAACAAATAATTCTTCAAATGTTATATATACATTATACACATTTTATAAGTCTTAACACAAGTATTGCTTATGCATGGAACATAATGCAAAAAGAAGGTTTTCATAAAATGTATTAATTATTTAATAATGAATCTTAAGAAATCTGCATTCGGCATTAATTTATGTAGTTGGATAAACATTTTGATTCAATTATAACGTAGAGCTCGTTAAGAAATCAGAATGTTAAATATTTGAACCCGCGGCGCGGCTATCGACATCTGCTTCGACGTCGATGGCTTCCAATCTATTAGTGAATTTGAATTATCTCATTATTTCCATTTATAAATCTTCGATTATTGCATAAAATCGAGTTTTTTTTTATATCGCAATGGTGGCCAAGAAGTGTGAAGTCCGCCTAGTGGTAAACTGTTACCGCAGTCTAAATCGTTGTGGTCTTGCAACCGACGACGAAGAGATACGACCAGCTTCAAACTAAAATGTGAAATGAAGTATTCAATCACTCATTACTAAACACACACAAAAAAAAAACAGTAAATGAAAAGATATGAATTAAATACACAAAAATATGATGAGTGGGATAGATATATTTTTTTAATTGTTTTAAATAATCTTAATTTTATCTCTGCTTGTAATATTACGCCACGTTACCAATATGATATCTTCATAAAATAAACTTGATAGCGGTTTTAATACTAGTTTATGAATGTTAAAAATAATTTGGTATCATAGTAAATAACTTTATTTGGCCATACATGTATAAACTATTTACTAAGAATAGACTTAGCAAAGCATACAATGTACATATTTATTTGGTTTACTTGGCAATGGAATTTACTGCAACGTATTAAAGATTATATATTTTAAAACAATTCCTTTGAATCCTCTGTATAACGGTACCTACTAAGGCGTTGGTTATCACGCGAGAATCCAGCGACCGCCGCTACGTGACTCTCGGCCGCACACCGCGCCGCGCCGCCTCGTAGTTAATTAAAATCGGTTAATCCGTAGACCTCAACATAGCATATTAAACTAACAGTGATTCTGATGTTTTAAAATCAAGATTATTAGTTTTACGGGACTATTTAAAAAAATGTGTGTATTTCTACTTATGCAAAACAATAATTAGACCTGTACTGATGTATGGTTGCGAATAAAAAGAGGAACGAAAACTAATGATAACCAAAAGAAAAGTACTTAGAAAAATCTTAGGACCAACGAAGTGAGAAGACTGGACATTATGGATCCAAAAAACTTGGAAATTGAAATCATAATAGATTAGCCAAATATTATCGGCGAGATTAAAACGCACCGTCTTCGGTGGCTCGGTAATATTGAGACAACGGGAGATGTTCGAGCGACCAAAAAAGCGTATCTGGGCCAAATAATTGAACGAATACCCGTCGGACGTTCTAGGTACAGATGGATGGTACGAGAACTCCAAGCAGATGAGTGGAGGGAGACGGCGCAATGTAGACAAAGATGGCGTCTTCTCAAAGACTCTGATACTAATATCGGAGGCCAAGATTCACTTTGGGTCGCTGCGCCATTGTAGTTAGTTACATAATTATGTAAGGAGTGTCAAATTATACTAGAGACGCATTTTAACAAACATTTTGTTGCCCATGAGCATTTCACATATTGTCTGGTCACACTAACAGAGTACCATTCTATGCGAATACATAGCTAAAATGTCTCTTATCACTTAGTTCCCTGCGCTTTACAGGAGCACCGCCACCACACCGACGCTGCGCCGTGGCTGGTGGCTAGCGTTGCCATGCCACGTGACATACGATACTGGCTTGTGACCTTATCATCGAGAAAAGTTAATTCAGAGTATTTTAATGTGTAGTGCTTAATATATTTCTTTAGTGTGGTAAATAAAACCTTACTATATAATAAAACCTTCTTTCGACATCGGGTCCTTTAAGCGTAGCATGAAGAGATATTAACACAGGCCGGCATGATACTGGCAAGACAGTACCGTCAATGAGTCGAGCTAATATAAAAAAAAACATTCCAAAAAAATTATCTTGTATACCAAAAACATGATGAAGTTAAGTTAGCCACCAATGATAATAATATGAAATCATTTTATTTACTTTTTTTCAATTGTATAAAAATAATTCAACCTTGTATAAGGAAATATTATTTTGAAATAATTTTAATATGTGGGAGAATGAGATTATATTCAATTATTAAGATTTAGACATTGACTTCCGGTACAGTTGTGTTATTGAATAATGCGCTCTCCCACCAATGACAAGCCATTTCGACAAGCAAACCGTGGCATAAATACGGTAGCAGGGACTCTTGCCACCAAAGAGGGCAACGCCCTGGGATTGTTTCCCTCACCATAATGGAGAGAGAAGATTCTGTTAGTTCGACAGATCAGAAGTTGTTCAGGCGCGGATACGCCACGAAAATGCTCTGAACTATCTATACAGTTTGTTCTACGCTCGCACTTAAATATAAACCGTGAAATTTATATAATTTAAAAAAAAGTCTGTAAAATGAATTTATATTATTATCATTTATGGCTAACTTCATTACGTCACGCTTCTCCCACATGATGGGCGCGCAGCTCTCTATTTTACACTCAAATAAACGCGCCAAATGAATTATAACTTCAAAAATTATATAAAATTAATATTAGGTACTTTTCGGTTTTGGTTTACTTTTTGCGCAGTCTTTTTTTTTTTGTTGTTTTTTTTTATACAATAAGTAAAAAAATCGGACGATGCTTCTATTTATTATAAATTGAAACGTATTGAACCACTATTCAACCGTTTTATACTACACCACTGCCGTAGCTACCTGAAAACTTAATGTCACTCTATTTAATGAAACAAGAAGACCTTAGAAAATGATAAGCAATTTTCATTCATCCCTTGAATAATGTCTAAAAGGGGCCAATATATTTCGACATTTTCCAATATTTTTAAGTCACAATTTGTATGATAGATGAAGTAGTTGTGAAGCAGTAATGGAGAAAAATCGCATTATTATACGTCGAAAAGTCACTAACCTTTAGGTTTTAAGAAAACAATTTATTAAAAAATCTGTAAGGTAAGACCAACTAGAAAATTCATATCTACCTACAAAAATAATAAAATTGAAGTAACTATATGTAATGTCAAAATAACAGCTTTTTACTAAATGCATATGAAAGTGTATACGGTACTAGTAACAAACAACCACTTTTATTTACTTTTGTCTTGTTGTTTGTTTGTTTGTTTCGGCTAGACTCCGAAACGGCTGGATCGATTTTGATGCGAGTTCCATTGGTAGATAACTGATGATGATAGAGAAATTTGTAATTAAATTGTATTTTTATCAGTGTGGAAGGACTGGATCGTGATTGTCATATACCAGGTATAACTCTCACCACAGTCACACGTTTAAGGGGGTAACAAATGGGGTGGTAAGGATCTGGGTCGCGGCAACTGTGCGTGTAGTGATAAACCAGTCAAAGTGACTTGGTTTGTAGTGTTTCGGGATGAATCAGTGTATATCTAGCTGCCGAAACTCTTGCAGGACGGCATGACAACCACAACCGGCTATGAAAGTTGATCTCTCGGTGGTCACCGTTATGTTTAGATTTTACTATGATTATCATCAGGCACAGTGCCGTCACTTTGCCATGCTATTTAAATAAATAAAAAAAAAACAAGAATTCCATTTATACAGGCAAATAAATTAAGCAATGGATTATTGGCAACAATTTTCGAAGATGGAGATCTGATAAATCCACCTCATTTTTGGATAGCATAAAAGATTTATTAAATTTGAAGACATCTTTGTTAAAAAAAATGTTTAAATGAATGAAATTAATATGTAAATGAAATTTACAAAAAGCTTTAATAGAATTTGTCGTTTTTTTCAAACCGGCTTTAATAAAAGACGGGGGTTACTCGATTCAATGTTTTTTTTTTTATTGATGTTATGTTATAACTTCTTTGTTTATGAACCGATTTGGATAATTCTTTTTTATTCGATAGGGGATACCTAAAGAGTGGATCGCCTTTTATTTTCATTGATATTGGACTTTAAACTTCTGAGATACTCTCTATATATATAGATATAGATTCTTCTCTTCAAAATCATTGAAGTTGGTTTTCTTTTTTGTTAAAAATTGTTATAAAAACTCTATTTCTGGTACCCGTACTATTATTCCATTTCTCATTGAGTATACTTTTCTACCATGTTTGTGTATTTATTATATATTTAAGTTTATTATTATATCTTGATCTAACACAAATGATAATCGTATCAAATCACAAACATCTTCGCGACTGTACCACTCCATTTACTTATGCTTGCCAATGTCAGAAAAAAAAACGCATCAACGTAAAAAAAGTGTGTTATACTTTTAATGTATGTAACTACCACAAAAAATTATCACCATCCATCATATTTAATCATAAAAACAAAAGAATAAGTAGATTTCATATCAGATTTACTAAAAATATCATAAAAATAATACACTTGTTGAGTTCCATAAATGTCATAAGTTCATAAATGCATATAAACAGTAAAATCACATTTTTTATTACATCCAACGGAGACGTGCCTCACTAACATGTCTGATGTGCGCAAGGACACCCTCTCAGGGTAATGTCTTTACATTTGTGTCGGGGAAAAATATACTTTTCGTGACTTTGAGAGTGTGTTACGTAATGAAGGGGCTTCCTCGCTTGCTTTTAAAACATTTTTAATACTTAAAAGAGGCTCGGATGAAGGCTTTTTTGTTATATTTTTACGCATCGTTATTTTAAAGCGTTTTCCGCGCTACATAACTTTGTTGCTTTATTGTGTATACAACAAAACTCACATAGCAAATACATAAAATAATGAGCGGTTATATTTCTATTCAATATTTTAATCGGTACTTTATTTTTTTTCCTCTCTTCATATGTTATTAAAATGGAAACGACAAACAAAAATTAATTTCTTTTTTAGTGAAACCATCTGCCAAGATACAAGGAAACTCTAGATTGTGGTTCAGGAGCTTATAAATATGCGCTGTTTCCAAAAATGTTATGTTTTCTAAAATGTTAGCTATTGTTATTTATAGTATTTTGCAATACTATTTGCTACCGTTTAGTTAATAGTGATAATCAACAACATCAACCCGAGTGGAACATCATCCAATATTCTAAGCCTCAGGCTACACTAGTTCTGGACTGTATCAAGATCCCTGCTTCGATTTCAAAAAGTTGTGCCGAAACCTTCGACATGACGGTATTGATCATCGCTGAAATTCCTCTAGAAGTCTACTCCACATAAAATAATCTTGTAATAAGATTTACTGCAAACCAAATCATCGAAGGCTTCTACTTTACTTCTTCTTCTTAGCCTTACCACACTTATGTGGGATCTACATAAAATATTTTCTTCCGCTGCTCTCCTCTATATACATATCTTCTTATATCCATCCACCTTCACACTTAATATTATTTTAGTTCAGCATCCCTCTTCATGATATACCCTTACCACGCATACTCCTCAGCTCTTTGTAAATGGTGCTACTTTTTGCCTTTTCTGGTATATCCATCCTCCCCTATATAAGTTTTTATTCCTTATATATCCATTTAGTAATTAAAATTATCTACTATTTTTTAATCAGGTCTAATAGAAAAACAGTTTCAAGAAATTGTAATATAATTTTCTCTGAATTATAACAAAATGAAAATATTACACATCCTTTGAACATCAAATGAGGTCATCAATGACGTAAATATTGTTTTTCTTCCCAACTCGAGGGAAAAACTGCCCACACGTGAACTAATTATATATTATTTAAATCCAGAACCTATCTAACAGAGCCGTCCAAGACCATTTATTTATATCGCCTGAGCATACACGATCGATACAAACGAATCCGATAATACTGCAGGGGTAAATAGCTTCATTAAAGCGAACGTGTCGTCGGGAGATATTGAAGCTGATAGGCTATAGAAAGCTACATCCAGCGTGTAATTTTAATACGTACTTATGTAGTAGGATGTTGTTATGTTAGTTGATTTTCATTTTGCTTTCGGAGTACACTCTGCACGGTCGTTTACAGGTTACAGTCTAGACTACTGGGGTTACTATAACTGATGGAGATTGTTTTGATCACCTGATAAATTTGAATTTATTAGAACTCCTTGTAAGTAGTTCATTAAATGTTTTTTTCAAAGAGTAAACATGTGTCCACAAAATCTTTATTAAATTACTTAGAAGGTAAACTATAAGATACATCAAAATTATTGCTTCACCAATGGTTTTAGATCATTAAGAAAAAAATGCCATTTAAGTGAAGATCTGGAAAGGGAAAGCTAGAAATAAATTGATCTGGAAGGATATACTGTACCAGGCTACGCTATAACACATAATATCTATCTTGTAGGCTCGTTACAATTGGTTATGTTGTACGTTTTTTTATCATAGTGGCATGCTTAAGTATGTCGCGTTCCGAGATCGATAAGTTTATATTCAGTAATCCAGCGAAGTCAAAGGGATCTGCACCCGACTGGATCGCAACCACAATAAAGTCGTTCAAACCCGTCACAGTGTCTCACTTTTTAATTATCGTATTTTAGGATCAGCCACTATATATCTAGCTGCCGAAATGCTTGCAGCCAGGATGGCAACGACCACCAGCGATAGAGTGATGATCTGTTGGTGGTTGCAATTGTTCCTGGATTGAATTGTGTTCAGGAACAGGGTCATCCATTTGCCGCCGTAAAAAAGACTTATACGTAAACCATGAGAATGATCTTAAAGTAATGATTAACCATAAACACTTCAGGATATGAACCAACGTCAAGATCTTTGAATTTCTTCCGCATACAAAAGATGGATGGATTATATATGGTAGCAACATTTTAAGATCTTGTAAAAACAGTGACTGGCAACAATTTTATCGAAACAAATCTAGCACTCCCACGCGGGCGTGACTAAGCTGATGCTATTGTTACTAAAGCAACAACGTAGTCCGTGGGATAACAAAATTTAATTTAAGATATTCATATTACAATAGAATTTTTGTCCTTTAGGCGACGATATCTTTAGATACCTATTTATCATTTCACCAAAAAAATTAAGAGCCTTAGTAAAGCAATCTTCTTTGTTAGAATTTTTCAGTTATTATAATCTAATTTGATCTATTTTTTAATAAACGCTGAGGGCTTCGAGTGTTATAAAATGCTTATTCCAAAATTTTAACGTTTTGTAGTTACAATAGGTGCATAACAGAAAGTTATTATATATGACAGAGAATCGTGTCTATAGGATTAAAAGAAGAAAAACGTGTGTCCTAACAAAGAGATAATAGTTTTTCTGAAGTACTCAAAAATACGTGATAAACAAGATAAATCCAAAGAAAGTAGATACGCCACGAGCTAGTAACAACAGTTGTGGTCTGTGATTTACGCAGCCATATAATCAGACAACGACGGACTTGGAAGATGTTTCTTGCTGGAGCCGCATCGCATCATGAAGACCGTTAATATTAGATCACGATTGTTCGAGGCAACCCACTGAGTCAACGGTTTATTCCAGATGCCGTCACTCTGCCTGGCAACATGTCCTCACAATTCCATTTTAGTTTTGGGATATTCTCTCCAACGTCGCGGGCCTTATCGTGACCATAACTCTCTGTGCCCGCTTGTATTTTATGAACAGCCTCAACTGTGCGTCTATATCTCTGCACCATAATATTATGGTCATGGTGGACAGGACACATTGATTGTACAGATGGGTCATTCTTCAGACATTGTGGAACGTCAACGGATCTAAGTATATCAATATTAACTCATTGAATCCCGCCCATCCCAATTAGGTTTTTCTGGAGATCTCTTGCTTTTGAAGTTCCTTGTCAAAAGATAAAATAATTATGTCTAAGAAACCATACTGGTCGACCGTCTGTAGTATATAGTTTCCAATTGTTATGATTGGAATCGAGCTATTACCCTATAGTTTTATGGCAGTTGTTCCACCAGGTGTATGTTAGTCACGATCCAACAGGACAAATTTTTCATGTCTTTCCCAACCCAGTTATTATATTTCAGATGAAGCGCTTTATGCCACTGCGAAGACTATATTATCCTACAGAAACCTAAGCTTCACATGTTTGTTAGACTTTTGTCAAAGACACGCACAGTTTTAATAGTAGAAATAGACATAAATTAGTCGTACTGTGTTTTAGATTAAATCCAATAAAAGTTTTTTTTTAGGTAATAGTGTTAGGTTCTATAATAAGATCCCGAAGCACATTACTGATTTGCCGGACAATGACTTCAAGGACCATGTCAAGCAGGTTTTACTTATCAAAGGTTTACTATAAGGTGGATCATTATGCGAATGATAGTGATGTCTGGAAGTGTCTCCCTCTCTGTGCAATTACTAAATTATTTATTAATATGATTAATAAGATAATATTTATTTGTACACATAAATAAAAAAAAAGATAAACACTATCAATGTTCTTGAGGGTTCTCCTCGATGACAGGGATGTTTTTCGAACCGATGGTAATGTTTTGACTTCCAGTGAGTTTTTAGGGCCTATATTGAATAAAAATATTTTTATGCACATCATGATGCAATTACAGCATGTTTAACAACGGCATGTTTACTGCTTACCAAGTTAATTGCTAATCTTAATTAATAATCTGTCCACGACCACTTGTCGACGTGTACTGGCATCTTCACTTGAGAGCCTGTTTCCATTCCACTCTACGCTTAATATACTGACATCGTTTATAACGTTTGCGAGGCACCGATAAAATTGTACATTACTTAATAATAGCGGTCGCCCAATTATCGAAATTCAATCAGCGACTTTTTAATCATAGACTATTTCTGTTTGACATTTGCAGTATGAACCTGAACAATGAATATTATATCACTTGCTGTCACTTTTCATTGAGTGAAAATGTCAATATTTTCAGGGGTCTAAGTACAATTACACTTGTCGGGGTAGGATTCGCAGTATTAATTTATTTAATTGCATATATTAGTAACATATATTATAGATACATTTTAGCTTTCTGCACTCCTTCTCCATATAAACTTTAACCATGCCAAATCTCACAGACTTCTGATCACGCAATTTTCGTAAGAAGGGGTACAAAGTTTTTGTTTCACGTATTAATTTATTGATGTTGATGATTATGATATTAGTAACTAGGTGTGTCTCGCAATTCCGCACGCATTTATCACGCAGTGTACATACACATCCCTTATTATTGAAAGATCATTTATCCTATATACTAAGTATAAGCCATACTTTCCGTGCACAAAATTTCATGTAAATCGGTTGAGAAATTTAAATAAATTAAAAAAAACTTTATGTTCTTGTTGTAGGTACCACTGAATGTGGAAAAATATGGAACTGTTGATTTCTCGGCGTTTGAAATCACCAATAAGTAGTAGGCTGACGTTGTGATTTTTAAGTTAAAACCATATATACTAACAGACAGACAAAAAAATCTAATATCATATCTATTATGATATATTATATATCTAACAATTAATTTGGAAAAAAAATTACATGTACAGATAGAAGCATAGATTTATTATTATAGATACAAAGTAATTTTACGGCGATTATTAGGTACATTCTTACTTCCAAGACGCGATTCGTTCTCAGAGAGTTACATGTGAATTTGTATATCACTTAATATTATAATCTGCTTTAATACCATATATGATCAGCGAATAGAAACAATAAAAATTACACTTTATTTCAAACCTAGACCTGGATCTCAAGTCCTGGGGACTGCTCGTGTTCCCTCTGTCTGCTACACGATGGACCCAGCACACGCACGTTGATTCCATGGAATGCTAAGATATTTGTCTCGTCTCATTATTACAAGACGCTCAAAAGATTCTCCTCGCCCTCAAGCCCGATGAAGCTGTCAAAACCTCTAATGGCTACAGGGCCCTTAAGGGTAACACTATATGTTCAGTCAAAGTCTGCATAAAACGGTACAAAACGTACACGTTTCAATAGGGGCCAATTTGATTGGTAAATCGCAGTTGCCAACCATTTTGGTGCTTCTTTCACCCCCCTTCCCCTTCCTATTCCAACCGCGTCTTCTCGCTCGCTTTTTTTTTTTTTTTTTTTTTTTTTTTTTTTTTTTTTTTTTTTTTTTTTTTTTTTTTTTTTTTTTTATAACTGACTACACTGTTAGCCTTAGGGGCCCTATCGTCAAACAGAGCCGCTGCGGCTTTTACAGCTTCACCGGACTTGGGGGCGAGCGCTTAGGGCACTCAGCCGCGAAAGTTTGTGACGACCCGCACGAGGGTGCCAGAGTGGCCGAACCTCGGCTCGGGCGGTCGTCGCGAATGCGAAAAAGTCGCGATCTAACTAATTCCCTAATCTTAGGAGAATTCGAGCTAACTAATATATACTCATATGCACGTTCCCCTCCTCCTGGGAGGAAGGAGTGGACCATGCGTATGTGTATTTGTTAATCGGAATGGTTTTTCTACACTAACTAGCGCATTAGTCTAACTAGCGCAAAAAAAGAAAAAAAAAGGTCCCTTACAGAACCTATGTACCTGTGTGGTGTGCACGTGTGTGTGTTCATACGTGTGTAATGTTGTGTGTGGGTAACTAAGTGTTGCACGTATAGTGTCACTTTGTATCGCGCGGGCGGCTGCCTGACCCAAGGGCTTCACACCGAGGAACGGACCTAGGCTTGGGTTGCCGCTAGAGAGGGTGGACGTGACGGGTGTGCGGGAGCGAAGTTGACCGCCCGTCCTCTGCGGAGAGAACGGTGGTTACGCGGGCGTGGGCGGTGGCACGCTCTGTTTGGAGAGACGGTGTCGGCGTAGAACGCGTTAGCTTTTTCGGTTTGGTCGGGCGGGTCAGTGAATATATTACGCGGCCGGCGTTTTCTCCGGCAGGCGTTGGGGTCGGGAACATAAGAAGCTGCCGCTTTTATTAAGGGGTTCGCGTGGTTCGACGCGGTGTCGAAATACGAGCGAGAAAGGTGTTTGGCGTATGCATGTATCGAGGGAAGGTCCATATCTCTATGGAGATCCTCCATACGAACAAACCAGGGGGCACCGGTAAGGCGGTGAAGAAACTTGTTCTGGATGGCTTGTAAGCGTTCCCAGTTATAACTTGGCATATGTGCGAACGCAACGCAGCTATATGTCATGATCGGACGGATACACATCTTGTAGAGCGTAAGCTTGTGTCTCGTGGACATTTTGCTTGCAGCACATAACAGAGGATGCAGTCGGGCGAGGGTTCTCGCTCGCGCGCGCATCGGCGCTAAGACCGTTGGCGACACAAATTTAAGAAAAATCCAAAAACTGTGAATCTGGTGGAATCCAAGTATCCCGACCCTGGCCTCATCAAAACTGGTGAGTAATTGTGACATATACAACACTATATTTACTACGAAAAAAAAAAAAAATCTTCTCGACGCTGATGCTACTATCGAATCTAGTATCCTTAATCTGAGATCGAATATCACGTGGCATGTCAAACACTCTAATCTAAATATGTCTGGACAAATAAGTATTTTATATATTTAAATTGAACCTGTTTCATCTTATACATGTTAGAATTCAGTACAATTTTACAATTTTTTTTAATATCCTAGTTAAGTGATCTATATAACTATGTGAAAATAACCTCAGATAAAAAAAAAGCAAACTTGAAAACGGATAATGGATACTATTAGGTAGTTTAAATAATTTATTTTAAAATGCAACTCCTAAAATGTTTTATTTCATTCGAAGAAGCTTTATAACCAGTTTTACTTTGTTATTCTAAATAAATTTTTGTCCAGTGTTCTTTATTGTTTGTTTGTAAAAAAAAACAAGTAAGTAACTTTTCAATAAAATAGCAAATGACACAGACAGCGCCAGTGAGCCGAATTATGTCAGAGTTAAACCCTCGATATATTTAAAGCCCGCAAACGAATGTCGCGCAATATATCTAATCCTGTATTATGGCCTCAGTGCAGAGTTATATTATTCATTTTTCTATCCAGAAGTATCTAATAAAGCATCGTATTTATAAAATATCTATTACTAGTTGGTGCCCGTCCGCTTATTTTATATTTTTTATATCATTATAAAAAAATATGTCCTATACCACGACGTAAGGAAAAGCTACAGACAGAAGACAGAATGTAAGATTTTTTTGTACAACTAAGGTGGAACAAGCACACAGCTTGCTTTATGGTTAGCGGCGACCATAGCATAAGGACGTTTTTAATACCATTTGCATTACTAATGCGTTGCCGAACTTTAACTTTGAAACTATTTTTTACAAGCTTTTATTTAACTTGCAATATTCGTATAGAAGTATGTATATGTATCTTTCAAAATTTGCGAAACATTTTTCAACCATTTTCTGGTATCTAATTGAGATGAAATTGGGTGTATGATGTAAGTTCCATGACAATGGAATATTATGGTGACACGGAGCTGATCTGATGATGGGGCCGAGATGTAGGCACTGAAATTCCTTCATGGCAAATGGTAGGATACTCGAATTTGGAGTAATTTGTTTTGAATCCATGACTAATTTCCATTACACATGATTATGAGGGTCTGAAGATGGAGGCGGAATATAGCCACTGGAATAATCTGACGGAAACTGCAAAAATAGTTGGAATTTCATGATTACCTTCCATTTTATATAATGATAAGGGTCTGAAGACAGAACGGGACGATCGCCACTAGAACTTCTTGATGGCAAATGACCCTAATCCATTTTTTATCTAATCTTAATTTATGTAAAAGGAAATCATGACTGACAGAGAGATCAATCAGCATATAGCTCAAACCACTGAACGGATTTTGCTGTTTGGCACACGAATAGTTCTTATAACGTACACATCCGCTAAGAACGGTTTTCTTTTAATTCAACCTGTAAAGGGGTTTATTGGGGGTCCTACCCAAAATTTTAACACGGGCAAACCCGTGGGGAATAGCTGGTATAGTTTTTATAGTAAATAGATATAAATGTCAATAATACTTAATTTGACAAACCTGTCTGATATTTCCAGACTAAGTATAGAGTGTTCAAACAAACAATATCATAAACTTTATAATATTAGTATAGATTAGCTGTGCCCGTGACTTCGCTCACGTGGACTACAGAATGCCCGCGCGAATCTTGCTCACCCGCTCCCGGCCATTTTACAGATAAAAATGCTTATTTCGGGTGTTCCTTAGAAGATAGATGTTATATTCTACCGAACTTTTTTGTAGGTATTTTAATGCCTATAATTATATAGTACATTAATTTGCTATTTCTCTTATGGTTTACTCAGCATAAGCTATTTAAGTACCCGAATTGATTCACCATGACCAGTTTTTTTTTTATTTGTGCGGAACCCTAATTTTTTTTCAAAAACAAAAGTAGCCTAAGTTTCTCCCTGTATCATCAGCTATCTATCAGTGAAAGTCCCGTCAAAATCGGTTTTGGCTTTTTGTTATTCGTATCGTATATACTTTTATATGCATTTAGTAAAAACTGTTATTTTTATACTACAAACAGACACTTCAATTTTATTAATTGTATAGATGACTCGTTTAGCCTAGTGGTCGTAAGTGCGACTGCTATGAGCGAGGTCCTGGGTTCGAATCCCAGGTCGAGCAAAGTGTTATTGGGTTTTTCCTATGAAATTCTCAGTAGCAGCTCGGAGTTTGGTTTCGTGCTCGATTAATGGCAATAGGCTCGCCCCCTATTACATCAGACCTAAAAAACGTACTCAGCGAACTGTGGGTTTACATTAGTACACCTCTGCCTAACCCTTCGGGGAATACAGGCGTGATGGTATGTTATGTTATGTATAGATGAAAGACTACGGTATAATTTAATGTGCTTAAATAACATACATCACGTCTCTATAGGCATATGGATAGGCAGAGACCACGTCAATCCACATGCTACGATTCTGTCATACATTTTTCGCTTCTTCAACTTTTACACACACTCGTAGGTTTAGAATACTCTTGACCTGACCTTTCTTCAGAACGTCTCCAATTTGATCGAGGAACGTTCATCTAGGCCTCTAGTCCTTAGTCTTACAACGCATTCATTCACGCTCGCCTTATAAATTTATTTAGTCATTCTTCCCAAACCATCTAAGCATCCCATTCTCAATCCGTGTGACTTTATCTTCTTTCACACCACAAAGTTCTCTTATCACACTGTTTCTTATCCTGTCACTCAATTTCACTCCTAACATACCTCTTAGTGCTCTCATTTCTACTGCATTTATTTTACTTTCATGCTTTTTCTGCCACACCCAGCTTTCATTTCAACTTTATGTGTTTAGAAATTGTAGTAAAATGTTTGATAAAGGTAAGAAATGGTTATCCAATATTATATAGTTGGTACAATGACATGTTTTATTGATGGTAGACTAATATAAATAAAGGAGCACTCGTGAGCAACGGCGATTACGTGTCGAACCGGGCGCCGCATCGCACTGGCCACTAAGCGGTGGGCGGACATTACGACCGAACTCCTGATACATTTACTTATACTAGCGGTCGCCCAATGATATAAATTAGACCAGACACTTTTTAATCATAGACTATTTTCTATTTTACATTTGCATTATTAACCTAAACCATAAATATTATATCACTTGCTGTCACTTTTCATTGAGTGACAATGTCAATATTTTGGGGGGTCTAAGTTCAATGGCACTGGACGGGTTAGGATACGCTTTATTAATTTATTTATTTAGTGACAGATATTATAGACAAATTTTAGCTTTCTGCACTCCTCCATATAAACTTTAACCATGCCAAATTTCACAGTCTTCCGTGCACGCAATACGCTTAAAAAGGGGTACAATGGTTTTGCTTCACTTATTAATATAATGATGATTTATACTATCTATTTTATACATAATCATGTACCTACATATGTACATAATATAACATACCATCACACTTCTATACCCGACGGGTTAGGCAGAGGTGTACTAATGTACACTCACAGTTCGTCGCGTATGGTTTTAGGTTCCATGTAATAGGGGCGAGCCTATAGCTATTAATCGGGCACGAAGCCAAATTTCGCGCTGCTACTAATAATTTCATAGAAAAACATGATAACACTTTGCTCTATATATTAGATCCTTACATATGAAATTGGCGCTTTGTACGGGAGGAATATAAAGTCAATTTTTTTTTATAAAATATATTTAATTAATCAAAGTAAGCACTGTTGTTATCTATACACTTTGGCCATCTCATAGGTAGTATTAATCCCTTTACTAAAAAACCCATGGGGGCGAGAATCAATAAACTCTTTGAAGGCGGTTTGGTATATTACTAAGTGCATAGTGTGAATTTTTCAAGTAAGGTTAGATGGTCAAATCCGAGAGAAATAGCGAAAATACTGAACAGAATCTTAAGCTCGATTTTGATTAAAATAGAACTGCATCATTATATTTTTGAAAAACCAATATATCTATCCAGGAACTGAACTCGTTGATTAAGAAAAAAAATCTATTTAGTACACCATTCGTGTGTCGCAAATAAGGATAAAATTCTAGGAAGTACATCACTTATAATAAAAAAATAAAATATTTAAAGATTTTGTCTGTCTGTGTGTTTGTTCCAGTTAATCTCCGAAACGGTTGGACCGATTTTGACAGGACTCTCACTGGCAGATTTTGGAAAATCCACCGAGGAATGTCAAAAATCTGTACGGCATTTTTGTATGAAAATCTCAATAAAAAAGTGCCTAGACCACTGGAGATAGAGACATGTTATAAAATAAACATACATACGTAGAATAATTATTGGTTACAACAGCAACGTGTAAAACAAACATTAATCTGTAATATTTTTTGATATGTTTAATAGATTAAAGTAATTATTAGACATTTTCATTAGGAATGCAATATGTTAATATTATATGCAAGTAAGATATAGGAGACGCCATCTATAAATAATCTGTTTAAGTAAAATGGCAGCTGTTATATTTCAAATTAATCTCTTTAGTCCATAGTCTCTAATAATAAAAAAAAAATCTGAAAATTAAAACAACAAAAAACTTATTTGTACATTGTTTTATAAATATAAAGTCAACAAAAATTTCAGAGGGTAATTGAACGTAAACAATAAATGCTCATTGGGTAATTGTTTATGTAACAACTGTAAATATTATATCATCAAATTTCGTATACACGATGATCCCGAAAGGGCTCCTAAAAATAATTCCTAAATAAACATAATTGTATGTTTTTATACAAACTCTTGGGCCTTATAATATTGATGAACGTGCGATGTCCTTTCTACTAGTTGATTATCCCTTCTAGGATACAACAAGGAACGTTTGGTTATCGGCCGATTTCAATAACATATCTGAGATCACACTCCCCGATTAGTACATATTATAACTAAGTAATAACTATCTTTAACTTAAAAGATGTATCGGTGTGTGCGTTTTCTTCAAAGAAATCTCTGTTTTCTCCTCTCTCCACTCTTCAGAATGTCTTGCTAGCCAATATCCTACGTGTGAATATTCGCAGCGACTTCAACTCGAGCGATTACATCAAGAGTGTTATTTCTACTACATCTCGGAGACCCGGAATCCTGAACAGGGTGCAAAGTTCACAAGTTCGGCCTTGTTTGGAATTCTATTCGTATTTCTGGGATGGAGCTGCAAAATACCTCCTCGATGCTAGAATACAGAAAAGCATGTTCCAAACTGAAACTCTCTGGAATATACGTACGTAAGGACAGCTTGTTCATTTTAGGTAATAGTTCAGATAAATACGCCTCACTGTTATGTAGGACTGTATGTTCTTCAATTTATTTATAAACAATTTGTTACTTTGATAACTGAATTCGAACTTGGCGAGTTTTAATTAGGTACATACTACTTCGGGAAGTATCGTAATTTGTGGTGTCGTCTAAAATACATTTAGACGCGGATAGTTTGTGTCTTACCGAGGTACTCAGCGGCGCTAGTTGTTTCAAATTTTACGAACGAGAAGAGCAGCTGTATCGGTGATCTAATTTCCGCGACCGTTCTTTCGCCGTAACAGCAGCGCGACTGTGGAATTCGCTTTCTATCGACATCCAACTGACCAACTCTCGGGATTCCTCAAGTATTCGCTACGTTGGTTTTCCTTGGAGCAATTGAATATTAGCTAGATTTTAATTTTTTTATTTTACTAAATTTTATACACACCTTGCATATACCTTTATCTGGCTCCCCTGGAAGACTGGTAGATTGGACTGGTAATTCTTTTTAGCATTAAGTCCTTCATTTGTACCTTTGTAATTATTTTTTTTAAATATAAATTGAACAAACTTAAATTTGCTGTCGGAAAACTGTTGTCCTCATACATCGATATATGATGTGGTCAGTTCACCTACTGCAAATAACTTGAGACTTGAGTATTTGATATTAATTTCAAGTAGATACATTAACGCGTTCTTGAGAAAAAGAGTCTTGACAGACAGACAGGTAGATAACGAAGTGTTTCTATAAGGGTTCCTTTTTTCTTTTTGAGGTACGGAACGCTAAATAAATGAACATTTCTTTTTAATAAAATAGAAATACTCATAAAATTATATTCGAAGCATTTAAACGTGAATGGCATTAATGTGGGAGCTTCAGTGTCTTACGCAAACAGCTTCTAGAAATTTAATAACCTTGTTGACTTTTTCTCCGACTCCGTGAGTTTAATTTTAAAGTGTACGTAAGTGTAACTATCTTGTTCTAACAGATGCGGTTGCGACGCATAAATTTAAAAGACTTATCTCGCAGGCGTCAGCGGCAGATAAAGTGTTTCTTTTTTGTATTAACTAATAATTCAAATGTTTATTGAAACAAAAATGTTATCGGTTGTTTTATTCAAGAAGTATATCTTGATGTACGAGGTAGTGAGAACATGCTTAGGTAGCTTTTCTGTTTTAAAATATTTAATTCAATTTGTATATATTTATTTTTATACAATTCAATTTAAATAATAATAATGATGTTAAAATAGATAATAATAATAAGTAAGTCAGTAAAATGAATTTACATTATTGCTAAACACTATTTTTTTACGCCAATGTTTTATAACTTCTTACCTGTATACAAGTAACCACTCTTTTTATGCATCAGAAGTACCAAAGAGGATAGCCGTCCTCATACAGACAAGTCACTAATACTATTGCTTTTCGGTAGAAAGAGGCGTGGAAGTAGGGATTCGGTAGTTTACATTTATTAAAATATATACTGTTGAAATATCTGAGATGTTTAAAAATATGTAAGTTTATTTATCGTTTATAAAAACTTGCAGTACGATACCCGTTAATTTTTAAAAGCAAATCATAAAAAATACAGGTACTAAAAATAATAGCTGAAGTATAGAAATTAAGACTTTATTAATTTATAATAGAGCTTAAAATGTTGTGCCGAGCAAAATAGTAACAGAAACAAATGAGAGGAAAAACTTTTTAAATCCCTCTTTCTCATTGCTTTGTCGCGTGAAAAATTGTTGAAAATATTTCTGCAGCGGGTTTATTTTAGTAAATTTTGGTACATATAGTTCAATTTCATAAGCTCAGTTTATATATTTGTGATTTAAGAACAAATATGTTACATATAAATAACCATCCTAATATTGCTATTTCTTTATAAAGCATTTTTTAGCAGATTAAGCCACGTTTATAAATTTTCAGACTTGGCTTCGGAAACCGCAGTTTCGAAAACTCACGAAATTGATTTTGTTTGTCTCAACACGCTAAACTCTGGAATTACTAGTGAGAATTGAAAAATTATTTTCTCATTTTATAGCTTACTAGCTAATACCCGCGAATTCATCTGCGTATTATAGAATATACACAGACTAATCTCGGAACACAACAAACCTAAATTAAAATCATACCCTTTTGAACCGGCTTGCAGGAAGGGTTTTTTTAAAACTTGAAACCCCTTTTATTTCTTATCGAAACTTTGATATTCATAATTTGAGACATGATGGGTTCTTCATACAAACTTTCATCCTTTCAAGTTTTATTTTCACCACATGTGGAATAACACAATGAAAGAATTCGCTCGTAATCCAGATAATTTACAACAATTATATCGCTTAAACTATAATTATAGACTCCACGTTTACAACGCGCGAGTAAAGCCACGTAAAAGTAATACCAAATAGCAATGGTTTATGGTATTTCATTTCGCCCGCAGTGTTCTCGAGCTGCAGTCGACAGCACACGTTACGTTTCAATACTTTAAAATTTTATCCTATGCGCAGTATCTATATTATTCTTTTAATCTAAGGTATATCAATGTCAATAACTCAACAAATCAGTTGGCGTGGAAACCTTTGTCATGTCACCATTACCGCACATGCGCATAATAAATCAACAAACCAGTTGGCGTGGAAACCGATGCCATTTCCCCTTTACCGCTCATGCGTATTGGTATTACCACATTGTCTTCTTACAAATTTCATCCTCTATTCTCTCATCCTTTAAAGTTTTATTTTTCGCTACAAGAAGTAGCCTATGTCCTTTCAGAAGGTCCAATCGACCTCTACACCAAAATTCATCAGACAGACAGACAGATTTATTATAGCTTTTATAATATTAGTATGGATTTATTGAAGAAGGGTATTTATTGGGCTATATAATTTTCACGCTATGACTCTAAAGTCATGCCAAGAATCTCATATTATTGCAATCAATCTTTGAAATGACATAAGTATTCAAAATTTCAGTTCAAATGGTTAAGTGGAAATACAAAAAAAATTGTTGCAAGATTTAACCCATACATACTAATACTAATGACATGGCAGGTTGAATAAGACATTGAAAAAATACAGACTCGGTTACGAGTCAATTAAAGAAAGATAGTAGTGGTGCTTAACTACCAGCTCACGTTTGAAGATAATTACGTGAACGAATAGACCTAAATAAAGAGTAACATACCAACGAATAAGAAAAAATAGCGTCGACTAAACACATCTTAGAACAGGGCTGGTAAAGTGTGGATTCAACTCAAAGTAGCAGTTTTGGAGCAATTAGTTCGTAGTAATGGAGTTCGAATCCCTGCAAAAAGCCTGAGCTTTCGATGACGGAAAAGATCGTGATAAAACCGTAGCATGGTGATATGGCATTTTTTACATTATATACAATACAAACACAGCTAGTCCTTCCAGTAGGCATAGCATGTTGCCATCTTGAGCCACATTGACACTTAAAATCAGATGAGTTTTTAGTCAACCATTTAAACCAATAAATTCAACACATATTGGAACATGAAGTATTTCAATTTACACCTAAGAGTAGCAATCTATCAATTTGTATAGAATTGAGGTGGCAAACAATCATACGGCTTGCCTGATGTTAAGAGCCAACATAGCCTATAAACGCTTGTAATATATGGGTATGTATCATTACCACGTTGCCAGCCTTGAATTCATCGCTTTGCCCCAAAGAGATTTGTAAACCCTACTCACCGCATGAACACAATACAAGTTTATTTGGCTGCAGCCTTCTACAAGGTAGAAATCTCTAAAGATATTTCTCTATGTCCTATCTCTCTGTGTCATTTATAAAACACTGTTGAAGTGCTATTTTAAGTTATTAAGTACATTTAAGGTCATGTGAATGTATACTCGTTTATTACTTGGCTTATAGAATTTTTCTAATCAAGTCCCTGAGAAAATACTTTCAATATCCTAACTTTGCCCTTCCAATACATCCTTCATAATTTAACGTATATTCGTAAACTTGGACAAGCTAGATTTTACCCAAGATTGATTATAGTTTTAATACCAGAAATAGACATAAATTACTCATTTTGTGTAAAAACTTTACATGAATGATAGTGATGTTTGGAAGTGACTCTGTTTCTTTACATCCATTAAATTAATATGATTATTAATTAAAAATATTACTTGTAATGTAAAAAAAGATAAAGCCGATTGAATTTCTTTCCGGCTATTTTTAATACCTTCTGAAGCATACCTGCAGTAAAGAAAGGTCAGTGAGAAGTTTAATAGGCTTTGTTAGTGTTAACCATTTCAAAACAATTTTTTTTTGTAACAAGAATAGAATGAGAGTTACTATATTATTAGATATCTGCATTGTTTACCAGCCCTAAAAGTTGGAAAGTTCACGCGTAGAACTACAACATCGCAGCAAGATTAAATATATCGTCTAAGAAAGAGAGACGAATTGTGAACATTTATTTAGACCCCGGCGTCGCAGTAGAAGTCAAGGAAACAATTTAGCTCATTCCAAGCACCGAATTTGCCTTATTTGTTCCTGTCCGTTTTATTGCAGAAATGTGAAGAGTTTATACTGGTTTTATCATAAGTTTTACGGGTTTTCCCATTTACTATTCAAAGTACTAGTAATTCATGTGTAATATTTTTTATTGGGCTTCAAAGTCGAATTTCGTTGCTTGGGCGAGTCATATTTCTGAATCAATAGGTATGCAATATTCAGATGGTTTTATGTTTTTTTTTTTTTAAATGTGTTGCAGTATTTTATTTATTGATTGCATATGCCGACGATATCTCTCTAGCACTGAACGTACACTTGGCGACGATATGTTAATACTCGCTTTTGCCCACGTCTTCTCGCGCGCCAATTTTGAAAAATATAATTCCTTTAAATCTCCATATACATTATGAACCCTCATTACACCCCTTTAAAGGTTGACTTTTAAAAATCCGTAATTAGCGAATGCTTATTTGTTCAGTGATTTGAGCTATATGTTAATAAATCAGTCAGTCAGTCACGGTTTTAAATATATGTTTAGTTTAGATATATTTAGATCAGCTTTTACCAAACTATGGATCGCGACCCATTGGTGGGTCGTAGCGAATATTGAATGAGCCCTAAAGAATAGGACGATACATCAATCGAGCGACTTAAATGTCAAAAAAGCAAGTGAAGAATTCAAACAAACAACTTTCAATTCCTAGCAGTTAACGAAATTCTGGCTCTCGATTGCTGAGACCTAAACTTGTCTGTGTTATGAACCTATGAATATCCTTTCTTCAGTATATTTATTTCATATATGATTTTCAGCTATGATGAACTAAATACCGAAATAAATTTTGATTTAGATTATAGTACACTGCAATCAATTTGTTGAAACAAATTCAATCAAAATTTGATAATTTTGAATGACAATGAAATCGAAAACAAAACTATATTCAGTTTAGGCTCTTACGAGCGTTTAAACACTATCAGCGTTCGAAAAACATTCCAGTCATGGAGAACAGCCGACGAGAGACTCGATCGGAGTTACCATTTTTAACTGTATAAACATTGGTTACCTACTGTTAGTAATTATATTATTTTAGTGATTGTACAGAGAGTGAGTCACTTCCTGACATCACTATCATTCACCTTTATAACCCACAATAATATTTTTATACTAAAAAAGAAATTAATACTAAAGTTGACAATGTATTCAGGTTTTTTTCAGTAGAACATTTCACAAAATATACTAACATAAGATATGAAATCCTCACAGCCACATATCGTGAGCACAATATCTCCCTGACACAACACAACATAACACCATATCAGAATAGCAGTCATTTGTTGTTGTTCTGCATTATGTGTGTTTACATTAAGCTAAGAGTATACATTGAATCTCCAAATTACAACAAAAAATAACCACCAAAATGAACATAAAAAAACACAAACAAATAACTACATTATGAAGTCTTTTAAAGTATTGTTAAATAAACAATATTTTTAGATTTTCTGTAATTTTATATTTATTCCAAGCAAATTAAAAAAAGCAAAGTAAAATATATAGATTTTTATCGTTATAGGTTTAGCATAATTGTGGCCATAATCTCCCCTGAACGATTATCTTGGAATATAATTATAATAAAACAGATAAAGTTAAATTATTCATATATTATATATTATTATTTTTACTTCTGTATACAGTTAAGTTGATTATATACATACAGGTACACGTTTTCAATATAAGTAAGATACGAGAATATGTCACGCGGAGGGGCTACATATTACATAGCGACTTCACTTTTTGTAACACTTGATTTTGCTCCCCATTTAATTTACGTAGAGCTATATAAGAAAATCAATCGATCTTCCAAAAGCATTTATTAACTTGTTGACAATTATCAGTTAGCAAACATTTTTTAGTTTTGTTCGATAACAGGCTCAACCTATTGTAGTGTGAATGTGTCGATATGTCCTATGCTTTAACTTTATGTGGGTCACTTCCGACGCAAACTTTGTCAATAATGTTTTATTGAATCGTGTGAAACGGCTGTTTGCAATGTGCCGAGTGACCCAACTACACCTTGGTAGTACTATATTGATTTTTTATCATTTTTAGATTGATTTTTCTCTAAGTATTTTCTAAAATATTTTACTTGATAATTTATTGCTAATATTATTTCAATATTATTATCTAAATATTATCTAATATATCTAAAATATTATTTCTTTTTTAGAGACCCTTACTACGTGGAAAAATCAAACAAAAAGTCCTTTAAATACTTATTGAAAATAGTAAAATTTACAGTAAGGAAATATTTTTATTTTAAATTAAAAAAAAAATGTATATTTTTTTGCTTCTTTAAGCGTAATCCTATCAGATTATTAAATATTTTTTACTAAGACGATATTTCGATATCACTAATAGTTTGGCTGGGCTTTAGAGTTTTGACAGGGTTAGATCTTCGAAAATCTAAGTTTTGATAGTTTTCCCTTTATGTGGTCTCTAGGTATTGTACAAAAATACTATTTTTACTTTAATGATCATGAGTCAGTCAGTGTCGAATTTTCGTAACTTTGCATCTCTATAACTTCTAAACGAATGAAGCTGTAAACTAGGAAAAAAATTATATTGTAGGGTCTATACGTATACATAGGAAACAGAGTTTCAGTCTTCTAAAATAACCCAGTGCTGCTAGAAAGAGGTGTGAAAAAACACCGAAATGCTTCCAGTAAAGACTGTACGGCCGTGCCTAGCGCTCATAGCAATATAGTCTAATATAATTATTATTATTAATATTATATGTCTACATAATTTAACTTTTGGGAATGTATATAAGTATAAACTAAACAGTGAAAATGAACATAGGTTCATAGGAACTCAAAGATACTAAACCAGCGGCAGTTTACTATCTACAACATAGATGATGTACAAACTTATAGATGTTGCCAGGTGAATAAGCCGATGTTAGATTTTCCTCAAAAAGACTACCTAATCACATCATTATTTTACAATTGTAAGACAACGTCAAGATTCTTTAATTAATAACTTTACTAATCACGATATTTTAGATATATCTATCCTGAATAGAAGTTTTAAAACATATAAAAATTAAATTAAAATCAATATAAATATATATCTGTGATGAAACTCAAACAGGACTGATTAGATGGGTCACGCCACATCAAATGTACGTAATAGGCAGTAGTCGCCTCTTATCTTTCATAGCCGATCGACCCATTAACCCTTTTTGTTATTTGCTCGGTAGTCACCTACTATCTATCTAATAGTGTCAAATAATGCTTTGATTAAATAAACCTTTACTTTTTAACCGATTTAAAAAAAATACGAAGTGTACTTAATTCGAATGTACTTATAATTTAAAAAAAATATGGATTTTCAGCCATAACTTTTTGTTTATTAACCGATTTCGATGATACATTTTTTGTTTGATAGGGAATACCTCAAGGGTGGTCTCATTTTAATTTTAATTGTTACTTACCAAAGGAACATAACACTGGGTTATTCTTGTGTGATCCTCTATATGGTGGAGGTATTCCACCAGTGGGCTGTCCTAAGTAATGATAATTATCCAAAGAAAGTTCTCTGTGCACTACCTCTCTTTAAACACAACACTAGGCTTTTTTGCTGCGATCTTCTGTTAATACGTCCGTTTGTATTTTTATAGTAATTCGGCAAAACGACGGCATTGTGCCTGACGGTAAGCATAGTGAAATCTGAAAACTGCGGTGAACACCGAGCGATCGACAAGCTATCTGCGGTTGAAACATTAAGGACTCGATGTCATAAGACGGAATGATCACATTGGCCGGAAGATTGTTCCACAGTTTCACGATACGACAAAGATATAAAGAACTATATAATATAATAATATGTTATGTACTGTTGGAAATGTAATTTGATTCACCTTGCTCGCTAAAATATTTAACGACGCCCACGCAACTGCGAGCCATCGCTTTCACTAGTTAGTCCAGTGTTGAGCCTATACGGGCACGATTTGCGTATTTTTGGTTGTCAGTATTCCCGGACATGTATACTAGCTGGCCCGTCAGACGTTGTTCTGCTCTTTCCGGTAGTTATGACCCGATCACAGCGCTACCTATCGGATCCTTACATAGTTATAAACCATCGTCTCGGAAAAATTAATATAGTACGGTTATGTTGAGTATTTATACAAATATTACGTGAATAGAATGTATTATTTAGAAATTGAAACTCAACGCCATCTACCGGATGTCTACGCAACCTAAATGACAAACGATATTAGAGAGTTGTATCGATGAATTAACTTACGAGATCTATTAGAAATTCATAGATGTAACCGATAAATACGCACTATGATCGTTATAATAAACATTTATTCTCAATAACAAATATTGAAGTCAATAATTCAGATAAAAATTATCCTATCTTTTAAGTTGTGCCAGATTAGAGATAGTTACGAAATTTGATTAAAATTGGTTCAGTAATTTTGGAATTTATCCCCAACATACATCGTGACAAGAGATTTTTAAATATATAAGATTTCTGGGCTTAACCTTTTATCATCATAGAACCGTTCAATTATCACAAAAGGAAAAAACTACATATAATTTTGTAGGATAACTTCTTTAAACTTCCACCCAACGTTTGTCTCTTTCAAATTAAAACCTTTATTTATTCACAAAATCAGTGATGAGAATATAACCCAGTCATTTTTTGATCAAAGTGCCCCAAAGGCGTTGTAAACGTAATAAATTGTCCAATTTTCCGGAAAAATTGTCGCCGCAACCTTAAACGGTATCATTAGGTATATTGAGTTTGAGGTTTTCAATCCTCTGGGAACCTTTCTCATACGTGTCATGTGAAACTTTGCTGTACCTACTATATTTTTATTTTTTTGTTTTATTTGATTGTAAATTAATTTGTTCGTTCATTATAAGTTCACCATTATCGTGCGTTTGTTTAAAGTCAAAATATAGGTAATTATTTATTACTCCGGTTGTCCATTTTTGTGTAAACACATTAATTAGTATAAAAACATATTTACAGTCAACATGATTATTCTAGTACAATTCTGTCAAGTTAGAAATCAGATGTATATCCGACTTCGACTACGACGGTAGTTCTTTGGCGATCTATTAGATATATTCCTCTGGACTACAAGAACTACATTTGTTTTTAAATCGTGTATATAATTACGTTTTTAGGGTTCTATATTTTAAATTCCAGTACATAGTTGGTTGAAATTTTTAAAATATTACTACGGTTTATATCCTTAAAATAGTAATTGGTTACGGTATTGGTAATGGAGTCCTCGGTGCATAAGTTCGACTTAAACTTGACCGATTTTTTATTAAATTACACCTCTGAATATGAGCCTGGTACACATACAATTTTAATATGGATATTAACTATTGATTAAGGTTAATAATATTTAATATAAAAATCATTTCATCGAAATAATATATCAATGTCTGGTGGCTAGTAAGGTACTGTCAGACGCAACGTACAGAAGTATAGACAGCGCCATTGGCGGATTTTTAAAGCGGTCGACGGGAGCCATTAAATTAGCCATCCTAAATTACAATATAAAGATGGATATTAAGAACCGTGACTTGATCGTTGTAGATACAATCTCAAAATTAAAATAAAAGAAACAACCACAGACTAACTAAAAGGAAACATCTTTCAGGAACTCACTTAATATAAGTCAATAAGTTGTGTTGTATTTTTAATGTATCTAATATCATATCTATCTTTGTAAAGTGTGCGGACCAAGAGTCTACAAAAAAAATAAATAAATAAAATAAAAAAGTACTGTCTAAGTTGATAGCTCAGCAGGTAGTATCGTGTGTCTGAACCATACAATAAGTCAGATTTTTCAGTAAATAGAATTCTGTAAATATAATACATAGTATAATAATTACGGGCCATTTTGTAGTTCACCGAATTAATTACCATCACGTACAAAAAATATTTTCAAACACCTATCATATGTTTCGGCAGCAAAACTTAATTTAATTCTCCCTTTCTAGACTTATCTTGTAAATACACAGTTTATGTTGTGGTCTCACGTAAGCCTATTAATAAATAAAAACCACCCTTATTGCTATTTTGGTTTGCAAATACAATAAAGTTTGTTAAATAACCGCTAATACCAAAAGCGATGTGCCGATTCGAAGTTTTCATTTATTTGAAGTGAAACATACCATATTATGTATGAAACAATACATTATAACTAACATTCACCATAGTGACTTACTGGCATGTTACGTTCCAGATCAGGCGATGTTTATCCAGTATTCAAGTGGGGTTGTAGAGATCTGTACCCGAATAAATCATAACCTGCCTTGTGACTCTTATTTGGTTTGTCACGTTTCTAGATCAGTCAATGTATATTAAGCTACCGAAAGACTTTCCGGCATGAAAATGACGACCGTCGATGTTTTGTTGGGGCGTAGAGGTCTGTATCCGAATGAATCACAACCTGTCCTAGTGACTCTTATTTAGTTTGTCACGTTTCTAGATCAGCCAGTGTATATTCAGCTGTCAAGAGACTTGCCGGCATGAAAATGACGACTGTCGATGTATTGCCGAGTTTGGTAGACATCTGTACCCAAATGAATTCCAACCTGTCCTAGTGACTCTTATTTGGTTTGTCACGTTTCTAGATCAGTCAATGTATATTAAGCTGCCGAAAGACTTTCCGGCATGAAAATGACGACCGTCGATGTTTTGTTGGGGCGTAGAGGTCTGTATCCGAATGAATCACAACCTGTCCTAGTGACTCTTATTTAGTTTGTCACGTTTCTAGATCAGCCAGTGTATATTCAGCTGTCAAGAGACTTTCCGGCATGAAAATGACGACCGTCGATGTTTTGTTGGGGCGTAGAAGTCTGTATCCGAATGAATCACAACCTGTCCTAGTGACTCTTATTTAGTTTGTCACGTTTCTAGATCAGCCAGTGTATATTCAGCTGTCAAGAGACTTGCCGGCATGAAAATGACGACTGTCGATGTATTGCCGAGTTTGGTAGACATCTGTACCCAAATGAATTCCAACCTGTCCTAGTGACTTATTTGGTTTGTCACGTTTCTAAATCAGACAGTGTATATTCAGCTACCGTGATACTTGCTGGCATGAAAATGATGACCGTCGATGTATTGCTGGGGCGGTATAGGACTCTACCGGAATGAATCACAACCTGTCCTAGTGACTCTTATTTAGTTTGTCACGTTTCCAGATCAGCCAGTGTATATTCAGCTACCGTGATACTTGCTGGCATGAAAATGATGACTGTCGATGTATTGCTGGGGCGGTATAGGACTGTACCGGAATGAATCACAACCTGTCCTAGTGACTCTTATTTAGTTTGTCACGTTTCTATATTAGCCAGTGTATAGTCAGCTACCGAGATACTTGCCGTAGATGGTAGAGAGCTGTACTCGAATGAATCACAACCGTCGCCGTAATGTTTTTGTATTATTTGGTCCTTACTATCAAACACAGTATTATCGTTTTGTCATACTAAAATAAATAAATAAAAATACTTTGTCAATTACAATTGGTAAGCTCATATTTTATTTATTTTGCTGCACAGCATAGTACGGATAAAGGCGCGTTCCGATGGAATAAAAGTCACTTCGAATTCCAATAAACGATTGTAAACGTGAAGCTTTTGATGTCGTCGACCTATTTATTGTTGTTATTGTATCATGAATGAAACATATTTCTCGTGTACAATTACTTTTACAAAGCCGCATTATTTAACTGAAGTTTCATTTGTACCTTACTACGATTTATGCATACAATAAATAATAATAACCGGTGGTCGCACACTGGTCTAAATTCGACCGTAATTCATACATAAAGACGAACTAAATACAGAGTTATCTATGTCATATCTTTGGTGTAGGTACCGTGAAACTATGGAAACATCTCCCTGACTATAAGTTTCCCTCTTAGGGCATTGGATCCGTCGAGTGTACCTGAAGAGGTATGTATGCACCGCTATTTTGCTAATCTTTCTTTGGTCGCTGATGTGTTTTGGATTCCACTGTGCTTAACATCATTTACCGAATTACTTTAAAAAAAGTTAGCTCAGTAACTAAATAAATCAGAAAGTAAATCGAAAAGATTGCCCAAACGACCAATATGTTAATAAATGCCCAAAGGTAGGAAACTCCACAAAATGTAATTCATTTAACTTTTGTAACATTTAAGTAATTAACTACCTGAAATTGTAACTTTTGAAAGACGTTACGAGGTAAAATTATTTATCAAAAAGTCTTACTGTATAGACGGAACTCGTCTTTGAAGCTATGGTACAACTCTTTAGTGTCTTGTCGTTGTAAAGTTAATAGATAAAAGATTATGGAATGCGAGTAAGCTTAATTGTCTTATATTAGTTATAGATTAGTGATACTTCCTCTCAATTAGTAAAATATATTTTACCATATATTAACCACCAGCTCTGCCAGCGCATCCACTCTCGAGAACTACAAAATTATTGTTTTTTAGTTTGTAATTATTTTTGGTTCGTAGCTTTATTTATACTGTTATTATTGGCAATCCATATAGCCCATTAATTGAGGAATGAAATAGCATATGCACCCGTGTACGATATATAATTATGATTTTTTTTTTTGTAATAATTTGTTTTATTTTTTCCAAAAGTGATATTGTCAATTCTTATAGCTTATCTGATAAACAGTTATATAAATTATACGTCCCGTGTACAAAATTTCATTAAAATTGTGTCAAGCTGTTTTTGAGTTAAATCTGGACATACTTACAAAAAGACAGACAGACAAAAATAATTTTATGACATATTCGTTACCAGTGGCCTTTTAAATAGTATAACATATCATTCGGGAAAATTAAAAAAAAATAATTACATGTACAGCCAGAACTACAAATTTATTAATATAGATAAACTGGCAAATGGGTAAGGATAAAAAAGGAACAATTCAAGTATGTATTTAGATTTATAAAAACTTAATCAAATTCTCTTTTATTCGTATCTTGTATCTTATAAACATAGCGCATAGACATAAAAGATAACGAGGTTAAGGTTTTCAAATATTAGGATATAATTACCTAAATATAAATTACCCCCAAATTTCGTGACCTTAGATAAGTTTATTGGCACCTCATTTATCAAGATTAACAGTGTATAAGCTCTAGGTTTAAACGATCTAACATGAAAAATGCGAAAATAAATTACTTCGACATTAATTCCTACTGATTGATGTTAATTATCTTTCTCTGTTTACTAATGGTTTTTAATACCACAACGGTACCCAAGCGTGCGGTCCGCCGATGATAAGCGATCATCCCAGCTAATAGACAATCGAAACACCAGAAGCATCCCATGGCTTTTGCCGTCATTTTTTGTCGTTATAGGTCTTTAGCGTTGTCGCCACAAATTCAGCTGATCTTAAGTGACGATGTGGCCCAAGATGATAGCACGCTGAGCCTAGTGGAAGACTGACTCTCAAGTCAGCTGTCAGAATACACCTGTTGGAACTTCAACTTAAGGGGGGTATCTAGACAGGCGGGCATTTGAAAAACCTATACCATCATGCTATGGTTTCAACACGATGTTTTCCTTCACTGAAATCCCAGGCTCATTGCAGGGATTCGAACGCACGCCCATCGAAGAGCCATCATTTCTACAATGTAAGAATCTGTACACTGCTCTCTCGAAAAACCATATTATGTAGTCCCATGGGAAACGTCATCAGGTAGCTCAATCCACATCTGGAACATTCGCGGAAGGAAACTTCTTTGAAACCGGACTGTCAGCGATCATTTAGATTGGAAGGTGTGAGGATGAACTCCCTGTCTATGACGAGCAGTGCGATGGTGCAAAGTAGGCGTGGGCATCATATCGAACAATTCCTCAGAAAATAACATTGTACAAATACTATCTTCTATACAATTAATAAAATTGAAGTGTCTGTTTGTAATGTCAAAATAAAAGCTTTTTACTAAATTCATATGAAAGTTATACGATACCTATGAAAAACACCCATTTTTAAAATTTTTGTCTGGTTGTCTTTCTGTCTGTCTGTTTGTTCCGGGTAATCTCCGAAACGGTTGGACCGATTTTGACGGGACTTTCACTGGTAGAGAGCTGATGATATAGGGAGTAACTTAGGATACTTTCATTTTAGAAAAAAAATTAGGGTTCCGCAAAAATAAATAAAACTGGTCATGGTGAATCAATTCGGGCGCTTAAATGGCTTATGCTGAGTAAACCATAAGATATATAGCAAATTCACATACTATATAAATTTAGGCATTGAAAAACCTACAAAAAGTTCGGGAGAGTATATACCTTTCTTCTAAGGAACACCCACAATGAGCATTTTTGTCTTTAAAATAGCCGGGAGCGGGGGAGCAAGATTTGCGCAGGCATTCTGTAGTCCACATGAGCGAAGCCACGGGCACAGCTAGTCATAAATATATTTTGTATAAAAGATAAGATAAGATAACGATTATTATTTAACACAATTCAAAACAATATTACCAGGCGTCCCCGCACTAGGCTTCGCCTGTATCGCGAGGAACCAGTTAACAATTACATAACATAATAAAAGTTACATAGGTTAAACTAAAGAGAGTTATACTTAACAAAACATAAAATAAAAGTACTAATGAAAACCAAATAAAACGCTACACAATGAAATTTAAAAACTTAAAAATTAGGGTACTTTAATCAGCGTCTCTGTCTCAGCGTAATTTAACGATAGCAGCAAATCAAAAAATGTTTTTTTTGCTTCATATAGGTATTGAACAATCTTTAAGAGTACTGCAGTGTTTAAGGACGGCGTTATACGTTGAAGCTCTTATGTAATCCCCAAAACGCTTACCAAAACTGTTAAGTGTTCTTGGTACTGGTAAATTAAAAATGCGTTTAATACGTAAAGAGTTGTGAAACATGGAAATAAGTGATTTATGGGTTACTAGGCAATTTTAAATAAAAATAATTTACGAACAGATAAAACCCTTGCCTCAGCATACAAGGCCACCGTTGGAAATCGAAAGGGTTTTTTATTATCACTTTCAACACGGACCTTTGCGCTTTTTCGACTTCCAACAAAGTGGTCCTCGCCGCGCTGCCCCTCACTGTGATGCAATAGCTGATCACTGATAACGCGGCTGAAATAACGCGAAGTAGATCATTGTTAACAGAGGGCTATCAGCACAATTACGGAGTTTAAAAAAATATATAAATAGATTTTCTGACTCTAGTAGAGCTTGTGAATGTGATGATTGAAACGCAATTTATCATCTACCAACAAACTTAGGTACCTGACTACATTAGTGCGTTGAATGGTGTCACAGTTACAGCGATTGGTAGGGTAGTTTTTACAGGAATGAATTCTTATAACGGGAATTAAAAGATGGTTTCGACGAGGAGGTTTTATGGAAACAGAGTAATTTCGTTTTTTTACCGTTGAGGGTCAATAGATTAGCACGGAACCAGTCTAATGCCTTTTTCTGTTATGTCAACTGTACTTCCCCAGTTCTTCCCATTAAAAAGGATCACTGTGTCATCAGCATAACAAATAATTTCAACGTTGTGAATTTGGAGGTTCATGATGTCATTCATATAGAATATAAAAGACCTAAAAGAAAGTCAGCGATAGCATAATATTGGGTCTTTCTTCTAAGGATAACCCACAATAAGCATTTTTGTCTTTAAAATAACCGGGAGCGTCGGAAGCAGGATTCGCGCGTGTGTCCGATAGACGGGATTCTGTAGTCCATGCGAACGGAGCCGCGGCCGTAGCTAATTTATGATAATATATTTAAAAGCCTAAAATAAAACTTTAACAATAAGGTCGAATATGAAGGAATTTCAGAACCTAAGTTTTTTCGCTGTTCTCTTCACGTGAAATGCCCATGTCATATTTTAGTCGTACTGTGAATCCGTGGAATTGTCTCTAGGCCAGTTTGTTTCCGCTTTTCTACAATATGGAGTCCCCAAGCATAACGTGAAGAATTATTTAACCAGACCGGAACGATAGCGACAATTGTCAGAGCTCTATCGAGTTCTACCTAGAGGATAATAAGAGAGCTATGAACCTTCATTTCGATAAAATACATAATCTGAATCTGAGTTCAATCGGTCAATTATTTCCAAAGTTACACGATCACTAACAGACGCGCATAAGAATTTTATATAAAACACTATTAAAGTATTTATATATTCACTTCAAATACATACCAATTTTGCAAATAATTTCCGTCATACAAAATTTTTCCTTTACAAGTTTGCATCGGAGCTTAATTTCAAATCCTTAGTAATTAAATTACCGTACATTTGACAAAATCGTCACTATAATGGCAAAACTTTTAAATTGACGTTGTCCGAAGGGAGGTTAATCTGCAATTATTTGCCTAGAAATATGGTAGACTTCTTTTTGCCAATTCATGCTTTTTTATCGCGGCTCAGCGGATTGACGAAACTGTACCTGATGGTAAGACTACCGAGAGGTCTACAATCCATTACTAGTCATCAATGCCGGCCTGCACAAATTTCTATGCACGTTATTTATGAAGGACCCCTTATTATAAGAAAGCGGAACATACTGACCCGGAGATAGTTGTACTGCCTCAAATTTCATGTTGGAATTAAACTGCGTAAATGAGGTTTGGTCACTTATATTTCCATATATCCTCAGGCTGGTATAATAATAATAATTATTGTTTACGTCAATCCAATATAAATTTCAGTAAAAAGCTCACTTCTAATACCATTTTTCTCAAACAGAAACCTTACAACTATTATTCTCCCTTACATATTTTAAATCTTTCTCTTTATCGATACGTGTAGAATTAATGAATCATTTATTCGATTAGCTTATTTCATATTTAGTTATTTATGAATATGCTCCCTGGTCCGTGTTTCGAGAAAAGTTTGCTGTATGGTACATATTTCACATTGAGTACCTGTATCATTAAAAATGGTTTAGGACAGACCAGTCGGTACATCTTGTTCAGTTTAAATATTAATAACTGTGCGAATAAACTTCGATCGGTGTTTTGGGAAAAAACCCTATATAGGTAATCCACTGGAGACGTTTCCGAGAAACCAAATATATAGAATAATTGCTCAATGAATAATAAATAAATAATATAATATCGAATTTCATTGCGGTTAACATTTAATTCTATACGTAATGAATACTATAAAGTCCACATTGTGCTTAGAAGAAATAATTTATTAAATTTGAGCCGTGATTCTTAATATTACCTTTATTTAAATAGACTGAACTTTCACGATAATAAAAAAAAATCTAATCAAAGAAATAATATTATAATTATTTATAAAATAATTAGTAAAATATTTTATGACACAAATTTAATATTCTATCGAAATTATGCTTTTCATATTCTATAGTTAATTTATTCGTCAAGATTTGCATGTTTAATTTGGAAGTCAACTTGACAAGCTTTCTTGGAAGATTTTCAAATTTTCCAAACTGTACTAAATTGGGTAAATAATAATCTATGTTTAGTCAATGAAGCACTAATTTGTTTAAACTATTATGTATATCATAAAACTAGAACTACGAACTAGACTAACTAGACTTCTAGGCGAACTAGAAATATTCTAGCTATCATATACCAACAAAACGGGTATTATTTCATAATTTATTTCTGCTTCATGGACTATAGTCACAAATAAAAATTATAAAATCAAATTCAGCTTTCGCTACCCGATTTTACTAATTTACTTTAAATGGATATTGGTATGGATTTTTGATTTTAATATCAAATTGTATATTTGGAGGAGTTGTATTTAAAACAGAAATATATTAAAATACATTTTCTACTGTATATTAAATTTCCCCTCCCCTTCTGATGTTGAAACTGGTAACATGTTAAACTTAGAAACAATTCCTCAAATGTAGAAAAGGTGCTTGACCATACATTTTTAACATGGGCGTTTCTAACTAACCACATTGATTTCATAGCGACATTTTCTACTATTACTAGACAAATTGTTCACAAAAATGAAAACCAATTTCTATGATTTTGTGGAGTTCCCTGATGTGTCTTCGAAATCGATAGCCAATTCCAATAAAATTAAAATGGGACCACCCTTGAGGTATCTTCTTTTCAACGAAAAAATTATCATCTAAATCGGTTCAAAGACAAAGAAGTTAACCCTGAACATCCATAAAAAAATACAATCGTATTGAGAACCTCCTTCTTTTTTTTAACTGGGTTAAAATCATAGAGTCACTTAAAGTTTTTTTTTTCAGTCGCATAATTCCACAGGTAGTCAGCGCACGTATACAGTCACTAATAGATCGTACATAAACTAGTCAAGTTATATTGAAAATTTCTAAAAATATTTTTTTAATTTTTTGATCTGTAATTTATGTGAATGTATTTCAGTTATATAATTAGCATCGAAAATTGACAGAAGTCTATTTAAATAATATATTATTAATTAAGTTGTGAGTCAAACTAATAATAATTTACCTGTTATTGGATTTCCTTTTAGAACTTTGAGAAAACTACAAAAGTTTTTAATATCACACTACTTTCTACTAAGTTTTTCTTCACACCACATAAAATATTTGTGAAATACTAAAAAAAACTCGTTTGAGAATTATTTATAAATACAGTAAGTTTATAATGAAAGAAAGACTTTTAAGATTCGCACGGCGTTCGAATTTAGAATAAATTTGTGTACCAAACTTGAACTTATTCGGAGCTCAACTAGTGGGCGATCACAACGGCGCCCTAAAGTCTACTGACGGTGGGCGGGCGGCGTTAGCTTTTCCATACAAAATCCGTCACTTCAGGGTTGGCGGGTAAAGTTTTACTTGTAATTCTTGTATGTGTCCAGTTTCACGATTTCCTTCGACATAAAGTTTTGTTAATCTTAATTGTTATTTGTTGTTGAGACTTAACTTGTTTCTTATGTTCCAGGAGTTGTATTACTTGAATTATGCTGGGTAGTAAAAAGTGTAACAAGGTAATTTAAGGGTAATTCGTAAATTTATGTAATTATGGTTATTTTTCATAATATGATTTACTTTTACATTCTTTTACAAAATTTCTTCTATAAAAAAGCTTATAAATAATAGTGATGTGTATGATTTTCTAAATATTATTATGGTATCCATTTTTGAAGAGAAATTTGTTTAGGTGCGACTAAGGGGTAACTGAATACATTGGGTGACGTCATAGTGACGGAAGCGTAATAGTTATAGAATAAAGGTTTCCAACAGTCCGTGATATTGGGAACGGACACGCACCAGCCCGCACCGACGCACCATGGGAAGAGTGTCCTCTTGGAAGCGCAGACAGTCAGCTGAAGGCGCAGACGTAGCCTTAATGTTCGGTGCGTGGCAGTCCGTGCACTTCGGTGGTGCGTGAAAATCCACAATATCACAGACCATAGGAAGCCACCTTTATATGAACCGGTTCCTCTACTGACACGTCATTTTAACAAATATATTTTCTTATTTACATAAATCTTGCGTGCATTTGTTAGTCATCATGTAACTTCTAGCAACTTCACCGATTGAGTTCATATTCATAACGCAGTTCGGTTGCCCAGATATTAACCTATTCATTAAGCACATTCCAATAAGCCCAAACATGGTATATCTTCTGTAAATTGGTGAGGATTTGAGCAAATTCTAGATGATGCTCCAGCAACAAGTTCAAGTAACTATGTTCTTCAATAGCATTGAAGTAACAGAATACCAAACTTTGAGTCGATCAAGAAATGAGGTGATAATCTTCAAATGGCTGAACAGATTTTCTTGTATCATATAGCTAAGAACACTCTCGATCAAGTCGAAGCTATAATGGCGCAGTAGCTTTCACGGACATTGCATCGAGACCTGAATTCGAAGCTCTGCAATGAGCCTAAGCTTTTGGTGAAAGAAAAACATCGTGATGAAACCTTACCATAATGCTATAGCTTTATCTAATGCCAGCCTGGCTAGCTACCACCTTCAAGTAGGAAATCTGTAGCCAAACACGTAGAGGTATGTTTCGGCAGCTGCACTTGAGTGTCAGTCCTTCTACTAAGCTTATTACCATCTTGGGCCATATCGTCACTTAACATCAGGTGAGATTGTAGCCAAAAAGTTAAGTCTAGAATGAATTTAAAAGATGTAGAGGTGTCGTAGGTTGGAAACAAGATCCTTTCGCTTTAAATTATGTATTATTAAATAACAAACACAATATAGAAATGCTTAAACATTGTATTTAAGTATTTTGTAGTTTTTGTCTATTAAATTACATAAAATAAATACTTTATTATTAATTGGCTGTGCCCGCAGCTTCGCTCACGTGGACTACAGAATGCCCACGCGAAACTTGCTTCCCCGCTCCCGGCTATTTTAAAGACAGAAATGCTTATTGTGGGTGTTCCTTGGAAGTTACACGTATACTCTTGCTGACATGTTGTAGGTTTTTTTGATGTCTACAATTGTTTAGTACATTAATTTGCTATATCTCTTATAGTTTACTCAGCCTAAGCCATTTAAGCACACTAATTGATTCACAATGACCAGTTTTATTTTATTTCTGCAGAACCCAAATTATTTTTCTAAAATAAAAGTAGTCTAAGTTACTTCCTATAAATTCAGCTATCTACTATTAAAAGTCCGGTGAAAATCGGTCCCACCGTTTCTGAGATTACCCGGAACAAACAGACAAAAAGACAGCAATTTTTAAAATATGTTCTTTGTTACAAAGATCGTATATAAATTCATATGCATTTAATAAAAAACTGTTATATTGACATTACAAACAGACACTTCAATTTTATTAATTATAATATATATATATATATATATATAATATAGATGTTGAATATTAGTTTAGGTTTATAATTATTTTTTGTTACTTTTTGTTTATTATACTGGTATCACCTAATGTCTACCAATATGTCACTGTCAAAAAAAATTGGAACTGTCAAAAAATTGGATGTCTGTAAAGTCGGTTTACTGACGATAGTTAAACGTGACAACGTCATAAGAAAATACTGATGGAATGGTAACATTTTAATGCAATACAAGACAGATGTCGAACGCTGCCGAACGCGGAGGCCGATTGTGCCTCTTTATCGCTCGTTTCGCGCTCTCGCTTGCACTTCAAGCCTTAAATGGAACGCCTCAGAGCGAGGTAATGCCGCATGAGTCATGTTTTTTCGTGCGTGCAGCCGGCTCCATCGAATTATAAGACGTTGTCACGTCAAAAACTGTTTACGGTGAAAGATGTGTTCGCGAGTTAAAAATTAAAAAGACTTAAAGTTCTACAGTGTATTTTATTCTGAACAAGTGCAACAAATTCCATATAGATGTGGGAGAATAGAACATTCTAATACAGCAACAAATGAGTAATATAGGTATTTTTAATTTTTTCCTGTCAACAAAACAGATCTGTCAAGTTGGTTGAACAATGAATATGTGTTTTTACGATTTCGATTATAATTTATACATATTAAATAAAAGAAGATTTAAAGAATTACAGGATCTTTATTCTGAGCACTTTTGACACACATCCCACATAGATATAGATAATTTTAAAAATAACTTTAATTAAAAAATCCTAAATCAGCAGAACTCCTTGGCCAATTCGATGGCGATCATAGTCGTGAAAGTCAGGACTTGCATTAACCGTGTATAATGTATTCTATATCATTTTCTCGCGGGATAATTCCTATAGATGAATGAGCTCGTCTCTTTTAACTGACTTCAAAGGAGCACGTTCTCAATTAGAATTTTATTTTATTTTAAATGAAGGTTCAGCCATTACTTCTTCATTTATGAACCGATTTAGATAATTTATTTTTCGTTGGAAAGGGAATAAATACCTCAATAGTGATCCTATTTTAATTGAACCTTGAAATTCGAAATTGTCTTGTTATTGTCGTTTGGACACTTTTTTCAGTGTAGCTTCTATCCCACGATAACAAATTTCGTTCCAACAAGTCAACTTTCAAACAAAATTAGTAAATCAAAAGCCGGTTAAACCGTTTGGAAGCTACGATGCCACAAGCAGACAAAAAGATAAACATGTTAAACTTATAACACCCTGTTCGCGTCGGGGGTTAAAAATGTCTTTATTTATACAGTGCCTTTTATAAACAGACGTATTCTACGTATTACAAACGCCCTCATTTCGTGTAGGTTTATTGTACTAAATCCACGTCTACATACGCTTAGCAATATTTAAATATACTTTCTACACCATTGACTGCTTAGTATGCGCATAAATTAGCACTAAATTGGAACACTGTTAGCTAAGACTGTAATAATGTTTGAGATTGGAAAAAGACTGTATATTATTTAAGGCGCCTACAGAGGTTTTATTACACGGAAATATTAGGTCACATTATCAAATGAGAATTTTGCCGTTTTTTGAAGTTATACTTTTTTTTGTTACATTTAATAGATGGTAGATTTGTTAATTAGATTCCGACACCGATTCCAAAAATATTGTTCATAAGAATATAGAATTGAGTAAAAAAGTGATATTTTTTAGTAAATTGAAGTAAATAAATAACGTGATTACTTTTTTTATGAATTTTTAGAGTAGAATAGTATATTGGTGTCGCTTTGGAAAAACATTTAAACTATGAATTACGTATTTTATTCTTTGTAACTGAATTACTAAACACCAATTTTCATTGATCTATCTTCAAAAATTATGGATCTTCTTACAAAATATCATCTCCTTTTTCACTACCGTAGATCTATTCAATTTCCAAAAATACTAATAGCACTCATCTACAGTGTAACAGGAACCCGCGTGCAAATTTTCACGATACTATCCTCGTAGTTTAGGCTTTGCGTTGATGAATCAGTCAATCAATCAGTCATCCATTTAAATTCGCAGTAATTAGCAATTTCTACCTTATAAAATCATTAATCTTAAAAATCTAAAAATATTTGTTTAAATATATCATCTATTTAAGAGAACAAGGTTCAGATATTTTTATATCAGATATATCATGGGTATGGCTTCTCTCAAAAGACCTAGATTTTATACGAGAACGATTAATGAATTACCAATGTCCCGTAACGTAACTTCACATTAGTTCGTTTTTCTGATTATTCTCAGCTCTAGAAGGCAGGTTTTCAATCGTTAGCCAGCACGAATGCACTAATGGCCGTTTATTATAATCAGTTATTGATTTACCATCTGTACCAACTTAAAAGCGAAAGGAACTAAATATAAATGTATTATAATGTTACAATCTGATTAAACATAGAAAAAAATGCTATTCTCAAAATGGAATCGTCTATAATCTACTCGAGAAATCAAGAATATATTCGTAGATACAAAAAGACATTGTAGTTTACTCAAAAACTCGGAGCTTATTGCCCGATTATGTAATCCAAAAAACGATGCTCTAAAAATAGAACACATCCCCTTCTATACAATGTCGGAAAGTTCAAGGCCTTTCTAATGTTACGATCCTACTTTTATTTATACATATATATATATATTATATTTTATATATTTATTTATTTATTTATTCATATTTTTATCATATTTTACATACTTGCAAAGGAACGAAGCAAGTTAAATAAAAGCTTGTAAAAAAGCTTATAAAAACGCTCTAGCGTCTTCACTTGAACCATTCTAAGCTGAGTTTGACGGACGCATTAGACGATGATTTGTGGAAACGAACACATTAGTGACGGTTCTTATGTCGTGCTACTATAAATACTGAACATGACTTTGTGCTAAATTAACACCGTTTACGTGAACTTTCAGCATCATTAGCTTCACCTAACCACTTTTTTTTTTTATTAGAGTATTAATTTATAGTATTATTTGTATTGTATTGGATCTAATTAGGAGCATGACTTTAAATAAGACATCGAAATTATAGCTATTTTTATACCGATTTCAAAAAAAAGACGGAGGCAACTCAACTGATGGATGTTTAGACATAACTTCTTTGTTTATGAACATATTTGCATTATTGTTTTTTTTTTTTTTTTTTATGTTGGATAATGTATACCTCAAGGGTGGGTGGGGGGGGGGGGGTCCCATTATAATTATATTGGCATTGCACCTTTAACTTCGAATATATACATGGAACTCTTCAAAATCATTGTTATTTATATTGTTAATATGAGCAGTATAGCAGTGAACATTATAATATTGCTGTTAAATCACTGGTGGTTAATGAAATCTGCTATATTTTTCAAGTGACGATTATTAACCTTACTTATATTTATTTAATATGTAGCTACCAATGCAAGGCACGATTTTTTGGGTCTTGGTAGTCGTAAGCTAACGATGTAAACGATTGAAAGTCAAATAATATTCTGTTTCAAGTTCGATTGGTAAAAAATAATTACATAGATTTATTTCGTAGTTCTTACGTTTTTCTTTTTCTATTTTTGTTGCTTTTTCTTTGCAAGCAATGGCACTAAAATGTGAGTATACATCCCGAAAAGTTCACAAATGAGGTTTCAACCCATTTTATTTGTACATTGTTTATACTACGCAAGCACTAAACCCCAGACTGAGGATGCTATTTCGAGCATCTGATTGAAATAGCTCAGTATATGGGGATATAAAAATAATTTGCAATTTAACTATTGTTGTGTCTAAAGTTTGCTGAGAGTATGAAATCTGTGTTTATTAATATTATTGATGAGTAACATCTTTCCTCTCGCTTTCCTGTAATCTGTGTGTGTAAAGGGACTGAAGTGTGTACCAGGAAGCCAGGGAAGCGCTCGCTATTTTTTTTTTGACCAGTAAGCGTGCGCTATTTCATTTGACCAATGAGCGCGCGCGGATCTAGAGTTGGCCGTCATATGCCACCAAACCATTTTCCGAAAGGTTAGTACTGTCAGCCAACAGTGTGTGCGTGTGTGTGATGAGAAAGAGAAAGGGAAATAGAGAAGGAGAACGCATCAGCTGTGCGCTTCACCTACAGTGATAAATTTAAAAAAACTTGAGTGTAGGTGTATGAGTGAGTGAGTGGTAGAGATGAAATCTTCTCTCTCTGTCTCTCTTCTCTCTCTCTCTCTCTCTCTCTCTCTCTCCCTCTCTTTGTATATATTTCGAATACATTAAAAGGAGAAGAAAGATAGGGAAACTATATAGAAACGCATTCTATTTTATTTTCGCACAGCCTAAAACCTGTATATACAATTATAGCTATCTCTTTTTCATTCCATAAAATCCAATTCACACTGTCCCAAACGAAGTTTCACTTCAAAAACAACACATGACCAGCATCCAATGCTCATATACACCAACAATGTATAACACTACGTTATCTAGTAAAATATCAAGAAGGAATTGGCTTGGGTGACAAAGTGAAAAAGTGAAAAATTACTCGCAATCGCCACTTCCAAAGAAATCTGTGATTGAAAATGATCTCTCCTTGTTTATAAAGGTGTTGCCCATATAGTTCAAGAAATTTCCAGCTCACCATAGGAAAGAGTTTTACCGATAGTTAGTAGAAACGAAAGGGACCGCTAATGGAAGGTTTATACGCAGATGCTTGGTCCGGACATTAAAAGGCAGTTTAGATAAAAGATCGGGAGAATTAACATTATTAGAACAAACTATGAAGAATTATATAATATCTGCTATTTTACACATCATAAATGTACTACTGTAAGACTGACTCTTTTTTTATAGTAGTACAGCGTAGTGACGACACTGTGCATGATGATAACCACAGAACAATCTAGAAATCAAGAGATCGGAAATCCATCACTGGTCAAATTAACCCTTAAATTAAAGTCATTATATTCTATAGATAGTTATAACCTATCTCAGATGAACCGGAGTCCTAACTACAACTTTCTTTGAGAAAAATATCGTATCAAATTATTTGATTAGGAAGCAGCTTTACAGTAACCCCCATTTCAGAACGAACAAACAAATTTGCTGCGTCTTGTCCTTGCCATACTATGAAGCTGTGGAACCTGGCCATTGTTTCCTTCCTTCCTACATCATGAAGTCTTTCAAGCATAACGTGAAGAAACATTTGGGCAGCCTGGCATGACAGTGACGACTGGTGGTGGATTGTAGATCCCGCCGTAGTCGCCGACGTTATTGGATTGCTATGTGGTCTCCATAAGGTGTGTATGCTGTAGTCACTTAGACTATGATTTTATACTTATAACAATGAGTTTAATTAGTAACTGTCGAAAATTGTTACTGAATACTAGCTACTCTGTGTTAAGAATGTATGGTTGTAATTTCGTATTGTACTATTGAGAAGAACCTTGTGAACCTTTAATTTATTATCCGAATAAAATTGTAATACAGCTTTCCATTCAAATCTGAGACTAAATTCTAACAGGAAATAAAAAAGAAACAGTTATGGGGATTACCGGTGGCAACAAAAGTCAAAACTTAAAACTTTGATAACTGATTTTTTTAAATTAATTATTAAAAATTATTTATAATAAAAATTTCACAATTTCTAAATTAAAATTGTTAACAATACCTATTCTTTATTTTCACATGTATTGACACTATAAGCATTCATTAGTACATACATACGATAAATAAGATTCATCAGCCATTAAGAAAAACTTATTAATAACATCAACTCCATTATCATAATCATCTCCATTGTCGTCGATCGACGAAATGTATACGATAAAAATAATTGGCTCATATCAATCATTCAATTTAGCTCAGCTATAAGGTTGTTTGATGATGAAGATAAATTATTGAACTTACACACATAATATCGTTCATCAGCGAGATTGTTAGATAGTATTATTTGTAACTAGCTGTTCCTGCGACTTCGTCGGCTGGAATTTTTAAATGAAGCGACGACGCGGGAAAAGTGCGCGTAGAGCGTGCGCGGTACTGGACACTGCTAATTTAGAAAAACTTATTATATTTGCATCAGAGCTCCATTATCATAATCATCTCCATTGTCGTCGATCGACGATAATGTATACGCCTAAAGAATACTCGGCTCATATCAATCATTAGCAATTTATCTATGAAAGTCCCGTCAAAATAGGACTAACCGTTTCGGAGATTAGCCAAGAAAAAATTATTGAGCTTACACACAAAATAATAACTGGTTTTGTTAAAGAACGATATATGTTCATAATATGAATTTTGTGAACTAGCTGTTCTTTTCGACATTACGTAACAGACACTTGGAACTTTATGTTATCATGATAGCTAATAATACGTCGAAGGGAAAAGTTTGCAGCCCTTTTTAGAGCGTGTCCGAGTGCACTGGAAGACTGCTAGATTTGGCTTTATTAATAGTTTATATGGAGAAGAAGTGCACTAATTATTTTCTAAAATAATTATAGCCCATAGATATCTGTTACTAATATCAGCTAAATTAAATTTATTAAAGTCCTGTCGAAATCGGCCTAACCGACTAGTGCCATTGATCTTAGACCCCAAACATATTGACATTGATCACTCAAAAAATTTACTGCAAGATATAGTATTCATTGTTTAGGTTCAATAGCCTGTAAATGTCTTTCATAAATATGAGTTTATGATTAAAAAGTCGCTGTTCGAATTTTCGATCATTAGGCAATACAGACACTTCAGTTTGTATTATTGTATAGATCTACGAACAGTTTTTAAAATGTACATTTTTCATTTTAACTTCTGTCCACGTTAGTTGTTGAACGGATTATTTTTCTATGAACCATATTATAGATTTAATTAATCGTATTAAATTAGTAAAATTAGTATTAGGTGTCAAAATAAATTTGGTTTCCTTTTTTAATGATTGATCTTCTAAGTATACTTTTTATTCTAGCATATTCAGTGATACGTTTATATGTTAAGGTTAGATTAGTTATCTGAAAAATTTAAATTTTTCATTTCCCGTATTTTTAGGGCCCGCCAATAAAATATCATACCAAATTCAAATATGTAGCCCATAAATTTAGTATAACTCATAAACAGATTATTATAATAGCTTGTTTAGATGTATTTTTATATATCATAATAACGACGACCTAATCATTGTAAAAAACTAGTTACTGTTTTGAATTTTTTTGCAACCTGTATTTCGCAAAGTTAAAAATATCATGTAAGTATAAATATGCCTTATATTAATTGTCCTTTGTGTTATATTTCCTCCAAGTCTACCAATAACTGTAAATTTTTAAGTCTTTCAGTCCGCAGATGGAATTTGAAAATAAAAATATATAAATAATAACAAACAGTGTGAAGTATTGTACAACAAATCCCGACTTTCGACAAACACTTGTGAACAGAGGGGGACCAAAGTAATTTATTTAGTCCAATTAGATGGGATCCCGGATCTAAACAGGATGCAATCCTTGACCCAAATCGTCGCAACTATCGTAACTACTCGAATTAGTGGTTTCATTCCCTATCTTCTACACAGTGTAACAAAAACTAATGTAAAACTTTGTTCACACAATGCGCTACATTTTCCATAAATATCGAAAATGTTATAAACTTACACTATACTATATTAGGACAAAATTCATTAAATTATTACATATTAGCAGATACGTGACTTGTCTCTGATATTAGTAATAATAAAAATACATTAGTGTTTAATGGTAATAGATAAATATTGTAAACTTTCCCGTTACCTTTTTGATATATTTTAGATATCAACAATGTATCTATAGGCATTATACAATAAATACATGTTCCGAATTATGTATGATGTTTTTGGAATATATGTCGATCATTTACGAGTATTTGAAGCCAACAGACAATTTGTATAATGAAAGTACTAGTTAGAAAGTTAAAAGTACGGGAAGAGAAAATAACGATGGCTTTAAGCGGTATCGGCGCGGTTGAGAGTTATATTAATAGAAAATTTCATTCTATAAATAATATACATATATATGTATATTATGAATTGAAATAAATATCAACTGATGTCAATAAAAATAAATAAATACTATCCACTGTCGGAGAGGAAAAACGTAGCTTACATAAAAGTAAGAAAAATAAAGGTATGACGCACTAATGACTTTTTAGAACTAAATGGATTGAATTATTTGTATTTTTGTGTAAATGTCAGTGTGAACAGAATCTTATCTGTCAAGACTCAACAATCTGACCACGTCACTGTCCCTGAAATGGACGCGAATACTCGTATAAATTTACCAAATTCACAATGCGACCCCGTAACCTTTGGCTTCAGGCATCTGTTCTTTTGGTATAATAATTAAGTACATCATTTAAAAGTTTTATTAATGACATAACTTCATATATATAATAGGATTAATGAAAAGATTACAGAATTCAGTTTTATTTGAAAGACTATAGTATAATGTAATATGTAAAATAAATCGTTTAAGTACAAAAAATATATTAAGCACACACTGCGTCGACCTACATAAATTACATTTCCGAAAACGACAAAAAAATTTGTTCACACACAGTTGCAGTTGCAGTTTCCACGCGGTAGTAGGAAAACCTTCAGAAAATATCAAAATATTAATATAAACGATACAAGTAAACAATAGGCCACGCTGGATATGACGCCTTTCCCCAAAGATTCGTAATACGCAGGCGTGCACACACATACAAAGAGGAGACCGAGATATTAAGAAATACTGTATAATGTATTCTATCTCATTGTCTCGCAGGCCCTACAGATGTATGTGTTTGCCTAATTAGTGTCGCTTTTTCGTTTCATCGCGTTTCAAATCACAAAGGTGCTAAAGAAGTTTTCTTTTCCGAGATCCTTAATGCATAAGTAAAAACATAATTTAATACTTTTTTAATATTGCGTTTCCTAGATACTGTAAATATTTATTTAAAACAGGTCTAGAACGCGTTTTACTTTTTAATTGCTCAACGTTTGGCCTGGTTTCACGGGAATGGAACCATTTTACCAGAACACTATCAATAATTGTGAAGTTGTGTTCTTTTTACACTTTTGTAGTAATTTACCAGGTTAAACAGTAAAGTAAGCCTTAAACACGTCTTTCCACCTATGCTGTTGGCATACAACCTCCTCGTCCTATTTTATCACATGTATACTCTTTCCTCTAATAGTTAATTTAACTCACATTTTAGGCTCGTTTATAACGTTATCTCTTTCACATAATCGTTTACTCTATATGAAAGACAAAACAACATAGACATTTTTATTATTAACTGATTAAATAAGCAGAGGTTATTCTTTCATAAAATTTACATATTATATACCTAAATAAATGTAAAACTCATCTGATGAATAAATATTTCTACTCAATAACAGAATTTATTATAAATGACTTATCCAAACAGAACAATATTGAAGAATAATTTTGAAATTAATATGATTATTATGAATAGTAATAAGTTATGTAATAAATATTTTACATAATGATTATAGAGATAAATGATCAATATAAATAAATGTACAACAATGACATAAACTAATTTTATGTATAAATAAATAAATAATAAGTAAGTTAATTAAATAAAAATGTATGTTTGAAAAACAAATGTAATAATTTGCCATACCCTATTCAGGGTCCATGTATTCGGATACTTTATCATATCAGAACAAATGTACATACATGATGCAAATGGATCCGTTCAAATATGATTTAGATAGGGAGCGAAATTAAAAGTTAAAACACTAATGCTAACAATTCGTCCTCTTGTGTTAACGAAATTTCCATTCTTCAGATATCCTTTATTGCTAAAATTATCCAGTTAACTACTTTGAATTACAAACTTTCATGAAACTATAACTAGACCTCGTAAATTTCCAACGGAGTATAAATTTTATATCGGTCCAGAACTGTCTTCGAGAACTTTCGACTAATTACAGTTTCGTGTCTTTACCGTTATGGAATCTATAGTCGAATATTAAACAGAGATATTAGATAAGATTTTGTAACATTTCAGTTTACATAATTGAAATATTTTACTTGCGTAACAAGGTATACAACAAAATATTACCAAATTTAGACTCGATCACTGTGGAAGATGCTTACATGAATTCATCAACTAGAAAAGAGCTGATAATTTTCAAATAGTTAAATAGATGTTCTTCAATTACTTCTTCTTGAAATACTCTTGATCAAGTCACCTTTCATACAAAAGAAAACTAAATCAAAATCGGTTCAGCCGTTTAGGAGCTGTAATGCAACAGACAGACACACTAGTAGTAGATACACACGTTAAACTTTTAAACTTCTTTTTTAAAGACAAGATAAAAAATATATACACCCAAATTAATGTATCTATATCTGTTTATAAACTGGCCATAGTTCGCAAATTCCAATGGTTTTGGTCTAACTAATTAATCTATATTAATAACTATAATAAACGGAATAGTTTTTTGTTTGTTTGTTTGTTTTTTAAACACGGTAATCTCTGAAACTACCAGCCGGATTAAAAAAAATTGTATATGATAATCAGATTCATGAGGAATAGTATATAGGTTATCTTGCATAAGCTACACCTCTTCATCATTTCAGCCGCAGGACGTCCACTGCTGAACATAGGCCTCCCCCATAGATCTCCAGAGCGACCGATCTTGTGCGGCCTGCACCCAACGGCTCCCAGCGACCTTTATTATGTCGTTTTTCCATCTAGTGGGGGGCCGTCCTACGCTGCGCTTTCCGGTGCGTGGTCTCCACTCGAGAACCTTTCTGCCCCAACGGCCGTGGTGGTTCCGGCTTAGAATTGACCCCTCCATCTATACCCGTGGATGTCGTAAGAGGCGACTAAGGGGAAAAAAGCTAGGGGATGGGTAGAAGCATCCCCCATTTAAACAACAAAAAGCAATATCTGCCCTCGCCAACCTGCATGCCCAGCGTGGCGAGTATGGGCAAATCCCCCATGAAAACGACAAGAACACCTCTTAGCTAGCTTTAAATATTGATTTTTGTTAAGTCGGAAACAATACGTTCCCGAACTACTTTATCCGCGTGCGCTGGCATAATGGTTAATGATACGTAATATAAAAATATTGTTCCTTAGCACATCTAAAAAAAAATCCAGAATACCATATGCCTATATTTTATACACAAGCTACAATCAGGCATCTTACGACAAAAATTTATTGAAATTATAAAATGATTTATGACAATTATTATTAAGCTCAGCATATTAATCCGTACGAATGAAAGTTGGTAGCGTGTACGGATGCCGTGTCGATCGACGTTAGTTCGAATACCTGCAATGAGCCTGAGGTTTCGGTGACGAAAAACATCGTGGTGTGTTCCGGCAGCTACACTTGAGAGCCAGTCTTCTACTAGACCTAGCGTAGAATGTGATCGAATCTAAGAAAGATTGACAACGAACAACGAAAGCATGATCATTGTAACTTCACACTTAACAGTGCTTGAGCTGCGTGCTACTTTTCTTTGCACTGAAAAGTATTGACAACGCACACGCACATGAAGCTTACGAATTTAGTCTTTTCCAGTAACTACCCAACTATGGGTCAATAAAAAAACAATTATTGGAGTACTAACCGTAGAGAGAAGCACCTTAATACCAATTGTCAATATGTTTACATGAACACGATATTGAGAGTTTAGTACCAACAAGAACAGTAATCAAATTCAAGTATTTTCATCTCCATTGATACCCAATATCCATTGTAATTCACAATACGGATTCGATCACTGGCTTCGTTCAAGTGGTACAAACAAAAGATTGTTGGCTTAGGATCCTTTACGATATTGTATTCGGTTTTACTGAGAAAATCAAATTTAGTACCCAGAGTGTAACGTTACCGTAAAATTAGATAAAGGAGTTTTTAGAAGAGAAGACAACGATTATTGTCCTCAACGCTTACGCAATATTTTTAATGGAAAGTTTCAACAAGCATTTTATTATGTTACTAGCTGTGCTCACGGCTCCGCTCATGTAGACTATAGAATGTCGTTGGTAGAGTGCACGCACGTGTGGTGCTGCTCCCGCTCCAGTCCACGGTGGTTGCTTTAAAGGCAAAAGTGCTTATTTTGGGTTATCTTTAGAAGATCGTCATAATTATGCCATCGCAGGCCTTTTCATACGTATTTTTAAGAGCTAATGCTATCTAGTACATTACTTTGATATATCTTTTACAGTTTACTCAGCATAAGCCATCTAACCATACCAAAAGCGTCTACATTCCGAATTAATTGAAAGACATATCACTATGCTGTGTCACTGTATCACTATGCTTATCATTAGGTACAATGCAGTTTACCTGATGGTAATAATATTACTATAATAATACCATCTGTTTGTGTCCTACTGCTTTGCCCAGACCAAAGGGAAGGCAAGGGCGTAATCACCATACCGGTCCTGGACGTATTGGTGATTTCAAACACCGAGAAATCAACATTTATAAATTTTACCAACATACAATGGTATTACACGAACATTTCTTAAGCGTTTCCTCACGATGTTTTTAATCACCCTCAGCCGATATTGTTGCCAATTTGAATTAGTAAATGTACGCGAATTCTGAAAAATTTCTTTGGTATTTATTCCGCCGGTCTAAACCACTCAACCACCACGACTTACAAGCACAGTACTATATAAAAAAAATGATTACTACCAAGAGATCGCCAGTCCATCGCCGGTCTGCTGCCAGGTAAAGACTCATTGATCCTGAAACGCGACAAGCGAAAAGAGACTCACTGTGATGGGCTTATTACCATTTGTATGGTTGCTGTAACCCAGTTGGGAGCAATCCCTTCCAACTAAATTACTGCACATACCTACATCATCTGCTCTTGGAATGCCAATGGTGGTTACAATCCTGCCAGGAACAGTTGTCGTTCTACTTACCACCCAACAATTTAAGGATATATTGGTTCGCTTATTACGCGACATTCAATGAATCCCATGAAAAACACTTTCTCTCAGCACGCGGAATGTAAATAAAGTATAATAGATACACGAAGACAGAGAAATCCCCTTGCATTCTGTAAAAAGCTTGTCCCAACATCCCTACAAATATTTACCCAATTTACATTCCATTAAGCTTCAGCGGTTCTCGCGTCGTAGTGTAAATAATTTCTTCCTTCTTTTATTTAAAAAACGTATTAAAGACTTCTTAAGTATTCAACCTTATAATTATATGCATGAATAAAATAAAACATAATAATTATCTCTTCTGAAAAAACACTCCCAGCTAAAAATAACCTGCCTAAAAAATGCCTAATTATAGTCTGTTTTAATAGATTATATTATGACAAGACAAATTTGAAGAAAAAAGAAAACCAACTTCATTTATTTTGAAGAATTCGCTTGTGTATCTTCGACGTCGAAAGTTCAGTGCGAATGCAATTAAAATGGGACGACCCTTGAGGTAACCCCTTTCCAACGAATAAAGAATCAACTAATCGGTTCATAAAAAAATAATTTTTGGCTGAACATCCATAAAAATATTTATACTTTCGAAATGAGAACCTCCTCCTTTTTTAAAAAAAAAACATCAACACATAATACCATATCAGCTACATATAATACCAGCAGTGCTGCATGGCTTCACCCGCGTTAATATTTTGGATAAGAATCCCCGTTACACCTCTTTAGGGATTAATTTATCCGAATTTTCTTTGCTACTTTCGCTTAAACACAGGTTAATGGTTGTTTCGTCTTCCTGCAACAAAAAAAGGTTTGTTATTAATTATTGAAATGAATCTTAAAAAAATTTAAGAGCTGTCCATTTATGTATTGGACCTGGATACCTGACTTTTCGTGTTTTTATCATGTTACTACTTAGATCGTTATATTATTTAAAGAGATATGTAAACGCAAATGCTTTTTCCTTTGACTTTTACTGCAAAACTATGCTAATTACCTCTCAAGTCATTATTTATTTATTTATTTATTTATTTATTTATTTATTTATTTATTTATTGGTCCACAAAACTGACTACAACCTATGTATATAATTAGAAATGTGCAATATTTTAAAATCATGCAATGATTGTACTCTTCTAGATGTGGATACAGCATGCACATAAGTTATAGAGAAAAAAAAAAAAAACACATTAGGCGGTACAAAAACTAAGTAAACTAAAATCATAGAAATTACATTATTTAAGTATTTTAAGAATATTTTTAATAGAGGAAATAGAACCTGAAAATATATCAATCTCTGTGCGAACAGCGTTACAGAAAGAGGACATACGATATATTGGAGAATGTTGAGCAATATTTGTTCTGCAATGAGGCAGGTAAAAAGTTTTTCTGTTATGCAAACGACTGCCCAAACGTGGAATCGCAAAATTCAAACGTTCAAGAATGTAGGGGGAGTCGGTGATTCCATGTAGCAATTTAAAAAGACACACGATGTCCGAGTTCCTCCTACGAGTACAAAGCGACATAACTCTGTAATAAGAAAGGCGTTCTTCATAAGTTTTCAATATTTTACATTTGTAATCAGAATATGCCAAGAGGTACATGAAACGCTTTTGTACTCGTTCAATTCTGTCAGAATGTACTTGGTAGCAGGGATTCCAAACAGGACTATTGTATTCTAAAATTCCGCGTAGAATAGTATTGTAAATTATTATCGTTAGGCTGGGTTCTTTAAATATTTTCATCTGACGACTAATAAACCCAGATAATTTGGATGATTTTTGGATTATGTTATCGATGTGATATCGAAAGCTCAAAGATCCATCTACAATGATGCCCAAGTCTCGAATAGTTGTTACTTCCTTTAATTTAATAGAGTCGATCATATAATCACCGATATGAGGCTTTTTCTTTCTTGTAAACTTTATATGAAAACACTTATCTGGATTAAGCGACATGCCATTAAAACTACACCATTTCTTAACATTGTCAATGTCAGATTGTAGACATTGTACGTCTAAAGTACTACTAACAATGCGATATAATTTTAAATCATCAGCATACATTTTGAATTTACACTGAATGGAATCGCAAAGATCATTTATAAATATTAGGAAAAAAAGCGGACCCAAATGGGAACCTTGAGGAACTCCAGACGGAATCTCAGACACCATAGATTTGTGGCCATGAATTGCTACCAATTGGGAGCGTTTACCCAGATACGATTCACACCATCTTAATAAGGAACCATGTATACCCAAATACGCAAGTTTATTTAAAAGCAAATTGTGATTTACTAAGTCAAATGCTTTTCGGAAATCTGTATAAATTGCATGCACTTCTTGGTTATCATCAAGAGCTTCAGATATATCAGATACATATTCTAGCAAATTCGTAGCAGTTGATTTCCGTGGTAGGAAACCATGTTGATTGGAATTGATGCGGTTCTGAATATGGGGTAGTATCTTCTTATATACCAATGATTCGAAAATTTTTCCACAAATGGATAAAATGGATATTGGTCTATAATTTGTCACATCATCCAGTGCCCCTGACTTGTGAATTGGTGTTATATGTGCAAGTTTCCAGGTCGCCGGGAATTTACCAGTGTTTAGAGATTGTGTATACAGCTGTGTTAGTGGCTTAAATAAATTTTCGGCACATTTTCTAAGCAAAATTGGGGGTAGCAGGTCAGGCCCCGGGCCCTTGTTGCAATCTAGTGATTGTAGCGATCTCAGAACTTCTTGCTCAGTAATATCACAGTTACTAATAGGCACATCATTGAAATTAGTATGACGATTAGTATCTAAACTAGTGGAGAACTGTGTGTTAGATTGATTCGTACTATAAATAGTTTGAAAGTATTTGCTAAAAAGTTCTGCAATAGTCTGCCCATCCGCAGCCACCACATCCCCAAAGTGCATTTTATTAGGTATGCCATCACTATTATTTGTTTGGTCTTTGACAAATTTCCAAAAATATTTAGGACAACGTCGTAAATGAGAAGCTGCCTGTTCTTTAAAATTATTATAACAATACTTAATCATCTCATCGCAACGCCGCCGTAAAATATTGAATGTTGCTTTATCCAGTGGGTTACTATACTTGATGTATCTGGAATGGTATTTGTTTTTCTCTTTAAGAGCTTTGATAAGGGAGGAACTAAACCACACGGGATATTTTTCATCTCTTATTTTTCGCATAGGAGTATGTCTCAGAAATATTTGCATAATTGTATTGTAAAATATTTCCAGCATTACATCGATATCATAAACATCCTTCCAGATAAATGACCAATCTATGTCTTGTAGCTCACTATTCACAGCATCATAGTTGCACCTATTAAAGTTATAAATTGGTAATTTTTTTTGCTTAAGTGGAGAACTGTGCGGCTTATTTAATTCAATTTCGATGCTTGGATGATGTAAATCCAAGGGTAAGACAGGATTTGTAACTTTAGATATAGTGACATTAGTCGGGTGATTACAAAGTACCAAGTCTAAAATACGTTGATTTTCATTTGTGACATAATTACACTGATATAAATTATTAAAAGCAAGGGTATCAATAAAAAGATTTTCAATATTACTAGAAGTCGATAGTGCAGATAAACTGTAAGAATCGTGTTGCCATTTTAGATTAGAAAGATTGAAATCACCTACTAATAAAGCTGTAGAAGATGTAGAAATCTTGTTTTGAATTATTTCAGTGGTGTTTTTGAGGTAAGTGTCAATGTATTCGTATCTTATTGGAGATGGAACGTATATTGCACAAATATCAACGTAAAAGCCGTTGCCGACTTTTACAGAAAGCCAAATATCCTCACATGATGATTCCCATTTAGATTTTCTTAGTACCTCGTATCTCTTTTGTACAGCAATCATTACTCCCCCTCCATCATTTTTGACAGAAGCAGAAGAAGTAGAGGATCTATCACGTCTGAATACGTTATAACGCTGATCGATAATCTCGCGATCATATACACCACTATTGAGCCACGTTTCAGTTATTATAATTACATCGAAATTGTTACTTAGCACAGTAATATAAAAATCTTCAGTTTTTGTTCTAAGTCCTCTTACATTTTGATAATATATTTTTAGAGAGAATTTAATAAATGATCAATATAGTCAACATGCTTAATATTAGAATAAGAGCACAATTACAGAGAACTTAAAACATCATTATTTTTTATCGTTATTGGAGGTGATTTTATATCCTTTCGCACAAAAATACGCCCGTTTCGAACCCATACGAATTGGTAGCCTTTAGATTTTGCGACATGTCTAGTATCAGCATGCAATTTCTTGTTCGCAGGAGATAGGTGCTCAGTGATATATATTTGCATCTTCTCACCAGAAATGCCTAAGTGGGTAGAGTTGAGCTTATCAGTTTCGTGTTTTTTATTGAAGTCTCGAACTGCTCCCAGTAGATGGTCACGAGAACGTGGCGTAGATAGTTTAAGCACTATATTCCGAGGACGTTTGGATTCTTCGTTTTGCTTAGCAACTCTATGAAAATTAACAATATCCGTGTTGGGCAAGTTGCACGAAATTGTTCGTGTAAGCTGGTGAATAATGCTAAGTAGATTTTCGGATTTATGTTCCGGAACACATTGAATTTCTACATTATGATCTCTTGCTTGTTGTTCCATTTCGTTGAGTTTAGCATTCATATTATTTACTTGAACAATTATTCGAGTATTTTCAGCTGTCAGTGTTGATAATGAGTCACTATTTTCCTTGTTTATTTTTACTTGATCATCAGTAAAATTGGAAAAAAAATCCACGGATTTGGTAATTTCATCAAGTTCTTCACGCATTGTGGAAAAGTTGGAGTTTAATTCTCTTATATCCTGCTGCACTTTGATCAAAGTAGAGTTAAATTTGTCCAAACTTACTTGCTGACTTTTAAATTTATCATTCATATCCATATGCAGTTTGCGTATCTCTTGTAAGATAGCATCTTGTGAGCATATTGATGATGGAGGAGAAATTGTGAGTGAGCCAGTATCAGCCGTAAGGTCAACCTGACTCCTGCTATGAATGGGTGTATTGCTATTATTCCCACCTTTAGGTTGAGCAGAAATGCAAGTTGGACATATCCACTTAGAGCGTAATATTGTTGATTCGCCATATTTCACACAATCTTGGTGATAGGAATTATTGCAGTTACAGTTTGTGCATTTAATGCGCTTTTGGTTAACTATTATGTTGTTGTTACATACTGAACATTGAACCATTGTACCGGTGTACGTAGCGCTTTAATATCGTATTTTCTAAACGACGAAGATAAATAAACATACACTAACTTGCGATTCCTTGCTAATATTGTTCCATAGGTATTTTCTCGTTTCATGTGTATAGCACTGAATCGCACTAGATAACACTATCAACGTATTAAACCTCGTATTAAGTTTACGTTCGCGCACTTTTTATGTAATTTCAGTTTATCTTAGACACCAAAATATATTTATTTTTAAGTACAATTGTAAGTAAAAAACTCAAGATGTTTTTCATCACCCTCAGCCGATATTGTTGCCAATTTGAATTAGTAAATGTACGCGAATTCTGAAAAATTTCTTTGGTATTTATTCCGCCGGTCTAAACCACTCAACCACCACGACTTACAAGCACAGTACTATATAAAAAAAATGATTACTACCAAGAGATCGCCAGTCCATCGCCGGTCTGCTGCCAGGTAAAGACTCATTGATCCTGAAACGCGACAAGCGAAAAGAGACTCACTGTGATGGGCTTATTACCATTTGTATGGTTGCTGTAACCCAGTTGGGAGCAATCCCTTCCAACTAAATTACTGCACATACCTACATCATCTGCTCTTGGAATGCCAATGGTGGTTACAATCCTGCCAGGAACAGTTGTCGTTCTACTTACCACCCAACAATTTAAGGATATATTGGTTCGCTTATTACGCGACATTCAATGAATCCCATGAAAAACACTTTCTCTCAGCACGCGGAATGTAAATAAAGTATAATAGATACACGAAGACAGAGAAATCCCCTTGCATTCTGTAAAAAGCTTGTCCCAACATCCCTACAAATATTTACCCAATTTACATTCCATTAAGCTTCAGCGGTTCTCGCATCGTAGTGTAAATAATTTCTTCCTTCTTTTATTTAAAAAACGTATTAAAGACTTCTTAAGTATTCAACCTTATAATTATATGCATGAATAAAATAAAACATAATAATTATCTCTTCTGAAAAAACACTCCCAGCTAAAAATAACCTGCCTAAAAAATGCCTAATAACAGTCTGTTTTTAATAGATTATATTATGACAAGACAAATTTGAAGAAAAAAGAAAACCAACTTCATTTATTTTGAAGAATTCGCTTGTGTATCTTCGACGTCGAAAGTTCAGTGCGAATGCAATTAAAATGAGACGACCCTTGAGGTAACCCCTTTCCAACGAATAAAGAATCAACTAATCGGTTCATAAAAAAATAATTTTTGGCTGAACATCCATAAAAATATTTATACTTTTGAAATGAGAACCTCCTCCTTTTTAAAAAAAAAACATCAACACATAATACCATATCATCTACATATAATACCAGCAGTGCTGCATGGCTTCACCCGCGTTAATATTTTGCATAAGAATCCCCGTTACACCTCTTTAGGGATTAATTTATCCGAATTTTCTTTGCTACTTTCGCTTAAACACAGGTTAATGGTTGTTTCGTCTTCCTGCAACAAAAAAAGGTTTGTTATTAATTATTGAGATGAATCTTAAAAAAATTTAAGAGCTGTCCATTTATGTATTGGACCTGGATACCTGACTTTTCGTGTTTTATCATGTTACTACTTAGATCGTTATATTATTTAAAGAGATATGTAAACGCAAATGCATTTTCCTTTGACTTTTACTGCAAAACTATGCTAATTATCTGTCATGTCATTAGCACTCTTGCTTAACTTTGAATTTATTCATTTTAGTATTCTTATAGTGACTCTGTAATAAAACCGCACTGCACCCAGTGGTAAATAACCTACAATCAAAGTACAGTCTACTTATGTTTTCACGAACATATTTGTATGCTATAAAAATTTGTATTTTGCAGAAATCCTTTCAAACGTGTGCTAAATAAAATTTGTGGAAGTTTAAGCAACAAAAGCCTATTTATTTGTTTGAAACATTTGTCAATCTTATCAAGTATACAATTATGTGTAAATTGATATATTTCTCTGGTTCACTCAGCATAAGCCATTTAAGCGTTCGAACTTATTCAACCACTACTAATACATACTTATTTTGTATTCATTTATTTGCGTGGAATTATAATACTCTTTCCAAACTAAAAGTAACGTAATTTACGCATCATAATATCAGCTATCTGCCAGTGAAAGCCCTATCAAAATCGGTCCAACCGTATCGGTATTTTGACATTACAAACAGACATTTCAATTTTACTATCGCTCATCGTTTTCAGGTCATGAATATGTAATAATTATAACGTAGACAAAACCCTTTGGGCTTTCTAAATATTACGTTTACTTCTAAAAGGAAGTCCTACTTATGAGAGGAAGATAAGACGTGAGTTCAAATCCTACAATGAGCCTGACCATTCGGTAAAGGACGACATCGTGATGTAACCATAGCTTTTTCTAATGCCAGCCTGGCCACCCTTAAATTGAAAATTTGTCGCCAAGCATCTATAGGTGTGTTTTGGAAGCTGCACTTAAAAGCCAATCCTTCTACTAGGTTTAGCGTGTCACCATCCCGGTTAAATGTCCACATAACACCAGGTGAGATTGGGGCAATGGGTTTTGAAATAAATGTATGAGAACATCTTCAAACATATCGTCACATAATATTGGAAGAAATGATAAAAGTAATATGGAAATATTAAGAGTGTATAATCATTCAAGTTATCTCCCACAATATTGGACTTTAAGATCCAAACGATATAATTTATGATCAAAAGTGTTACATAAACTGTGATATATGAGTCATTTGTAAGGTTTTGATAATGTATACCAGTATTACGGGCTCTTAGAGGCTACGTAGGCCAGTGTTTTACAACTTAGGTAGATGTAAAGTATTTGTTACATAAATTATTGTTGCTCTCGTGGGTATTTAAGAATTTATCCGTACACGAAGGCAACATTAGAACAAACTCACGTCTCACTATTACTCTCTTCTCAAATGTTCCTCTTATAAAATTGTTTCGGTTGTCAATTCTAGTATTCTTTATGAAGTCCAGAATAGAACTGGCATAGGTCGGACGGTTGCTTGCTTATATATCCGACTATCTGTGCCCCACTGTTTCACCCGTGTTAAATATGATTTCTTCATACATTTGAAACCCCGTGACACACCTTTAGGGGTTGAATTTTCAAAAATCCGTTCTTAGTGGTTGCCTACGTGACAATAACTATTTTTGTGCCACATTTCAGTGCAATCCGTTCTGTGGTTTGAGCTATGTGTTTAAAAACGAAGGTTCGAAAGTTCGAGACAGACCGATAATGTTTAAGGGAAGGGTGGAAACATGACCTTAACTATTTAATGAATATTTGAAATTGTTTATTTGTTGACTATACGCGGACTGTTAAGACTCTAATGTGTGCGTGTTCTGTGATTTTACGTATGCTTGTTGCTTAAAAGTATTTCTACGAATTTATATACGTTGTTTGTAAAAAAATTTTTTTTTTTTTTATATTATTGCTATTGTATTCTATAAAATAAATTTTTTAAAGTTCGTAGCAATAGGTACATAATCTTCTTTGAATTTCTAACATACAATCCTTATCTGAACTAGAGTACCGGGAAACTATTTCCATAAATGATCTGGCTTTTTTGCATTAATTGCATGGTAGAGCGAAATAAGATATTATTATCAACCCATAGTATATTCTCATGTGCGTGGTTTTGATTGACTGCGGTTACCATCCTGGCGGGTTGGTTTGGAATATAGTTGTTTGTTTGAATTGTTGCCAAATGCAAATGCAACTGTAACATTTTATTATAAACTGTAATTGAATTACAAGTTGATTTTCTACGTTGTTAGGTTAATTTCTCGAGGTAGTATTATTTAGGCTAGTTACGTTTGTTTCTTCTAACTTATAACCGACATAAAAAAGGTACTTCCTGCTGTTTGCCAACTGTGTTTGTTTGTTTAGTATATTTTAAGAAACTACGCTCTTGGTATGTATGATTATTTTATTATGGTAATCTAAACAGTATTTCTTATAATGGTAACGTGTATATTTATACCATTAAGTCAATGTTACGTAAAATATCTTTTTAGTCTTCAGAGTTCAAACAATGCCTTTAATTAGATGTTGGTAGATTTCTTGTTAACATTGTACGGGAAATTATTTGGCAACATAATAATTTCACTCTTCCAGTTATTATTTATAATAGACTTCACTTGTACACAATAAGTGCAAATCCACACAAAATATAGGGTAAAATAGCGTACATTTATGAATTAAAATTAAAAGACAAGAAGCGCAACGGTCTTCTTTTAATGCATTAATGTATTATTGAAAAAATACTAAGAGGACTAAGGAAAATAATCAAAGTTAAAATATATACGGAGAAAAATATTAACGCAATAAAAATACCTACTAATAGAAAATAGTAACTAATTCCAATATCAGTATTCCAATTGTATGACTGTTTTCAAAAACCTTTCAAATAACGTGTAAAGAAGATTGAAGTACTTTCTGAGATATTGAACTTGGTGCACCGCCCTAACTAGTTCCTCAGAGTGGTATTCAAGTCAATATAACAAAAAATATAGGTAACATTAATCAACATGTTCTGTTTGGTTCCTATATTTATGTTTTTGTACTTATAAACTTCACAGTACATTTGTAGAGATGTTAAAATATTGGAATATAAAGTGCCAATAAAATGAAGTACATTATCTTAAGTTATGGATATAGTACCTGAGAACCGACCCATGTTGAAATTGCTACCTATTCGGTAACGTAGGAATGGAAGAAGACATTGTTTTCTCCGTACTTAATAACCCCAAATCCCCTAAACATTTAAAAACATTATTTCAGTCTCTAGCGCATACGCATAATAGACAGCTAAGATCTTCTGATTCTTTAATTCTCAGTATACCAAGTCATCATAGTAATTTCCGCGACCGATCTTTCACCGTATCAGCGGCACGACTGTAGAGTTCGCTTCTTATCATCATCATTCAACTAGCCAACTTTCGGGATTTCTTCAAGTATTCGGTACGTAGGTTTTACTTGGAGCAATTGAATATTGTCAACATTTTTCTTTTTTTTTTACTAAATATTATGCACTCTTGCATATTATACCTTTCTCTTGTTCCCCTGGAAGACTCGTCGAGAATACTTTTTAGCATCAAGTCCTCCATTTTTACTTTTTGTGCAATAAAGAATATAATAATAATATATTAAAAGAGTAGAGTCGAAATCTGTACATTGAAAATATTTGAGAAAAAATTATACAGGGGGGTTTAGAATCATGGACAAAACACATTTCGCACAAGACAGCATAGCTAGTATTTAATAGAACTATAAACCATGCATATGAATGAATTTATAATTATGTTTTTGCGTGTTTGCGTATACGTATGTGGGTTATGTTTATTATTTTGGAGTGCTTTAAGTTTTCTCATTACTCCTGGAACTAACTTTATACAGACCGGCTACGACCATGATATGGTTTCATCACGATGTTTTCATTCGCCGAAAGCTCAGGCTGATCAATCATCGCTTCATTGCTAATGTCCCCCAAAAACATTACTTAATTACCTCTCTACTTCTTCAATTACATGACGTAAGCTACTCGTATGAAATTGGTTTTTCACAGCTGACACAACGACGAACTTAACAATAAACGGTAATATTATTATTACGTACTAGCTGTACCCGCGACTTCGTTCGCGTAGATATAACAAAACATCAGTATATTAGTATTTGATGTGTTAATTCAGGTTATAAACTATCAGTGTGCCAAATATTATCATCCAAATCCGTTCAGCCGGTTTTTTTGTGATTGCGTAACAAACACCCAAACGCACAAACTTTCACATAATATATGTATAATGTATATGAATAGTAGAATATAATATAGCAGGATACAGTAGTATTACGTAGTACAGAATATATACAATAGCAGGATAAAATTGTGTTTTAATTATATTAAAGTTACGGTGTTATGCTTTGCAATTTGGCGACCGCCGGAGGAAAAGTTATACAACCGGCCGCGTACAATGCTCGATGCTAGAATCTCGATAATCGCACACACACACTCGTATATAATGAAAACAGTCAGAGCGAGAGAGAGAGAAAGTCGCATACAGGAGGTATAACGCTTTTTCCTTATTTGACGATTTTTACAAGTCAATTCCTACGCGTTAAGGAATTTCGTTAAAAAAAATAGAATAAGTTCGATTTGCCCTGAACAATAAAAACAATAAAATAACCTAGCTGAAAGACCATCGAAACAGCTAAGAACTCATTCTAGTTTACAAGCCAGAGTTCATTATAATGCAGCAAATAGCAACTGTCTTCAATGGATTACTGTTTTGCCAAATCTACACTACGTTATATCCAAATAATTGGTTTAGTTAGTGATTGTACATGCGCCGCTGTTTGTATCTTAGGTTTGGATTTTCATCATGATCGAAATAAATTGGTCTAATTATCAATTGATAAGTATTCAATAATGAAAAGAATAAAAAACGCGACTATTAAAAAAAAAAATCTCAAATAATTATTTAGCTAGAAATATTTGTGATCATAATTCCAAGAGTTTTATCTCCAAAATTATGTAATGTTCCATAAATCCAGTCATGGATTATTGGAGCCAAAATTTATATCTTATCATTATAAATATTCTGTCTCAGTGGAAATGTTAGTAATTATAGTTAGACGAATCGTGAGCTATGTGCCTACTTAGTTATATGTATCATGTATTGATGTTAGTCAATCGCGAGCCTATACCGGCATCGTCTACGCGTGTATTTATTGAACTCTTTAACTAATATTAATAAAAACGTGATTGATGTGAAATATACTGACTATTTATTGAAGTCCCAACAGGTGATGGGCCCAGGTGATTATATAAAAACAGTTATTGTGCATATTTGACTGGATTTAAAGTGTTAGAAGTGAATTAAAACTTTGCGTAAACAACATTGTAATGCGCAGTGTCTTTCGATGCACGATATCACTGAATCTAGGTCACGCGGACTCGCAGCTACGTTCGGACTTGTTTAATTCGTAGAATCGTTATCTTGGTGCAGCGTATAATAGATTTTTATACATTGTTTTCGAGCTATTGGAGTTGAAAAAACTTCGATATGGCGGCTTCTATTAAGATTGATCAACTTACTGGTGATAATTATGATACGTGGAAGATACAAATGCGAGCTATTTTGAAGAAAAATGACTTGTGGGAATATGTATCGGGAATGTTACCACGGCCGTCGCGTCAAGATCCGAAGTATGCCGAATGGATTAAAATGGAACTAGAAAAATAGTGGTGACTCGAGATGTAAAATTTTTAAATGAGTCTGCATTTAGGCATGAATATAAAGAAATACTGGATGAAGAAGAGAGTATTGATGGTGAAGAGATTTTAGTAAAATTAAATATGCCTAATGTAAAAAATACAGAGAAAATAGATAATTAAGAGATAGTAGAATCTGATACAGATAATGAACTGATAGAAGGAGTTCGAAGACTACATCTAAGAGCAAAAAGAGATACCACTACAACGAGAAGATCGCTCGAAAGTCAACCCGAACCTGATACGGACAGAAATATAAGATTACTAAATAGAAAGAGAAGTGCAACAGTCTCTTGGGAAAGTTTAATACAACCCCCAAAGAGAGGAAGGAGAAGACCAAGAATAGTTCGTACTGGTTTAGTCGGTAGACCTCGTAAAGAATATAAACAAACGATCAGTAAAAATGATAGTGGAAGTGAATTAGATGGTGAAGAGTCAGATGAATGGTTTATGGCAGGGATAGCGACTATTGAACTAATGACATGGAATGAAATAGAAAAGACTAACGACAAAAATGCATGGAGAAGTGCTTTAGAGGATGAATATTTGGCACAAATAAAAAATGGTACGTGGGAAATAGTATCGCGACCGATGAATAGAAAAGTGATTGGTAGTCGATTTGTATTTAATGATAAACCTACAGGAAAGAAAGTACGGCTCGTCGCGAAAGGATGTTCCCAGCGGCCAGGGGAGGATTTTCATGAGACTTTGCCTCCTGTCGTGAGGTCATCATCAATAAGACTTATAGCTGCGGTATCAGCTGAATTGGGATTAGATATTCATCAAATGGATGTCGTGACAGCTTATCTTAATGGATCTTTAGATGAGGAAGTATTTATGGAAGTACCAGAGCAGCTACGTGATGTTTTAGATAAAGTACTCACAAACCAAAAGATTGGTTCACAGCAAAAGAAAGTAACAGATACAAAAATACTTCAAATAGCTAAACGTTTGAGTAAAAACTTGAGTGAATGTGATAATAGTGTGTGCTTGTTAAAGAAATCTTTGTATGGTTTGCGTCAGTCAGGTCTACAGTGGCACAGGGAGTTGATGAGAATGCTGAAGAATGTTGGTTTTGAAGCATTGCCGCAATATCCATGTGTGTTTGTAGCACGAAAAGGTGAGCGAATGATTTTAATAACTATCTATGTTGATGATATTATCTTGGCAGCGAATGATGATGCCTGGTTGTGTGTAATAGAGAAACAATTATCTAGCGCATTCGAGATGAAAGATATGGATAAAATAAATCATTGTTTAGGTGTTGAATTTAATCGTGACGAACAAGACAGAGTGTATCTAAACCAAAATTTGTATTTAAATAAAATATTAGAACGTTTTGGAATGACTGAATGTAATCCTACAATAACACCTATAGATGTGAATGTGAAGTTAGAAAAACCTGAATGCGTAAATGATGAGGTGATGAATCAGTATCCATATCAAAGTCTTTTAAGTGCCTTAATGTATCTGGCAGTTACTACTAGACCAGACATAGCATATGCCGTAAATTACCTAAGCAAATTTAATACTAACTATAACACTGAACATTGGAAGGCAGCAAAACGAGTGTTACGGTATTTAAAAGGCACGTCAGACTACGGTTTAGTGTATGAAAGAACAGGGTTACCGTTGTTTGGTGTAGTAGATGCGGACTGGGGTGCAAATATGATTGATCGTAGGTCTTACTCTGGTTTTGCATTCATCTTAGCAGGTGCTCTAATTAGTTGGGAGGCCCGAAAGTAACGTACCATCGCGTTGTCGAACACGGAAGCTGAATACATGGCACTTTCTGAAGCCACCAAGGAAGCCATGTATCTTCGCGATGTATTAAATAATGTTGGTGTGGAGTGTGATTCTGTCACACTATTCAACGATAACCAGGGTGCAATTAAACTTGCGCAGAGCAGGAATTATCGCTCGCGAACCAAGCATATTGACGTGAGGCACCACTTTATTCGAGATATGTGCGAACAAAGTGTGATAGATCTAAAATACTTGCGTACAGACCAAATGCCTGCAGATATTCTGACCAAGGGTTTGAGTGGCAAAAAGCATTATGAATGCATGAGTAATCTCGGTATGATGGATGTATGCGAAGCCTAAAGATACTCGCTCACGACTTCGAGGGGAGGTGTTAGTAATTATAGTTAGACGAATCGTGAGCTATGTGCCTACTTAGTTATATGTATCATGTATTGATATTAGTCATTCGCGAGCCTATACCGGCGTCGTCTGCGCGTGTATTTATTGAAGTCCCAACAGGAAACCTAATGATGTTTGCAGAGTTAGTCTTTACAGTTAGATTTTTAAATTTTTTTGACAGTTTTTACAATCCCTTTAAAAGCACAGGTTTTTTTTTTATAAAAAAGCACTTCGGAAATCTACAACGTGGCTTACGTGAACACGCCAAGTAGACGACTGACGAATGTGACGTCACTCGTTTCAACCACCACCTTTTAATTTATTAGGATTGGAATATGAACTTCAAAGATACACAAAGGAACTGTTCAAAATCATTGAAGCTGGTTTTCTATTTTTTTAATTGTCTTGTTATATATCAAGTTAATATGTTCGTCTAATTAAATTTTTAACAACTATCTCTAATTTAAGATTGAGTAATCGGTTTTTGTGGTTGTTTATCTTGGTCACTTTGCGAGTTGCACGTAGGTACTGGTATTTTACGTAGGTACCTCGTCAACTAAGCCTGATACCAGCCCGGCTAAAGATCCGAGAGCTGGGCTGACCCGACACTATACCGAAGATATCCCCGACATCACCCTGTACGAGATTAGGATGGCCCTTAAGCAGCTTAAGAACAACAAGGCGCCGGGTGATGAAGGAATTACATCAGAGCTTCTTAAAGTGGGTGGAACACCGGTACTTAAGATCCTGCAGAAGCTATTTAATTCCGTTATACTCGAGGGTAAAACGCCGGAAACGAGGGGCGGCAGCGTGGTGGTCCTGTTCTTCAAGAAAGGTGATAAAACCTTATTGAAGAACTATCGGCCCATCTCGTTGCTGAGCCATGTTTATAAGCTGTTTTCGAGGGTCATCACGAATCGTCTCGAGCACAAGTTTGATGACTTCCAGCCTCCCGAACAAGCCAGTATCCGAAAAGGCTTTAGCACCGTAGACCACATCTATACGCTGCGGCAGATTATACAGAAGACTAAGGAGTATAATGTGCCTTTATGCTTAGCGTTCGTGGACTACGAAAAAGCCTTTGATTCGGTCGAAACCTGGGCAGTGTTGCAGTCTCTCCAGCAGTGCCGTATTGACTATCGATATATCGAAGTGTTGAAGTGCTTGTACAACAACGCCACCATGTCGGTCCGAGTACAGGAGCAGTGCACGAAGGCAATTCCTTAGAGAAGAGGCGTTGGACAGGGAGACGTAATATCTCCGAAACTGTTTACCACCGCTCTAGAGGACGCCTTCAAGCTCCTGGAATGGCAAGGACTCGGCATCAATGTCAATGGCGAGTACATCAATCACCTTCGATTTGCTGACGACATCGTAGTCATGGCAGAATCGCTGGAAGATCTTGGAACAATGCTCGATGGCCTCGACAAAGTTTCTCAACAGGTGGGCCTTAAAATGAACATGGACAAGACGAAAATCATGTCGAATATCCATGTGGTGCTCTCCCCAGTATCAGTTGGGAACTCTTGTCTAGAAGTTGTTGAAGAATATGTCTACCTGGGACAAACAGTCCAGTTAGGTAGGTCCAACTTTGAAAAAAAGGTCAGTCGACGAATCCAACTCAACTGGGCAGCGTTCGGGAAACTGCGCGACGTCTTCTCGTCCAAAATACCTCAGTGCCTCAAGACGAAAGTCTTTGACCAGTGTGTGTTGCCAGTGATGACATACGGCACAGAGACGTGGTCGCTCACTGTGGGCCTCATAAGAAAGCTCAAGGTCGTTCAGCGAGCTATGGAGAGGGCTATGCTTGGTGTTTCTCTACGAGATCGAATCAGAAATGAGGAGATCCGTAGACAAACTAAGGTAACCGACATAGCCAAAAGGATTAGCAAGTTGAAGTTGAAGGGCACTTAGTGCGGAGAACTGACGGCCGTTGGGGCAGAAAGGTTCTCGAGTGGAGACCACGCACCGGAAAGCGCAGCGTAGGACGGCCTCCCACTAGATGGAAAGACGACATAATAAAGGTCGCTGGGAGCCGTTGGGTGCAGGCCGCACAAGATCGGTCGCTCTGGAGATCTATGGGGGAGGCCTATGTTCAGCAGTGGACTTCCTGCGGCTGAAATGATGATGATGATCATGACTGGTATTTTGTGACAGAAATAGATGCAACAGAGATGATGTTTCCACAGTAAAGTCTTACACATGGTCTACCACCTCATTTCAAGGTTGCATTTTCCTTGATATTAAAGACTAATTACTTTAACTAGCGGTCGCCCAATGATCGAAATTCGACCAGCAACTTTTTAATCATAGACTATATTCTGTTTGACATTTGCAATATAAACCTAAACAATGAATATTATATCATTTGCTGTCACTTTTCATTTAATGGCAATGTCAATATTTTGGGGGGTCTAAGTTCAATGGCAGTGTTCAGGTTAGGATTCGGAGTATTAATTTATTTTATTTAATATATTAGTAACAGATATTATAGATATATTTTAGCTTTCTGCACTCTTCTCCATATAAACATTAACCATGCCAAATCTAAGGGCAGAGAGTTAAAAAGGGGTAGAAAGATTTTGATTCACGTATTAATATAATGATGATGACTTGCCGAATCTCTTATTGCCAATTCGTGCCAATTCTCTTATATCACTTAATAAAATTCTTAAAGCCTAATGCAAAGCACAACGCTCAGCTTAAACCCCCGGATCTAGAAGCGTGAAATTTTTCACATGTGTTTTGGTACATATATATAATGGTACACATTTCGACTGATTAAATGTATAATTTCATATCTTTTTCCTTTTACTTTTAACAAAAAAAAGCTAATTTCATATGTAAGGACATAATATTAGGGTCTAAATTGAATTAAGCATTTTTTATATGAACTTAAAATGTATGTTTCTAGTCATTATTTTAATAACCACACTATATCACGTAATTTGCCGCCAAAATTATATAATATAAGTCCAAATAATATAATAGTTTATGAATGAATGTAAAAACTATTATATGACAGACGAAGATCCCACCAAAGCTCATTAATTTATGATTCTTTATAAGAAATAATTCTAACTGTACGATAATCGATTATGGTCAAAGTTAACAATATTATCTATACGTATTATTGCGAGAGAAACGGTTATCTGTAATCACACCCTCGGGACTTATTTATCAAATGAAAGTAACGAGACTTCACCGCTCTTCAGAGAAAATATAATAGATATTGTTTTATTTAATTATATTTAAATTTTATTCTCTGCTACGTTTTCTTTTGAACAAAAAATTGATATATAAATTAATATGATTAAATGCACCAAGCCTTTTCTAATGCCCATTTAGTCACCCTCAAACTGAAAATCTGTCGCCAATAGGTGTGTTCCAGCAGCTGCATTTGAGATCCAGTCTTCTACTAAGCTTAGCGTGCTACCATCTTGGGCCACAGCGTCACTTAAAATCAGGTGAGATTGTGACCATCACGCGAACCTACAACGATTAATAAATATAAAACTAGCTATGCCCGTGACTCCGCACACGTTTTTACACAGTTATCTCTTCGTCTTCTACTACTGGTAATAATATTTGCGAGTTCTATTAGTATTGTTGGCGGTTCTTATAACCTATCAATTGACAATCGATATAATATAGGTACAGCTTATTGTGTACAAAAACTTTCTCTATGTCTGTAATATGTTGTGATTTAACTTAAAAACTGATTGATTCTTATAAAATTTTGTACACGAGAAGTTTGTTATTGGTCAATTTATAGGCTATAAGAATTGTAAATAATTAATTTTAGAAACTTAAGAAAAATATTTAAAGAACAAATTACATTTTTACACATTCTCATACGATTTCGATGAAATTGTGTAAACAAGAAACATACGTGATTCCGTATTTGGTATATGTAGTTTTTATAGGCTGTAAGAATAATTGTCACTAACACTTTTAGAAATTGTATTAAATAAATCAAATAACAAAATTTTTATTAATTCTCAAACCGATTTTAATGAGGTGTTTTGTATACGGGAAGTAGCTACCTACTTATATTTTTTTTGCATAGTCGATAGATTACACGAATCCTTAACAATACTTAAAGAGATCGTAAAAAACATAAATTTAACAGAAGCTCATGACAGATGTGTCTACTACGGTTTAGGCAAAATAGATATTTTTCCCCAATTTAGACTTCCCCAATTTACAATTGAATATTCCCTACAGTACGCCCGCTTGCGAACATTCTACAAAAGGCGTGAAACTAAAGTCCCCGCTATTTCAATACTGAACTTGCAATCAAAGGCAAATTGTATTTTGATGTGGAAAACCGTCTGACAGAGAGAAATAAATTGAAATGCCATGTTCGATTTTCTTTTGTATCGAAAAACTAAAATTTAAATAGTTTTGCTAATAATATTTCTGATTTACATCGATATAAAGAATAGTGAAATAAAAAGATAAAATACAAAAGGATTATAAAAAAAACTAGATGTAGGCCATGGTTTTAACTATGTAATTTTTTTTAACCATCAGGTAGACCGCTGGCTTATTTACCACCGTCGTGGTATAAAAAAGAAAATATTAAAACAACTCCTCATCGCTTCCTCATCAAAGCACCTGTTGTTCTCATTTTACGAACTTGAATACAGCTTTCCAGTTTGCTTGACGTTCATAATTAATGTTCGATTCTTTAAAGCCGTAGTGTATAGTTATATAGCCTAAAGAGTTCCTCAATAAGTAGGCTAAAAATTCAATAGATTTTTTTTTAAATCTTACTGATAGTTTCAGAGATATACCTCCACATACAAACAAATTCACAAAATTCGCACTCTCATTTATAATACTACTTTGAATATTAATAAAAGTTTTCTAAGAACTAATTGTCAGCTGTTCAGTGGAGTATGAAGAAGAATTTTATTCTTTGCTAAAATAGTTAGTAACTAAATTGTTCCAAAACAGCAGAAATGAATTTTTTTGTAAAAAGTTCTGTACTGACATATCTTTGCCGTACTGTAAAGGTAAGGAACATATCCCGGCCAGTGTATACCTCATTCTTACATCATGGTGTCTGCAAAAAAAAAAAAAAATTCAATCAGACAAAATAAAGAATTGACATTCATAATCACCTTTTTACCCGACTGCGAATAAGGAGGGTAACATTTTTCGAGTTTATGTATGTGTGTATGTCTATTTCTTTGGCATGCTCTGTAGCCTAAACGGCCTGATGGATTTTAGCATACGAGGTGTCATTAGATTTATCTTAATTGTGGAAGTGACATAGGTTTAAGTACGACGTCGAAGAATAAAATTTCTTTTAGTCGTATTTTGTCTGGTGCAGAAGGGCTTTTTGTTTCCTGTTTAAAAATTTACTTTAACCTTTTATATTATTTTTAGGAACTTATTTACAAAACTAAGTATTATTTTATTGTTCATGTTGTGTTTATTTCGTTTTAGTTATTAATATTACTAATAACATTGTATAGTGATGCTTGATTGTAACTATTTTGTGTTGTATGCATGTAGTGAGCGCCTGTAATTGGTTCGCATAACAGTATTAGATTTTAAAATCAAATTGTCAATGTATTACAATATGCGTACTGTTGGCGCGGCCTTTATTAATAAATAAATAAATAACAAAAAGAGATATTTGAGCAGGCCAGCATGTTCTAATGGTTTGTTGCAGAATTGCACTTAGTATCAGACACAGTACCGTCGCATTTCCATGCTAGCTATGATAAAACCATTCGGTTTATAAATCAAACCTAAAACTACCAGTCTTTAGGTATTATATAGACGAAGTACGCATCACTAACCAATCACGTTCAGGTGATTAGAGCTGAAATGTAGAAGGTTCCAGACACTGAATGGCTGGATCATTAAAGACTTGTAAAGGTGTAGATAAAGCTATGTCTACATTAAATGAAAAGGAGCGTTTTAGCATTTACTTTGAGAATGTAGTAATTTCGATATAAGTTTTATTTTTGTGACAGAACAACTTATTAGTTAAATGATTTGGACATTGTTTACAAAGTAATTAGTAAAAATGTTTTGTTACACAGCCGAGATTACAGACCAGTTTTCACTAAGGGTATAAAACCAAATCATAATTCTAAGGACAAAAATCGTATATATTTGTAAAAGACCCTTACAAAAAAGGTTTTGAAATTAATTCTTTATGCACAATATGAAAAAAAAATTATAGCGAATCTTAACATGCGCGCGAAAATTGTAAAAAAGGGTACACACAAAAGTTTCTTACTTAAACTCTTATAACTCCTTTAGTTTCGCCTTTACGAAAAACCAGTGCTTGGAAATAACTCACCCATTCCTAGAATGCTTAAAATAAATAACATTGTAAGTTTAACAACCGACATTCATGTGGACGCTTTGCCGAAATACTGAAAATGTATTATTGCTTCTTTTGTGAAAAAATAATAACCCAATTACTTAGTTATGTTTTAGACGGCATTTAGCTGTGGTTGTTTAGTTAGTTTAATTTTTTACTGTATATTACGTAAGTTCCTTAAATTAAGTGCATGCTGTGTTTGTTTTTAATTAGATAGTATTTATAGCATAGTTTTGTGAATTGTATGGTTGCTATAGAAATATTGTACAACTGTAGGCTAACCTAATAAAGAGAAGAAGAAAAAACAAATATAACAAATATTGTTTTGTAATATGCTAGGTATATTTTCCCCTTATATAAACTTTGTTCATAGACCCATAGAAAACAAATTTGCGATACACAATTTCCAACAATACTTTAATAACACAATTAAACCATTAAACATTATTTTAATCAGTAATGCAAGCAAGATTTAAAATAAATTAGTGATGAAAGTATTATTTTATTTTACAAAAAGGCAAAATAATTTAATGATTTTATCGCGTTTCCCTTCACTATAAAACGTGTTTAGATTTAAAGAGAATGTTCTGGAATTCTTTAAAGAACGCGCAATAAAGTAACTCTCTTTCACTGACAGAAAAGTAATTGTCAAGTGATAAAAGGGATACGATGCCGTAGTATTATTTACGTTGGGTATCTATTGCTTTAATATCAAATACGGTCTGAACCTTACCTACGTATATTATAGTATTATACTTCGATTTTACACATAATATGTTCATTCATACGTGCACACCACACAGGTACATGGGTTCTGTAAGGAACCTATTTTTTATTTCTTACGCTAGTTACTGTAGACCATACTTCAGATCACTAAATACATATACACATGTTAGTTTAGCTAGAATTTTACGGATAGGGAATTAGTCAGATCGTGACTTCTTTGCAATCGCAGCATCAGCCCAAGCCGAGGTTCGGCCACTTTGGCATCCTTGCACGCTTGTTGCCTACGATTTAGCGGTTGAGTGCCTTAAGCACTCGCCCCCAAGACCGGTAAAGCTGTAAAAGCCATCAGCGGGTCTTTTTTTGGATAGGGTCCTTCAGGCTAACAGTAAGATCAGTTAAAAAAATACTTCTCAAGTGCAGCCGCTGAAATACACCTATAGATGGTTGGTTTATTTAACGTACTAATCTCTAGATCTACCAGTGATTTGAAAATTATCGTATTTTATAGCATTGGTTGATGACTGGTTTTCGCGTCGCTTCAACGCACCGGAGACCAATCACTAGTTATGATTTTTTAGCGTATTTAATAAGGAATAGTATTATATAATAGGCCATAAAACTTCACGCTAGGATCCTAAGGAGCGATGTAGTAACCATGAAGTGCGTCACACACGACGAAAATGTTACAGATAATATTTTATCTTAAGATAAAATATAGTTCACCATACAATACAATGGACTACCATAAAAGGCGAAGATAACATAGATTTTCATCTTACAATATCTTGAAATATCGAGCGTTATGTTTATATCATACATTGCATTACACGTTTCTGTGAGGTAATTCTTTGAAATATATTCAAACTTTTTCGATAACAGACCTTCGTAAAAATTAAATTCTCCGAAGTCTTTTCTGTGTTTATTTGATTTTCTATCCAAACTGGTAACCTTTTAGTATGTGCTATTGCAATTAGAGTTTAAAATTCAATATCGGAATCATCAACTGATGAGCTGTCTAATAAATCCAATAGTAAGGCCGTGTTACTCATACTTAATCTACCTGTAAATAGAATTCGGACAAAAATTTGTGCGATGCCTAAGCAGACAATCAAGAGACTGAAATAATTTATATAGTAATGTATATTACCTGTTACTGTTACTTTAAGATCCTATGATATTTTAATTTAAGATATAACATCAAGCAAACTAATAGACTAATAAAACAAGTGAAACCAGCACAGCTAGTAATCTCATAAAATAATTTGAAGTCATTTCATTCATTAATTGCCTTATTAAGCATAGTGGTTCTAAACGCTACTGCTATTCTCGAGACCCTGGGTTCGATTCCCAGGTCGAGCATAGTGTTATTGGATTTTTCTATAAAATTCTCAGTAGCAGCTTGGTGTTTGGCTTTGTGCTCCATTAATGCCAATAGGCTCGCCCCCATTACATGAGACCTAAAACATACCCGGCAAACTGTGGTTGTTCATTTAGTACACCTCTGTCTAACTCTTCGAGTAATACGGGCGTGATGGTATGTTAAGTAAATTCAAGGTAAAGCAATAATAATAACTTAAATTACTATTCAAAGCTTAATAATTTAATGATTACATTTGGGTGTTCTTTACTCGGCGTGAACGCTAAAGAATAAATTAATTAGGGAAACGAGCGGTAGGTACTATCGGCTTTCTGGCGCCTACTAATGAAGCTTGCTCATGTTTAGTGGATGAGTACACACTAAAATTAACGTAATTTACAGGGTTTTTGGAATAAACGCACGCCTAAATAAACCTATTTACTTACTCATGTTCCTCCAAATTAGAGATAATTTATGTTATTGGATTTAACTAAGCTTAACAAATTTGTAAACAACAGTATTGATATTATAAAAGTTTTAATTTTGATAAATTAGTATTTTAGATTTTTTAATGGCAAACCTCATAATGCAGTTGTGACTTCCAACCGTAAGCAGGATGGTTTAAATCTACTCAAAGCATTGCTCGGAAACGAGACCTTCATTTACGGATAAATAATATTTACGGAGACGATCTTACACATAGCCATTTGATTTCAAAGTTAAGCATAACTACACTACAGTATACTATACGAATAAAAAAATTTTTGGGCGTTCATGAGCGTGGCTTGGACTTTATAGAGGAAGGGACAGGCAAGGAAAAAAAAATTTTTTTTTTTGCTGTCTCCCACCACGAGCCTTCCAACACCTTGCAGGGGACGGGGAGAATAACAGACTCCTCTACCAGTACCAAAATGTGCGAAAATGAAACCTAAGATAAGCCCCAAATTAGAGTATATTTTATTATGGTTGTATGGAATGAACATTATCACCAAGATTTCGAAGTCGATTTTATTAATAAATAGGAGGCTCGTCTAAGATTCAAAGACGCAGAACTCAATTCTATTATATCATTGAAGTCATGAGAAAAATTTCATGAAGCAAAATCTATTAGTTGGAACTAAGACTAGCAGTTTTTAGCGAGATTTATCTATCGTGTAGCGTTTTATTTTTATTTTTATTTATTATTATAAACTTACGATATTCAACCCTTTATTGTGTGATATTGGTTATATTTTCCCTAATATAGCTAGGTTATTGTGCACAAATGAAGCGGCCAGGAAATAACGAAAAGACATGGAACTAGTTCTGAAATTGGATCTCACTGGAAAGCTTCGTACAAGGGAGACATAATTTTGTTAAAGCACTGAAATCGTCAAAAACCAACTATGTACATAATTGATAAATCACGCCTCTGTCTCAACGGCCATACATCTTTTTCTTCTTCAACATTCATTAATCTTTTCATGTGTGCTCGTCGATTTAGACTACTCTTAACCTGACCTTTCTTCAGAACGTTTCCGATTTGATCGTGTAAACTTCGTCTAGGCCTTCCTCTTCCTATCAATTACCTACTTGATAGTAGTACTAATAAACTTAATTAACTAGGATCGGTTGCCAAAACAAGAACAAAATGTAGCAGATTATGAGCCGGTAGCGCAGTGGAAGTTACTTGTAGTAATAAATAAAACCAGCATATAAAAGTAAAGAACAGGAAAAAACATATATATAAGGTAGCAAAGATCTTTTACACAACAACAGGCAACTGTGTGACACATACCAAATTTAAAATATGAAGGTACAAATTTATTATAAAAGAGTATCTACTCAACACGCTCCCTTAAATTGTACCTTCCAAAACATAGTATAACTATCTACTATATACTTAGAGAAACAAACAAGGTATATAAACATAACAGCACATTAAAAATTTAAGAAACTAAGTAACGCCTAAACCTTCCATACAAAAATAATGTTTCTGCTTAGGCAGTGGTTTCGTTAATATATCACCAAGCATCAGTTCTGTTGGAATATATTTCACCACAATATCTTTGTTAGTTTTTACGGTTCTCTCAAGAAATGATACTTGTGTTAGCTTTACGAAAAATATAGTTTCTAATTTTAATAAATATTACGTATTACAATAAATATTAATATTTGCTAAATGAATAATAAGTTGAGAAATCTATTAAAACTTCTCGATCATGGAGGTAGTTCGTACAAAATAATATATTGTTTAAGGTTTTATAAAACATACTATGTTTTTAGCTTGACGATAATTATTGTTTAGTCTACCATAAAACATATTGTTATTATCTTTTATTTTAGAATATGTCTAGATTTTAATATTGTTCTATTTAACTCTTAGTAGCTCAGTTTTGACTTCCGGTATTTTTCTTTCCGATTGAAAATGTCGGTTCCTTAAATATTGGTTTACTATAAAAGGACGGGCAGTCTGTACTGAGTCAGGAGGCAAGCTGGATGTGCAAGATTAATAGAGTTAATTATAGTGAATACAAGTGGACACAGTGATTAGTTATTATAGTGAAGTATCTTTGAGTGAAGTATCTTTGGTTTATTTTATCTAATTTGTTTTACAAATTCAGAAGTGGGATAACATCAGGAATTTTGGTATATTATTACCACCCTGATGTAATCATACGACCACAATATGGGCATTGAACATTGTACTGATGAAGTGATTATTTCGGGTCATATAGAGGTAAGTCATGTAAATGTAAGTCATGTAAAAAGTTTTCTAGATGAATTGTGTGAGTGTAAATAACAACTTGAAGTGCAAAGTGCACGTACATTGTAAACACTGCACTGCTATGAGCGTGAGTGTAAATAACAACTTGAAGTACAAAGTGCACGTACATTGTAAACACTGCACTGCTATGAGCGTGAGTGTAAATAACAACTTGAAGTGCAAAGTGCACGTACATTGTAAACACTGCACTGCTATGAGCGTGAGTGTAAATAACAACTTGAAGTGCAAAGTGCACGTACATTGTAAACACTGCACTGCTATGAGCGCGAGTGTAAATAACAACTTGAAGTGCAAAGTGCACGTACATTGTAAACACTGCACTGCTATGAGCGTGAGTGTAAATAACAACTTGAAGTGCAAAGTGCACGTACATTGTAAACACTGCACTGCTATGAGCGTGAGTGTAAATAACAACTTGAAGTGCAAAGTGCACGTACATTGTAAACACTGCACTGCTATGAGCGTGAGTGTAAATAACAACTTGAAGTGCAAAGTGCACGTACATTGTAAACACTGCACTGCTATGAGCGTGAGTGTAAATAACAACTTGAAGTGCAAAGTGCACGTACATTGTAAACACTGCACTGCTATGAGCGTGAGTGTAAATAACAACTTGAAGTGCAAAGTGCACGTACATTGTAAACACTGCACTGCTATGAGCGTGAGTGTAAATAACAACTTGAAGTGCAAAGTGCACGTACATTGTAAACACTGCACTGCTATGAGCGTGAGTGTAAATAACAACTTGAAGTGCAAAGTGCACCAAAGTGCACGTACATTGTAAACACTGCACTGCTATGAGAGTGAGTGTAAATAATAACTGGAAGTGCAAAGTGCACGTACATTGTAAACACTGCACTGCTATGAGCGTGAGTGTAAATAATAACTTGAAGTGCAAAGTGCACGTACATTGTAAACACTGCACTGCTATGAGCGTGAGTGTAAATAACAACTTGAAGTGCAAAGTGCACGTACATTGTAAACACTGCACTGCTATGAGCGTGAGTGTAAATAACAACTTGAAGTGCAAAGTGCACGTACATTGTAAACACTGCACTGCTATGAGCGTGAGTGTAAATAACAACTTGAAGTGCAAAGTGCACGTACATTGTAAACACTGCACTGCTATGAGCGTGAGTGTAAATAACAACTTGAAGTGCAAAGTGCACGTACATTGTAAACACTGCACTGCTATGAGCGTGAGTGTAAATAACAACTTGAAGTGCAAAGTGCACGTACATTGTGAACACTGCACTGCTATGAGCGTGAGTGTAAATAACAACTTGAAGTGCAAAGTGCACGTACATTGTGAACACTGCACTGCTATGAGCGTGAGTGTAAATAACAACTTGAAGTGCAAAGTGCACGTACATTGTGAACACTGCACTGCTATGAGCGTGAGTGTAAATAACAACTTGAAGTGCAAAGTGCACGTTCATTGTAAACACTGCACTGCTATGAGCGTGAGTGTAAATAACAACTTGAAGTGCAAAGTGCACGTTCATTGTAAACACTGCACTGCTATGAGCGTGAGTGTAAATAACAACTTGAAGTGCAAAGTGCACGTACATTGTAAACACTGCACTGCTATGAGCGTGAGTGTAAATAACAACTTGAAGTGCAAAGTGCACGTACATTGTAAACACTGCACTGCTATGAGCGTGAGTGTAAATAACAAACGCGTCGTGCACGCAGTAGCGTGAGCGTGCGTCGTGCACGCAGTAGCGTGAGCGTGCGTCGTGCGGGTGCGTGCGGCGCTCGACGGGCACGTATAGTCGTGCGTGTGGCGCGCGGGTGCGCGTGGCGCGCCGGTGCGTGCGGCGGGCACGTGATCGCGGGGACGCGAAAACTTATCAGGATGGACGAGTTGTTAGCTTTACGAAAAATATAGTTTCTAATTTTAATAAATATTACGTATTACAATAAATATTAATATTTGCTAAATGAATAATAAGTTGAGAAATCTATTAAAACTTCTCGATCATGGAGGTAGTTCGTACAAAATAATATATTGTTTAAGGTTTTATAAAACATACTATGTTTTTAGCTCGACGATAATTATTGTTTAGTCTACCATAAAACATATTGTTATTATCTTTTATTTTAGAATATGTCTAGATTTTAATATTGTTCTATTTAACTCTTAGTAGCTCAGTTTTGACTTCCGGTATTTTTCTTTCCGATTGAAAATGTCGGTTCCTTATAATTATAGTGAATACAAGTGAACACAGTGATTAGTTATTATAGTGAAGTATCTTTGAGTGAAGTATCTTTGGTTTATTTTATCTAATTTGTTTTACACTTGATACTAATGTGCTTACTGCGGGAATGGAATACGGGATCTTTCGATAACGCTATTGCTCCCTGATTGTCCGCATGTAATTGTACCCTGCTCACAGTCGCTAACCCGATTTCAGTCAACAAACTATTTAAGTAGATAGCCTCTTTCATAGCTACCGATAAACTTACATATTCTGCCTCACAAGTAGAAGTCGCGACAGACCTCTGTTTTTGTGACTTCCAAGATATTGCTGCACCAGCTAAAGTAAAAACATAACCTGAATAACTACGTCTATCTATAATACAATTGCCCCAATCACTATCAGAATATCCCTTAATAGACTTACCAGTTTTCTTATAAATAAGACCATAATCACGCGTCCTTTTTAAGTAACGCAGGATCCTCATTGCCGCTTTCCAACAATTTTTATCTGCTTTATCGACAAACTGACCCATTTTTGCTACTGCATTTGCAATATCTGGCCTGGTACCTACGGATAAATATATCAAACATCCTATTAACTCCCTATACTGAAAAATAGAACCACTATCAGTATCAATATTCTGTAGTTTTAAATTAACCTCCATTGGTGTGGCATTTGTATCCTTACAATCTTGGAGTCCGTATTGAGATTGTGTCAACTTTATGACGTGGTCACTTCTATCAATATTTATTCCCAATATAAACTTTGCAATTCCATAGTCGTTCAATTCGAACTCTTTTCCTAATTCCTGTTTAAAATCCAGAATACAATCTTTTTTCTGACTTGCAATCAAAATATCGTCCGTATATACACAGACAAAGAGTTTTGATCCGCAGTCGTCAACCTCTTTAAAATACAAACACGGCTCATTTAATGACTGCTTAAAGTTCATATTCTTCAATTTTTCGTCAAGTCTTATGTTCCACTGGCGTCCAGATTGCTTTAAGCCATACAAAGACTTGCGTAAACGGCAAACATTGCCACCCGCTCGTATGTCCGCTAACATTTGCTGCGCCTGTTTCTTGACTAAAAAATCTTCCGTTTGTAACAATTTAACGAGAATATCTTTTAAGAACTCCGGTATTTTCATGTATACCTCTTCGTCTAGATATCCATTCAGATAGGCTGTGTTGATATCTATCTGATGTATTTCCATATCTAACTCAACAGCTAAAACGGATAACAATCTGACAGTATCAAGCCTCATCACTGGCGCAAAAGTATCACGATAATCAATACCGTATAGCTGACTGTAACCTTTGGCAACCAATCTGGCTTTTTTCTTTTCAGATTTGTCCACATTTATCTTTGTAGTTAGAACGAATCGACATCCTACTACATCACGATTTGAGGGCTTCTTGACGATTTCCCACGTCCGGTTTTTAACGAGACTTCTTATCTCTGAAGTAATCGCTTCTTTCCAAAGCTTTTCTTCACTACTCGATAACGCCTCTTTTAACGAAATTTCCATTGCATTGCCCACGAAATCTTCACTATCAGTAAATTCATCTAAACTTACACCTGTTTCTTCATTGCTGGCATTATTTCCACCTACTTCACTCCACTCATCTTCGTCTTGCTCTCGTTCCCTTCTCGTTGCACTGACGGTTCGGTACATCTTCTTCGGCCTACCTACTTGGCCTCTTTGAACTTCTTCTTCTCGTACTTCTTCTAGGACAGTACTATCATTCAAAAGCGGCTCATGTTGAGCTGACCCTACAATATCAGTCTTTGAAGTCGATGGTTTAATTTCTAAGTCCACATACTTGACTGGCCTCCCTTCTTGTGATTCAGTCACAACCTGTAGTGGGTCTATGTTGTTCTCTTTTTCAGTTGTGTTCACGTCTAAAAACCTTACATCTCTTACAACAATCAGTTTACGATCATTCGGCAACCATACTCTATATCCTTTTAGGTCTCTAGGATATCCGACAAAAATTCCTTCTACACTACTAGCTGTAAATTTATCCTTATTTATATCCTTATCTAAAATAAAAATTTTATTTCCAAAAGGTCTTAAATAATTTATATTTACACGTCTATCAAAGAATTTCTCATATGGTATTTCGCCATTAATCGCGGTAGATGGGCACCTATTTCTAACATGACATGCCGTCACTACAGCATCCGCCCAAAACCCGCCTGAAAGTTTAGAAGATAACAACATGCATCTTGCCATCTCAACCAGTGTTCTATTCATCCTCTCAGCTACACCGTTTTGCTGTGGAGTATGAGGAATCGTTTTTCTTCTAGAAATTCCTTCTTTACTCAAGAAGTCATCAAACTCTTTATTACAATACTCACCGCCATTATCAGTTTGTAAGTATTTTATTTTCTTGCCAGTCATATTTTCTACATATTGCTTGTATATTTTAAACACAGTAAAAACCGAACTCTTCTTACTTAATAAATATACCTCGCACCATCTCGTAGAATCGTCGATAAACGTCACAAAATATTTCGCGCCTCCTAAGGTTGCATTTTACATAGGACCACATACATCGGAATAAACTATTTTTAGTTTTTCATTACACGGTCCGCTCGAGTAAGAAAAAAGAAGAGAACTCATTTTACCACGTAAGCATATTTCGCAATTACGCAAACTATTGACGGTACTCGTATTAGTTCCGACACGTAAATTGCAATGATCTAAGAGTTTTGTTAGATCGTTTGCATTTAAGTGACCCAAACGCTCATGCCATTTTAAAATATCGCTTTCATTAGAAACCGATGAAGCTTGAGCACACTGTTCCTTTACATAATAAACATTATCTTTTCGAAATGCGATTAACTTCACATTACCATCAGTATCAGTCACTAGAGCCCTATCATCCCTAAACGTAACAAAACCCCTTATCGGTAATTTTTGCAACTGAAATCAAGTTAGTTCGCAAATTAGGAACATATAACGTGTTAGGTAGTTCAACTACACTTTTGGAGTTAGTAATATATGCAGACAATCTTACTGTACCTGGTTGATCCCACGCAAATATGGAACCAACCTGCGATACGAAATAAATAGCAAATTATGATGCGAATATCCAGCGAGAGAAGTGTATGCAAAATGTCATGCCAACTCACCGGTACTGCGTTCCGTGATAATTCCTGGTCGGCGCCGACGTGGTTTAGCTATACATTATATATTCAAAGTTCCTGAGCCTCACGCACCCACTGTACACACACTGGCTTGATGACACTAAATTCTGGAGAACGTGGTTGACGAGGAATGTCTGAGGCGAGCGACTTTGCACCGTGCGGACGCGACGGTGTTCCGACGAGAGTGTATATCGCGAGAGCCGGTGGCGACAACAACAAATCGAAAACCACCCCCACTGGATATCATAATGCTTAGTGACAAGAGAAAATAATTAATAACAAACTACCTACTTTAATACGTGATGGTACTAAATTACGCGGCTGCAACATTCCGCCCACCAAAATACGACGTATTTTAAAATAAATTGCCAAACAAAATACAAACGAAAATAATTAATGGAACTTAATAACAAACACTAACAACGAAAGTAAATATTTAAAATAAATAGCGAAATAATAACTAAATGAAAATAACAACGATTAGTCATTGCCAGGTAGAGGACAGAGTTTCACTAAAGGCCTTTGTAAAATACCTGTCTAGGTCTTGACCGTGGCAACGCGAGAAATGCCGTCTTTCCCCGGGTGTAATCGCACGACACGAGCGAGCGGCCATTTAAGGGGTTTAGCTTGTTCATCTTTAACTAAAACCAGCGATCCTAGTTTAAGTTCTGAGGTGCTGGTGTGCCATTTAGAACGCTGATTTAGAGTATGCAAATATTCCGTATACCATCGCTTCCAGAAATCGTGATGGAGTCTTTGCAACAGTTGCCAACGATTCAAACAACTCAAACGGACATCGGATAAATCTGATTCGGGAAGCGAGGTAAGCGGTTCCAAAGTGAGGAAGTGACCAGGGGTCAATACAGCCAAATCGTTGGGATCCGATCCCATTTCGCATAAGGGGCGCGAATTGAGTAAAGCCTCAATTTGTGTTGCTAAAGTTAAAAATTCTTCATAAGTTAAAATTTGATAGCCAACAACACGAGCGAGATGCATTTTGAAGGATTTTATGTTTGCCTCCCAAAGACCACCGAAGTGTGGTGCGGCAGGGGGCTTAAAGCTAAATTCAATCGTCTCAGACGAAGCCGCCTGTTGCATAAGGGTTAGCAATATGTTATAAGCGCCAACGAAATTCGTACCGTGGTCGCAGTGAATGCGCTAACAACGGCCTCGGCGAGTGATAAATCTACGAAGAGCGCGAAGAAAGGCCTCGCTTGTTAACCCTACGACAAGCTCAATATGTATCGCCTTGGTGGCGAAGCATATGAAGAGGCAAATATATGTCTTAAAGGTCCTAGCACCGCGATAGCGTTGTACATATGTTGGAAAGGGACCTGCGAAATCAATACCGATGTACGAAAAAGGCTTAAGTTGCGAAACCCTCAACTTAGGGAGGTCTGCCATGCGAGGTATGACAGGCCTTGGATTGGTGCGATAGCATTTGATAAATTTAGATAATCTATTACGGATGGCACGACGAGGCGACAAAATCCAAAAGTTTTGTGCCAACAGAAAATTGAGGGTGCGAAGCCCTGGATGTAGATTATCGTTATGACACTGATCGATAATAAGCGATGTGAGACGATGTTGACGAGGTAACAACAGAGGATGCTTGGAATCACAATCTAGATCCGAATGAGTGAGTCTACCGCCCACCCTGACGAGACCATCTTTGTCAAGAAACGGATTTAATTTTTGTAGTGGCTTGGGTAAAAGCAACCCCTTTTCCAAGCCTTGAATCTCGCTTGCAAAGCTCGAAGTTTGAGCGATTTTGACCAAAGTCAACAACGATTGTTTGAGCTCTGAAGAGACAAGATGACCTGATTTACGATTATTAGAGTTGCGACAATTGTAGACGAAACGATGGAGATAAGCGACAATGCGTTGAATCTTCCTAAGACTTGAGTACCTGTCCAGAAACTCATCAAAACTATCGACAGTGACGAAGAGAGCTATGTCAGAATTATGCTGTTCCGAAATTATATCACTGGAATCCTCAAACGAAAACGATGAAATTGGCCAGCCATCGGGCTCACAAAGCAACCACGGAGGTCCATGCCACCACGATGAGTGGCCAAGAAGTTCGCTGATTGTAAGTCCGCGACTTGCGCAATCTGCCGGGTTGTCAGAAGAGCGAACATGTTGCCAACAAGAAGGTGGAACGATTTCCTGTATGTGACTCACACGATTGCTCACGTAAGTCTTCCATCGAGAGGAGGGTGACTTTAACCACGCCAGAGTCACTGTTGAGTCAGACCAGCAAAAAATATCATCGACACGTATCTTATCAGCGAACACAGTTTGAACATATGTGACAAGATCTGCCAAGAGAACTGCAGCGCATAGTTCTAAGCGAGGAATAGAAATTCTTTTTAGAGGAGCAACTTTAGAACGAGCGATAATCAGGCGGGTAGTGACGCGATCGTCTCCTTGCTCAATACTAAAATATACGACGGCTGCGTAGCCTAACTCAGAGGCATCGCAAAAACCGTGTATCTGTAATTTGATGGAGTTCAATGCGGGAACGAAACGAGAAATTGCTAAAGACGACAAAGCATTGAATTCCACACGATAGCGGGGCCAGGTTTGAACAATTGAATCAGGTGCAACCTCATCCCAATTCAAACCGAGACTCCAAAGTTTCTGCACTATGCACTTAAATATAAAGGTAAGTGGGGTTAGGAAACCGAGGGGATCAAAGATGCGAGCTAATTCCGAGAGGATGATGCGCTTGGTGCATTGTTGATGTAAAGATGTCACAGTGAAAGAGAAAGCATCCACGTTTGGATGCCACTCTAAACCAAGTACTACTACCGACGGGGAAGATTCTGAGCTGAATGTCTGCAAATCACGAGCATCGTGCCTATGTTCAGATGGAATACCTTCAAGCAAAGCAGGACTGTTACTAGTCCATTTCCTTAGCTCGAAACATCCCTTGCTAATGATGTCACTTATGTCTTTCATTAACTCACGAGCCGAAATAAGTGAGTCAGCCCCGGTTACGACATCATCCACATACATGTCACTCCTAAGTGCAGTCACAGCGAAATGACGATTATTTCCCTCGTCCTGTGCCACCTGCACTATGGTTCGAAGCGCTAAGAAGCTTGAGGAGGACATGCCATACGTGACGGTTTTAAGACGGAACTCTTGAATGGGTTCCTGAGGCGAAAATCAAAACAGAATTCTTTGGTAATTACGATCAGTATTAGCCACCAGTATCTGGCGATACATTTGCTTAATATCGGCAGTAAAAACGACAGAATGTAAACGAAAGCGAAGAAGGATTGATTTAATATCTGATTGCAATCTTGAACCGACAAGTAGTTGTTCGTTTAGTGCGACTCCATTAGCAGGCTTAGCACTAGCATCGAACACCACGCGTAGTTTTGTGGTCAAACTACTTGGTTTGAGCACACAATGATGCGGTATATAATAGGTTTGATCCGAACCAATTTCATCGACCTTTTCCATATGTCCAGAATCAAGATAATCTCTCATGAACGCATTATAGTCCTCACGAAGTTGAGAATTACGTGACAATCGTTTTTCGAGAGATAACAATCGACGATGTGCCAAACTGTAGGAATCACCAAAGGTAGGCGCGGGTGTCTTGAAAGGCAAACGGACGATATACCTTCCATTCACATCCCTGCAGTGCGTCGTATCGAATATACTTTCGCAAAGAGCATCTTCATCACTAAGCGGTGATGATTTGGGAAGTTCATCAATTTCCCAAAATTTACGAATTTGAGAGTCTAAATCTTTAAAAGAGCAAATCATCGACTAACTAGAACTAGGTGGTATGCATGCAATATTACCCATAACTATCCAACCGAATTTGGTGTTAAAGGCTACGGGTCCATCTGACCCACAATCGAGACGTTCACCCAAAACTATATGACAAAATACGTCAACGCCGACTAACGCGTCGATTTGCGCAGGCACGTTGAAGCTAGTGTCAGCCAGCTTAATGTTCATCAACTGTGGCCAATGAGCAATATCTATGGTATTAGACGGCATATCACCACATAAATTGGGAATAACGAGAGCTTCCAAGACTAGCTCCGGATAACCTTGTTGCCCACGGATGCGAAGTACGGTAGAACTAGTCGCGACAGATGATGTTTGACCAATGCTCTCAACGAGTGACATGGTTTTCTTGAAGGCTAATCCTAGACGTTGGGCACACTTGTTGGTAATAAAGTTCCTTTGGTTTCCGTTGTCTATAACGATTCGAATTGAGCGGTAATTACCAAAGTTATCTAGGACTTCAACGGAAGCAGTAGCGAGAAGCGAGATATGCGTGGGAGAACTCGAGCCTGCCACTAATGTTTGTGAAGTCGGCGTAGATGAAGCGAGAGCTGATGCTGCGGTAGCATCCGAGACGACAGATGAAGTGGTAGGAACTACGTTAGCATTTGATGACACCGAATTATCAAAGTGCAATGTAGTATGGTGAAGTGCGTTGCATTTAAGACAGCGACTGTTTGACGAGCAAGATTTAACCACATGACCTTGACGAAGGCAATTCACACAACGATTATGTTCCTTGACGATGGAGAATCGATCACGTGGGGTGCGATCACGATAAGTGGGACAATTCGCTAAGGCATGCTGTGCCTTGCACAAAACACACAAGTTATCACTTGGTGTAAGTGGATTCACTATCAAAGCCTTGGCATTCGTAATAGGCGCGCGAGGGTGCCTACCATAAGAATCCTGAGGCGCGGATGCGAGAGACGTGCGCACCGTGCGGGAGTAAGATGTGGGTGAGGTTACAGCAACGGCACCAGAAGCGGCGGCGCGATGCAGTCGCATAGGGGGGCGCGCTGTACTTATCTGAGGCTCGGCAAGCTCGAGTGCTTGGCCGACCTTATTAAGATATTCCAGAAGGGAGTCAAAACTTGGTATGTCTTTATCATCGTTCTGCAATTCAAAACGTTGACGAGTATCACGATCAAGTTTATTTATTAAAAGGTAAAACAAAGGGAAATCCCAATCTTTTACAGGTAACTTCAAATTCCTTAATACCGCGATGTTCTCCTTGAAAGTATCCACGAGACGACGTAACTCACGAGGAGAGTTCGATTTAAGAGTTACATTTTGCAACTCCTCCCAATACCGAAAAGCTAATTTACGTTTGCATTGATAACGATCAATCAAGGCGGCGTACGCATCTAAATAATTATTTCCTGAAAGAGGAAAGCCTTTCAAAAGATGAAGAGGTTCACCGGAAAGAAGCGAAATTAAAATAGAAAAACGTTCGATATTCGATAACCGTTTGTTATGATGTACGGTAGTGTTATACATGTCATAAAACGAACTCCATAATGTAATATCACCATTGAAGGTCAATAAGTTCAAACGAGGTAGTTTCACAGACAAATCATTTGTGCATACGTCGAGCTGCTGTCCGTCTGAATGGGAAGGTGACGTGAGTGTCGAATGAATTTCGATTATCTGAAAATATTTATTATCGAAATCGTGACGAATTTCGTCTTCCTTATCCAACTCTGAAGTATCTAATATTTCCGAACAAATTTTTAAATGTTGTGCTTCGAAACTAGCATAATAACTTTCGAGTCGACTGTACCGTGACAAGAAAACTGGCAAACAAGATTTATCATTTTGGGCCTCTAAGGCTGATGACAAGCAGTCATCAATGCGTTTGATAGCAATGGATCGCTTTAGCTCTAAACCACGACGAGCGGCAGCCTTTGACATTTTAAATTACAAAATTAAACTAATAAAAATAATTTAGAACGATAAAAAATTGAATGGACTGTATATTAACGCTAATTCAAACAATAAGTTAACCAAGTAATATTAACTAATTCGAGATTACAAATAAATATTATTAATAATACATACAAACTATAATTTTAGTCTTAATGCTTATTCCAATAAACATACGGAGTGATGATATTGAAATAAATTGATTAGATTTTAGATCGTTGTAATTTAGTGGTTACTGCCTACTTAATTTTGTCAAGTAATAATGGCAGTGACAAAAAGAAAGCTATTTTTATTTTATGAAAACGTTATTATTACGATATTACCACGATTACTATGTCACTTCTGACAATGAACCAGGTTAGCCGTATTCACTATGAGAAGGATCCGTGCCCGTTTGGACCAAAGTTATGGTTGATCCCACGCAAATATGGAACCAACCTGCAATACGAAATAAATAGCAAATTATGATGCGAATATCCAGCGAGAGAAGTGTATGCAAAATGTCATGCCAACTCACCGGTACTGCGTTACGTGATAATTCCTGGTCGGCGCCGACGTGGTTTAGCTATACATTATATATTCAAAGTTCCTGAGCCTCACGCACCCACTGTACATACACTGGCTTGATGACACTAAATTCTGGAGAACGTGGTTAACGAGGAATGTCCGAGGCGAGCGACTTTGCACCGTGCGGACGCGACGGTGTTCCGACGAGAGTGTATATCGCGAGAGCCGGTGGCGACAACAACAAATCGAAAACCACCCCCACTGGATATCATAATGCTTAGCGACGAGAGAAAATAATTAATAACAAACTACCTACTTTAATACGTGATGGTTCTAAATTACGCGGCTGCAACAGTACCTTTACCTTGTACTAGAGCACTCTGATTAGTAGCCAGAGTCACTTTACCGTCAGAAGGCTGTAAAGTTTTTCCAAAATAGGTTTTATCGTTACATAAATGACTCGTACAACCGCTATCGATAATCCAGTTTCCATACTCGCAGTTTCCAAAGTGACAATCACCTGAAATACAATTAAATGTTACAAAACTAGTATCGACCTTTTCTGTTGTTAATTTATTTTCTGATACATATTTTACCAAATCCTTCTGTTTTAATTTATTACATTCCGCAGCTTTGTGTCCTTTTTTTTTGATATTTAAAACATTTGTAAACAAACTTAGACATTTTATCGACAGACTGTACAGAGTTTGATCCAAATTTCTTCTTATTTCTCTTCAAAACATTGAAAGTATTATCGCTACTCGATCTCCTAGCATTGCTTTCTTCAAGAATTTTAATTTTTAATATCTCCGGGTCCGGAAATGAATCTCTAGACTCAATTGCACACCTGAAATTCTCGAAACTTGATGGCAAGCTAAACAATAGCATTATCGATGCTAAATCATTGTGAATTTCTACGTCCATCTCGTGTAACTTGCATTTAGCGTCAAAGAACTTGGCGAAGTGTTCTTGAATATCATCACCTTCGCTCATTTTACATAATATGAGCTGCTTCAATAAGTTAGCTTTCCTAGCTGGTCCTTTAGAAGCATATACCGACTCAAGTTTCAACCAAACATCGTTTGATGTCTTACACTCTCTTATATGACGTAACTCGCTCGGGCTCATCGCTAAAAGTAGCTCTGCCTTCGCTTTTGAGTCTTGTGACTCCCATAAAGCCGCCTCTGGTAATTCGACTGGCTTTGGTTTACTACCATCTACGTATTCCCATAAATCGTTCTTTACTAAAATTACCTGTGCGTGTACCTTCCAGGAATCATAGTTATTCCTACCAAGAACCTCGATCCTCACTGTAGTCATGGTGCCGCCCTTTTCGCTGCTCCACTTACAATTGATCTTTTTGCACTTTTATTCGACGATCACATATGATAACTCTTATTTCGTTATCCACCGATTTTATTTATATACTATTTATCGGCAACTGGGCCCATAACCATTGTAGCAGATTATGAGCCGGTAGCGCAGTGGAAGTTATTTGTAGTAATAAATAAAACCAGCATATAAAAGTAAAGAACAGGAAAAAACATATATATAAGGTAGCAAAGATCTTTACACAACAAAAGACAACTGTCTGACACATACCAAATTTAAAATATGGAAGGTACAAATTTATTATAAAAGAGTATCTACTCAACACAAAAAACATATGGTCTTTGTGAAAAAAAAACCTTAAAATAGTCGTATATAATATCCAAGAACCAGCATCAACGTTAAATTAATTAAGACCTCAAAGGAGTGAATTTTGTTAGAGTTATTTTAATACTTCATCACAATTCGAAATCACAGTGAGATTTTCGCAGTACGTCGCTGCATTTTCCTTCGTAAATCTACTACATTTCCATTTGTTTAGCATGATACCAGCTTAAGTTATAATCTTGTTTGCGATTATATTTTTTAATACTATTATCAACTACATTCTATCAAAAGTTCTGAGCTTAAAATTCGTTTTTACTTAGTACGTTTTATGAAATAACTAGCCACCCGCCCAAGCTTCGCACGGGTACAATTTACAAAGTTGTATATTTTATGTTTAAAAAAAGCCTGATTAGAGTTTATCGTTTTAATATTCCTCGAGGTCCTTAGTTTGATTCCCAGGTCGAGCAAAGTGTTATTGGGAATTTCTATGAAATTCTCAGTATCAGCGCGGAGTCAGATTTTGTGCCCGATTAATGGTATCACCCCCTATTACATAGGACCTAAATCATATCCAGCGAATTGTGGGTGTATACCTCTGCCTAACCCTTCGGAGATAGAGGCATGATGGTGTGTTAAGTAACTTCATAGTTACGTAAAGTGCGTTTAGCTCGCGACATGTTATTCTTCAGAGGTGCAGAATGCCCACTAACCGACCGCGATGGTTTTCCGCCCGTAATTTTGAATCCGTGATATCTTCTATGCTATTTATTTAAATGATATAATGCGAAAGATAATTTAGATCTACATTAAATGCTAACGTTAACTAACAAACTTATCTGGATAAAGATTGATACTGAATTGGAGAAAAAAAATTCACAAATGACGTAATATTTTTAATTGTTATTATGATGAATACAGAAATGGTTACTGTGATTCAAACTTAGAAAATAGACGTACGCCATCGCGGACGTTTCTCTAGGCTTTTTACAGAACTACAATTCTTTAGAACAATATTATGACGCCATGTAAGTGACCGGAAACCATTTTTTGACGACTCGATTACAAATAATTGTATTTTCTCTGTTATACAACAATTTAATTGAAATGTAAAATTATATACAATAAACCTTTTGGAAAAATTCTCCAAATGTACAACGCATTACGCACCACGCAATTGTACGCATTACAATTCGTTCTGTAGGTACATCTAAGCGTACATAGGGATAGACAGCGAGAAGTGACCTTACCTATGTGTAGATAGAAGAAAATACATTATTTTTTTACACACACACATAAAAGTACAATAAGCATAATAAATAATACAAATAAGTAAAATAAAAACAAAAGATTTCGTAATGTTGTTTAATTCCTGTTGTTATTATGGTGTTTACGTTTGACAAATGTGACAATGTGTGTACGGCTGTGTGTGTACCAAACGAGTCTCGAGTCGGTTTATATACTGGGAGTCCTTGACCCCTGGTTTTTACTGTAAGCCCAGGGATTGCACCATGCTTACCATCAGGTACAGTAACTTTGTCGTGCTTCGGTAAAAAAAGTGATGTTAGCACAACGAATTTAAGAAAATAAACAAGACAATAATTTTTAATAAAAAAGAAAACCAACTTTATCTTCGAAGTTGAAGGACAAGCCTCGAGGATAGAGAATTCCAACAAAAAATATCATCCGAATCGGTTCACAAACAAAAGATTGATAGCTAAACATCCTTTCAAAAATATATTCTAATTGACTAACCTTTTGTTTTTGTTAAAGTCAGTTAAAAAAGGAAATTAGTCGTAAACTTGTAAAACTATATCGTGAAAGCACAAACTTTATAACTATGAGTATATATGTATACTGATAATAATAAACATTTAAAGTAATTTAAATTTATGATGCATATAATAAATTTACTCTCTCTCTTCCAGTCGGTAACGTTAGAGCTGAGGATCGTAACTCCACACAACATTTTCAATAAGTTGATTGCATCAAAATCAGTGTAGATCTTTGGCACAATCGAAGTCTATGCTGATGGATAGCTTCAGCTACTCGGTTTTTTTGGCCTGACCACCGTTTTGCACATCTTTCTCTTGGACCTGTGGAAAATGTTCACATCTATTTATTAACTAAAAAAGAGCTAATAAACGTCATACAGATGAACAGGTTTTCTTGAATCATAGCTAAGAACACCCTCGATCAAGTCATCTTTCAAACAAAAAAACTAAATCAAAATCGGTCCAGCCGTTTTTTAGCTATGATGCCTCAAACAGACATACGAATAAACACGTTATAACAGCGGAGGTTAAAAATGGCCCGATTTGATTGGAGAATCGCAATGGCTTACCGTTTTGGTACCCCTTTCACCCCCCAACCTCCACCTATTCCAACGGCCTTTTCTCTCGCGCGCGCACCGACAGAAACACCGTTGCCGAAAAAAAAACAAGGAAATCAAAAAACTGTGGAATCTGGTAGATTTCAAGTATCCTGATCTTGACCTCATCAAAACTGGTGAGTGATTGTTTCTATAACCACCAGCGAGTTTAATAAATATTACTACATTTAAAACACTACAAAACGCTCAGTTCTCATAACTTATACACAAATTGCAGCTAAAACTTCTCCAAGTCCTTGCTGCTTCTTATAAACAAATGAATTTAATTTAGTCGCTCAGGTGTTGCTATTCATCAGTCTGCACTTTGAATTAAATTACTCAAACAACAACAAGATTTTTCGCTAAAACCAAAGAAATCTCTTAAAACATTATAAAAGGGTTTTTATCATTATAGGTTTAGTGTTGTGGTCACAATGTCTCCTGATCTTAAGTGAGGATGTAGTACAAAATTATAGCACGCTAAGTCTACTGAAAGACTGACTCTCAAGTAAATCTACCGGAACATACCTTTTGGTATATGCTATGGTTTCATCGTAATGTTTTACTTAATAGAAAAATCAGACTTAGACAATGCAGAATTTTAGATAATTTATTGAAAGATACTAAATACGACATGTCCTAAAGTTTCTTAACACCTTTTTTCCGAGTAAAACACACTAATGAAAAATATATTTTAAAAAACAAGTTTTATAAGGAAAGCATAAATTTGTGGTTGCATTAACATATTTCTTTGATAAGCAAACGCAAACAAAGAAATTGCATTAACGGTATCCAACTCATTTTTAGCATTCGCTTTTTATTTTTCCGAATAAATTTATATTCATTGTATTTAATTCCCACAGTTAATACAATTCAAAATTTTAATTGAATCTGGAATTTATCAACAATAATTTAGCAGTATAATAATAATAATATGCAGAATTTAAGGAGAAAACTATCAGGATAAGTAAACAAAAAAAAAAACATAATCACAATTATTATTTCAATCACTGGAATCGGCCCAAATCATATATGTCTAAAACTTATAGACCTAAAAGAAAGTACTTACATAGCATTATAAAAAGCTGCGATATTAAGTAAATACTTGCAGAAAAGTAAGACAGTTCCTGCAGATATACAGATTAGATGAACTAATACACCTAGGTAGTTTATCCACACTGTGAATTAACATGGTTGATGGCCCGTAATTCCACTTTATACCAACTTGTTCAGAAGGCCTGAGAAATGTTTAATTTTAAAAGAAAATAATAATAATAAGTTATTAGAAACCATGGTATTTTATTAATAATTTAAATTAAAATACACTTTTATATGAGTTTTAGTAGACGATATTTAAGCATTTATGGTAGCATGTAACATTATTTTAAAATATCAAAATACATCGATAGATAAATTCATATTGTTTCGTTACAAAAGTATTCAAAACATTAATAGTTTTGCTTTGTTATCTAGCATTGGTGCAAATAAAGTGTCTTTAAAATGATATACGAGTATACTATCTAAATATTAATTAACTAGTTGTGCCTCACGGATGTGTCCGTGTAAAATATATTCGACCAACTAACTTTCTACAGCGTCGCTGCCAACGCACCCGTGTAAAGTATCCTGTTGTTGTTCTATCTTCCTGTACCTACTTGCCAGATTGTTTCACGTTCATGGTTGCTGCTGCGAACCTTAGAACTATATTATGAAGTTTATAACTTTATAACCTTCCTCAATAAATAGGCTATAAAATAGAAAAATATTTTTTTCAAGTTGTCTGGTAGTTCCAGAGATTAGTACTTACAAAGGAACAATCTCTGGAGATTTATATCATTAGTATAGACATATTAACATTCAAGGGATGACTAATGAGTCTAACGGATCCAGTCCGTATTTTATTTAATAGCTTTTAAATTTTGACGCTGCGACGTTACTGCTCTTAGTAACTTTCAACGATAGTGTAGCACGACAAATGTCGATCTTAGTACGAAGTTAGTGCGCTACGTGTGAGTGCAATATTAAGATTTGATAAGAAGATATTTTAATAAGTATTGTTAATTTTCATAGTAGTTTTTTGTATTTTGACGTGACAACGTCTTATAAATTGGTTTGCCGGGTGACACTTCAAGAAACTGCGTTACGCTCCGCTCACGTTATGCGCTCACAATGAGAGCGAGTGAGAGGCACGCGTCCCTTCCACTCGAGCATGGTTAGCCCGCCTAAGAGCGAGAGAGACAGACATAAAGTCGTTGTCACGTAAAACTTTCGCCCGTATACCGACTTTACAGGCAACCAATTTTTTTCTCTAATTATTGATGTCTCATTGTTATTTTGTCTAAGTAGATACATTATGGTACTATACGAAAATATAGAAGATTTTGTTTAAAACAAGTATGTAATTACATAAATTATAACAATTAGCCTTAGAGCGGCCACATACAGTCGGAATTCCGTTCAGGAATTTCGAATCGAAATAAGGAATACGTACAAACATACGGTAGCTTTCCGTTCGTAGTTTTCTCTGATTCGAAATTCCGTCAATGATCATCGTCTCTCAACTGAGCCTTAGTATTCCGAACGGAAATAAACTTATGTTTGTAAAATATGTAAGGAATCCCGATTCGATATGTCGAATCGAAATTCCGAAACGGAACTGTTCTAAATCTTGTTATAAAAGTATAGTAAAATTCATTTTGTTTTTATATTGCCTTTTTACTAAGTATAAACAATAAATATTAGTATTTCATTAAATATTATCTTACTTTATTCACATATTAGCCGTAAAAGAAATTAAGCATTCACTTTTATTAAGCAATTTTGGAATAAACATTTATGGTATTATAGCGTGTATTTTTATTATAAATGAAGGCGCCAGTTCCTAAGTATTGCCTATGATTGTCCAATGGTAGTTATTCGAACATCGTTATAAATTAAATAGTTTTGAAGACTCAGTTTTCGGTAATGGAAAACTTATGGTCTTCTGCACCCTAAAACGATGATGACTACACTTAGTGTATCACTGTCAGACACAATTCTATAAATACCAGCCAGCAAACAAATTGTTAGGATTCAGTAATGACCCACTACGCCGCCCATGCTCACAGAAATTACTTAAATTTCCTACTTGCCATACTCAATTCTACAATAAATCATTTCAGGTACAAGCTGTTCGGCTGTGGAACTCACTTCCAATAGATATAAGAAAAGCGGAATTTATGCACATTTTTAAAAGGCTACTGCGTCGTCATTACCTCTCTCTGTTATGGTTATGATACAAACTGTCTTTTTTTTGCACCTTACTGATCCCGTGAAAAAACATTTGTATGTGTGTGTGTGCGTGTAATATTATTAATTAGTATTATTATTGTACTACTTTTATTATGTGTGCAAACTTTATGATTTATAGTTTATCTACTAATATGTGTGTAACTATATCTATGTCCTATTTGATTATAAAATTTGTATGTTAGTGATATATGTGTTCGCCGCCACGAAATTTATTTCCATTTTTATTTATTTATTTTTAAGTTTGCCTGTACACGAATATTTTAAATAGCTACATATGTATGTTTTTTATTTACTGTGCAATATAGTATATATTATTATTATTCCTTATATTTAAAAGTACAACGAATTGCCTTTATATACAAATGAATAAACTTTTTCCAAGTTTTCCTTAAACGCCTACCTTATACAATGAACAAAAATATAACCAAATATTATTTCTACAAAAGTCTCTCTTTTTATGTTAATTGGTAAGCGAAATGAATTTCAGTTATTTATCCAAGGACCTTATTCAAATCGTTTTAATATTTTAATTAACCTTTCCTATTATTATTTAAGATGGAAAATAAGTAATTAGTCTCAAGTAAAATACATTACTGGTTTACTTTACTGTTTAATTTTCCGTGACGATAAATTTACCTGCTATAGTGCCATACTACATACATAAACATAAATTATGTTCGCGACAATCGGGAATCAGGTAGTGTATATCTGGTAATCAAGAGTGGTACAGATTTGTAGTCGACTGAGTTTCAACCACCTTGCACGTTACAGTGAGTGTCATTTGGTTTGTCGCGTTTCTGCATCAGTTATATAATGTAGGGTTTGTAGACTTATAGGCAGAGCTAGGTGAAGCTGTAAAAGCAGTCTGAGGCTTCAGGGCGCTTATGGCTAACAATATAGTCAGGTCGAAAAAAAAAGAATTCTAGGAATTCTAAAAGAATTCATATCTAGTTAAATTATTGCAGGCTGTATGCTATATGTGCGTTGTATGCTGTGATTACGATTAGAGACAATACGGTCAATTTGATGTACTACTATAAAAATAAATAAAAATGATACGATACTGTAACGACCGCCGCGCCGAATGCCTTTCTATCAGTTGTCGTCTTTTTCTTTGAATTGCGCTGAGCTAACAAATAGGTTCAACGCTCTCATCTTTCCGTGCTACTGTAAAAAAAGAGTTTTTTCTAGAGTTTTAGATATACAAGTGCTTTTTAATGTTCAGATATTCAGACAACCAAAGCAAAAACTTCCTACTTAAAAAAGGAAAGATTTCGTTTGTCGGATCAGTGGGTAATTTTCCTATTATTCAGTTTTATTTTATCAGTATTAAGTTATCATGAAATATAATAATAGTTACTGACTAGAAAATATTAATAACTAACTGTACCCCGCGCCACCGCATATATTTAATACGCAGTAGTTAATTCCTTCTTGCAATTTTATTTTTACTAATATTACCTATTTTATGATTACTTGAAGTTTTGTTGATATCATATATTAATATTACCTATCAATTGAGAAATAGCATATATTTTACATTTACATAAAATTCGGCCATTATATTATTATCGTCTTTGCATTAAGACAGAAGGACAGAAAAAAAAGACAAATTGGAAATTCGAATTAGCTATCTATTACAAAATGTGGAAAGAGCATTGTGTGTACTTTCGTTACGTATGTACGAAGCTACACGAGTATTTCGTTGGCTTAAATATATTAATATATTAAAAAATAACTAAAAATTTTATCCCGAGTGTCAAGAACGTCATGAAGTTAGCCACTAATGACAACTATAATGTAAATTAATTTTAATTACTTTATTTTTCAATTAAGTAAAGTAAAAACATAAATGAACATTAGTTTAATGATATTAAATTAATCAACTAATACGTCAACTTTAAATTATTTCACATTAATAAAAATCACTAATGTATATTCAAATTATTATGATTCATGGCTAACTTCAACATACACATACTTCCATTATATTATGTGTACGCAGCTTTCAATTTCATCCTCCTTTACGCGCAAAAAGATGTATATTTTCGAAAAATTACATGTCGGTACAAATATAACTAGTATTATATAGTATGTATATTACTAATTAAGGACTCATTACATAAACTGGAATTGTTTTCTTAAAACTTAGTCTTGGTAATTCTTAACAATAAATCCACAATAACCTTATTTCTGGCACTAACTTGCAACATCTGGTGATTTCCACCAACAGTGTTCTGGCAAGACTCCAAGGCTAATTACAGCCTCGCCTATTGTGTGAACTATGAATTCATGAAAAGTAACTTTCTTTTATTTATGAAGGTTAAGAACCGCTTTGCAACGAATTTATAAAAAACTTATAGATCACACTCCACAATAATTCATCTTCTACCTAGACTAGGTCCAATTTTGTGGGTGAAGTGCCTGAAGTAAAGTGTTTGTGTTAGTCTTTTGGTTTTATTGTTATCACGACATTTATTTTACGTACTTGACTTCACTTATTTCCTAATAATTCTTATTTTAAAACAACTGTATTAGACCAGCAGTTGCTAACCTTTTAAGGCTACGGAACACCCAGAATTTTTTTTTCATGTTATAGAATACTTCATAAAATAATAACAAAAGGCATTGCAATTTGAAATTCGAATAATAAAACCTCTATTAAACTTATTGTGCCATTCCAAAATAATATTTGTAACAAACAAAAAAAGTCGATAAATGATATTATATATTATGACGTGTGACTATCTTCACCACAATAAAACAAGAGATTTAATTAGGCAATCAACATCATAGTGTAGACTTTCTATTACGATGTTCTCGTACATCGTAAAAATTCACACTCATTATGTTTTCATAACATGCCAAAATAAATATACAAACTACAATAATTGCACAACTAAATGACAAATCAAAAAGAAAATGAAAAAAAAAAACGCTTTAATTTTACAACTATTAACATCAAAACTTCTTTAAAAACTGCCTCATTAGCCTAGTGGTCGTAAGTGCGACTGCTATGCTCGGGGTCCTGGGTTCGATTCGTAAGTGATATTGGGTTTTTCTATGAAATTCTCAGTAGCAGCTCCGAGTTTGCCTTTGTGCCCGGTTAATGATAATAGGCTCGCGCTTTAATATGATTTAATAAAATGGGACCTAAAAACATACCCAGCGAAGTGTGGGTGCACCTTAATTAGTACATCTCTGCCTAACCCTTCGGGGATACAGGCGTGAGGGTATGTCAAAACTTTTCTTCTTCATCTTCAACCGTGCCTCATTTTCCATGTATTTTGAGGTCTACTTTCCTAATCTTAATGCGACATTCTTGGTGTCATTGTGCCATTAACCCATGTAACCATGTGAGTCTTACTTTAAGTAATCCAATTATATCTATCACCATGATAGATTTATTATCGAAATTGAAAGAGCGAAGTCTTAGGGGATCGACATAATACACAAAATTCACACATATTCATTGCCACAATAAACAGCAAGACGTGACTTCACTCTTAATAAGTATTAAATATAGCCAAAGAAATCTTTAATGTCAAAGGGAAGCCTAAAGTAGAATGTTTCTCTTCAAATATTCCAAGATAAACATAAATATTATTTAGACTTGGAAGCTGTGGGCGTGGATATATTGCAAAGTTGCGTAGGAAAACATTATTTCTGACGAGAAAATATCACCAACGATTAAATGCCGGAATTCGCAATAGTGAACGTCAAATCTGTCTTCTTCACAGATTTATTCATATGCGTTTTGGGTCATAAACATACATCAACTAACTGAACAAACATTACCATCTCAACCCAATTCCTCTTTTCATCAATTACATTAATTTGAATTGAACTTAAATTTAATTCTGTTAAATTATTTTGTTCACAAGACTCATCTTTAAATTTTACCAAATTAACATACCTATTATTTCTATTATTATAATAACACATACGTTGGAAATGCCCTATTTTACCACAATTATCACATTTCTTTTCATAAGCCGGACACATTTTCTTTATATGATGATAACCACAACGTGGACACTGTTGATGCACTTTATAATTTTCTGTCAGTCCCATCTTTTTATTCCCGTTTCCTTGTATTCGACTCCAACCTGTATTATTTCTACCTTGATTCACCAGAGCTCCATAGTTTTCTTGTCTCCCTCCTGAATAATAGTTTCCTTGACCCATTTTTGTTTCATAATTTGTATTATACATTCTTTTGTTACTATAATTTTTCCCTTGATATTCTACATATTCCTGCTGCCTTCTCTGAACTTTTGGTTGATGTCTCCTTTCTTTTCCAGTACTCACTACATTAATTTCTTGTTTATTTTCCATTTTCTGTATTTGTTCCTTGGCTAATTCAGCAGCCTTACATATTTGTATTGTTTTTTGTAATGTTAAATTAGACTCTCGTAGTAATCTATCTTTCAATTTGATATCATAAATACCTGCAACAATTCTATCTCTGATCAATCGGTCCTTTATTTCGCCAAATTCACATGCCAAGCTGAGCTTCTTTAACTCCGTGAGAAATATGTCGAAATTTTCATTTTCATGTTGATTACGTGTAAAAAACAAATGTGAGTTCACACTCTCATTGCATTCTGGTAAAAAATGTGTCTTGAAACATTTTAAAACTTTTTCATAACTTTTAGATTCTTCTTCTGTCAAAGTAAATGTATTAAATATTTCTATGCACTCATCTCCTAAACAATGGAGTAACAATGCAACTTGCACTTTTTCTTCTTGCAGGTGTGCTCCCGACGCCATCCGATAAATCTCGAATTTCTGTAGCCATCTTTTAAAATTTTCATTTGTTAAATTCACTAAGTGACTCGGGGGTGTTAATCCAGCAATGCCACTATATTCTTTGTTGGTTGTTGTTGTCCTCAGCGCCATGTTATAAATGATATTCCATAATTATTAGATTTATACACTTTATTATTCTCAGATACATCGATTACTAATACATATCCATCATACGTCACAACCATAGAGAGAGAGGGATCAGTCACCACAGACAATCTAATTGTTGCCAGCTCATAGACTTCATAAACTATATTTTATCATACAACACAGCCAACCTGTCAGCGAGACAGTACGCGGGAACGTTGCATATTTTAGTCGTGTTATTAACTGGGGTCTTCACTATCCGACAGCTCGAGCGAGAATGTTATCCTTTCACGTATGAAGCGAGAATCTTTATAAAGCAGTTATTACACGGCAGGTTGATCGTATCCAATTTTTGGTACGGGGGCGGGGAGAGGAGGCTGCAGGATCGAGCGTCGCTATTGGCTCGATTCCGCGGCCGCGGCCGTACTTCCCCGAACCAAAAATTGGTTACGATCAACCTGCTGTGTAATAACCGCTATAGTTAGTCATTTCCTGTCTATAAATTGCATGCGGTCAACAGAGCACAAATGTTGCTATCCCACCCATCAAATAGGGTGCGGATCAATAATACGGATACTAAGTCATTAGCACCTATTTCATGATCACATCGAAGATTCTTTAACATATTAATATTACATAGTATGATATTTAATATAGCGTATTGGTAAAGGAGGCCCTTATAACAAAACACCAAATATCTAAGGAGTAAAACAATAAAAAAATTATCAAAATGTATCCAATAGTTTTTGCGTGATGTGTGCACAACGACAAACCACATTCATTTTGTTTATATACTTAGATTATTTCTCGAATGTTTTTTTTCCCTGGGTAATTAACAAATAATTTAAAACAAGACAATTTTTAACTAAAAGGAAAACCCCCTTCAATTATTTTGAAGAGTTCCCTGATGTATCTTCGAAGTTAAAAGTTCAATGCCAATGAAGATTAAATGGTATCACCCTTGTGGTATCTCCTATCCAACAAAAATAGAATCAACCAAATCGGTTCATAAACAAAGAAGTTATGGCTGAGCATCCATAAAAAAAAATATAAATTCGAATTACGTAAACTGTCTTTTTTTTATGTCGATTAATTAATATTTTTTGTTAAACAAATGATTAATAATTTTTCATTAAGGATGCAATCTATTGATGCTAATGAAAATATATTCAAATAAATTCAAAACGTCATCTATTCGCAATCTTTTTAAGTAACATGACAACTGTTATTTAAATTGTTTATATTGTATAAAGTGCGAAATATTCTTACGAGTTAGCTTGTAACTAAAACACTTCTACTATTTATTATCAGAGACTTTTGCTTAGTTTTTCCTATTAGTATAGTTAGTTTATTTATATATTTATTTCACAAATAAATTTACATAAAAGTTATTGTTATAGGCATCCTATAAAACCTCTGGGGTTTGTCTTAGCATGCCATGGCCTGAGGTTTTGTTCAACGCGTTGCTGTTCTTAATATACATATGTATAGTATTAAACCTAACGTTCTGTTAAAAGATTATAATTTACTATATTTATACAATAGAGTTGATGTAATAATCTTTAAATTTGTATTTCATGCTTTTATTATTTATTGAATCCCTAACGTCCAATGGTATTTTATTAATAATGTCAGGTATCATGTAAGATATTGTACGTCTGCCATAGAAGTTATTTTTACGTGGTATTTTTAAAGGTTTTGTTAATGCCTGTCGTGTATTAATTTCATATTTAACTGGTTATGTTAAGGCACACCGTTAGGCAAGCGCACTTTTTTTTGAAGTTATACTTTTTTATGTACCTACTTTATGAAAATATGATAAGAGAACCAATGACGTTTCATAAATAAACGCATTATACTCTCACTAAAAGCAATTTGAAAACGTTACAAATTTTGTTATCAGGATGTTGAAACAAAGGAGATAGGAAATCACAGCGTAAGGCGGAAACTCTGATGTCAAAAAAGGATAAAAGTTTCTTCTCACTTACGCTGCGCTGGTATCAAGTCGAAAGTGAACTGAGGGCAATTGTCCACCACTCGCGATGGCAAACAACAGCGAAAATGCCGTATTTACATAAAAAATATAATTGAATACAACACGTGATTACAACATTGTTTTTATGAACAAAATATATACACGTACTACGTACTAGTAAGTCAGTCTATCGTTTTTTTTAATGTGGTGAAGATAGTTTACATTCATGTAAAGAAAATATTTTTCTAAGAAACTCATATTTGTAATGCATTTTCATGTTTGACGTGAAAATATCGAGCAGAATACCAATATCTAGATATAGGGCGGGTGTAATGCATTACACATCTTGTTTACTAGTTAGATTTCTTTGCGGAGTGAAGTCGCAGCCGTAGTTACTTTCTGAGATAAGGTCTCGTATATACTTTAGTCAAAACAACGAAATAATAAAAGTGTATAATGTAAAAAATAAATGATTAAATATTATTGAGTATAAAAAAGATTTTATGTTGGTACATTAGATCATGATTACGAATTATGTCATTTAAAAAAAACTTAAAAACTTCGTAATAAATTAAAAAATACTAGCTAACCTCTGTCTGTGCAGACATCTCGCACATTTTAAAATGTAAGCAATCAATAGAGCTGTCATTTTAGTTAATCCCTATCTGCAACAATATTTGTGTATTGATAAGTAAATACTTATATCCTTTCTTTCAATTTTACATTACACTTTTTTTACTTTTTTTTTTTTGTTATTATTATCTTTTTGTCACTTTGTTTGTTTCATCATCAGCCTGTATCTGTCACTATTAGGCATAGGTCTACCCAAAGATGGCCACTGGGCCTACTGTTGTTAGGTCCTTCCCATTCAGTCGAATCCATCTAACATGTCGTCGCTCCATCGTCCCACACTTCGATTACTTAAACGCGGTCTTCACTCCAGAACTCATCTACTCCATCGACTATCAGTCCTTCGGCATAATATATGTGGCCAGCCCACCGCCACTTCAGCGAGCTAATCATATGTGCTATGTCGATAACCCTAGTTCTCTGACTGAATACATCATTTCTGATTCTACGTTTCAAAGAAACTGTGCTAGCTCTTTCCATAACTTGCTGAGCGACATTATTTCTGTGAACTAGTCCAACCATAAGTGTCTATGTTTCGGCTTCGAATTTCATGCCCAGTAGGACGCACTGATTGAAGACTCTTGTCATCAAAGATTGCGGAATGGGTACTGTAAGGACTCGACGTAATTTCCGGAATGCTGCCCAATCTAACTGGATACTCCTGCTGGCCTCCTTTTCAAAGTTGTGCTTACCTAGCTGTAAGGTTTTCCCAAGGTAAACGTACTCTTGCACAACTTCAAGTGGGATACCATCGATTTTAATGGATCCTGGTTCAATTGTTTGTTTGCCTTGTGGTCAAAATCTCTTCGAACGATTTCCACTCCTCTATATAAGTAGAACCAAATGTCTCGATATGTTAATAAAACAACAATAATATGATTTCTAAAATACTCGATTAATTGTGGCAAGCCTATCATAGTGTGGTCTTACCCCTTTATCCAATAGCAGTCGAACTAACTAATATTATTATAGACGAGGTATAGCAAAAGCGTCTCCATTTCTTACATACATATTTGCATTGCTAAGTGGAACGCTGATGTGCCTCATCTTCAATTCCAGATGGAAATGCAGTATTTGATTGTTTGTTTATGTTAAACATTTTACGTGCAAATGATTTGTTAAGTTCTTATAGAATAAAATAAATATAGTGATAAATGTACTAGATAAAATTTATATAATACTACGACAAAAACCCAGCTGCTGAAAAAAGTACATGAGCAAAAATTTTCATTTTTCTATTTTTGCTTTTTATTTGATACCCAGACATCGTACTTAAATAGGTATGTATTATATATGGCATATGTTAGACAAATCTAACGATACCTCGTATATAATCTATATTTATTAAAACTAGCGGACATTTGCAGTATGAACCTAAACAATGAATATTATATCACTTGCTGTCACTTTTCATTGAGTGACAATGTCAATATTTTTGGGGGTGTAAATTCAATGGCACAAGTCAGTTTAGCATTCGCAGTATTAATTTATTTAATTTAATATATTAGTGCTGTTACTATTATAGATAAATTTTAGCTTTCTGCACTCCTTCTCCATATAAACCTTAACCATGCCAAATCTCACAGTCTTTCGTGCTCGCAATACGCTTAAAAAGGGGTACAAATTTTTTGCTTCACGTATTAGTATAATGATGATGATGATATACAAAACAAAGGGAATGCTGGCTGCGTTTAGTTCATACAAACGTATTCCTTTATTGTATCCATGGATAATCGCATTGGAGCATTTTTTTATAACCTACAATCTATATCAAATTTTAATTCATCAGAACTAGGAGACTTCTAAAATTACTAAAATGGCCTAGTCATACCGCCGTTTTCAGACATCAACTAATCGATCTACCGGATCGGATTGCAATTTTACCTATATTATGTAATATTAGAGGCATTATTTTGGATATTGGATATTGTGAGTGGATTATAAAAAATGCATTTTGAGTTGCCACGAAAATTCCCTGGACATTCTAACAAGAATGCAATTTTGTTACAGCAAAGTACGAAGATTAGATTTTTTTACGAGGCTACTCTTGGACTCAGTGGACTTCAAATTAATAAAAAAAAAATGTTAATTTGTTTCCATAGTTTACTTATTTAATGCACTCAGATGTGTAAAGTAACTAGATACAAGTAGTAGAAGTAACAAGTTTAAAACTCTCTTACCGCAAATTAACTTAAAAAGGGTTTAGATAAGAAAATGACTCGCGCTAGTTTCTCTAGCCTAGTTCCATTTTAATCTTATTATAAAGTAGTTTACATTTGCCATAAATTTTATAACGTCATTATAGAATATGGAATTAAAAAACAGGTGGGTAGTAATTTTGACCTTTTTACACTAATTATATTCAGGACTGCCGATAGATAACGCTTGTAGTGGGTATTCTTAAGCGTTTTCAAGAATTTGATTCATCTTTTTAATACAAAATTAATTATTGATTAATGATTGGTTTCCGCACCGCTTCAACTAGATACCCTCGATGTACTATAAAAATGCGGCAATCAACACTACGCGGCATCGGCGTTACTCGAGTTAGTATCATACTGACAATACTGTCACATTGACAAGCTTCATTTCAAATAGTGACTACACGTTACGATATTATGTTGCAGTAATCTAGGAGCTATTATTTGTAGGTAGCGCGGTATCCTAGCTGAAGCACCAGCGGAAACCAATCACTACTATTAATTTAATATAAGATTATTATCATTTTAATACACCAGCAGCTCTTCGAGCTGATGCGTGTATATCACTATCACTACACCTGTGTTTCTAATGTTTTTAAATGTTTGTCCAGTCTATTAATAAAACAAGTTCCACTGTTGGTGCACTAATGACAGTCTCTGGAAAGGTGTTCCGTATGGTAACAAAGCTATTAGTTTATAATGCTAATGTTTCAAACCAATAACGAGAAACAACTGCAAGCAACAAGAATGACAAAACGTGTAAGTAATAAAAACAGTCACTTCTATGTAGTATAAGCCAATGAGAATCAAACAATACAGGTAATTTAAAAAGATATAAAATCACTGTTACGTCACTATTAAGCCGTACTATTTTTCTATTTGTATAACACCCAAGTATTCCGTGAGTCGTCGAATTCGATAACTTGAACTTTACTCAGGTAAAGCTGAGTAAATGCTTAGCTTGCGATTATTAAATTCGGAACTTAAGGCTGAGCATAGTCTGAGTACGCTCTATAGATTTCAGTCATAGTGTACAAGTTTGGAATGTCTGGTACGTTGCAGTAACTGTTTAATATTTTTTTAATTTTTCTATGCTACGCTTTGTTTATAAATATTAGACATAATTGTTAATGTGGGTGTTCAATCAGCTAAAAGTTTAATCCTAGTTGCATTGCTAATAAAACAAATAATAATACAGCTGTATAGTAATTTCACTGATTAATTATAGTTTGAGTGATAAGCAGAGCGTGCTAGTATTTGGTAAACAATAAACAAGTAGGTAACTGGAATATAAATTTTCATTTCTTACCGTTGAATTATAACACTTTTCAAACAGTTTCACAGGATGGTAGTATTTTGGGTCGCGACCACCATGCAGATGTTGAAAAACCCGGTATAGTGACTCTGTTTTTAACTAACTTCAAAAAAAGAAGAGGTTACTTTAATTCGAAATTATATTTATTTTTTAGGTAAGTATATTCAACCATAACTTCTTGGTTTATGAACCGATTTAGATGATACTTTTTTTGTTGGAAAGGGAAATACCTCAAGGGTGGTCCTATTTTAATTTCATTGGCATTGAACTTTCTAATTCGAAGATACACCACGAAACTCTTCCCTAGCTACGCCACAGAAATATTATCTTCCCATTTTGGTTCACTATATCGTTATAGTTTTATGCATTTCTGTTAATCCAATTTTTATTTTATTTTATTCGGCATGATTTGAGAATTGAAATATTGTAATATTATCTTAATCGTTATAGTATAGTCATAAAATTACTAAGGCGTAAAATACCCATCAGAGTTAACTAAATTTAGAGTTAATCTGCCCTTCTTGATTAATTGGTTATTCTTGTGCCTAACAAAAAGTAACTATTCAAATCAAGGCGACGACCCTTTCAATAGTTCAGTGTCGATTAAAATAATTTCATTTAACTAATTTTAATATAATCTTTAATGAAAAACATAAAAATGATTTGTAAAGAATTCATAGCAACAAAAGCCTGGCATATCCCTTCATCCATCTCTTGTGTTAGATGTCGGATGATTTGATATTCGAAAGACAATAATGCACGTTTTCGAAATTGCTGTGAATGTTAAACAATGTATATGAGAGCGTTGAAATTGACTATACTAATTTTTCAGAAAATTGGTTTCCTGTTACATGATATGTTATAACAAAATTATACTTGTGTTTTAAATAGAAATCGAAGGTAATGCATAACTCTAAGGTATCGCGCTTACGTAGACACTGGCACAAGAAATAATCGCCAGTAACAGTTAGATATGGTTCCCATATTGGAAGGTAACACTGTTATAACTAAATATTTCTGATAGTTTCACGATGGACGTCATCAAAGAAACATTTCTTTTGCTTGTTGTGTTAAATATACGTAAGTATTTATACGTATTTACTGATAAATCGACCACGTCAATGTCACTTCTGTGAACGACATAGCGAATTATTTTCCATGATAAAAATTATCGGAAATTCCGAAAAAGCAAGGTCCATGGAGTATGGTGAGTGTCTGAGACATTCCAACCGCAGTTCCTCTAATTTAGCCACCGTATGTCCTGAAGTACGGGCTCTATCATTGTCTTGAAATAGCAGTGGGCTTGATTGACCAGTCTCGGTTGTTTAACTGCTAGCTTTTCCATTATGGTTTGCAACTGATGACCACACAGATCTTTCGTTATCGTCTTGTCAGATCTTAGGAAGCTGTAGTATATGACAGATCAGTATCCACACAACACTCACCAGTACTTTTTTCTGAGTCAACTTTCGCTTGGGACAGGACTTGGCCGGTCCTCTCGGGTTCAACCACTATGATAAGTTTTTCCGATTGTCGTAAAGGATCCATTTTTCATCACAAGTAACAATACGATTCAAAATTTCCTCGATACTGTGACGATTGAATAATGTATCGCAGCACTCAATGCGTATTTGTTGGTGTGATTCAGTCAATTCTTGCGGTACCCATTTCTCGAGGTTTTTCATTTTTCCAATTTGTTTCAAATAAATGAAAATTGTTTTATCACTCACGCCGAAGCCTGCCACTTATTCTGAAGTGGTTTTGCGATGTATCCGCTTACACGAACACCTTACCAGCTAGTGATCCACGGGGTTAGTTTCGTAGGTAAAATTTTTCAGAACTAAAACGTTGGAACAAAAAACCTAAAGGACTAATCGTTTGAGCAGGACCGTCATGTCCGTCTGTCTGTCCGCCACTTATCTCAGAGATTCTTAGTACTAAAAAGCAGTAACTTGGCATGGGTATACATATTAATCACTGTGACAAAGAGGTCAAATAATTATTTTTTTTGTATATACGTAAAGTTGGGAATTTTTTTTTTAGTCTGTGGTTTGAGGTGGCGTTAGATAAGGCCGTTCAAGTTCAAAAGTACTGCGGGTATGTTAAAATATTTTTTCGGTTCACGGGGAACTACTAAACCCAATTCTACGTGTGATTCGATGCATACTTTGCCAGTTTCATATTTATAGAGATAAATTAAAAATAATTATTAAATACCATTTCATTAAACAACGTATTTGATAATATGTTAAAAGGATTTATGGATATAAATGCTAATGGATTTCATATGAATATTGTCAATTATATTCCACTGTGGTCAAAATAACAGCATTAAGCAATTAGCATGGACAATGTTGGGAGCACCGCAATGTTCTCACCGACGGAAATATGCGAGGTAAATGGGAATCCATTCCCCACCTCTTTGTCGGGTAGAGAAAAGGCTTCATCATCTATTTAAGTGCTTAAAATGAAGCGCGTGTATGCTATATGAGATTTTAATAGACCTTATTAAATGAATGTTTTAGGAAATATGTTTAAATTAAATTTACTAAAAATATATTTCAATGGATGAGCAACCTCTGTACTATATACGCAAGATACTCTTCGGTTTATATATGCCCTGTTGTCTTTAAAGAATTTAGATTACCAGAAATTCGTTTTGTCATAAATATTAAAAAAAAATTGTAAATAGAAACATTGATTCCTTGTAAGATAAATAAATCGTCATATGGATAATTGTTAATTTATAAATAATCTAGGCAGATTATAAACTTTGGGTAGATTATAATAGGACACCTAACAATTTTGAATTTTTGAGTTTATATACTATATATGCAAAATCACGATACTAGGCAATATTTTAATGATTGAACGTCGAAGTGTAGCGAAGACTATTCATTAATCTATTTACTAGGATTTGAAATATTTGAATTTTCAACGGCTAATTTGTTTCTGGCGTGTTTGTGTTATGATCATAGATTCAGCATAGTTTGAAACTAAGTTTACCCAATCCAGTTAGCTTATAAACCTACACACATACCTACAACATATATTTTATACATTTTTATCTACCTAACTCACTAATTATTTATTTATTCTACATATAATTTATATATTTATCTAACCTAGATTGTATACAGGTTTGGGCTTTTTTTTTTGTTTATTACTAAATAAATAAATTTTCGGGACATTAGCCACTTGATTCCAAACTAAGAAAAGCTTGTTTGCTAAGTTAACCAAATAGCTGATATTGATGTATCATACATACATACCTATATACATTTCTGTAGTTATTTAACCCTCAGAATCAGAACTGACAAATCATGTCCATCACTTAAATATGTTTTCTGTAGAGAAACCTATCCCGCGACCTCTCTGCCCAAGTTTACCACTAGACGTAAACATAAACTGTGAAACACTGACGACGTGCCTGCAGCCCCTGCGATGATGGTCCAACGCTGATACAATCAGTTCGCAGTCAAACGCTTTCCAAAAGATTCCCACAGGTGCTTTTGGCTTGTTGTTGTTGAATGATTGCTTCTTACCACACAATTTAGTTTTTAAACAAGACATGGAAGTCTTTGTTGGGGCTCGTGAAACCGCCGGACGGCACGCTTTCAATATATATGCAATATATATGTATGTATCGTCTTCGCGCCAATAGATAGCGCGGTGTGCCTTAAACGCGTGCTTGGGAGGCAATCACAGCCCGACAAGGCAACCCCAACTAGTTATACATTCGGATTTTGGAGAAAAAAAAACAGACTATTGTTCCAGTGTTGTCACAATAATAAAAAAAAAGATAAGTAAAAAGTTATTTTCTGTTGCGGTGGCTACGCAACAAATATCATCCTCAAAATAAGAAAATAATTTATAGAGGATAATAAATAAAATGCTACTAATCGCCTCAGCTTTTAATTTAGAACAACGGTTACAGACAAACTGACAGCGTAAGGAAAGCAACACGAAAGGTTGCAGGCGAAAAGTTTAATGAAATAAACGTCAAACTAAACCGCAGATAACCGGAAAACCTGTCAAACTCATAGGCGAATGGTGTACCGAAGTTATAACCAGTCGATGTTAAGGAAACTGAAACTAAGGTCTCGGGCATCAAATTTTACAAACCTCTTTTAGCTTGATTACCTTTTGATTAAATGCTGTTATTTTGACATTTTACTAAATGCAGATGAAAGTATTATACGATACGATACGATACGATATAAAAACCCATATTTCAATTTTTTGTCTATATATCCATTTGTTACGGGTTTTCTCCGAAACGGCTGGACTGATTTTGACGTAATCTTCACTGGCATCTGATGCTATAAGGCGTAGCTTATCTACTTTTATTTTAGAAATCCAAAATTTTGTTTTCCACGTAAATAAAAAAAAACTGTTCATGGTGAACCAATTCGGGCGTTTAAATGGCTTACGCTGAGTAAATCATAAGAGATATATGAAATTAATGTGCCACATAATTACAGACAGTGAAAAAGCCTACCAAAAGTAAACAAGGACATATATTTATTTTTTAAGGATCATCCACAATAAGCGTTTCTTTAAAATAACCCGGCGCGGGGATAGTACTATACGCGCGTGTGCCCAATCGAAGACAATTAGTATTCCACGCGAGCGCAGCCGCAAGTACCGCTAATATGAAATAAACGTTTTTATTATTCGTATTGTTTCTCTTTTTAATTGTATCGCAGCAAAGTGGCAGCACCTATGACTGGATACGAAGGACCGATGATGAGGCCTGCATCTGTGATCAGTGCCTAAAGCGTTCTCCTGTAACTTCATTAAAATTATTTTTTACTTTAAAGTTCAAAAATTTATAAAGAAAGAAAGAAAACACTTATTTATTCGTCACACAACACATCAAAAACTAAAATTTTAAAAACTTAAAACCAACACAACTAAGAAAATAATAACAATAATAATAAGTAACGTGCCGTGAGGGAATAAACAGGTCCCAGTCTCAGCATAAATACTACAGACATTAACAAACATCACGGACATCAATAAATTAAAATTTAAAAATAAAACAAATAGTAAATAAAAAATACATACTAATAATGTACCAAAAAAAAATAAGACAAAGAGCAATTAAAACTGAGTTAGAGAGTGAGGAGTTACCATCTTTAAGATCACGCTAAGCTACAATGCTGGTCCTGTAACTTAAGCATGTTTTTTGAATTATATTTTTATATTATTCGGGGCTAACTTCATCATCTCGAACTTATGTCCCATGATACACTCGCAGCTTTCAGTTTTGCCCTTTACAAGACGTGTCGAAAGAAGCATAAAATAAAGAATCTAGTTAAGAGACACTCATCGTGCGTCAGTTAAAACAACATTGTATAAGAAAATCTTAAAACTTATCTATCTATTTAACCCCCAACAGCCTTTAAGTTTAGACCAGTTGATAGGATAAGCTTTTTGAATAAGCAAAACCCTTGAGGCCGAGCCTAAACTCGGATCTTTTAAGGGATCATGGATTAGGAAAGGTTTCTTTTTTTAACATTATTTTAGCGAAGAGAATTTTAAAACGTTTCTGATATATTTTTTAAACATTTACATAACATAAAACTTGTTTTAACGTAAGAAAATTTAAATTTTTATTAAATATGTGAACGTAACTGGATCATTCTGATTGAATATAATTAATTGTTCATATTGTTATGATATGAGTAAAAATAGAAAAAAAAAACGCTGTTGTTGAATCGTCTAGAATTCGAAACATCAAGTATCTATTCGTAGATACTAAAAAACAATAGTTCACTCACTCATTCAAAGCTTATCATATTAAAGAAAATCAAAATCGATTAAGCCGTATGGGAGTTACGATGCCACAGACAGACAAACAGATACACGCGTTAAACTTATAACACATCTCCTTTTGCGTCGAGGGTTAAAAATACAAAAAAATTTAAGGTATTTTTATTAGACAAACTGGTTTCAGCCTGTACAAAACATTAAATCTGCCCAGGTGGTTTAACACGGAAAAGTGCTTTATGGTTAGCAGTCAGCTAAAATGTAATGAAGTATGTGTCGAAAACCATTATTGATGTCAATAAGCTACATAGATTGGTGCTTATATTAGTAAAAGTCATGGAATTATATTATGTTCAAAGTCTTATTGGTGGATCCATTATTAAATTTAATCTTACACTAGCATTTTTTTAAATCCTTTGTAGGATTTACCGTTTGCGCAATCTACAACATGGAATCTCGCGAATCATTAAAGAACGAATTAAAGGAAGATTTAAAGATTTAAGACTTAACTTTGCCTTCATAATTTAAAGTATGTATGTTCGTAAATATTAGGTCCTTACATATGAAATTGGCGTTTTGTACGGAAGGAATATAAAGTCAATTTTTTTATATAAAATATATTTAATTCATCAAAGTATGCACCGTTGTTATATATGCAATTTTGTCATCTCATAGGTAGAGTTCATTGATCCCTTTACTAAAAAAAACATGGGGGCGAGAATCAATAAAATCTTTGAAGGCAGTTTGGACTGCCGCATCGGAGTTGAATTATTTTTCTTGTAAGAAGTTGTCCAAATTCCGGAAAAAATGGTAATCTGTTAGAGCAAGGTCTGGTGAATAAGGTGGATGTTCCAGACATTCCAATTGTAGCTAATCTAAGTTAGTGGTTGTTTGTTGTGCAGTGTGTGGTCTTGCGTTGTCGTGAAGCAGCAGTGGCCTAGAGCGATTGACCAATCTCGGTTATTTATCAGCTAGTTCTTCCTTCATGGTTTGCAGTTGCTGACAATAGATATATGCTGTAATCGTTTAGCCAAATTTTAGAAAGCCGTAGTGAACGACACCGTCGCTAGTACACCAAACACTCACAAGTAACTTTTTCTGAGTCAATTTTTGTTTAGGGCAGGGTTTGACTGGGTCTCCAGGGTTCAGCCATTGCGATGAGCGCTTCCGATTATCGTACAGTATCAACTTTTCATTACAAGTAATGATTCGATTTAAAATCCCTTGATTATTGTGTCGGTTGAGCAAAGTAACACAACAGTCGACGCGTGTTTGCAAGTTCGATCCACTCAATTCATGAGGTACCCATCGTTCAAGTTTTTTTTCTTTCCCGATTTGCTTCAAGTGGATTAATACGGTTTTATAACTTATCCCGAAGCCTGCAGCTATCTCTTGAGTGCTTTGTGATGGATCCGCTTCCTCAATAGCCTTTAATTCTTCATTTTCCACTTTGGTCACCGGCCGTCCACGTGGTTGGTTCTGAAGGTCGAAATTTCCAGAACGAAAACGTCGAAACCAAAAACGTACCGTCCTTTCTTTTGCGACACTAGCGCCGTACACATCATTAATCCTTCGAGCTGTTTCTGCAGCACTGGTGCCACAGTAGAACTCGTACTCGTAAATATACGGATATTTCATGTTTTCCATTGTGCGGTAATAAGCGACGCCAAAGAAAAAAATAATGAGGGAAAAACAAATGAATGACTGTTTTCAAAACTCAAAATTACCAGCTTAATGAATTTATAAATTTGAATTTGGAATTCTTGACCAAGTAGGAGATATTTCGGATCAAAGTGGTCAGTACGACAAAACGCTAATTTCATATGTAAAGACCTATAATTAGATAAACTAAATTAAACGAGATTTATTAACATAATCCAACAAGCTACAAAATTTCACATGACGACATTCCTGCAATCAAGAAATATTTTGCTCAGTTAGAAGAGTAATGATGACCCAGTGGTTTACCAATTATAATAATTTAAGTCGTTTATTTGTTCGTTACCTTTGCATTTGCTTTCTCTTCTGTTTCTTGTTACTCGTTATATTCTATTTATCATGTAGTCCATACGTTTAATTATAGTATTGCTAATCAATGTTCTTTGTCTATTTTCCTTTACTTGTTTTAGTCTTTATTATTTAAGTGTTCAAATAAATAATATTTTTTTGTAAATGATCGGCATAGTTTTAATACTAAAATTAAACACAAACTAATCATTCAGTGTTTTAATTACGTACCTACGTGTATGATTTTTTTATAATAGATCAGCACAATGACGGTTATGACTACCACTGGTGGTAAGCACAGCACAATCCAAACACAACGGTGACCACCAAGACATCTAAATCCATCGGCGGTCACCGCTGTCCTGCCAGGCTGCAATAAATATATCTTTACGTTACGCTTAAAAGACCCGGTGTCGTAAGAAGGAGATAACACACTGGCCAGGAGAAAGTACCACAGCTTCACGGTACGACAAAGACGAGTCAGAGAACTTTTTAGTAAATTTAGTAAGACCGGTAAAAATTATATCGTTATTTCATGTGTATTCATTTTTGTATTTCCTATAAAACCAAATGAATACTTAGAACATACTTTATTTATAGTAATGCCGATTCAGTCAAACATATCTGTCGTATCCTACAACTTAGTCTTGAAGCGACGTGACTTACCTAAGTAAAATGAATTTTAAAAATATTGATAGTTTATAACCCAACATAAATAAAATAAAAATCTTCATTAGCCTAGATAAATTGCTGTCACTTTATGCATTTTCCTCTCAGCCGACGAGCGATGTAATTTCTCGAGCCAGGAAATTATCTAGTACTGCACTCCAGCCATAGTGCAGCGCTAAAAGTGATACGAATATAACAATATAATAACAGAATTTAGTAAAACTATCTAATTATTATTCTGACTCAGACCATCCAAATATAATAATGGTTTAACAATTATTACGTACTGACCATGTCAAAGTTATTTGACCAGCTCTACACCACGCCACCGGCAACATATATACCCGTGTAGCCTATTTTTTTCTCAATTCCCGTACGTGCCACCAGCTTGCCAGATTCATGACGTTCATGGCTACTGCTTCGCTCCTTGGAGTAGTAGAGTGAAGTTATATAACCTACCTCAATAAATCCTACTTCCTATCATACTTTAATATTACAAACTAGCTGTGGCCGCGGCTCCGCTCGCGTGGACTAAAAAATGTCGGTATTGTGGTGATCCCTCTTCGACTCACGGCGGTCACCCGCTGTATATTTTAAGGTTGCGTTTTATTTTTGCGTTTTAATTCGGCTACATGGTCATTCACTCAATAAGGCTTGTGGGCAAACGCAATCGATTTTAAATTTTGCACCGGTCGAGTGGGCAGGTTTGAAAACGGCACAATTCTATTCCAATCAGTGTTTCGATTTTGGCGGGGCTGTTTATTATCATTTTTAATTTAATTTAAAACTCAAATACAAGGGCAAGTAGTAAAAAACCACTGATTATTTACGTTTTTGTAACGTAATTGCGTTAGGTTTTATAATAAACTTCCTAAGCACATTAGCGATTTGCCGGATAATAAGTTCAAGAATCATGTTAAGCAGGTTTTATTGTCGAAGAGGTATTATAGGGTGGCTGATTACGTGAATGATGGTGATGTCCGGATGTGATTTCCTCTATGTACATCTACTGAAAATGATAATATCTGTATATAATTAAATACTGTATAACCAGTTTAAAAAAAAGATAATAAGATAAACCCGATCGAGTTTCTTGTCGGTTCTTCTCGATGTCTGTGATGTTTTCCGAACCGGTAGTAGTGTTTTGACATTCTTAATAAGTGCCTTCTTAGGGCCTAAATTGAAGAAAAAATGTTTAGATTTTATTTTTGCGTAACGCGTTATTTGATATGTGTGACGCATAACACCGAGTGTGACCATCTTCACCACAATAAAACAAGAGGCTTAGCAAACAACTTCATAGTGTACAATTTTTGTTGCAATGAGCTCACGCATCGTAAAAATTCACTGTTTGCATATTATAATAAAACAGAAAAGTTTTTTGTTTGTTTGTTTAACACTAATCTCTGAAACTACCAGTCAGTTCAATTTTTGTTTTTCTATATGATAGCGAGACTCATGAGAAATAGTATAGGCTATCTAACATTAGGCTACAACTCTTAGCTAGCCTTCAATATTTTTGTTAAGAAAAACGGAAGTAGCAGTCCTCCCGAACTCTTGTATCCTGTGCGCTGGCATAATGGTTAATGATACGTATATACAAGGTGTCCAGAAAGGGTATCGGGTATTTGTAAGTTCAATGAAACAAAAATTATTTGTATGCAATAAAAAAGTTTATTGTTTATTATTAGCATATGAATTGGAGAATTATTTGGAAAAGATGATGTTATCCAAATGATGACCGTTACGTTGCTGGCACTCTTCTAAACGGAAACGAAGATTGGCGATAACACGTTGACACATAGCTATCGATATTGCTGCCATTTCTGACCTGATGTTTTGCTTTAACTGGGTTAGATTCGTCGGATTGTTTTGATAAACCTTACTTTTAAGGTATCCCCATGCAAAATAGTCAAGCGGGCTAAGGTCGGGGCTACTGGGAGGCCAGTTGATGTTACCCCTTCGCGAAATGACTTTATTAGGGAATAATTCGTTAACAACTTCCATTGAGTCATTTGAGGTATGACAAGTGGCCCCATCTTGCTGGAACCACGTTCTTGAGTTGAAACCTGCAAACTCCTGCAACTCTGGGACCAAAAAATTTCGCAACATATCGCAATAACGGTCACTATTCACATTAATTGCTCGGCCTCGTTGATCTTCATGAAAATAAGGACCAATTATGCCTTTAGCAGACATAGCGGCCCAAACAACGAGCTTTGGGCTATGCAGGGGTCGTTCATGCTTTCGTCTCGGATTCTCCACTGCCCAGTACCGACAATTCTGCTTATTAACATGACCATTCAGGTGAAAATTTTCTTCGTCACTGAACAGTATGTTGTTAAAGTTGTTAAATCGCTGCAGCATTTCGTTCGCAAAATTCAGTCGATTAGTATACTCCGTATCCTTCAATTCTTGAACCAATTGAATTTTATAGGCTTTTAGATGTAAGTCTTTCTTTAAAATCGAATGTAAAGACGATTTTTTGATGTTCAACGCTTGGCTTCGCTTTCGGATGGATAAAGACGGATTTTGACGAACCGACGCCTCGACTTCTTCAATTGTTTCTTCATCGCAAACTGAACGAGGACGACCAGAGTTTTGAATTTTAACTGTCGCACCTGTATTCTCGAACATCCTGATCCATTTCCTAATGCTATCGTCACTTGGCGCGTGGCGTGTACGATATTCCGCACGATAGAGACGTTGAGCAGTCACTATTGAATCACCATTACGATAATACGCTCGTACGCAAAATGCGCGATGCGTCCCCGAGTACTGTTCCATCGTGACTAAAACTCCACAAAATGGCGGACGCCACGAACCCCTCCCCGCACCCTTTAGACGCCCCGTTTCGAATATGGCGCGAAAACAAATACCCGATACCCTTTCTGGACACCTTGTATAATGTTCTAATAAATATTGACCCTTATTATATCTAAAAAAAGTCTGCGATAGCATATGCTTATCTCTTGTACATAAGCCGTAATAAGGTATTTAGGAGATAATGAAAAATGAAAATAATTTGTACATGCGAGAAGAACGATTAAGATAGGCTAAAGGGGTGCGTTGGCGGCGCGGTGTTTGTCGGATAAAACACCAAGGGTAAAACCGTGAGACACAACTAGTTGTTTCATAAAACTCCTAAAGGAAAAAATAAATAAAAAATTAAGTAATTATACCATTATTAAAATTTTATACTATGTACAAGCCGTTTTAATTGCCCTCAGATACCGTTAGTAACTAACGGCCGAGGTATTGAAAAACATTCACTCCACAGCATAAACTGTTTTTTTTTAATATATTTTCTAGTAGTTATACAACTTTAAAGTATATTCCGTAAACATTTATCTATATTTTTTTTTAAATTCGTTTTTAATCGACGTCAAAACAATCTCAGGCGCCCCCTACCTCTTGCCTACCCTACCAGTGATATAATATGCTTTTTATGTGATCTGTGTCAACTAGCGGTAGGCGATTATAGGATAGGTATATTAATGTAATCAATTGATTATGAATATATCTCGAATTATAACCATTAGTAATTATTAATATTAATAGTTACGCTTTTTAGCTCTTTGGTATCTATATATGTTCTTATAAAGAACTTCGTTTACGACCGAAGGATTTAAAAACCTTTTATGTTTAGCTTACCAATCAATATTAATAATAAATACATATTATCTCAATACAGACATCATTCATAACCTCTGAGTAATACGTATACGTAAATGGCCCGATTATGTAAATGATTCATAATCGCCCACCTCTAGTGTCAACTAAGTTCATTGAATACATATCAACCCAGCATGTTCACTGAACAAACTATATCATACCCAATTTTTTTTAAAATTCTTTTTAGGTTTAACGTTTGTTTCCTGCCGTTCTTCTCGACGCTTGTGATATTTTATAAACCGGTAGTAGAGTGTTATATACTTAAAAAACAATATAATAGCTTAGGTTAATGATTACTCTTCGCTTTGCTCTAAAAACCAATAATATATTTTATTAAATAAATTAGTTTTAATAAGACCATTAATCAGTTTTAGAATATTGTATCACACTCTTATTTTAAAGAGAGTTAGGGCACACCCTACATCTCTTCATGGGGAATCCTGACCAGTGTTATACCAGTGGAGGTATTCTCCACCGTACAGAAGATCGCAGCCAAATAACCTTAGTTTGTGTTCCTGCGGTGAGTAGGGTTTCTAGAACTCCTTAGGGCTCAAGGTCAGCAACGCTCTCGTGATAGGTATTGTAAGTGTCCATAAGCTACGGTAGCCGCTTACCATCAGGTGGGTCGTATGTTGAAAACACTCGGTCTATCTGTAATTTAAAAATTGGTAACTGAAAATTAATACTAACCATTTGTTGTCAATCTAACTGAATACTTACAAACAGGCCGCGGCCATTTCGTATATTACTATTACCATTATTCTGAATATTTTACATTACATTGATTTCTAATAAAGAATTTCTTAGAAAGATTAGATGGTACTATAAGAAATCTTTTAATTATCGGTATTGCTTCCATGAGATTGTAAAAAATATTCTAATACTATTTTTGTAAGCATTATAATTATTAAAAAGTTATACTTATTGTAATTAACGTGGAAGTTATTAATGAGTTAATCTAAACCCCCAGCTATAGAATTTAATTTGTAAAATATATTAAAGTTATTACTTATACCGAGTGCATCGTTTTCAATCTGAATATAACTTTTCATAATGAATATGAAACCTATAACAAAGGTAGGTAATAAATGCATATACCTGGATGGTATCTCGTCGTAAGTTATATAATATAGCATTTCGTTATGCACGCATATCTAAGGCATTGTACACATTCTGGTAAACTCATAGACAGATGTGATATAGACCTTCATGGAAAACTAATTTAATCCGAGACTATAATTATTTTTACCAATTTTTAACGGGAAAGGAGGCGGCTCTTATCAAATCGCGTCCTTAATTAACTAGAAAAAGTCTTTACTTCAGGAATACACAAATCATTCTTAATTTTAATAAATTACAACCACCTCTCACCTCACCCTTTTCCGAAAACGTCATCACCCCCCCCCCCCCCCCCCCCCCCCCCCGTGTTGCCACCTAACGTACTTTTTAAGCGAATTTCTTTTTTTTTTAATCGGCATCTAACCTTTTACCATCGTTCCACATATTATATATCTCTCTTTTAATAAAGACGCAAGTAGAATTGATTACAATACATAAACGTACATTATAATACCGTCTATCCTACTTACAAAGGCGAAAGTTTGTGAGTGTCTTTGTATGTTTGTTACTTCTTCACGCTTAAACGGATTGACCAATTATGATGTAATTTGGTATGGAGGTAGCTGACACTCTGGATTAACACATACGTTACTTTGTATCACGGCAAAATCATTTTTTCGTAGTTCACGCGAGCGAAGCCTCGAACACAGCTAGTTATAATAATATAGATAATGTAATGGTTCTGAAATTCTGAAAAGACCGAAACAGGTGAAAATCTGTAGGTGCAAAGTCAGAGCTATATGGTGGATGTACTAACACCTCCCAGCCAAACTCTCTTAATTTTTGCTGAGTGGCTAAAGATGTGTGTGGTCTAGCGTTATCGTGATGAAAAACCACACCCTCTCTGTTGGGCAATTCCGGCCGCTTTCTCTCAACTGCTTCCTTTAATCTTATCAGTTGTTGGCAGTAGAGATCCGAATGATGGTTTTGCCGGGCGGTAAAAGCTCATAATGAACAATGCTCTTCCAGTCCCACCATACACAGAGCATCACCTTATTTCGAGTTAGCCCAGGTTTAGCCACAGTCTGTGAAGCCTGGCCGATCTCAGACCACGACCATTTTCACACGTTCTTGTCGTACGTGATGCACTTTTCATCGCCAGTTATCAATTCCTTCAAAAATGGCTCGGTTTCATTACGTCTCAATAATGAATCGCAAATAAGTACACGGTTCATTAAGTTTCATTCAGTGAGCTCGTATGACATCCAAATATCAAGCTTATTGGTATAGCCAGCTTTCTGAAGAATCGGTTAAAACTGTTTTGTGGTAAATTTCTAATTCTTCAGCTACACTGCAACTACTGATATGCCGATCTTGCTCCACTTTTTCAAAAATGGCGTCCATTTTATTTGTAACGGGGTGACCAGAGCGAGGTGCATCTTTAACATCAAAATTTCCGCACTGAAAACGTTTGAACCAACTTTGTGCTACTCTTACTGACACTGCATTAGGTCCATAAACATCACAAATTTTTTTTCGCTCCTTGAGTTGCATTTTTGTTTTTTTTTTTTAATGAAAAGTGACCGCAAGTGATATAGTTTTCATTGTTTAGGTTCATACTGTAAATTTAAAACAGAAAATAGTCTATGATTCAAAAGTCGCTGGTCGAATATCGATCACTGGGCGAGCGCTAGTATAGATAAATGAGCTTCTTGCAGTGAGTAGAAAAGAACATGTCTTATGCCTTCAGCCTTATGACAAGCTACATTCGTTTACCGAAATGTAAATTTACTTTATACAATTCCAAATTAATATTAAAATTATATGTGCATAGATTCAGCGCGTTCATTTCTATATAATTATTAATTCGTTTATATCCGTGTGATATATAGTCTATATAAATAAAAGTAAATATTAACTGGGTTAGATTCGTCGGATTGTTTTGATAAACCTTACTTTTAAGGTATCCCCATGCAAAATAGTCAAGCGGGCTAAGGTCGGGGCTACTGGGAGGCCAGTTGATGTTACCCCTTCGCGAAATGACTTTATTAGGGAATAATTCGTTAACAACTTCCATTGAGTCATTTGAGGTATGACAAGTGGCCCCATCTTGCTGGAACCACGTTCTTGAGTTGAAACCTGCAAACTCCTGCAACCTTACCAAAAAATTTCGCAACATATCGCAATAACGGTCACTATTCACATTAATTGCTCGGCCTCGTTGATCTTCATGAAAATAAGGACCAATTATGCCTTTAGCAGACATAGCGGCCCAAACAACGAGCTTTGGGCTATGCAGGGGTCGTTCATGCTTTCGTCTCGGATTCTCCACTGCCCAGTACCGACAATTCTGCTTATTAACATGACCATTCAGGTGAAAATTTTCTTCGTCACTGAACAGTATGTTGTTAAAGTTGTTAAATCGCTGCAGCATTTCGTTCGCAAAATTCAGTCGATTAGTATACTCCGTATCCTTCAATTCTTGAACCAATTGAATTTTATAGGCTTTTAGATGTAAGTCTTTCTTTAAAATCGAATGTAAAGACGATTTTTTGATGTTCAACGCTTGGCTTCGCTTTCGGATGGATAAAGACGGATTTTGACGAACCGACGCCTCGACTTCTTCAATTGTTTCTTCATCGCAAACTGAACGAGGACGACCAGAGTTTTGAATTTTAACTGTCGCACCTGTATTCTCGAACATCCTGATCCATTTCCTAATGCTATCGTCACTTGGCGCGTGGCGTGTACGATATTCCGCACGATAGAGACGTTGAGCAGTCACTATTGAATCACCATTACGATAATACGCTCGTACGCAAAATGCGCGATGCGTCCCCGAGTACTGTTCCATCGTGACTAAAACTCCACAAAATGGCGGACGCCACGAACCCCTCCCCGCACCCTTTAGACGCCCCGTTTCGAATATGGCGCGAAAACAAATACCCGATACCCTTTCTGGACACCTTGTATAATGTTCTAATAAATATTGACCCTTATTATATCTAAAAAAAGTCTGCGATAGCATATGCTTATCTCTTGTACATAAGCCGTAATAAGGTATTTAGGAGATAATGAAAAATGAAAATAATTTGTACATGCGAGAAGAACGATTAAGATAGGCTAAAGGGGTGCGTTGGCGGCGCGGTGTTTGTCGGAAAAACACCAAGGGTAAAACCGTGAGACACAACTAGTTGTTTCATAAAACTCCTAAAGGAAAAAATAAATAAAAAATTAAGTAATTATACCATTATTAAAATTTTATACTATGTACAAGCCGTTTTAATTGCCCTCAGATACCGTTAGTAACTAACGGCCGAGGTATTGAAAAACATTCACTCCACAGCATAAACTGTTTTTTTTAATATATTTTCTAGTAGTTATACAACTTTAAAGTATATTCCGTAAACATTTATCTATATTTTTTTTTTTAATTCGTTTTTAATCGACGTCAAAACAATCTCAGGCGCCCCCTACCTCTTGCCTACCCTACCAGTGATATAATATGCTTTTTATGTGATCTGTGTCAACTAGCGGTAGGCGATTATAGGATAGGTATATTAATGTAATCAATTGATTATGAATATATCTCGAATTATAACCATTAGTAATTATTAATATTAATAGTTACGCTTTTTAGCTCTTTGGTATTTATATATGTTCTTATAAAGAACTTCGTTTACGACCGAAGGATTTAAAAACCTTTTATGTTTAGCTTACCAATCAATATTAATAATAAATACATATTATCTCAATACAGACATCATTCATAACCTCTGAGTAATACGTATACGTAAATGGCCCGATTATGTAAATGATTCATAATCGCCCACCTCTAGTGTCAACTAAGTTCATTGAATACATATCAACCCAGCATGTTCACTGAACAAACTATATCATACCCAATTTTTTTTAAAATTCTTTTTAGGTTTAACGTTTGTTTCCTGCCGTTCTTCTCGACGCTTGTGATATTTTATAAACCGGTAGTAGAGTGTTATATACTTAAAAAACAATATAATAGCTTAGATTAATGATTAGTCTTCGCTTTGCTCTAAAAACCAATAATATATTTTATTAAATAAATTAGTTTTAATAAGACCATTAATCAGTTTTAGAATATTGTATCACACTCTTATTTTAAAGAGAGTAAGGGCACACCCTACATCTCTTCATGGGGAATCCTGACCAGTGTTATACCAGTGGAGGTATTCTCCACCGTACAGAAGATCGCAGCCAAATAACCTTAGTTTGTGTTCCTGCGGTGAGTAGGGTTTCTAGAACTCCTTAGGGCTCAAGGTCAGCAACGCTCTCGTGATAGGTATTGTAAGTGTCCATAAGCTACGGTAGCCGCTTACCATCAGGTGGGTCGTATGTTGAAAACACTCGGTCTATCTGTAATTTAAAAATTGGTAATTGAAAATTAATACTAACCATTTGTTGTCAATCTGACTGAATACTTACAAACAGGCCGCGGCCATTTCGTATATTACTATTACCATTATTCTGAATATTTTACATTACATTGATTTCTAATAAAGAATTTCTTAGAAAGATTAGATGGTACTATAAGAAATCTTTTAATTATCGGTATTGCTTCGATGAGATTGTAAAAATTATTCTAATACTATTTTTGTAAGCATTATAATTATTAAAAAGTTATACTTATTGTAATTAACGTGGAAGTTATTAATGAGTTAATCTAAACCCCCAGCTATAGAATTTAATTTGTAAAATATATTAAAGTTATTACTTATACCGAGTGCATCGTTTTCAATCTGAATATAACTTTTCATAATGAATATGAAACCTATAACAAAGGTAGGTAATAAATGCATATACCTGGATGGTATCTCGTCGTAAGTTATATAATATAGCATTTCGTTATGCACGCATATCTAAGGCATTGTACACATTCTGGTAAACTCATAGACAGATGTGATATAGACCTTCATGGAAATCTATTTTATTCCGAGACTATAATTATTTTTACCAATTTTTAACGGGAAAGGAGGCGGCTCTTATCAAATCGCGTCCTTAATTAACTGGAAAAAGTCTTTACTTCAGGAATACACAAATCATTCGTAATTTTAATAAATTACAACCACCTCTCACCTCACCCTTTTCCGAAAACGTCTTCCCCCCCCCCCCCCCCCCCCCCCCCGTGTTGCCACCTAACGTACTTTTTATGCGAGTTTCTGTTTTTTCTAATCGGCATCTAACCTTTTACCATCGTTCCACATATTATATATCTCTCTTTTAATAAAGACGCAAGTAGAATTGATTACAATACATAAACGTACATTATAATACCGTCTATCCTACTTACAAAGGCGAAAGTTTGTGAGTGTCTTTGTATGTTTGTTACTTCTTCACGCTTAAACGGATTGACCAATTATGATGTAATTTGGTATGGAGGTAGCTGACACTCTTGATTAACACATACGTTACTTTGTATCACGGCAAAATCATTTTTTCGTAGTTCACGCGAGCGAAGCCTCGAACACAGCTAGTTATAATAATATAGATAATGTAATGGTTAAACAATAATATAATTGTAGGTAATTTTCTAATGCCCGCCTGGCTCTACCTGGCTGGTACCTCAAGTTGAAAACCCGTCGCCAAGCAAGTTATTTAGTTGTGGCAGCTGCACTTGAGAACCAATTACATCACTATGCTTACGTTTCCCCGTCTTAGGCTACATTGAGTAAGACTGTGGTAGAACGCAAACCCTATAAAGAATTAAAAAAATATACATGCAATTTAGTTTTTTCTAATCCATTAAAAATTTTTTTGTTAGCATCCGGTAATTATATTTGTGTGTATCATATTGGTATTCAATTAAATAATTAAGGGGTTTGATTATTGTATACTAGCAACCGCCTGCGATTTCGTTCGCGTTAATCTATACTAATATTATAATCCCCACTTCTCCAAGGGAAGAAAACACATCACTGAACACGTAGTGCTTATATAAATCATAGTTTCTTAAAACTTTAATAACTTTTTATTGGACGAGGATATCGTAATACATTTTATTTAGATAAAGACCAAGTATCTAAGGACTGAAAACTGAAAGACTTCTGATCAAAAAAACGCGACAAATGGTTTTGGCAGTCCTGTCTTGATGTTAACCTTACAGAACCTGAAGAATTCTGAAAAGACCGAAACAGGTGAAAATCTGTAGGTGCAAAGTCAGAGCTATATGGTGGATGTACTAACACCTCCCAGCCAAACTCTCTTAATTTTTGCTGAGTGGCTAAAGATGTGTGTGGTCTAGCGTTATCGTGATGAAAAACCACACCCTCTCTGTTGGGCAATTCCGGCCGCTTTCTCTCAACTGCTTCCTTTAATCTTATCAGTTGTTGGCAGTAGAGATCCGAATGATGGTTTTGCCGGGCGGTAAAAGCTCATAATGAACAATGCTCTTCCAGTCCCACCATACACAGAGCATCACCTTATTTCGAGTTAGCCCAGGTTTAGCCACAGTCTGTGAAGCCTGGCCGATCTCAGACCACGACCATTTTCACACGTTCTTGTCGTACGTGATGCACTTTTCATCGCCAGTTATCAATTCCTTCAAAAATGGCTCGGTTTCATTACGTCTCAATAATGAATCGCAAATAAGTACACGGTTCATTAAGTTTCATTCAGTGAGCTCGTATGACATCCAAATATCAAGCTTATTGGTATAGCCAGCTTTCTGAAGAATCGGTTAAAACTGTTTTGTGGTAAATTTCTAATTCTTCAGCTACACTGCAACTACTGATATGCCGATCTTGCTCCACTTTTTCAAAAATGGCGTCCATTTTATTTGTAACGGGGTGACCAGAGCGAGGTGCATCTTTAACATCAAAATTTCCGCACTGAAAACGTTTGAACCAACTTTGTGCTACTCTTACTGACACTGCATTAGGTCCATAAACATCACAAATTTTTTTTCGCTGCTTGAGTTGCATTTTTGTTTTTTATTAAAAGTGACAGCAAGTGATATAGTATTCATTGTTTAGGTTCATACTGTAAATTTAAAACAGAAAATAGTCTATGATTCAAAAGTCGCTGGTCGAATATCGATCACTGGGCGAGCGCTAGTATAGATAAATGAGCTTCTTGCAGTGAGTAGAAAAGAACATGTCTTATGCCTTCAGCCTTATGACAAGCTACATTCGTTTACCGAAATGTAAATTTACTCTAAACAATTCCAAATTAATATTAAAATTATATGTGCATAGATTCAGCGCGTTCATTTCTATATAATTATTAATTCGTTTATATCCGTGTGATATATAGTTGACACATAAAGTTAGTGTGTCCCGCGGTTTCACCAGTGTCAAATTTCTACTCCTGAGGCGTGATTTGCCTCTTTGGATACCACCCAAGCTAGCTTCGTCACTGGGGCACTGAATATAATTTTATATCGTCAGACGATATAAAATTATATTCTATAAATTGTATGTCAATGAAAATATTATAAGTAAAAACAATTATTAATAAAAAAGAAAACAAACTTCAATGATTTTGAGGAATTCTTTGGTGTAACTTCGAATTAGAAGGTCCAGTGCCAATGAAATTAAAATCCGAACAGCTTTGAGGTATCCCCTATTCAACAAAAAAGAATCATCCAAATCAGTTCATTAACAAAGAAGTTATGGCGGAGTATCCTTAAAAAAAAATACACACATTCGAATTGAGTAACTCCCGTCTTTATTGAGGTCGGTTTAAAAGGCATTATCTTTGTTTTAAGTGGGAAGATGTAATAAGATTAATGAATAATGTTTAAAATAAAAATTAAAGGTAAAAGTAACTTCTGATCAAATGTATCTATGATATTGGCTTTATATATATTATAATCTCGTTTTAAAACTTTTATTGTACAAATATAGCAGAGATATAGCAGAAATTAGTACATTCGTAGATTTTAAATATTAGTAATGACATAAAACTATCTGTCCTTTATAATGCTCTGCTGTGCATTGTGCTGTGCTCTGTGAACAATCTAATAGCTATCAAGTCAATTAAAAGATTGTTAATAGATGGCGCCACCTACATTTTAGTTGAATATATATACAAATTTTAATCCTTTTTACCAACAACAACAGTTTTATACTATTTGTGCTTGGAACCTATACTTTAGAATGAGTTTTGAATCATTAATTTTGATGAATAATATGGAAGATATGAAAAAAGAAACATCTTTCAGAAATTAGATTAAGTATATCGATGCTTGTAAATATCTACAAGACTGTGTGCTTAATACAGAAATGCAGTGTCAAAGATACAAAACTTAGAAGGTCGATATGCGGCTCTAAAATATAATTGGGGACACAGCCAGACGAAAGCACCACAATTATAGCACAGTACCTACATCTAAGCAAATCGAGGCCTAGCTCGGGTAAACTAAGCATGGAATATCCAGCTCGGGCGAAATCGATCGATGAAGAATATAAAATTTATTTATTCAGTGTCATTTACAGAACTGTAGACCAAGAAATAAGGTCTTGGATAATCGAGACATAAAGAAAACATTTCGTTAATAAGAAAACAGGTAGATAGGTACTTCGAGGAATTGTCTCACGTAAATGAAATTGGAACGAACCATTTTCGACAAGAGATCGCTGTCTAGTGAAACCAATCAAAACTTTCAATTAAATGTCAGATTATACAAATAAAGATCATTGCGGCTGACGTCGAGTATAACAGTTTGAATAACCGAACAACTTGTTCTAAATTCCGAGGATTGTTTAGACGTTATGACATTATTATACAACAAAATAATTTCAGGTTGGTATTTCTGGGCCAGGTTGTAAATAATTTGAACTATAGTTTAGAAAATAATTTATATTTTTATATTTAAAAGTGTAATATATCAACACAATTTACAGTATATAAAAGTAGAAAACTATAAAGTTATTTATCGATAATAACAAATTGATTACTTTATTCAAATTTTCTTTGCTACTTCCACTTTCCTCACATGCGGAAGTAGCAAAGAAAATTTTTGATAAAGTAATTACGATAGATTTCCGCAAAGTAACGCCTACGTCAATCAAATAACATATTGATGTAAATGGGATTAAACATAAAAAAATAGAATGACACTAATTACCAGGTCTAATATATAATGAACATGAATTAATCCATTAGAATTAACAGATTAAACATTTAAAAAATAAGTTACCTTTATACACAATAAAAATAAATATTATAATCTATTCATATTTACAAATCGATTTATTAGCTATCTTTATATCGGAACTGCATTTATGACGGCTCAGAACTGCAATCTCTTGAGTCCTTTTGAATAATTTATTTCGTAACTTTATAAGAAAAATAACAATCGCACACTTTAAAAAAAATTAATTTAATATAGTTTATATTGTACACTGCAGACTTTTTGTCGCCGAATTGATTCACCATGTCCAGTTTTTTTTTATTTGTGCGGAACCCTAATTATTTTTTTAACATAAAAGTAGCCTAAGTTACTTTCTATAAGATCAGCTATCTACCAGTGAAATTGCCGTCAAAATCAGTCCAACCGTTTCGGAGATTACCCGGAATAAACAGACAGAGAGACAGTCAGACGGACAGACAGACAGACAAAAAAAATTAAAATGTGTTTTTTGTTATGGGTGTCATATATACATTCATATGCACTTAGTAAAAAGCTGTTATTTTGATATTACAAACAGACACTTCAATTTTATTAATTGTATAGATAGATATAAATAATTAACTTTAAAATATAGATTTTCAATCATCGTAGTATAATTAATGTTATGTAAAATTTCCCTTAGATAAAAATTTGATTCAGTTTTGCTCGTCTCATTTGAACGAACCTGAAAATTATCACTCGCAACGACCGAAGTGGGTGCTGTCTTCAACTTACCCAGATTTCTAGAGTACCTCGTTGACATTTAATTTACTCAAATCTGTGGATACTGATGTTTGTTTTTTTTTTCAATAAATTAAGGGATCTAATTTATTAGAATTTTTACAAATTCCTTTGTGTTATAAATTGTAAATTCGAATATTTCATCTCCCTTTTTGTATCTTTTCGACGATGATGACTTTATGTTCCTCTAGCTAATACCAGAGACTTAATTCAATTAAACATTTTTGCCTTCCTACGAGAACTACCGGTCTTATTGAGATTAAAGGGGGATGCATTTTCTTGTTTTCAATATCATTTTATAGTTTCTGCTTGATCCTAAAGAAAACTCTAATGATATTACTTAATTGAAATTGCTTCGTTAGTTCTCAAGTGATGCGCGTTCTAACGCAGAAATTTTACAATTTTATTGGTTTGATGTCTGTTTATCTCTTCAGGATGATATCAGAAACTTTAACTCTCTAAGTAATCCTCTTAGGGAATGAATTTTCAAAAATTATACGTTATATAGGAACCGCCTTTGCAAAACATAACATTTCTAGACCCACCGGTTAAAACTGTTTCTAATCTTTCCGAGTTTTAAGAATTTTATTATGTAGTTACTTATGGATGATTGTTAATTACTTAGTAATTGATGAATTTGTTATAATAGCCCCATTTTAAACTCTGATGAGGACAAAGGTATAAATAGATTGCCCGTACGAAAATCGGCAATTTTTGCCAATTTATACGGTGAATAAAGCGGAGCTTGTCGTCAGCGGCGCAAGAGCAATTATTGAGAGACTAAAAAAAACTATAACATGTGTATTCACCGAGATCGAAGACAACTTTCTGATGTGTTGAAGAGCTTTAAGCAGGCAGCGAAGCTGGTTAAGTAAAATTGTAATTTAACAACGGAGTAAAAGTGAAAACAAAATAAGCAATAACGCGTTGTTCGCGTTAACCTGTGGTCGTTAGCGCGACTGCTATGAGTGAGGTGCTGGGTTCGAATCCCAGGTCGAGCAAAGCGTTATTGGGTTTTTCCTATGAAATTCCCAGTAGCAGCTCGGAGTTTGGTTTCGTGCCCGATTAATGGCAATAGGCTCGCCCCCTATTACATGGGACCTAAAAACATATTCGGCGAATTGTTGGTGTACAATTAGTACACCTCTGCCTAACCCTTCGGGGAATACAGGCGTAATGGATGGTATGCGTTGTCGCAGTAACACTCACGCGACATTGTAAATACCGCTATCTCTAGTCGGCACGCGGTACTAATGGATGCACAGATAGATGCAATGAAATGCAAAGCTTTAGGGATCATTATTCTCATGGCTTATGCTTAACCAAATTCTTTATTAATTTACTAAATTTCAAGTATAATAACTTTTAGTAACCGGCTAATGGTTCTTTACGTCTTTTATTTATCTAAAAGATAATCCATTCCAACATAAATTGAGGACGTATCAATTGATCATTACACAAAAGCATAACTGGAATAGTTACGAATAATTAATATAGGGTAATAAATTCTTTCTGCCAATAAAATTTGTACATTTATTATAATATTTCCGAAGTTATATTATGTTCTGCTTTCGATAGTGATAAAGTGCCCGGACGCTGGTTTCAAGAATGATTCAAACTTCAACTTCATTTTGGTAACATCAGCTTTGACACGATACCTGCGTAGTAGATGGACCAGAATCGTTTTCATCGACATCATCGCGAAAACTCTACCTGAAATAAAACATTCTTTCACATTAATCTCAGATCTCTTTGTGGTCTAAAAGTGCTCTTTATATCAAGAATCGCAAAATTGAAGATACTCGGATTTCGCTTGGAGTCACAGAAAGACAACAATTATTAATACTTGAACAGCTTGTTCTTACTCAGGGACAAAATCACTTATAATATTCAATTTTGTATTATTTAGGTTTCCAAATGGAAGTGTCCGATTGGATCGTGACTATAATATAGCAACTGTAACACACGGGCTCTATGACGGCATAGTAGCACACTTAGGCTTGTTGCGTTCCGATATCAGCCGAGGTATATTCAGCATTCGAGCGAAGTGGCTAGATGGTAACAAGCCCAAGGTAATTTTTTTTTAGTTTGTCACACTTTAGTATCAACTAGTCTATTTGCAGAGAGGCTTAGAGAACAGTATGACAGCGATGGTCGCTCTCGATGATCGCCATTGTTATTGGATTATGCTGTGCTTATAATCAGGTGCTGCCATTTTCCCGTGCCACTATAATAAAAAATAGGGGAATAATTCTCCAAGGTTTTGCATTTGTTATTAGGAGGATTACAATATTATTCATTAATATTACACGTATTTCAATTTAAAGTATCTACCGGTGTTAGCATGCTAAGTACAAAAAAGTATGTAAGTAATAATGTACACCCGGAATATTGGTCATGAAAGGTGTGCAAGTAATCAGAAATTGTTTTTATTGGCACGCGCTCAGTTGGAGATTCACTGATTATTTATTAATCTTTATTGTACACCATTAATTACATATACAATCGAACATTAAAATTTTATGATAAGTACAAAGGATGACCTAATTGCTAAAAGTAATGTCTTCCAGGCAACCTTTTGATGGATATGTTACAGAGTGTAAATGAGGTGGTATGGGTGTAATGAGAACAGCAGAATTAAAACAATTGAATACAGCATAAAAATTAACACAAATCATAAAAGAATGGATGTTATAACTAAAGAAATAAATGAAATGCACATTACTTTATTATTATTAATAATTATAATACAAACAAAATGCTATCTAATTACATATACATAACATTAAAGTGACAAATAATAATCTTTGAGAGATTTCTTATATATGCTTAGCGATTGTGCGCGTTTTACAGAAATAGGTAGTGCAATCCACAGCCTTGCAGCCTGAACTGCGAAAGATTTAGAAAGAAAATTTGTGGTATGTGTTGGAACTTTCAGCGTCACGTTTTCCGTCGACCGTAGGCAACGCGTATGGGTATCGTAAAGGAATCTGAAACGTTTTTTTAGATAACAAGTAGTGATAGGATTAAATAGAATTCTGTAAAGGAGAAACAAAAGGTGAACATACCGGCAAGTATAATTGGGAGCCAATTGAGCTTGATACGATAATCTGAGATATGGACATATTTACGTAAACCAAATATGAATCTAATACAAAAATTTTAAAGTCGCTCAAGTTTATCTACTTGAGCTTCGGTAAGATCTAAATAGCTAGTCAGCATAGTCGAGAACTGTATGTAAAAGGGCTTGAGTAAGAGAAGTCTTAGTGGCAGTAGGGAGATAATTTCGTAATCTTCTCAGGCACCCGGCGGAGGCATACATTTTCCGACTTACTTCTTGATGTTCTGGACCCCAGGACAAATTTTTATCAACATGTATTCCTAAATTTTTTACTCTATGACATATAGGAAGAATACTACTATCAAAATCGATGCAAGGTAGTTGCGTTCTGAGATTAATTAATGATATCAAGAGATTCGCGCATTATTTATTAACATTATAGTTTATCGTACCTCTACATGCACGTGGACCAATACTGAAGCCGCCGAAAGCGTTTGAATTTTCTAGCAGAGTGGATGGCACCAACCATCTCTCAGGTTTAAATTCATCTGCGTCAACTCCCCAAACATCGTGGTGATGTAAACCCCATAATAATAAAAAGCAACTGCTGCCAGCCGGTATTGTATAGTTCTCTAAAATTTCAAATATATTATATTTTGATACTTTAAGAAAGTCAAATATTGTTAATTGTTAGTCTTTGTGGCTTTGTCATCAATACTGATATAAATGATACAATATTATACTAAATATATCATGAAAAATATTCTTAATCACAAATTATTTGCATCAATGCATAATGAATTTTGGAGTAAAACTTTTTGATAGCGATGATAGTAAAATTCCCACATTGAATTTTAATGCAACGTTTTTCAACGTAAAAATGACGGTAAATATATATTTTGCCAGAGAGAGAAAAAGAAAGAACTAAGCTATAAAACGAGAGATGTAGATAAAGGTAAAGTAAAAGGTGGTAAAAGTAATTAAAATAAATCACGCACGTACATATTTTAGTAACAAAGACCGTAAAAGATATTGTGGCCAGACGTTAAAACTTATTAAAAAAGGACACGTTATGCCTAAAATGAGACTAGTTCTCGAGCTCTCGGTGTTTTAGGGCAGATACTAAATTTCAGACTGGCTTGGCAAGTTCATCACGATATTTTTGTTCACTGCAAACTTGTAGTTGTCTGTGGCTTATCATCACTACATATTATAAAACAAAGTCGCTGTCGCTGTCTGTCCGTCCCTATGTATGCATAAATCTTCAAAACTACGCAACGGATTGTGAAGCGCTTTTTTTTAATAGATAGAGTGATTCAAGAGGAAGGTTTATATGTATAATACATGCATAATATTGTAGAGAAACACTGATGAATTTACAAGTTTCTAATGTGATGTCGTAAATAAACACATTTTTTTGCGCTTCAATTGCAAACGATAACTGAACCCCTCGAGATAAATCAAAATAATGTACTACGGTATTGTACACCTTAAAAAGTTCAACAAAAAAGTCCGGTATGGTATATGTCTATCTCTTAAGAATAACCCACAATAACCATTTTTTATCCTTTACATTTTACGAGAAAAAATGGCTTATTTAGGAAGTTATTTTAAGCAATGCAGCATTAATCCTTATCCAATTAAGTACCTTAAATGCATTATCCATTCAATATAGATCAATATGTCCCTTTACAGTACGTAATTTAAATGAATATTTCCGAAGATATTACAGATTTAATATGCAGGGAGATAGCGGTGCGGCGGTACCGGCCCTGCCGGCGGCGCGTGCCTATAAATAGCGCGTCGAAGGCTGCGCTTCTCTCATATTACACATCCGTCTCTCCAAACAGAGCGTGCCAGCGCCCACGCCCGCGTAACCACCGTTCTCTCCGCAGAGGGCGGGCGGTCAATTTCGCTCCAGCACACCCGTCACGTCCACCCTCTCTAGCGGTAACCCAAGCCTAGGTCCGTTCCTCGGTGTGAAACCCTTGGGTCAGGCAACCGCCCGCGCGATACAAGTGACACTGTACGTGCATCACTTAGCTACCTACATACAACACTACACACGTATGAACATACACACGTGCACACCACACAGGTACATAGGTTCTGTGAGGGACCTTTTTTTTTTCTTTTTTTACGCTAGTTAGTTAGCGCTAGTTAGTGTAGAAACATTCCGATTATTGAATACACATACGCACGGTTCCTTCCTTCCTCCCAGGAGGAAGGGAACGTGCCTATGTGTATATTTAGTTAGCTCGAATCGTAGGTGTAGGGATTCGAATAGATCGCGACCTATTTGCGAACGCGACGACCGCCCGAGCCGAGGTCCGGCCACTTTGGCACCCTCGTGCGAGTCGTCCACAAAACTTTCGCGGCTGAGTGCCCTCTGCGCTCGCCCCCAAGTCCGGTGAAGCTGTAAAAGCCGCAGCGGCTTTAGGGCCCCTAAGGCTAACAGTGTAGTCAGTTCAAAAAAAAAAAAAAAAAAAAAAAACTGCGCTTCTCCCCTCCAAGTTCGGTGAAGATGTAAAAGCCGCAGCGGCTTCAGGGCCCCTAAGGCTAACAGTGTAGTCAAATCTAAAAAAAAAACCGCGCTTCTCCCTATAGCATTTTATGATTAGCAGCGATCGGACGTGTTTATCGGAGCTCTCTAGCGAGGAAAATAATAATTAATAAATCCATGATTTTCAGCGCGACATTTTTTTCGAAATTGTATGTTCGTTCTTTAAAACGTAGTTAGGATTATTTTTAAACCGCATTTATAATAAGTAAGTGCCTACTTATTAGGTTACGTTAGATAGGATTAGCTTAAAACCATATTTTTTGGTATTTCTTCTATTAAGACTTTGGTTTGAATTTAGATTTAAGGCAAATGCAATTTAGTATTAGCGCAAGTATTTTTAATTATCGAAATTGTAGTTAAGTTAAGAAAATAAATGAATGGAATAGGGATTTTTGTTGTTGATAATATAATTATTGATGTTTATTTTTGTTTTTAGTCGAAAGAATAGTAAGTAAAATATTTTCAGCTGCAGCACTTACTAATAATTTGTGCAATTTGTTCATAATCATAAGTATAGTTTTAAAGTGTATTTCTGAGTATTAAATTTCTTAGAGAAGTTATAATCATGTCTGGAAGACGTCGTCGTTCGAACATAGGTCGTAGTACAGTGAACGCCTGTAGGGCACGTTCAGCAAGAGCTGAGGAATCATTAACGGAGCGTGAGGCTCGGCTCAGCCAGCTCCGGGATAGATATAGAGCTGAGAGAGAAAGAGAATCCCCAGTAGAGCGCGTGGCTCGCCGCTGCCAGTATTGGGATAGACATAGAGTTCAGAGAGCCAGAGAATCTTTTGCAGAGCGTCAGGTTAACTCCGCCAAAATAGGGATAGACATCGAATACAGAGAGCCAGAGAATCGTCTGCAGAATGTGAGGCTCGCCTCAACCAGGATAGTAATAGATATCGAATACAGAGAGTGAGAGAATCGTCCGCACAGACACTTAGCAACGTCGAACAAAACGGACAACTGAACAGCCACAGATGGATAAATAAAGAAAATTCTGCGATGAATTACGATCCTTCGATTCCTTACAAAGTCGATCGTATAGTATCAATAGGTACCATGCCAGTAGTATGTGAACATTGCTTGGCATTGAAATTCAAAGATGAATCGAAAGGCATGTGTTGTTTACAAGTAAAAGTAAAATTAGAATAAATTCTTCCTCCGCCCGAACCACTTCACTCTCTCCTTGCAGGTGATCATCCGAAATCGAAACAATTCATGCGCAATATACGCCGTTATAATAACGCATTTTAAATTACCTCTTTCAAGAGTAAGCAAGTCGTTGAGCATGGTTTTATGCCTTATGGTGTATCACTTAGCTGGGACATTGCTACCACTTCGACCCGATGATCACAAATTTCTGCACATTTATTTTATCGCTGATCCAGATACACAAACGCAGTGTTCAAGTGTCGCACAACCAAAAGATAGAGATTTGATCAGATCTCTTCAAGACATGTTACATTCTCATAACTGCTACATACAGTCATTTAAAACAAAATAAATTTCAAATAAAGTTCCTGTTGGAGAACAAAGAGGACGATAAAATGCGCCTTCCACCAGTGAAGTGGCAGTGGTAATAGCTGGACAGCAATATGGCAAAAGAGATATTGTATTGCATAGTCGTGATGATAATTTGCAAAAGATTTCAGAATTACACATATCTTATGACAGCTTACAATATCCTTTGATGTTATGTCGCGGAGAAGATGGTTATGCCATTAATGTATCTCAAGATGACCCAATCAGTGGTGTACCTTTGCGTAAAACAGTGTCGTGTATGAACTACTATTGCTACCGTATAATGACAAGACGTAACAATTTCAACCCTTTGCTTAGATATGGAATGTTGACAAACCAATACATCTTACATCCGTAACAATCAAACTAAATTGAGAGCAGAAAATTGCGTTCACCTTCAGGATGCTTATAGGCGAATGAGCACAGTAACAATATTAGACAGTTGGCTATACTACCTTCATCATTCACAGGTGGACCTCGATATTTACATGAAAAATCACAGGATGCAATGACTTATGTATGATTACGGTAAACCTAATTTATTTATTACTGCAACATGTAATCCAAATTGGACAGAAGTCAAAGAAAATATTAATATCAATTTAACTCCACAAGATAGATACGATATAGTTAACAGAGTCTTCCATTTAAAAGTACAGAAACTCTTGCACCTCATTAATAAGTCTCATATATTCGGCCCGCCGCGCTGTCATATGTACACTATAGAGTGGCAGAACGTGGTTTATCACATGTACATCTGCTGGTGTGGTTAGTGAATAAAATCAGACCAAATCAAATTGACAGCGTTATTTAAGTTAAATTGCCGGTTAAAGAAGATCGTGTCCTGTTCGAAATCGTAAAGAAACACATGGTGCACGGCCCTTGCTGAGCTTTAAACCGTAATTCTCCATGTATGCGAGATTCCAAATGCAGTAAAAAAATTCCGAAGTTGTTCCAAACTCAAACATCTACTAACGATGACGGATATCCCAAATATCGTCGACGATCGCCAGAACAGGGCGGGCAAAGTGCCACCGTCCGAAACCATAATATTGATAACCGATGGATAGTTTCCTATAATCCGCTCCTTTTGAAAGTTTTTGATGCCCACATCAACGTAGAGTTGTACAGTTCAATAAAGTCGATCAAATATGTTACTAAATACATTAATAAAGGTAGCGATCAAGCCACATTCAGCATACAATCACCAAATGAAGTGGAAAGATATCAATCCGGACGTTACATTAGCAGCTCTGAAGCAGTGTGGAGGATTTTATCATTCGAAGTGCACGACCAAGCTTTCACTATTGTCCACCTTGCAGTTCATTTAGAAAATGGACAAAGAGTATATTTCACTGAGAATAATATACAAGAAGTTGTCAATAACCCGCGGAACACAACATTAACCGCATTCTTCAAGTTATGTGCTCAAGATGATTTCGCGAAAACACTGACATATGGCAGAGTTCCAAGTTACTATACATGGAACCAGAGTTCTAAAGCCTTTCAAAGGCGAAAGCAAGGTACTGCGGTTGATGGTTTCCCCGGAGTAAAAAAAAGGATGCTCTTGGCAGAGTCTACGTGATTCATCCCAATAACAGCAAATGCTTTCATCTGAGAATGTTACTGAATGTTGTAAAAGGCCCGACATCCTTTGCACACCTGAGAACTGTACAAGGTGTTATTTACAATACTTATCAAACAGCATGTAAGACAATGGGGCTTTTGGAAGACGATTCCCACTGGGAAAACACATTATCAGAAGCAGCTATTTGCAGTTCAGCTACAACATTAAGATATTTGTTTGCCATCATAGTAGCGTTTTGTCAAGTAACTGATTCTGTTAATTTATGGAATAAATTTCGAGAAAATATGGCCAGTGTTATTCTGATTCAGCGACAGCGAGAGTTAGTTTCAGATGATGTACAATATGATCAAAACATATTTGACAATGCATTATTTGAATTGAAAAAATTAGTGCAATTACTATCGAGTAAATCGATCAAGAATTTTGGGCTGCCGATGCACAAGAGAAACATCATACGATCTATCGAAACTTTTACAAAATATAGTTCAAGACAAGATGAGCCACGATTGAACTTCGATCAGAAAAAGTATTCACTACATTACTATCATCAATTGATAACAATGAAGGAAAAATATTTTTTCTTAACACCCCAGGAGGTACAGGAAAAACATTTTTAATCAATTTACTTTTAATAAAAGTCACATCCACCGGAAAAATTCCTTTAGCTGTCGCGTCATCCGGCATTGCCGCTACACTTTTAGAAGGAGGCTGAACTGCACACTCTACATTCAAGCTCCCACTGAAAATCGCCACCGATGATAATAACAGCATCTGTAGTGTTTCTAAACAGAGCAATACAGGAAAATTGATGCGCGACTGCTCATTAATAGTCTGGGATGAAGCCACCATGTCAAACAAGACGTCTGTGGAAGCAATAGATAGGACAATGCGCGATTTGCGCAGCAAAAATTCACCTATGGGTGGATGCACAATTCTGTTCTCAGGAAATTTTCGTCAAATTCTACCAGTTGTGACTCAAGGAACACGTGCTGACAAGATAAATGCTTCCCTAAAAAGATCCAATCTTTGGCCACACGTCAATAAGTTAGAGCTTAAAAATACTACTCGGTCGATACTGCTATCGATTTGGAAGAAGCTGGCCGTCCATTTTCCTACAGAATTTTTCAATTCTTTGAACCCCTCCCTTGACTCCCTCCTCTTAAAATGGTGTTAAAAGTAGGTTGTATTGTCTAATGACAAAAAAGCTGTAAACGTTGTTTATAAGAACATTCTGTAGTAGGTAGGTATATTATTTAGTATCAGCATTGCACCCGTGCGAAGCCGGGGCGGGTCGCTAGTATACAATATTCTAACACATTTCATTTAAAGTACCGTAGAAAATGCTCATGACTTAAAAACCCACTCAATTTGACATCTTCAGTAGTGAATCTAGCAACAACTGGTCCAACAGGATACAGTCTCAAAGTCTCCTTTAATACTGCTTCTGTATACACTAATTTTGATAAATCTCGTTTAGTTACATCTCTATCTGAATTACCGAAAACATTTTCTAATCTGTAAATAAAATGAAAACAGAATATAGTATGAAACACTAAACAATTTTATTTATTTATGAGAAACTAAGGGCTAATCGATAATTGGAAAAATTGTTTTATCCAAAGTTTATCAAAATAGCTTTAGGTAGATAACATAGTGGTAGAGTGTACGGACACTGCATCGAACGCACCGATCGGCGTGAGTTCAAATCGCTGCAATCAGCCTGAGCTTTCGATGAAGTAAAACATTGAGATGAAACCATTGCATAGTGATAGAGTATTTTCTAATTCCTGCCAGGTAAGCTACCACCATCAACTTGAAAATCTGTCGCCAAGTACTTATAGGTGTGATCCGGCAGCTGCACTAGAGTGCCAGTTTCCCCACTACACTTAGCGTATTAATTATCATCTTGGGTTGTGAAGTCATTCAACATCAAGTGAGAATTCGAACTTAACGCTCGAAATCGATTAAAAAAATTAGCTGGACAAAATTTAAACTAGTAAAGAAAGTGATAGAAAGTATATAATTATTTAACGACTAGAAGTGCCCGCGGCTCCGCTCACGTGGACTACAGAATGCGGTCGATCGAGCATACGTGCGAACCTTGCTACCCCCGCTCCCAGTTAAAAAATGCTTATTGTTGATGATCTTTAGAAGATAGACTTATATTATGCTCTCACTGATTTGTAGGTATTTTTAATATCTACAGTTATATAGTACATAAATAAATTGATATATCTCTTATGGTTTCGCGGCATAAGCTATAATTTATGCGCCTGAACTGATTCACCGTGATCAGTTTTTTTATTACGCAGAACCCTAATTATTTCTTTCTAAAATGAAAGTAGCCTAAGTTACTCCTTATAACATAAGCTATCTGCCAGTGAAAATCCCGTCAAAATCGGTCCAACCGGTTCGGAGCTTACCCGTAATAAATAGACAGATATTTTTTTTTTTATTGGCGTTTTGTTATGAAAGTTATCTAGACTTGTATTTTCAATATAACTTGACAATATTACGTGGTAATTAAAAGCAAAGATTAAAGGTAAATCATATATATATCATATCTTACGTACTCTTCAAACAACTTATACTGAACATCCTGATATGATCCTAACAGTACCAAAGTAAATGTCAAAGTTATAGCCGCAGTATCATGGCCTCCAAATATAATAGTGTCCACTTCATCTCTAATTTCATTATCAGTATAACTTCCTTTGTCTGATGACATTTCTAGAATAAGGTCCATGAATGGTTTGAATTCATCTGAAAATAATGTTTATGTTCATATACAAAATACCCATTTAAAAGTTTTGCTTCAGTCTTACTATAAGAACTTTTAATTACCTAACTGCTAAAAAAATGCCTTTTCTGTTTCAAAATTGATTGTTTTATAAAATAATGAACATCTTTGAATAAATATAAATCAAAAATTTGGAGGACAGCTACAGAAATTGTAGCCTTACCTGATTCTACATCTGTTAAATTCCTATTCACCAAATAAGACTTCCTTTTTTCCAGCATCTGAAATAATGAAACATAATTTAACAAAACAGGCATATCATCGTGGCCCAGTTACTACTGGGTAGTGGGAGTTCGATTTTCACGCATAAGTAACTTTTGTGTATTGAGCACAATTTTTGTCAGTTGTGTGTCTGAGTATAAAATATCTATAGACGTATAGATCGGCTGTTTAGTTACCATAATACAATCTTTGCCTAGTTTTGAATTAAGAGCCATTTATGGAATTTTGTTCTCATATTTATTTATTTAATTTGACACTTCTTTCTTTTATTTTTAGCCTTAATATACTAACAACCACTCGTAACTTCGTACGTGTTAATCTATTTTGTAGTAATTATTTGTTTGTTTGTTTAAATGCGCTAATCTCAACTATCAATCAAATTTGAAAAATTCGTTTTGCTTTTTATAGACTATTTATTGAAGAAGATTCTAGAATAAAAAACCTCACACTTAGATCCTAAGGAATGGAGCTGTAACTATTAAAGTGAGTTTTTGGTGGAATCTTGAAGTGACATGTTGTGGTTTTTATTTTTAATTCATTTACTTAGGTTTTTGGCCCTATATTATGTAATATTGGTGGCGTTTTGCGTGATATAGTTTGGTTTTTAAGCATAAGTGAAGTGGATTATAAGTGTAAACTAAGAGTATGCATTCTGGGATCCCACAAAAACTCCCTAGAAAGTTCTAACAAGGGAGCCACCTTCTTGTTAGTATACTGAAATCGTCATAAGACAGGATACTTTATTCTCTTGATAATGTCAGTAATGGTCTTCATTAAAGAGGACTAGTTGCCAAGTTAGGAAGAAGAATCAGTAAAATCAAGCAAATTGTCAAGCTGTATTCAAGTACGGGAACGTACGTACGTTGCGTATTGAGTTAAGCCATACGACACGAGAGAGTTAGCTGCGGTGAGTGGAGAGAGTATGTCGAAAAAAATTTACACGGGTGAATCTGTGGGGCACAGCTATTTACAGTATAAAACCTAAAAATAATAATTATAGTCTATGCTACTCAGAGAAAACGTATCTTTTATTCAGTAAAGTAATTTTAAGAATCAGATTACTATTTCCTGAGATTACCACCTATAAACATCCAAAAACTTTGCCCCTTTATAAGAACTAGCAGTCGCCCAATGATCGAAATTCGACCAGCGACTTTTTAATCATAGACTATTTTCTGTTTGACATTTGCAGTATGAACCTAAACAATGAATATTATACACTTGCTGTCACTTTTCATTGAGTGACAATGTTAATATTTTAGGGAGGTCTAAGTTCAATGGCACTGGTTAGTTTAGGATTCGCAGTATTAATTTATTTAATTTGATATATTAGTAACAGATGTTATAGATAAATTTTAGCTTTCTGCACTCCTTCTCCAAATAAACTTTAACCATGCTAAATCTCACAATCTTCCGTGCACGCAATACGCTTAAAAAGGTGTACAAAGTTTTTGCTTCACGTATTAATAAAATGATGATGATGATGATAATGATACAATATAGATAACATGGGCAGATAGTTACAGTAAGTATACTTAAATAGAACTATGATCGAACGTACTTGTGTTCTAAATTTTGATAGGTTTTTTATTTTCATTAATCTAATATTTTCTGGATTTACGCAGCAGCTATTCTTTGTGTATTTAAAAATCTTCGTACTCGTGTTTTGTGAGGTAGCCTAGTATTGTAACAAAATTTATCATCACAATTTAATGTTAAGATCGGAATTTCCGCGCCAAGGGACAAAGGACAAAAACTATAAAAAATAGCTGGATATAGTTAAATACTCATAATAAACACACACCATGTTAGTCAATTTTCTCAAAATTACCAACTCTCTGTCATGTTCCTTTTTTAAAGTACTTAAATTGAAGATGAAATCATTTTGTAACCAGAATTTTTGAAATCTTTCCAATATTATCTTCAACATTTTCTCCAGAGATTTAAGGTAAACTTCAACTATTGCACCATGTTCTTCAGCGTCAATTCCCAAAGCAGTTTCTGTAAAAACAATGCAATATTATTATTCTTTTAAATGTAGATCATACGCTTCTTTAAAATCTCTTTTTTTTATCTTAAATCAGCGGGACTCCAGCTATCGGCCGCTCGTACCGTACATACAATAGTACGTACAAGTTTGGTCGTGACACCGCTAGGTCAATTCGACAACAATAATAGTATTGAAGTTCAGGACTTTTATTAACCGTCTCATATTCTCTATCTCATTCTCTCGTTGGCTAAATCGCATATATATATATATATATATATATATATATATATATATATAAATATATATATATATATATCTTTTTTAGTGTCGCTTTTCCTTTTATCAAGTTTCAAATCATAACAGTACTAAAGAAATTTTACTTCAAAATTATATGTAAGGTTTTTAATTCGCTTCAGGCTTCATTTGAAGATATTTTTAATAAGTACATTTGAGATTTACAAATTTCGCATATCAAGAGCTGGTACTTATACAATACCTAATTAATTATTACGTACTACGACGTACTACGTATTGCGTTGATAACATGATTAAAGTCAAAATTAAGGTATTGGAAATCGACAGAGGACATTGAAGGTTATATACCTAGCCTGAAACGGGTTTTAGAAACACTACGTTGTAGCTGTAGTATTATACGTTGTTCGGAGAAATCATGTTGGTACGTCGTAAACAACATAGATTTAGTATAGTATAGTATAAATCGGCAATAGGGGAATAAAACGCGATCAAAGACGGCTTACACTTGTGTGCCTATTATTATGTTGATTTTCTTTGCTTTATGTGTCACATCCAGGTACAATACACACAACTATAATAAAATACGTCTACTAAAAGCGTACATTTTAGAACCTTACATTTTAGAAAATAAAGGGATTCAGACCTATAGCACTACATACGAAAATGATCTCGTATCCCAATCTCGTTCTAACACAATATGCTCTTTCTCTTTCGAGTTGCTGATCTACATGTATAAAATCTATGGTATACAGTAACAGTTACATCCCGTGGTTATCAAAATGCCTTTGATCGAAGCAGAAATTGTTACTTCCAAACAAACAAATTTATAAGTAAAAATGGATATAGCTTACTAGTCCTACGACACTCACAGACAGTCAAAAAAGGATCCGATGTTGTATCGTTTATATCCATTTTATCCCTTGTTTCTATAGCTTCCCATTTCAATTAAATAAAAATCCAAAATTTTGAACTTTATTGTTTAAATATCTGCCATTAAAAAGGGATGGAATCTTCTAACGTGGTACATGAATAAGAATCAGGTTACGATAGAGATCATTTATGCCCGATTCCAAAATGAAAAAAAAGGATTCTCTATTCTAGACATCAATGCAATCTTCTAACGTTGATTCTGGATATTTTTTTGCAGATCGATAGTAGTCTATCGACAGACAAAGCTATGTTCTGTTATCGTGATACAACAAGAAACATTTGTTTTCATACGATTCTAAGAGTCGTTAAAATTGATTTACTTAAAACATAATCATTTGAAGAAAACTACGATATACAAAAGTTTCATGCTCATTCTGCCATTATTTGCTCAAATATGAAACTTAAAGCCCTTGTCAAGGAATATGTTCCGATTATGAAAGTTACCAGTCTAAACAAATAAATAAATAAATAATAATATCAGCCTGTAAGCGTCTCAATGCTAAGCAAAGGCCTCTTCGCAAGACAAGGTAGTACGTAATTCACCACGATGCCAGCTCACGAAGTATTGGCGATTTCAAACGCCGAGAAATTAAACAATAATTCTATTTTTTTCCTACCTTTTTTAAGAACATTTCTCAAGCATTCAGCTTTCCTCACGATATTTTCCTTCATTGTCAGCCAACAGTGATACCAATTTGAATGATTATATGTGCGTGAATTCCGAAAAATTTGTTAGTAAAAGGCGGGGGTCGAACTTGTGAACATATACACATTACATGTACATATTTCGCGCGTCCAAGCCACTCGACCACCACGACTTGAAAATAACTTTCATACTTACTACAAATTATGTCCAAATTACACCATGCAAGATAGTGTCCATGATCAAATGGTTCTTTTCCTTCCTCGACTGCTAGTTGTTTAACCATTGTTCTTGCTTTATCGTTGAACACATTTATATATCCATTCAAAGCATTCTGACTGAACGCTAGGGATAATATTTTGCGATGACGTTTCCAGGTTGGAACTGAAACGTAAATAATAAAAACATGATCGAGTTTCTTGCTGGTTCTTCTCAATGAAGTGGATTCTTTCGAAACAGGTGGTAGTGTGCTTTCTTAGGGCCCAAATTAAATAAAATATTTTTGATTTTTTTTGTTTCCTTTTACGAGAAGTCATTCTGCTTTGAGCCACATTCCGCTTTCCTAATTAATCCATTTCAATTTGTTCGGTTTATGGTAATTAACAACATCTAGTAAGCATTTCAAATGAATAACTTGATATCACTTTCACACTTGAGACTAAACTGGTTTTTATTAATTAATTTCATGTTACTTTAGGTTTTTAATTTAACCTTTACTTTTAACTTATTAATTCGTCCTTTATTTTATGTTTTTAAGTGTACTAGCGATCGCCCTAAGGTCTAAATTCGACCAGCGACTTTTTTATCATAGACTATTTTCTGTTTGATTTGCAGTATTAATAAACCTAAACAATGGGTATTATCTACGTCACTTGCTGTCACTTTTCGTTAAGTGACAATGTCAATATTTTGGGGGTTCTAAGTTCAATGGCACTTGTCGGTTTAGGATTCGGAGTATTCATTAATTTAATTTAATATATTAGTAACAGATTTTATAGATAAATTTTAGCTTTCTGCACTCCTCCATATAAACTTTAACCATGCCAAATCTCAGTCTTCCGTGCACGCAATACACTTAAAAAGGGGTAGAAAGCTTTTCCTTCACGTATAAATATATAGATTAATTTATCCTCCAGATAATTTTTCTTTTAACTAACCATCCGCCGTCAACATTCCATCCCCGAGCCATGGTCTGAATAATTCATACAGCAAATCCTTCTCGAGGCACTGGTTTGCTATTGTTCCACAGTCGTCTGGATCGGTTATTGCTGTAATAAATTATACGTAAAGAAATGAAAACTTTGTTAATTAATTTTTAATCTTTGTATCTCATCACACCAGACAGTGTCTCAATAGGTGCATACCATAATGTAACTTTTGATTTCTTTAGCTCATTTCAATTCTTGAGTTCCAAATTGTTTATTTTCCATTTCACTCTTTCTAGCAATGATTTAATACATTACAGAAATATGTCTTCATTCACACGTGACAACTAATGTATTAGGTATATAACTCTAAAAGATACCAACTTATTGATTTTTAATATTAACAAGAGAGACTAAGAGAAGCAGGGGGACTGAGAAATTATTTTTGGAAATTTTTCTTTACTTAGGGCCACCCGCTTGGTAGAATACCTCCACCCTACAGAAGGTCGCAGTCAAATAACCTTGTGTTGTGTTCTTGCAGTGAGTAGGGTTTTCACTCTTTAGAGTGGGGGGGGGGGGGGGGGGGGGTTCAAGGTCGGCAACAGACTAGTGAGACCTATAGTATTACAAGCGTCCTTAAGCCAGTAAACGCTTATCAACAGGCGGGCCATATGCTTGTTTGTTATCTTTGTATTATAAATAAAAGCGTATTAAAAACAGAGGCACTTATAAGGACTTCCGACAGAAGTTAAAACTGAATTTTAAATTTGTAAATCAATTATAGTTTGAATTATTGGGGAGCATGTCGGTGACGCGAAATCACAAGATTTTACCCATCCAAAAAGTCAGTCGAGTATATACATTGTATTAGTATATAGTATATACGTATACATACACAGGCCGCTATATTATGCGTCGCTAGTCTGACGCAAGCGCAATACGTCCCGAGCATATAGAGGTCATCTGTTACGCGGAACCCATAATTTTATCCCCTACAAAAATTCAAAGCGGATAAAGAAGTTTTCACTTCAATAATAATAACCAGTTAAAATTAATTTAAATTACTTTCAATATAAAACCTCAGTCCACGACTAAGGAATTACAAATTAACATTTCACTTGTTTACCGTAAACTGTTCGTAGTCCAGTAGGGAATGTTATAACTCCACCCTTTTTTAAACTTTCAGACGCTATGAACTTCAGTATTTCCCATGACTCTGTAACCAGTTTCAAATTACACAATTACAATCAAGGTTAAATGGGCTACATAAGCAACTCAGTAGGTATAAGTCTTTCTAAGTACAAAAATCACTTTAAAGATATATGAATGTCATTTAATAAAAAAACTGTAGTAAGTAATTAGTTATTGCGAACACATTAATAGTTCAAGAGATGACCTGTTTTACCAATTTAAAAAAAAACTATTTAATTAGATGGATACTAGATATCGAGCGCGACTTCGGACTTCGTTCATGTTGTCTTCGAAATGAAACGACTTTAGCGCCATCTTTTGTAAGCTGGCTATACTAATACAGAACATTAAAGCAATTTTGGCTGAGGGGTAGCATCTATGGACACCATGTCGATCGACGTAAGTTCGAATCCCTGCTATGAGCCAGAGCTTTCGGTGAAGGAAAATGTAGTTATGAAAACAGAATGCATACAACATAAGATGGTGGGCATTTTCTAATAGCGTTCTCTGTCACCTTCAAGTTGATGATCTGTAAGCAAGCGTCAGATGTCTTCCGACATCTGCACTTGAAAGCCAATGTCCTCACTAGGTCATTTTCTAGAACTCCTTGGATTCGAAGAGGTACGGCACAGAGAAATTGCTTTTCAAGTTTCTCTCTAGTTGGAACAGTCTGACTGATGGAATACTTCCACTTTACAGAAGATTATATAACCTTGTGTTGTTTTCCGCTTTGAGTAGGGTTTCCAGAGCTCCTTGAGATAGAAGGGTTCAAACTCGGCAAACCGCTAGTGATACCTATGGTTTTACAAGCGTCCATAGACTACGGTAGCCGCTTACCATCAGGCGGGCCATCTGCCTATTTGTCTCCTCAGTTTGTATGTATGTGGTCGCAATCCAGTCACATATATGATGATATAATCGTCATGTCCTACTACCCAAAGATTCAAGACTCATTACTCTCCATATATTATTAAAACGTTTTAAATATTTACCGACTGTATCGCCAACGGACAAAGCCACTCGAAGAATAAAAGACCATCTACCAGATAATTCAGGTGGACTTATATATGTTTTCTTTCTTCGTACAGATAATAATACATATAATAGTATACAACAAAGTACACACAATCCAGACAGTGTCAATAACATCTTTATAAAGTTTTAAATTAGCAGCTATATCACTTTAGAGAAAGTTCACCTGAAAATAGGGTGTTAAAACTATTTAATTATAAAAATTAATTAGTTTTTTTCTTTAATTTTCGCTTCGTCGCTTAAAATAATATGAGATTGTGACTAAACACTAAACCTATAAAGAAAAAAACTATGACACATTTATTAATATGCAAGGAAATAATACCTTATCTATCTATGTCTTTCGTATATAACATGTTCAACCAATGAAAAACATATTTGCAAAATAACATAACAATTTTATTAGCAACAATGATTTTTTAAATGAATATTCTTACATAAAGAAATAAATAATACCTGAGTGAAAAATAAACATTTATGTAGTTAAGCTTAGAAATACAAAATCTACGTAAATTGATTATTTCATTCAAACCGGCCACTTTAAGAGACAAAAAAAATACTAAAATTAAGTTTAATTTAACATAACTTACCTTCTAAGAATTAATGAATACTTTATTGCACCTTTAGCTTTGTACACTGGCGAGTTTAATGCTATAAAGCATTTTCTTCCAACTACCTAACCAGCGGTAGTGTGGAGAAAAATATTAGGTCTTTACCTATGAAATTGCCGTTTTGTATGAAAAAATTTAAACGAATTTTTTTATGTATTATTAGAAGTAATCACCCATGCAATCAATGCATCTTTGCCAGCGCAGTGGCAGTTTATTGATGCCCTTCTTAAAGAAATCAGCTGGATGGGAGGCAACAAATTCTTCAAAGGCATTTTGTACTGCCTCTCGGGTATTGAATTTTTTTCCCGCCAAGGAGTTATCCAAATTCTGGAAAAAGTAGTAGTCTGTAGGCGCAAGGTCTGGTGAGTAGGGCGGATGACGGAGAACTTCTAACCCCAGTTCTTGCAACTTGGAGACCGTCTGCTGTGCAGTATGAGGTCGCGCGTTGTCGTGCAGGAGCAGCGGAGGCGAGCGATTGACCAATGCTGGATGGAGATGTGCCAATTTCTCCGTCATTGTGTTCAGTTCTTCACAGTACACATCTGTAGTAATGCTCACCCCGTTTGGTAAGAAGCTGTGATGAATCACACCAGCGCTAGACCACCAAACAGTGACCATCACTTTTCTAGGGGTAAGTTTTCGTTTAGGGCATTGTTTAGGTGCTGAACCAGGATCCAACCAACTTGTTGAGAGCTTGCGGTTATCAAACAGAATCCATTTTTTATCGCAGGTATCAAGGCGGTTCAAAATTCCTTCATTTGTGTGTCTGTTGAGCAGTGCAAGCCACGTCTCGACGCGTACTGCGCTCTGGCGTTTATTGAGCTCGTGGGGCACCCACTTGTCAAGCTTTTTTACCTTGCCAATTTGACGCAAATGGACCAATATTGTTTTGACGCTAACGTCGAAAGCTACTGCTAATTCAGCCGTAGATTGTGTATCATCAGCTTCCACAATCGCCTTTAATTCGTCATTGTCGACCAAAGTCTTCGGACGACTGCGAGGTTCATTTTTCAGGTCGGAATTCCCAGAACGGAAGCGAGCAAACCAATAACAGGTAGTGTGTTGGTTTGTAGTGTTAGCTCCGTAAACGTCGTTGATGTTGCGTGCCACTTGTGCCGCGTTGCTGTCACGACGATACTCATATTCCATAATTATTCGAATTTTTAACGTATCCATGATGACAAAAAACATTGAAATGCGATGAAAATGTAACACTAATCAATAAACAAATGACTACTTTTGGAAAAAGAATTCCATGTTTTTAAAATAAAATTAATTATAAATTAGAATTCTTAGCCAAACAAAAATTATTTTGATTTGAAATGGCCAGTACTGCAGAACGGCAATTTTATAGGTAAAGACCTATTATTATTGTCGGTAGTTCAATAGGACATTAAATTTAAAATAAAACAAAAATGTGCAGCACATAAAAATATTTAACTAAAAAAGTAATAAAATTTCAATATAATAATACACTAAATACATAAAGTTAACTAGAAATAAATGGTAATACATAAAATAACATAATTTTATTACGTGTATACATATTATATATTATATACAAATACAATTATATACCCAAGTTATAAATGCAAATCGTAAAAAATTTGATCACTCTGTTTGTCTCTTGTTTTTTAAACAAATATCGGTGCAATACGCCTGTATTCCCCGAAGAGTTAGGCAGAGGTGTACTAATATACACCTACAGTTCGCCGGATATGATTTAGCCAAACACCGAGCTGCTACTGTGAATTTCATAGAAAAAGCCAATAACACTTTGATCAACCTGGAAATCTAACCCTGGACCTGGAGCACATCAGTCGGCGCTTACGACCACTAGGCTAATGAGAGTTAGTTATCTAAAATTCATAAATATAAAAACTTCTTCTTACCACTGTACGTTACATAGACAAAGAGATCCTCGAAATGGTGCACTAGAACTTTGTAACGCGAAGATAAATTAACTGGGTCGTTAATAATATTTAGATACCCTGTTCTAAAAATATACTATAGGTTTGTCTTCCTACGTCATAAAACAATAATTATAATATAACTTCATAAATTATTATATTGAGTAATAATGTTATTTTAAAGAAATTGTTAAAATTTATTTCTCTTTAACTTAATTATAATATTATTTCAAACAAACGAACTTGATCGCTCAATGTCCACACACAAATAAAACTCTATATTACAACACAATTATTATATAATGAGCAACCGATGATTCTGTTTCGATCACAGATTCGGTTTCGTCTAAAAATCAGTAAACATTCGGCCTCGCCGAAACTCAGCTCTCGTGAATTGCCACATATCGATCTTGTAATTTCGTGGCTCGTATGTATCTCTAAACTTTCGTGTACATCTTGTGTTCTATCTAAAGAATATTGTGAACAAGTCCATGGAATCCTGTTGCTATAAAAAAGTAAATCCATAACTATCTGTAATATTGTGAAAGGAGCTTCTAGTTACGCTTCAAGGATTGTAAAATAAATTCCTAAAATAATATTAATAAACTTTGATTTGTATAAGTAAGAATATTTTCTATTAAAGCAGACCCCTGTGATGAACACAATGGAAATACTCAATAAGGAATCTGTCTTTAAAATCTAAATTAATATATCCGAATTTTCTTTGCCAACTCCGCCTAACTACTTTTAGAATTTATTTTAAAATTCGGCTAAATTAATTACGATGGATTTCCGCTACGTCAATGAAATAACATGTAAATGTAAATTTTTGAAAAACATTATAAAAATAAGTTTTTAATATGTTTATTACTTATGTTTATGTTAAATTGTTAATATAACATAAATAAGTAATTATTTTGACGTGACAACGTCTTATAAATCGATGGAGCCGGCTGCACGCACGAAAAAACATGACTCATGCGGCGTTACCTCGCTATGAGGCGTTCCATTTAAGGCTTGAAGTGCAAGCGAGAGCGCGGAACGAGCGACAAAGAGGCACAATCGTCCTCCGCGTTCGGCAGCGTTCGACATCTGTCTCTCTCCTATTTGAGTGAGCGATGCGTCCGCGTGGACAGCTGCTATACAATAATACATTTACATGTTTTCGTCAAGTATGAAGTGCAGTGAAAAGTTAATGTGGTGTCAATTGTTTATAGCAACGATAATTGCAGCGATAAAGGTAATTCTTTCGATATTAAATATATGTTCAGTGATATATTGTCGAATATTCGTGCTTTCATCATTAAAATAAATAGCATCGTTCCGATAATGCAGCGATTGTAGGTTATGCTATAATTGACAAAACTATAAATAAAAATAAAATTTTCTTTTTTTAAATGATAATATTCCATCAGTATTTTCTTATGACGTTGTCACGTTCAACTATCGTCAGTAAACCGATTTTACAGACGAGCGATTTTTTTTATGGTAGGTATGTACCCCCGCATACTTTAATTTCTACATATTTAATTTTATCAAGGTTAAATAAGTTTCGGTATTGCCGCAGGTTTGGTTTCGGATTCGGCTAAAAATCCATGCTTGGTCGGACACTAACAATTATTTTTTGTTAGTTGTTATTATCTAATTACAGTATTAAGCGAACAATTCACATAGGTACATATTATTTTATTTGTGTAATTGGTATTTGGAAACGGGTCTAATGATTTAGGTTATATTGTGTATTTAAGTAATGGATAACATTCAAAGTTTTCTTTAATATGTAGTTCGATAAAATTAGTGCATCATGCCTTTTGCCATCAGACCCTGATGGCCTTAGGAAGGGCACAGATCAGAAGATGTCGGTGCGTCCGATTTCATTCTGACCATATAATCAAGAAAATGAATAGTTCGCTCAAACAGCCTTAGTGATTGATACCTACGGTGTCACAAGTGTCCATGGGCTACGGTAACCGCTTACCATCAGACGGGGCGTATGCTTATTTAAAAGTGTTATCGATAAGTTACAGATTTATTTACATCAATTTAGGACCTACCTATCTAATTTTAATAATTAGTATCTATTTCATCATGTCTTAGATAAAAGTAATGTTCTTTGATTACATGGTACCTTTTTTCTCGGCCGATTAACTGTATCTGCTTTACAAGGCACAAGTTTGACCTCGTATGGAGTACTGTTCGCACATTTGGGACAGATCTATTTTTGTAGAACTAACTACACTGTTATCCTGGGGGTTCCTTATCAATTAAAGCGGCTGATGGCTTTTACAGCTTTACCGGGCTTGGGGTACCGAGCGCTTAAGGCACTCAGCCGCGAAAGCGTGGGCAACAAGCGCGCAAGAGTGCCAAAGTGGCCGGACCTCGGCTTGGGCTGATGCCGCGATTGCAATGAAGTCGCGATCTAACTAATTCCCTATCCGTAAAATTCGAGGTAAACTAACATAATATATACATGTCCCTGCCTTATATGAGGAAGGAAGGAACATGTGTATATTGTATTTAGTGATCTGAAAATATGGTCTATAAGTACTATCTAGCGTAAATAAAGGAAGAAAAAAGGACCTTTCCAGAACCTATGTACCTGTGTGGTTTTCACGTATGTATATATTGTATGTAATGATGAATGTGGGTAGCTAAGTGATTGTGAGTGCAGTGTCACTTGTATCGCGCGGACGGCTGCCAGACTCAAGGGTTTCACACCGAGCAACGGACCTAGAGAAAGATCCGCAAAATATCGTCTCGATACTCTGAACAGGTTGCAGAGACGGGCGTTGTAAATTATGCAGATATTTCTAACTTCAATGAGCCGTTTCATATGCGCAGAGATATTGCCTCGCTGAGCGTGTTCTACAGTCTGTATCATGGTGAGTGTTTGAAGAACTGTTCAACCTAATTCCCTCTTCTCCCTTTCATAACAGAACCATACGCACTGGGCTCTTGGACAGCTTTACGGTAACTTCCATCTTTGCACGAATAAAAGTTCTCGTCATATATAATTGCCGTACTGTGAAGTTGTGGATCATTCTCCCGGCCAGTGTGTTCTTCCTTCCAGTCCATTAAACATTACGTGAAGAGGCATTTAAACAGATAACTTGCGATAGATTCTAGAACCCTTTGTGGTCGCCAATGCTATAGGATGAGACTGCGCTTACGATCAGTTACATTGCGTCCACTTTACCGTGCTACGACAAAAAAAAAACATCGCGTATGACGTACCTACATATGCTAATAGCGAATATATTTACATAATAATATACATATGATTTATAATATTTAACGGTGTCAAAACGGAGGCCTCCTAAAAAAAACCTTGAACCGGTGGGTTTTTCCTCTTAGTTAATTTCTTAATAACGGTTATGCACGGTACAATGTCATAACCGAGGAAGGTAGGTATTATACTTAATTTTAATTTTATTTCGTTCACTGTCTTGTGGTCTATAGAGCCTATAAATTCTCTTTCCCTTGTCCACTCCTAGGTAATCGTTTATTTATTTTAGCTAGCGATCGCCCTAAGGTCGAAATTCGACCAGAGACTTTTTGATCATAGACTATTTTCTGTTTGACATTTACAGTATTCATGAACCTAAACAATGAGTATTATCTACATTACTTTCACTTTTCATTATTGTCACTTTTCGTTGAGTGACAATACCAATCTTTTGGGGGATCGAAGTTCAGTGGCACTGTTTGGGTTAGGATTCGCAGTATTAATTTATTTTATTTAATATATTAGTAACAGATATTATAGATACATTTTAGCTTTCTGCACTCCTCCATATAAACTTTAACCATGCCAAATCTGTCTTCCGTGCACGCAATACGCTAAAAAAAGGGTAGAAAGTTTTTGCTTCACGTATTAATGTATGTATAGATAATATTAGTGGATTTTTTCCTCGTGCACGGCATATTTTCCTCTCATATCTCTAGTGGATATGAAGCCTAAAAAGCAATGATAGATAAAAGCGACACTCATTTTCTTATTGGTCACGCAACATCTTGAGGTAGGCAAGGGTAGCCCTCCAGTTATGGCAAAATTACCTCTGGACATAAAACATAGCAGCTACGCTGTAATAGGAAGACATTTAATAATATTTTTTTTTTTTGTAATTCAATGCCGGACATCGAAAACAAATAACGTTAATTGTACAACATTTATTTAAATACAATCACTGGATTTAACAGAAAATTTAGTATATTCTTTGATGACACAATACAATCATTGGTTATAGTCTTAAATAGTTGCGAAAACTTCGACATAGATGGCGCTTTCAATGTTATCGTGCCGCGTGCGACTTTGCATTCCAAACATTTAATCTCGTATCCCTTTATCCTGAGATCTTTCGCTCCTATATTTTGAGCTTTATACTCATTTGTCAGGATCCCCTTGAAACGTATTTTATCATCGGAGCGCAAAGAACGAGTGAAATTCGTGAAGTAATGATCGAAGGTCACGGAGATATCAGCGTGACGCTTCAACAGCCCCCCGCTGGTTTCCATTATCAGCTTGACTTCGTAAGTGTATCTAGGAGATAAAAATATTATTAATGTTGCGAGATTTTCGAAAGTTTTTTTTAGTGGGTTTTTGATTTCATAATATTTATGGTGGTTTTTAACTTATATTATTTGACCCTGTATTTATGTTACGTTGGAAGTATTTTACGTGATGTATGTAATTAGGTTGTTGTGCAATCAATGAAGCGGATTAGTGGATAAATATTAGCTATACTTCGTTCATCATAAGAAACGCTGCATAAGGTGTCCTTAGAACGTAAATTGTTATGTTGTGCAAATTATGACATAACCTAAAAACATTTAGACTATTAATATTTTAATGTGTCCTTTGTTCGCGTCTATATAGATTATAATTATGCTTTTTATTTATATGTTTAACATAAATGTAGTTTTATATTATCCCTGCAGTTTCCATAAGTATTATGTATTTTGTGACTGTTTTGTGTTGGGTAAATGTATTTTTTTATGGGTAATTCTACAGTACACCGAACATTTGGCAACTAAATTCTACAAAATTTATTTGTCACACACTTGACATTGACGAATCGCCTATATAGACAGAAATCCAAAACACAAAAGAATGATCATACTCATTTAAATTGTTCAGATGGCAGCTTTTCCCGCTCTGTCTGGCGACGCTACTGACGAATTGACACTCGTCGACCGTCTGCAAGTCGAGCCCATCACGACAAGAACTCGTATACACTTCCCCGTAGAGACACCTGAAGTACTCCTGCAGGAAGCCGGGTAACCACCAAGCAAAGTCACTCCAACCGTTCCTGACGCGCAACAAGCTCACATCCTTGATATAACCCTCCCAATTTACGTTGGCGCCTTCGAGCACCGAGCATTTCATTTGCGTCGCTGCCACGTTATAATCCGACCACGACGGATTGTTGCAATGGTTATAATAATCCTCCCAGTTTATGTGGTACGCTGTGTCCTCGTAGTCTGTCATGAATTCGCTTTTTAGGAGGTTCTTTATGCTGGATTTCTCATCGCCGATTAGTTCAATGAGGCCGGATGGTAAGCCATCGTCTTGAACGGTAACTACGAACTGATTGCCCAAATACACCAGCGTCAGTAGACCGATTAAACAGCTGTGAAATTAATTTAGGTGATTAATATTTCTATGTATTCTTTCTCAAAGGTGATTTTTTTTTTTTGTGGAAACTCCATATCTCTCTTAATTCTTTATCTAAATTAGTGATTGAAACATCATTTTAAAGCTTCTGTTCCCCGTTAACAACGAAATATTGAAAAATAGTTGACAGTTCTAGTTAAAATAATTCATTAGGATTATATTCAATTAACATGTAGGAAACGCAATCTTGTAACAATCTGTTGTAACTAATATGGCAGCCGTTAGATAGACGGCTAGTAGACAATTATTAAAAAAACAAAGTAACTTCAGAACAAGAAAAAATACATATTTCCCTATATTATTTACTAACTTCAAATCTAATGTTAATTCTAAAAGCTCATTCATACATATTACATGTTAGTTTTGTATTTGACACTAAGAAATTACATTCTAATTTAAATTACCTGAAACGGAGTGACGAACTTCTTGGTGACTTCCGATTTCGCCAACAGACATGTAGTCACCAAACTAATCCCCAAACCGGATACCACGATCATCATGTAAATGATCCTTGGCAATGTGACACACTGCAGGAACGCGAAGACAGGCAACGTGACGGTCACCACGCCAATCAGCGGCAAGAATAGGAAGGAACCGACCAGACCCAAAGTACCTCTTATCAAACCGTAAGTCGTACAACCATGGGAACACATTATAAACATCTGTAGCCAACTTAACGTGACGCAATGAGGAAGAGCGCATTTGAAGAAACCTTGCCAGTCGCTACGGCGAGCCATCAGCACCAAAATCATAGGAATTAACAGCGAAAAGAACACACGAGCATTCAAACAAAATTCAATACTACTACCGAGTATATAAGATGGATAATTCGATATGTGCAAGTCGAGAAATCTCCAACCCTGATGGACAACCGTATCTTTCTCGTACGGATACTTAGCTAAAACGTTAATACCAAACGATACCAGACCGAGTACGTCTGGATAACGATGGCCATTAGTACCGAATGAGAACAGAGTCAGGAACATCAAAAAGAACGATAAAACACAAAACTCCGAAAATGGCACCCATTGAGTCGCAACAAAAGGATATAAAAATAAATTCACAAATAATGCTAAAAAGAACTGTAAAAACGGTCCAAGATTATTCCTAACAAACAGATTTTCAGATTCATCCGGTTGTAAATTCCCATCGCTGTACCTTAGGAATAGGCCAGACCATTTGCGAAAGTCGATAAACTGTCGTTTCGCGTGCAACATTTTGAATGTGCAAACGACCATTGCGACAAAACTGACATAGTACAAAACTAACGGTACTAAATGGTACAAGCTATCCGTGTTTACGAATAAATACGCGATAAGGACTAGAGATAATTCGATGTTTGACAATCGAAATGAAAACGTCCCGAAATAATAGAGTAATTTGAGATATAGAATTTGTATGAAGAGTATCGGGTGTAAGAAAGCTTGGTGGAGGAGTGGAATGTGGTCTAAGGCCTTAACGCTCGGGTCTGTCAGTGTGAGTTCGTAGCTGACAAGCGGCAGTTCGCCTTGGCAGTAGTGTACCGCGGCGGATACTAGATTATCGACAGTTAGATTACGTATATCTTCGTTTGGGCCACATCTGTCCGGGTAATCTGAAACGAGTTATTGTTTATTTACAAAAATATATATGTATATAAAACTTTCATTAATTTTTAAAACGAATAACAACAAAAATAATATACTAAGAATATTTTCAACAGTTCAAGATCAATTATATTAAGACAAAGTTTCTTTAAGGCTTTAAGTATGTAAATTGTATATACGAATGTGGCATTATTTTTCTGTTTATATGGTACGCATGTAACTCAAAACGGCTTGACCGATTTTTAACACACAACAAGCCTTGTCATTTTTCTTAGTTGATAGGCTATAATAAGAATTATTGAACAATATTTAAAAAAATCACATAAAAAGTTAAATTGATATTGTAAGTGTCAATAGATTTTCATAAAATTTTGTAGACGGGAAGAATATGTCGTTCCATAACTGTATAGTCTACAAAAAATTACAATAATCCTTTTAGAAATCTATATAAATAAAATGACAGAGGTTTGTCGTTGTGCGCGCACTACGCAGAAAAGTACTGGATAGATTTTGATTTTTTTTTGTTTTACTCCTTAGATACTTGATGTAAAAAAAACATCTTTATTAAAAAAAAAGTTATTAAAGTTTTAAGAAACTACGATTTTTATACACACTAAGCTTTCTTCTGTAGCGCAGGCGAGCGGAGCAGTGGGCACAGCTAGTCGTAAATAAAATTGCAAAAAAATATTTTTTTTATTAATTCTCAACCAAGATGAAATTCTATGCACGGAAACTTTGTGCCATTCCTCAATTCATTCTTTCAAAAATAATTACATAGCCGCAGGACTCCGCTAGTAAATGTATAAAAACTAATGTTTGCATTCCTAAATCATTCATCTGATCGCGACAAACCTTTAGTACTTATTTTTTTGTGCAAACGTCCCCGAAGATTTCTGTATTAGTAAAATCCGTTTTCAACAGATGTACGGATGTAGTTCCGGACAAGGGCTAGGTTTAAATATAATGATTTTTTTTTATTGATTTGTTACCATCCGGCGTGTGTGTTGCCCGTAGCGTTCCGTTGGTGAGTATTTGATCGCCAGCCTCGGGGTGTGACGGTTCCAACGCGTGTTCACCGTTCAGTGCGTTTACTTCTTCTGCAATAATAATTTAAAAAAACTAAAACCCGATATTAAGTTCCCTACAAGTAAATTTATAACATAAAAAAAACTTCAATGATTTTCAAGAGTTGCCTGGTGTATCTTCGAAGATAAAGGACCAATGCTAATGAAATTGAAATGGGACCTCTCTTGACGGATACCCTATCCAACAGAAAAAAATATGGCTGAAAATCCATAAAAAAAATATACATTCGAATTGAGGAACCTCCGTTTATTTTTTAAGCCCGTTAAAAGCATCGACATGTCGATGCTATGAAAAAGAACATTTTCTATTTTCAAATTATTTCTTTATATGGGGGGCCCATATAAATAAAATTTTCATTGTTTATTTAATTGGATAAGGAATAATACTGTATTGTATAAAATAGCTTGGTATATAACTTTTTTGTTGTTGTTGTAATATGTAAAAGATAAAAAAGGTTACTGTGGTTTATCATTTAGAGATAAATATATACCATCGCGACCTTTTTTATTAATCTTATTAAGTTAAACAATTCCGTAGTACACTAATTTGATCTATCTTGTAAGGTTTATCCAGCGTTTATGATTTAAGCGCACAAAAATATGTTTGTTTCGACATCACATTACAAATATTTGAGTTTTTCGGGTTTTCTGTCCTTTATGTATGTATGTATTATACTTATAAAGGTTTCAAGAGGTTCCTCTTGAATGAATCTATCTATTGCTGAAAACTACATTAAAATCCGATAAATAGTTCAAAAGATCTAAGCGAAAAGACAGCGGAAGCGACTTCATTTTATACTATGTAATGTAAAGATTTATTTGGCACACTCTGTAGCCTAAATAGCTTAATGGATTTTTACATACGAGGTGTCCTTAAATTCGTTTTAATAGTGGAAATGACATAGGCTATAGAATATTTAAGAACGAGGGTCTGGAAAAGAAACAAAAAGCAAAAATAGAAAAATAACTTATTAGTCAAATGTTTTTGTTGCAGTCGGGTTTTTTGTTTCCTTTTTAATAATTTAGCTTGTTAATTATTTTTTATTCACTAAATAATTACACGTCCATTTTATAATAATCTGTCAAAAAGGTTAGAATGTAAGCTTTAACAAAATTCTACTTAAATCTCTTAAAATAAACAAACAACTTCTTTCCTTCTTCCTTATCATCAAGGGAGACCGTATGCTTGTTTAGAATAGAAAAAACATACCTGGCGAATCATCATCCGGTGAATCGCTATCTTCATTTTCTTTTCTTAACGTAGTGTTGCAAATCTCGCGTATCCGTCGTTCGAGTTGTGCCGTTGTGATATACTCTTCCCCGTTTGATAAGCTGTAACAAAACAAGACACAGTCTAGTCGGTTACTTTAAATCTAATTGACTTCTCGTACAACCATAATCAAATGTTTGGCTTTGAGAGAAATGTAATTCAAATGTTTGAATAACTGGCGTTATAGATGGGTAAACCAGATTAAAAACGGAGGGTTTTAAATGTAAAAATGTTAAGTGTGCATCTATCTGTAAGTGCATCAGTCAGGGCTCGTGGCGCATTGGAAGTAAGCTCTACTATTGAGCCAACATTTCTCTTTTTGATCTGTTTTCTTTTCCACGATTAGTTTCACATTTTCAAATTTATCATCTCAGCAATTAATAACAAAGGTTTTTTGTTGCAGAAAAGCAAAACAACTGTTAATCTGTTTTCAGGGGGAAGTAGCAATGACATTTCGGATACATTTATTACGATAGATTTCCACAAAGTAACGCCCACGTCAATCAAATAATATATTATATTTGATTTTCTAAGACCACGGTTCATAGCTATGTTAGGATCCGATAGGTGGAGCTCTAGGCGAGCCACTGACTAAGGGAAAGGGAAGAGCATTTGCCGGGCCAGCTATTATTAGTATAATAATTTTAAAAACAATTATACCTTGTAAACAGATCCCTGGCCGCCTTCCTAGCGACCGTTTCCTGGCGACTGGCGGCTAGACAGGACTTGGCACGGATTATAGCAGCGCTGTCCTCGTGTATAACACCACTTCGAATGCACCTGTCGAATAAACGTTTTTTTTTCACATGCATGGTAAATATAATTATTTCAATTAGTTTTTTTTTTTTTTATAGAACAACTTGAGGGGGTTATAGGCTAGCATGGTATGGGCAAGTCATGAAGAGGGATGAAAGTTATATTACGTCCTTACATATGAAATTGGCGTTTTGTGCGGGAGGAATATAAACTCATTTTTTGTTGGAAAATATATTTACATGTATATAAAAAATAATTTAAATAATAGATAACAGTATTTTTATGCTGATAAAAACTTAAATTTGCATTAATTTTTTGAAACTAATGAATTATATTAAAATTTTCCGAAGAAAATGTTGAAAAATTAGTAAGAGCGATAAGTATTGAACTTTGATCATAAATATCTTTCAAACGCTTATTCTAATCGACTAAGCATAAGAGACCTTTTTTGTAGAACATTTAATTTTCTGCAGAAATATTTATTGCGCATTTCATAACGTTCATTTGTCAACGACTTACAAAATTCAGAAGCAAAAAAGAAATGTACCTTAAAATCTTTAAATTTCAATCTTGTATATCTTTAAAATGGCGAGGCGTGCGAAAAAAATGTAGGAAAACTTTTTTGTAGAAAGTTCAATTTCCTACAAAAAACTTGAAAATTTTGCTGTACGAACAACGAATGGTGAGATATGATTTTTTTTGTATGGGACTAAAGAAAAAAAGAAAAACTCTAATGCGCCACCTCTTAATATTAATATTAATATTAAGAGGTGAAACTTTAACACAATTTTTTTTCGTCATCTCAGACGATATTTTTATGGTAATTAATAAAAAAAAAATGTTTTTTTGGCCTACCCTAAGCTATATGTTGTCAAAGACCAGCACCGTTTTAATACAAGAAATGGATGTAAAGTAGTCGTAACATGTTTTAGGCTTAGTAAGACCAAGTTTTATAATAAGATCCTGACGCAATGATTTACCCAATGATTTTACAGGCAAAAGTTTAAGGGAGGATCAATAAGTGAATGATAGTGTTGTCTGGAAGGGACTCACTCTCTGTGCATTCGCTAAATTTAGGACCTAAATTGAATACATTATTTATTGATTTTGATTTGATTCAGCTACTTCTACCATATGACATAACTAATCAGATCTTGCGACGGGTAGAATTATAGGAATGCATCAAAGTCATTGGTAAAAAAAAATCTTACTTAGAATAACTCAACTCATCAAGAACTCTATCCCATTTTATCTTCCAAACGGCGAAATCGTTCGCGTTATCACGCATTTATGATCACGGAATAAAATTTAATAAACACTAAGAAACGATCACATCGTATCAATGCCGAAGACGTTCTGCTCAGTTTTATGTTTACAATTAGTAAAGTATGCGACTTGTTCAACAGAATTACCTCATTTCATCATAGCTATGCACGGATCCACTGAATGTTTGTTTGTATAATTATTACAATACCCGGAAAATAATATTATTGTTCGATTTTAAGCGCGACAACGGATTTGAAAGATCGTTGATTTATTTTTCTAAACATACATATATTTCTATATGGCCAGAGTCCGAAAGAGTTTTTTCTTTAATATTGTGTGGCGACTTATCACAATAAATAGTTGTTACTTCAGCCACATTCTATTTTGTTTATGATAGACTGGCTGACTTTCAAGTTTTGTAAAAGATAAATAAGACATCTGTCACGGACTGACAAGAAGAGATATTATTCAGTAATCGGTGACTAGCGACAAAATAAATACAGCAACAATTCAAACGCTGAGCTGCATTTTTAATTAATAGGATCGGCCAAACGATCCTATAATTGTAACAAAAAAATTTAATCCAATATTTTTTATGTTAATACTTCTTTCGGCGCCTTTAGTTGTGGTTTAAATTAAGAATTACGCGCGCATCATGTGACAGAAGTACGACATGATGAAGTTACCCATGAAGGATAATAATCTGAACACAATTGTGTAAAAAAATTGACTAAGGGTGACTTGCATAACATGTTTAAACATGATTAAAGTAAGACTAAATGCATTTAAAGTGGTTAAACAAAATTAGCGTCTTGCACAAAGAAAATTTAATTGCTAAATATGTTTAACGAACTGTCAGAGTTAAATAGACAAAAATGCCTATTTAGAGCCGCTAAACACGTTTAAGTCACTCCTTACTATTTAAAAATACAAATTATCTATAAAAATTATGGGAATATAAAAACAGAGACATCAAAAGGTCAGCGTGGTATTAACACTTTTAATTTTGGGAGTGACATGGACTATATAATATTTATGTATGACGTCTGAAATCAAATAAAAAGCAAAAATATTTTTTTACTCAAGTGTTTTGTTGCAGTCGGGTTTTTTGTTTCCTTTTTAATGATTTGCCTTGTTTTAAACAGTACTCACCTCCGCAATATTCTCCTCGCTTCAGGGTGGGCTTGTTCAGTTGCACATATGAGCCATTCCAACGCCTGTTTGAAATTTGATATTTTATCTGCTTCTAATTCTATAACAAAACATATTTGATTGTTTCATAGTCAGCTAAATAAAGTTTACAAAACTGGAAATCTCTTATGATTGTGATAGTTTATATATATTAAGGTAGGTGCCCACTGCACCGACGCACACCAAGACCGTTATATGAACGTATCAGGCACAAAATAATACACGACACGTACTGCAACTCATACAAAAATTCATAAAAACTATATTTTTTGCATGTGTCGCGCCACGAACGGTATGCGCCGGTCCAGTGTGCACCGTCCTCTAGATCCACAGGATTAATCCAGGATGTTTTAAATTCCTGATAAGTTTAGCGTTTGGCCACAATCTCACCTGATGGTAAGTGACGAGATAGATTTTCAATTTGAGGATTGATGGTGGTATTGGGCATTTTTACCCGACTGCGAAAAATGAGGGTTATGTTTTTCCAGTGTATGTATGTATATTTCCTTGGCACGCTATGTAGCCTAAACGGCCTAATGGACTTTAGCATACGAGTTTAATTGTGGGAGTGACAGGCTATATAATATTTAAGTACGACGTCTGGGAATCAAATAAAAAGCAAATATAGGTATATTTTTTCTCATGTACTTTTGTTGGTTTTTTGTTTCTTTTTTTAATAATGCTTGTTTAATCCCAGCAATATTATAATATTATGAATATTTATGTTTGAAAATTCGTTACTTAATCACACAAAAACGGGTGAATGGATTTTGATGAAATTCCACACTTGGATAGTTTATATCCCGGTTATTAGCTCATAGGATATTTTTCATGATATCAATTTTTCATTTCTCTCTGGACTCAATTCTGAAGGCAACACAGATGAAGTCGCGGGAAGAAGACAATATACTAAAACTTTTGTTAAAAACCAAATTAAATATCTCAATCCACAATTAACAAAATTGAAGTATGTTTGTAATGTCAAAATAACAGATTTTTACTAAATGCATATGAAAGTATATACGCTACCTATAACGAAAACCCTTTTTTAATTGTTTTGTGTGTCTGTCTGTCCGTTTGTTCCGGGTAATCTCCGAAACAGTTGGACCGATTTTGACGGCATTTTCACTGGCAGGTAGCTGATGTTAAGTAACTTAAGGTACTTTTATTTTAGAAAAATAATTTAGAGTTCCGCGCAAATAAAAACAAAACTGGTCATGGTGAAACAATTCGGGCGCTTAAATGGCTTACGTTGAGTAAACCATAAGAGATACATCAAATCAATATACTACATAACTGTAGAAAAGACCTACAAAAAAGTCAGCGAAAGCATTTGTCCGTCTTCTAAGGAACACCCACTGTTTAGTATTAGAACACTAGTTTGTAACTATAATTAATAACTGGCAAACTGTACTCGTGGCTACAACGATTTTTATAAACCATTGTGTGCTTACTAATAACAATAGTCTAGTCGACAAGTTTAAAATGGTACAAAATAGAGATACTGCTCTTAAAATTATATGCGATAGCTTATTAGATCCGGAATGACGCCTAGAAAAATGTGCCAAAAGCGTGTATTAGCACATAAAAAATTTAAAAAGTTATAAAAAATTAAAGATGAAAAAAATGGTATTTCGTTTTTTGCTAGTATTTCAAAAAATATTAATATTTAAGAAATTTCAAAAAACATTCTGTAAGAGGAGGAAATTTCCAATAAAAAACTCCCTAACTCCCGGAACTCTATCTCCATTATTTATAATTTTAATTTAACGCTGAAAATAGGTCTGCGCGCAACATTTTTAGGATGCGCGCGCGGCGTCAAAAGCGAGTACGGCACATTAATTAATTAATTTAAGGTACTGAATTTTTTTTTTTATTTGAAAAAATTATGGTGTTTTCTGAACACGAAATAATTTATTCCCGTTGGAAATTTTACTTAAAGTTAATTTTTCAACAAGTCAAACAATTGTTAACTAACAAAATTTTCTCGAACTTCCGTCTTAATTGTAAGTGAATAAAAATGTTTAAATAATTGTCGTAAAAAATGTTCGCTTCGTAGAGCCTTTTTTACATATATACAAGGTGTCCAGAAAGGGTATCGGTTTTTTTTTTTTTTTTTTTTTTTTTTTTTTTTTTTTTTTTTTTTTTTTTTTTTTTTTTTTTTTTTTTTTTTTTTTTTTTTTTAGAACTGACTACACTGTTAGCCTTAGGGGCCCTAAAGCCGCTGCGGCTTTTACAGCTTCACCGGCCTTGGGGGCGAGCGCAGAGGGCACTCAGCCGCGAAAGTTTTGTGGACGACTCGCACGAGGGTGCCAAAGTGGCCGGACCTCGGCTCGGGCGGTCGTCGCGTTCGCAAATAGGTCGCGATCTATTCGAATCCCTACACCTACGATTCGAGCTAACTAAATATACACATAGGCACGTTCCCTTCCTCCTGGGAGGAAGGAAGGAACCGTGCGTATGTGTATTCAATAATCGGAATGTTTCTACACTAACTAGCGCTAACTAACTAGCGTAAAAAAGAAAAAAAAGGTCCCTCACAGAACCTATGTACCTGTGTGGTGTGCACGTGTGTATGTTCATACGTGTGTAGTGTTGTATGTAGGTAGCTAAGTGATGCACGTACAGTGTCACTTGTATCGCGCGGGCGGTTGCCTGACCCAAGGGTTTCACACCGAGGAACGGACCTAGGCTTGGGTTACCGCTAGAGAGGGTGGACGTGACGGGTGTGCTGGAGCGAAATTGACCGCCCGCCCTCTGCGGAGAGAACGGTGGTTACGCGGGCGTGGGCGCTGGCACGCTCTGTTTGGAGAGACGGATGTGTAATATGGGTATCGGGTATTTGTTTTCGCACCATATTCGAAACGGGGCCTCTAAAGGGTGCGGGGAGGGGTTCGTGGCGTCCGCCATTTTGTGGAGTTTTAGTCACGATGGAACAGTACTCGGGGACGCATCGCGCATTTTGCGTACGAGCGTATTATCGTAATGGTGATTCAATAGTGACTGCTCAACGTCTCTATCGTGCGGAATATCGTACACGCCACGCGCCAAGTGACGATAGCATTAGGAAATGGATCAGGATGTTCGAGAATACAGGTGCGACAGTTAAAATTCAAAACTCTGGTCGTCCTCGTTCAGTTCGCGATGAAGAAACAATTGAAGAAGTTGAGGCGTCGGTTCGTCAAAATCCGTCTTTATCCATCCGAAAGCGAAGCCAAGCATTGAACATCAAAAAATCGTCTTTACATTCGATTTTAAAGAAAGACTTACATCTAAAAGCCTATAAAATTCAATTGGTTCAAGAATTGAAGGATACGGACTATGCTAATCGACTGAATTTTGCGAACGAAATGCTGCAGCGATTTAACAACTTTAACAACATACTGTTCAGTGACGAAGCAAATTTTCACCTGAATGGTCATGTTAATAAGCAGAATTGTCGGTACTCGGTAGTGGAGAATCCGAGACGAAAGCATGAACGACCCCTGCATAGCCCAAAGGTCGTTGTTTGGGCCGCTATGTCTGCTAAAGGCATAATTGGTCCTTATTTTCATGAAGATCAACGAGGTCGAGCAATTAATGTGAATAGTGACAGTTATTGCGATATGTTGCGAAATTTTTTGGTCCCAGAGTTGCAGGAGTTTGCAGGTTTCAACTCAAGAACGTGGTTCCAGCAAGATGGGGCCACTTGCCATACCTCAAATGACTCAATGGAAGTTGTTAACGAATTATTCCCTAATAAAGTCATTTCGCGAAGGGGTAACATCAACTGGCCTCCCAGAAGCCCCGACCTTAGCCCGCTTGACTATTTCGCATGGGGATACCTTAAAAGTAAGGTTAATCTAACCCAGTTAAAGCAAAACATCAGGTCAGAAATGGCAGCAATATCGATAACTATGTATCAACGTGTTATCGCCAATCTTCGTTTCCGTTTAGAAGAGTGCCAGCAACGTAACGGTCATCATTTGGATAACATCATCTTTTCCAAATAATTCTCCAATTCATATGCTAATAATAAACAATAAACTTTTTTATTGCATACAAATAATTTTTGTTTCATTGAACTTACAAATACCCGATACCCTTTCTGGACACCTTGTACTTTACAAGATCGCGCCATAAAAGTAAAAAAAATATTTATACTTTGTTCATAATAATTTTTTTACTTGAACAACATTACTTGGATTTTTCAGTTTTTGTTCAAGTAAAAAAATTACTTGTGGCGTCTTAAAATGCCTTTTAAGCACTGACCAACATCATTTTTTTTATACTACATAGGTGATAAACAAGATATGGTCCTCCTGATGGTAAGCGGCTGCTGTGGCTTATGGAAACTTGTAATACCATTAGTATCACTACCTCATTAGTCTAGTGGTCGCAAGTGCGACTGCTATGATCGAGGTCCTGGGTTTCATTCCCAGATTGAGCAGTGTTATTGGGTTTTTCTATGAAATTCTCAGTAGCAGCTCGGAGATTGGTATTTGTGCCCAGTTAATGGCAATTGGCTCGCCTCCTATTACATGGGACCTACAAACACATACACGGCGAACTGTGGATGTACATTAGTACACCTCTGTTTAACCCTTCTGGGATACAGGCGTAATATATGAACGTATGTATAACTAGTGCGTTGCCGATTTTGAACCTGAAGGAAGAAGAAGGAGCTCCGAAAACCCTACTCAATGCAGGAACACAACACAAGGTTATTTGGCTGTGATCTTTCTGTAGGGTGGTGCTATTCCACCAGTCTGGCTGCCCCAAGTAGAGAGAAATCTCCAAGAAATTTCTGTGCCCTAAATTTCTTAAAATTAGTAACTAATTATTACCAAGGGATCACATTAAGCCACATTTAATATGGTACAGTAACCTATTGTGAGACATTAAGAAAATGTCACTATACAACCAATAGACTTTTATTAAATTACTAGCTGTGCCCGCGACTCCGTCCGCGTTGAATTCGGTATATGGTAAACAGTGATTTAAGCAACCTTTCGAAAAAGAAACCCTAATTTGGTCAAAATAAGGATTACGGCTTTTTATGGAAAGCACGTTAATTAAAAATTAGAACTCTGAAAATTTGTGGGAAGGGGCTCAGTATTAATATAATGTCACAAATGTTTACTTACGGTTCTTACTATAATAAAAACATGACTTAAGGAACGACATTTTATTTAATATAGAAACTATCAATTTGGAGAGTAGTTTTTAATTTTGTAACATCGGAACGTATTAAGAAAAATCTTTTTTAAACAACATTTAAGTGGGTGAAAACAGCCTACATGCAAAGTCAGGCTTAAATTCAGTGATATGAGTTTTTTTCCTTTCGATAGTAAATTTAAAAAAAACACGTGCTTAATTCGACATTTTTGAAAAAGATAAGGTAGGTAGTTTAATACAATTTCAATATCATAATAATGTTTTATTTTCCTTGAAAGAATAGTCTTAGTAGGTACATAATATCAATTGATATCAAATATTTTCGTATGTGAACGGTATACCTACTAAAGTATACATACGAAGCTAGTAATAATGGTATGTTTCAACATTTTTGAAAAAGATACTGCAAGGTTTATAAATATCTGCATGGGATTTACTCCAGTTTTAAAGCTATGTTTATGAAAAATAGTTTATAGAACTCAGTTACCGATAACGGAACAAACACTTTTATGTAAAACAAAATTCTTAAAGGGGTCAAAAATTGTGAGAAAACTGAAGTTTTACAAGGAAAAAACGTCTAATACCTACATACATGTACCTATAGAGCTTCTCTATAAACTACATTGTCAGTAACGTTTCCCGGGGCATGCACATACAAATGGTTTGCGTCGCTCACTCGGGAAAGAGCGACATAGAGCTGACCGTGAGAGAAGCAAGAGGTGCGAAGGTCCACGCCAGCTGTTTGCAAAGTTTGTCCTTGCGCTTTGTTAATTGTCATCGCAAAACAGACACTGATTGGAAATTGAACGCGTTTGAATCGGAACGGGAAGTTATTAGGGATCAGTGGTATGCGGGGAATGAAAACGCGCTCACCTACAGCACACCCTGTCAGCACCTCCGCTTCTATTATGTTCCTTTGCAGAGATGTAACTCTAAGGCGTGTACCGTTACATAATTTTGGTGGGCTTAAGTTTCGGAGTAAAATAATTGGAACACCAACTTTTACCAATATTTTATGCAATGGAAGTCCTGGAGCATCTAAGGAATCTAAAAATTCGACCGGGTAATGTGTGGATTCCACTTCGTCAATGACTCTATTTATGGACGTGTATTGATTGAACACTCAGTCCAGGTATGCGGTCTAGTATGGTTATATTGATACCAGCAGCTTGGTCATTTCGAGGAGTTAAAATAGTTCGCTCGCATAGCCAACTATTACTAAAACTCGTTATCAACGCTGGATCACCATACACTGAAGAGATCAGTTCCTCTATTGATATAACTGTGTGACATAATGTATCTGACAATTTAATTTTGCCTGTTTCTGCAGGGTATGTGCCTTCACCTATTTGTAATAACAGGCTGGAAAATCGTTCAGCATACAGGGTGCCTCCTGTCTGCACTCTCATATTTACGGTCAAGTTAACTCGAAGAATATTGACCCATAGATTTGAACTCTTCAAGCAAGCGTTTACCTCGTCGGCCCGTGTGCCACGTGGCACAACTAGTAAAGTCTGCCGAAAGTCGCCACAAAACAGTATTGTTATACCTCCCATTGGCTGTTCACAATGCCTGATATCTTGTAATGTCCTGCTGACAGCTTCAACCGCTTTGCGATGTGCCATGGTACACTCGTCCCATACAATTATATTGCAGTTTCGTAACACGTGTGCTTTATCACTGTTTCGTGAAATATCACACAACGGGAAGTCACTGAAATCTAATTGTATTGGGATTTTAAACATAGCATGTGCGGTCTTTCCTCCAGGTAGTAAGGTAGCTGCTATACCAGACGATGCTACAGCTATTGCAATTTTTCCCTCACTGCGAAGTTTTGCTAAAATAATTTTGGTGAGAAATGTTTTCCCAGTGCCACCAGGGGCATCCAAAAAAAATATTTGACCCAAATCATTGTTTACACTATGACAAACTCGTTCGAAAACTCCCCATTGTTCTGCTGTAAGCTTTGGAACTCCATCTCGTAGTTTCAGCTAATTCCAAAGGATCATAGCGAATCTCGGCAGAATATTCTCTATTATCGCAGTTACCTTGTAAAGTTGGTTCAGATAAACCGTAATGCGTTAAACATTTACCACCGATAGATATCACAATGTCTTGGATAGCATTCAAACAGCGATTTAGTACGTTATCACGCAGCGCATCATTTATAGTGTCGCAATTATTGCTACCCTGTACTTCTCTGAAAAAGTCTTGTGCCAACTGATCCTGATATTTTTGCCACAATTGTGCTGCATCTGATAGAGCACAGAATACCAACATAACAGCATATAAATGACGCAAGCGGCGTGGACTATCACTGATGGAAGCTTCAGCGAAGCGTCATCCCAATGTTGATCGTCATCCAATATTCCTCGCGCTCGACATGCAGCTTGGAAAGTCAGGTGCTGGATGCTATCTACAATCTTTAAGTCGTCGAACGAAGTAGGCCCGCGAACCACATGCAGAAGCATGCGCAGATAATAACACTCGGCATTATTTGGGTGCACGGTATATACACGTCCGATAATGTGCTCCTTAAATATACCAGGTGAACCTTCCACAGCAAGACCTCTTCTCCGACGATTGAAACTTCCGCGCTGACTGTTGTATGTGTAGTAGGACGGCACTTCATCGTACAGGAGAGTTTTAGCGTAGTGATCCTTTGCTCAAAGGTTAAAGAACGCTAACAAAGTGGTTTGTCGTGGATTTTCCAACTGTTGTCTTACATTATCAGCGTCAAAATATACTCGCTGTCCTCCTTCGAGATGTACGTCCAGGTGCATTACAGGTGGATAATATTAGTTCATGTTTTGAGAAGTTTAAAATCCGCCATACGGCTTCGGGATAGCTAATATAGCGACCAGATTGAAATCTTGTGACTTCATCACGTTCATTGGTTACCCCAATTGTGGCCTGATCGTCCCCTTTATGTATATATTTTAATATATACTTGATACTCTGTACACTATTACACATTTCAATATTAAGGTGCGTTTGAAATGTTTTAGATAAAACAGGTGAATATGGCACGACCCATCTATTGTCCAGGGTTATCTGCTGGCTTCGGCATATTATATTGGTAGTGTGACCTCCTTTCTGTAGTCCACGACGCCGGTACTTTGGATATCCATCTTCACCTGTTATTGTCACTCCAGTCAATGCTTTTGGATATCTCTTAGTGCAATTACCATTTTTCATGCAGGGAGAGTTCATATTTAAAGTGCCGCATGGACCATGTATCATGTGCGTTTTTATTATGTCATACAGCACAGGATCTTCTTCGGGATTTGGAATTTCGGCACTTATGAAAATATCAACATCATTTGGACGAAGTTTTTCCTGCAACCACAGAAGAATGTGGGCATGTGGCAAACCACGTTTCTGCCACTCGACGCTGTACATAAAGTATAAAGCTTGCCCAAAGACTTTTTCTTTTGTTAGTAACTCGATCAACAGTTTCAGTTTCAAGTGAAAAACTCTTGCTACAATATCATGGCGATCATGTGATACTTGTCCAGGTAGGAGTTCAGATGTGATCTCAAACCATTTTGGATTTGTGGTAAATGTTAAGAATAGGTCGGGTCTTCCGTATTTTCTGACGTAAGAAAAGCCGTCTTGTATGCGTTTGTGCATGTAACGGGGACCGCCGGTAAAGCTTGAAGGCAAAATTACTAAGCGACCCAATTTATTCACGTCTGTGTCATGTTGTATAGCATCCTGTAGATCAACATAATTTTCCGCACGTAATCTTCTTTGATTAGTTCGAATATAAATTAATCGTTCGGTTTCAATTTTAGCGTACATGTCAACAACAAACTGGTTAAATAGTCCACGAAACCGGTGTAAGTAAATAAACCGGCCGCGTCTCACTTGCAAGAGATAAGCATAGAATTGCATAGCTGACGTCTTTTTGTTGTAGTTCAGTGCACCGGTATTTGGAACGACATAGAATACGCTAAAGTTATATCCATTTTCACCATGACAGTAAATTAGTGGGTATTGTAGAGCATCATAGGCACGATGAGTCTCGTTAACACGCTGAAGTCTATTATCTCGTGAACGTAGAATGATGTCGCGTCGATCACATTCCTGATCGACTTAAACTGCCGCAACTTCGTTGACATTTGGAGCATTATATCGGCCACGGTGCTCGTGAGCCGGTCTCCTCTCTGCGTTAATAACAAATTTATACTCATTACTTTGACTCTCCGAAACGGACTCGATAGCGGCTTTAAAGCTATGCACTTAGGGGTTGACTGTGTGTAGCATATTTTGTAGTTCAATTATTAAATTCTGGTTTAAATTTGGAAAATTGTATATATTTGCTTGTTCAATATTATCTGGTACAAAATATATTTGTAAAAATTTTGGTTCGGTCTCAGGCAATAACAAACCAATGGCATGATATACCTGCCCTTGGATTTTAAACGTGGGCATAAATGAACTTTCACGTATTTCTTTAGCACCAAATGAAGTCATTTGAAATGCACTGTTGTAGGATCTAATCGAGTCCAAGAACTCCTTAGATTGTGAATGTTCTCCAATCAGCAGTGACTTCAAAGGCTCTGGAGGAGAATCCTGAAGAATATTCAGAAACACTTTTCCGGCTGAGCAACAAAATCCAAGACTTTCTCTCTGCCATTTAAGTGCTTGGCAGTGGGCGCAAATGTTTATCATTGCACCGACATTAGAGAATAGATCATAATTTATTTTTGGATTATAAAAGAAACCACTGCGTTCCTTATTGCTCCACGGAAGAACTTCGTTACTCACATATTCTTCCTGGGCATCATCACTTTTTGATGATAATGACATCCTGTTTAAAGCATGTCGCACCCGATCTTCGGCTATGCGAGCTTCACGTTCATCTGTGGTCTCTAAATCTCGGATTTCTTCAATCCTATTCCTCTCGAGAGATCTATGAATATATTGCACTTCCCGAGCTTGTTGGTAGTTCTCATGACTTGTTTCGAGCCGCTGCTGATGTTGCTCTTCAGTTTCGAGAGATCTGTTAGTTGCGTGACGCTCGCGATCAGCAGTCAGTCGTGTATCACGCTGCGCAAACGTTTCTGAGTTGCGAGATGCGATATGATACTCACGATCAACAGTCAGCCTTGTCTCACGCTCTGTGAATGTTTCTGATTCACGGGACATTGTATGATACTCACGGTCAGCAGTTAGCCGTGCCTCACGCTCTGTGAATGTTTCAGACTCACGAAACATAGCGTGGTACTCACGGACAGCAGTTAGTCGTGCCTCACGCTCTGTGAATGTTTCAGACTCACGAGACATAGCGTGGTAATCACGGTCAGCAGTTAGCCGTGCCTCACGCTCTGTGAATGTTTCTGACTCTCGCGACGTGGCGTGGTACTAGCGGTCAGCAGTCAGCCGCGCCTCACGCTCTTCACTACTTTCTATCGATCGAGAAGCAGCTATACGCCTACGATTTGAATTTAATCGCTCGCATCGTTCGCGATCGGTTTCTGAAGCGCGTACATTGGCCTGACGCTCTCGTTCAGTTGCAAGTCTTATCTGATAGTCTTCATCAGTTTCTTGAGATCGAATATTTCTCAACCTTTTTCGATTGCTAGTATACTGAGATAGACTCGTTCTTTTTCTACCAGGCATTTTACCTAAATCTAAACGACAATAATATAAAGTAAAGGTCAAAATCAGTAGTCCAATTGCAATATTCAAGTTACCTCGAATCCGCAATACAATAAAACGAAATCCTTTAATAATAGCCAAGGTCAATAAATAAAAGTACAAATTCCAATCCGTAACGCAATTAATCGAAAATCATTTAGGAAATAGCCAAGTTTATTTTTTGTGTTTTAAATCTATTTATCGTTAATCGTTAGTATTCAAAAGACGTAATGAACAATGCAGAATGGTAGTAGGTATATTTAATTTACTAATTCAAGAATATTTCTTGACAGTGCGATCTACAAACTCACATGTCCCGAAGAGCTACATCTATCGTAGAATTTTAGAACGAAATAAATTGAACTGCCTATATAAATATTTTCTTAAACATTGTTTAATTTGTTTTTCAATCAAAAATCTCTAAAAATGACTGCGCCATACATGAAATAATAAATAGATAAGTAGTAAATAGTATACCTACATCTTTGTTTACAGTAAGTACCTATATTTATTTAAAATGACGTGAAAATTAAATAATTTATATTACATATTTCATTTTTTATTACATAAAATCCTTTTTTTTTACTTTTGATAATTAAAAAAAATGCTATTTATACACCACACAAATATCCATACGTGTAAAAATTCATCCTATGTGCTACTTATCATAGGCTTCAAAAAGGTACCTTCTGCGTGATTGGCATACAGATTAACAGAGAAATAGACAAACGATTCAAAATTAATATTATTAATGTACAAAGTGGTAACTAATAGTTTTAATTTGAATTCGGGATAAATATAACAAAAATGATGTTATGGTGTTATTATTTTCCAAGTTTTAAACGTGTAAATGAACTAAAACGATATGTGTGGCGTCATAATATAGGTAAAATAAAAATCTTCTTAGCGCAAAAAACAAACAACGACATCTATCGAAAATATTTAGATCAAAAATAAGCCAGTTAATTTCTATTGAACGTTTTTTTTTCTAATATTTGAAGATAAAATAATTTGGATAAATTTCATTCAATTAAACTTTATTTCACTATATACTTGAAATATATTGTAGTATTACATATACATAAATTACATTGTTTAATCTACACAGCCTTCATAAAACAAAAAACAAACAACGACATCTATCGAAAAATTTTAGATCAAAATTAAGCCAGTTAATTTCTATTGAACATTTTTTTTTCTAATATTTGAAGATAAAATAATTTGGATAAATTTCATTCAATGAAACTTCATTTCACTATGTACTTGAAATATATTATAGTATTACATATACATAAATTACATTGTTTAATCTACATAGCCTTCATAGCACAAAAAACAATCAACGACATCTATCACATCTATCGTAGAATTTTCAAAAAAAATTAAGCCAGTTTATTTTACTACTATTGTACTTTTTTTTTTTTTAAGTGACGATAAAATAATTTAGATGCATTTCATATTATTAAGCTTCATTTCACTATGTACTTGAAATATTTGTAGTATTACATGCACATGCATTACATTGTTTCATGTACATAAAACCTAAACACAATTTATAGACCATGCAAATGTTCATACGTATAAAAATGTATCCTAAATGTACCTTTAGACTATAAGTTACAATCATACCAAATTTCATTAAATTCGGTCTAGTAGTTTTTGCGTGATTGGTGTTCAAACAATCCGACAGACAGACAAAAATTTTAAAAACTATCGAAATGTGTTCTGTCCATGATTCTAAGCCCCCCCATATATTTTTTTCTCAAATATCTTCAATGTACAGATTTCGACTCTTTACTCTTTTATTATAAGTATAGATTAACCTCTCAAGTTGTAATATTCAGATAAAATTCCATTTTCATGTATAATGAACCAATATTTAAATGCAGTAGACACCACTTGTGTCAACAATGCTACTGACATTTTACGATTCATGAGTTTGCCCAATCCACGGTACTCTGTAGTCCATGTGAGAGCAGCAGTGGGCACAGTTAGTTAATAATATATATAATCTAATATTTTTTATAGGTCATACCACATTTTTCTTCTAAGAGTTGTTTAGCAAGCACCACCTGAGACTCTGCACAGCCATCCTCTGCTAGCTGATTACGCAGTCGACGTAGAGAGCCTTGTGGTCCATCTGTACCAAATTTGTATTCAAAAAGCATACTATAATTAAGTACTTTCACTAAAAATATGAATACTTTAAACTATTAAATTTGCTTAATTACAGACAGACATGTTGTTCAAGAGAATAATTAAATGAAAATATATAAGCTTACAATTCATTAAAATAATATATATATATATATTAATCTAATAATTAAACTGCCTCATTAGCCTAGTGGTTCTAAGTGCAACTGCTATTATTAAGGTCCTGGGTTTGATTCCCAGGTTGAGCAAAGTGTTATTGGGTTTCTCTATGAAATTCTCAGTAGCAGCTCGGAGTTTGGCTTTGTGCCCAATTAATGGCAATAGGCTCACCCCCTATTACATGGGACCTAATAAAAATACACAGCAAACTGAGGGTGGAAATTAGTACTACCTGAGTCTTCGAAGATAAAGGTGTGATGGTATGTTATGTTTATGTTAATAATTAAAAAATAGCAGTTTTTACAAGGAGGTTCTAGGCCACTGCAAGTTGGTAGAGTACCCAAAATGGTAGCAGAATTTTCCTGTACTAAAATACATATCATGGACATGATATGTCTATGATATCGACTTCAAAGATACACCAGGGAACACTTCAAAATCATTTAGTTGGTTATCATTTTTTTTTGTTAAAAATTGTCTTGTCAAGTAGTAGCTACTCATAGAAATTAAATTAAATAATAGAGAAAAAAGTATTCATATTCCAACAAAGAAATACATGTTAAGATAATTTATGTAACATTACTACATGATGCAAAAATTAATCCAATCAAGGTGAACACAATTTTCCCAAAACCAAATATGTGCCAATGATTTAAAAAGAAAATGTAGTAGTAGCAAACATGAATGAACTGTGTGAAAATAAAAAACTTAAAAAAACAGTCTTTACTGATTTATGCTTCTAAGTATGAGGTTAAAACAACTCGTATGCCAGTGTGAGTCCACGCCTTTCGGAACCAAAGAGAATCGTGAACGAATTTGCCTTACGGCAGAAATAATATGGGGTGGTGGCTTCGTAGTCGATCCTTGCGCAGGTACTATCAATCTTTAAAAATCTCATATCAACTCGAAATCTTCTACTCATAACTTTTCAGACATTTTTATATCGTAGGTAAGAATGTTTTAAGAGCAACAGTATGATAATCACAAATTGTTTACTTACCATGAAGATTCCACCGTTTCCTACCGATAGGCATTACAAAATTAAAAATAAAATTAACAAATTACACGATATTTAGTACCATTCACTATGGTTGGGTTTATCAGTTGTAAAAATGAGTAGAAACAATGTTTATTTTGATTTGATTGTACAATCAGACGATTTGCGAAGTTTTGAGTTATTTCTCAAAATGTCAATGTCAATACATTGACATTAAATGAAATGCAAAAAAGAAACGCAATGTTTTGATTAAATTCGAACCTATCCTTGTTAAATCTAAATAAAGTTCTTAAATATCCACTACACAAATTGTCCTTTCAAAAAGTGTCCTTTTAAAGAAACTAGACGAACAACTAATTTTACACCTACATAAACCGCCCACTGAGAATAAATAGCCACACTCCACACTTTGACTTCCCCCAAAATAAACTATTTTGGTGCAGGCGATTTCCTGTATTTGTTTTCATTCCATGTATTATTTTTAGATTTTATTTAAGACGTTCCGTTATTTCTTGTCTAAACTATTCAGAGTTCGATTTTTAGAATTATTTAGTAACTAAGTAGCAATAACAAAATACATCTAATGTCAAAATAATCGCATCAATATTTGCAAATTTTGCAGCGCGACGCGACGTACATACCTACGTTTCTGTATAATAAAATAAAATGTTAAACAAGTTTTTTACAATGATTGCATGTTATAGTTAAATGGGCTATAATAACAATAATATTAATAAATTTAGAGACTTGTTATTTTAGACTATGTTACGTTATTAATCTTTTAGTCTCAAACTTTTAATAAAATTAGGTAATAAAGACATCCTTTAGAGGATACTACACTACGTAATTATTTTTTATACGACACTGAGATAATATTACAAACAATGCGTCTTTACTTATAATATCATTGATAACAACCGTGTCAGTCAACACAGGTCAATATTTAATAAGATTACGGAAGCGGAGTATCATAATAATTATTATTAATCTATCAAACAAAATACAAAATTATCATAAACTGTGATATCAAAAAGCCAGAAGTGTCAGAATATTTATCTCTGGTCAGAATAATCAATTACTTCTAGGTATGAGAAGCTCGGCAAAATTCTTTATGTTAACTCAATAACTCAAGCGCCAGACTACCGCACCGCGTCCCCATTAAGCCAATTCAATTATGCGCCATGCTGCAACGAAATAATACGCGTCAGTGAGTAGTGTTGGTTAAAAAATGATTTATTGAACGATCGATAGTAATCGATAGTTTTTGAATAAACAAACTATTAAACTATATTCTATCGATTTTTTTAGTACAGAAAATATGACAGATAGCCCACAAAGATGACAACGAAAAAAAGGTCGTCGCGTGTTCTGTAATAATCAATTATTCGATAGTCCGATAATCTATGTTCTACCAACACTACAAGTGAGTCACTAAACGTACGCTACTCGTGCCCTGTGCCTGCTGTCTCTTAACACAGGCAGCGTAATTTAACTCAGCATTAGCTTAATCGGCTCAGTAAGTGAGAGAAATGAATAAGTCAGCACACCGGCGCGGCGGCGCGGTGGCGTGGCGTTGTGCCTCGGCTGGCGTACTGCGCTCAAGTGCGTTAGGCGCTAATGCGCCAACACATTTGAAATAAGTATTTTGAAACACCCGGCGCGGCGTAGTGAACCGAGTTGACGTGATGCAATTACGTGGCGTAACGCAGTGTTACCCATGCCTAATCACTTCAATTTATAATCGGAATCAGATGAAAATGGTATTTTGAGAAAAAATATTTATAACGGGAATAGGATAATCGGTCGATAACTGTTCTGTGTTATGGTGGATTTGATTATTCAACTATAGAATATAGATAGATAGGTGGCGAGATTTTATCTTCAACCCGTATCATCTCTTTGAATAAAGATGTTAACACCACGATTCAACTTAACGCAAGATGAAAACCACGTTTTCATTAGCATTCACGCACCGTATACTAATATCGGGGATACAGAAATAGATGTGGACGGTGAAAACTTCCTCTTCGTATCCAGTCCGTATTTTTTACGTTTGCGCTTGCCGAGCAAGATTTTGGACAATGACCGTTCTAAAGGTTCGTACATATGCGACTCTGGAGATTTTAATCTAACGTTTGACAAAGAAAATCCTGGCGAGCATTTTGAAAATTTAGACATGATCACGAGCTTACTAGCACCCCGTGATATACCCGACATTAATCCTAATTTAGTAGAAATGTTGGAAGAAGACGGAATCACTTTGGAAAATAATGATAATAAAAATGATAGTGCCAATAAATATGCTTATGGCTTTTCGAATAAAGTTAGTACAGAATTCAGCAGTATTGGTATGGAATTTCCTCAGATATTTGAACTGAGATCACCAGAAAATGTTACAGCTGAAGACCGCCATGAGTTACGAGTGAAGTATGAAGATAATAAATTTTCTTCAGACCATTACTTAGCTGATTTCTTTGATGATGAGTTGCTTGCTCCATATCTATCTTATACTCCATACTGGGATAAATCCGATTACAAAAAGAATGTAGAATTCACAGAAGAAGAAGTTGCGATATTAAAAGAATTGCCAAATAAGCATTACCTTTTAACCAAGAATGAATACAGGCAGAGTTTACTTGGTCTTGTTGATATCTTGTATGGATATTGCTATGATAAAAGAACTACATTGA